>OZ012739.1:256224316-257424316 GCA_963859935.3 Lathyrus sativus
ATCTTAGATGCATCACAGTATACCACAAACGGTTCGCTCGGAGTCGGCAACACTAACACCAGTGTCGTAGTTAATCTCTTCTTCCATTCTACAAAGCTCTCTTCACAAGCGGCATCCTACACAAAATCTTGGTTCTTCCTCGTTAAATGAGTCAATGGCAACACCAAAGTAGAAAAATCTTCGATAAACCTTCGATAGTACCCTGCTAAACCCAAAAAGCTTCTAACTTCCGTTGCTGTCTTCGGCGGTTCCCACTGCAACACCGCACTCACCTTTGATGGATCTACCGATATACCATCACCAGATATGACATGGCCCAAGAAACTCACTGTCTTCAACCAGAACTCACACTTTGACAATTTCGCAAACAACTTATTATCCTTCAGCACCTGCAAAGCGATTCTCAAATGTCCTGCATGCTCTTCCTCAGACTTAGAATAAATCTGTATATCATCAATGAACACAACAATAAACTGATCCAAATAAGAATGGAAGATTCAGTTCATATACTCCATGAACACTCCCGACGCATTAGACACTCCAAAAGGCATTACCGCATACTCGTAATGTCCATATCGAGTTCTAAATGCCGTCTTCTGAATATCACCTTTTTTCACTCTGATCTGATGGTAACCCGACCTCAAGTCAATCTTACTGAACACACGAGCTCCCACCAAATGATCCATCAAATCATCAATCCTTGGGAGAGGATATTTGTTCTTAATGGTCATTTATTCAACTGACGGTAATCGATGCACAGACACATACTACCATCCTTCTTCTTCACCAACAGTACTGGAACTCCCCACGGTGACACACTCGGTCTGATGAACTTCCTATCCAACAACTCCCCAATCTGAGACTTCAATTCAGCCAACTCCACTGTCGACATCCTGTACGGCGCCATAGATATAGGCCTCGTACCAGGAACAAGATCAATCCTAAACTCAACTTCTCTCTTCGGAGGTAATTCTGTAATATCATCAGGGAACACTTCACGAAATTCATTCACCACCGCCAACTCCTTCAGTGACGCTTTTTCGTCGACAAGTAATGATGCAAATAAAGCAAACATTTTAGCTTCATCCTCCAACAATATCCTCAATTCCTTACTAGACAAAGAATCCTCCAAAGCTTCTTCTTCTGGAGTATGAAACAACAACACCTTCCGAAAACAATCGATGTAGACTCGGTTGAACTCCAACCAGTTCATACCCAGAATAACATTCAGCTTACCAAGCGGTAAGCAAATTAGATCCACCCCAAAATCTCTACCAAAAATAGTCAGTGGACACTTCAAACATACCAAAGAAGTAGTCACTGAACCAATAGAGGGAGTCTCAATAGTAATCCGCCGCTCAAGAGTAGTCGGCACCAATCCTAACCTCTTCACACAATCAACAGAGATGAACGAGTGGGTTGCACCCGTATCAATAATAGCATACAAGGGAACATTATTGATGAAACAAGTACTTTCGATAGAACGCTCCTCACTGGTAGCTTGAGTTCCCACCACGGCAAACACCTTACCACTGGTCTGAGACACCTGAGACGGCTTCGGCTTCTCGCAATGCATACTGATATGACCTTTCTCACCATAGTTATAATAGGTAGGCATAGCGGCCCGACAATCAGGTATCACATGGCCCGACTTACAACACTTAAAACACTTCTTCACCTCATGAGAACAATCATTGGCACGATGACCCACGCCACCGCATCGATAACACTTCCCACCAGCAGACACTCTCCCTTCTCTAGGCTTCTTATCAGCAGCGACCATAAACTTCCCCTTATCAGTAGGAACACTGTAAGGAGTACCACCAAATCTCTACTTACCCTTACGGTCATTTGCAGCCTTGTAATGTGCAATCCTAGCCCTGTTATCATTATCATAAATCCTGCTTCTGCTTATCAGCTCAGGATAATCTTTGATCTTCTGACAAGCGATCCTTATCTTAACTTCCGGACTCAACCCATTCTCAAACTTCAAACACTTGGAGGTCATCGCCCCGTCAATATTGTAATGAGGACAATACTGCACCAGCTCCTCAAACATAGCAGCATACTCATCCACCGTCAGATTGCCATGTTTTAGCTCCAGACACTCTATCTCCTTAGCACTTCGTATATCCTCCGGAAAAAACTTTTCCAAGAAACCAGTTCGAACCACATCCCAAGTAATAGCAGTTCCTGCAGCCTCCAATCTTTGGCGACTGTTGTCCCACCAAGCTTCTACTTCACCCTCCAGCATGTGGGTACCAAACCTCACTTTTTGCTCATCGCTACAACCCATCATCCTGAAGATCTTCTCAATTGCTTTCAGCCACTTCTGTGCAGCTTCAAGATCCAAAATTCCTCCTTGAAACGTCGGCGGCTTGTTACTCTAAAACTGTGCCAAATCTTGAATTGCACGCCCGCAGCTTGGTTCTGATTAGGAACCACCTGCGCCATCACTTGTATAGCCGCAACCAACGCAACATCATTCCTTCCCGCCATACTGCTCAACAACAACAACGTCCGATTAAAAGATACGCAAATTCTATCCTACAGACAGACACAACTACTACACTGGCCAGACGAACCGACCTGCTCTGATACCAACTTGTAACACCCCGTTTCCCAAAAAATAAAATAAATGCAATTTAAATCAAAACAATTATCAGAGTTGCCACACCAAAATGGGATATTACAAAAGAAAACTCCAACAAAACGCTTCATTAAATGAAATCAATTAACAGCGGAAAATGTCATATATATATATATATATATATATATATATATATATATATATATATATATATATATATATATATATATATATATATATATATATATATATATATATATATATATATATATATATATATATATATATATATATATATATATATATATATATATATATATATATATATATATATATATATATATATATATATATATATATATATATATATATATATATATATATATATATATATATATATATATATATATATATATATATATATATATATATATATATATATATATATATATATATATATATATATATATATATATATATATATATATACACATCATATACATCATATTTGCCATATGCCCAAAATATACAAAACATCATCAATGGATCCATCAAAACATGATACGACACGGTGTAAAAACAAAATCATCAGCTAAACAATAAACTCCCAAAGCCCCGTGTTACGTATCAGAGCATCCCTACGACTCGACTCGCCATTATCCAAGCAAGCTACGCACCTGGGTTATCTGTACTTCCGAAGAAGCATAGACCACAACAACAACAAAAGGGGTGAGAAATCACGATCAAAATATAGCTGTAATAATGTACATGAATAAAAGGTAGCAATCATATGAATATCATCCAACATACTTCAACCCGGTCCTACTGTCCAACACCAACACAACACTCCAAACAATGCAAACATATGCAACTCAACACCATGATATGCGGTACCGACACAATAACACCGATGGACACCGGGCCATCAACCCTCCTCAAGGGAGCACCGGATAGATCACATACACCCACCAATGGCAATGATCTATCCCCACCATTCGCCACACAGGAGTACGGATGGATCGCATACATTCCTCCTGAGAAACGATCCATCCCACCAATCTCCACACAGGAGTATGGGTGAATCGCATACACTCCATCCGAGCAACGATTCAACCCCACCAATATCCACACAGGAGTACGGGTGAATCACTTACGCTCCATCCGAGACATGATTCAACCCCACCAAAACATCATGATATGCACGACACCAATGCACAACAACAATCCAAGCACACAAGGTGCACACGATCCTCCTGATCATATTTTACACATTGCACATACATATTACACACATCACCATATTCATACATAATAACATACACCGATTTAATTATTCTAATTAAACGAATAACACAGAAATCACATTCCAACACCACTCATGCACTCTTAACTATTCTACACCTATCTTATCTTCCATCATGACCAAAAAGGGTCCCACAACGCAAGAGAACAGAATAGAACAGCACAACAACACAAACTATTGTCATGCTCACTGGCTCACTCGCCTAGCAAACCATCGGCGAATGCTCGCTACTTGCTCGCCCAGCGAACTCCATAGCGAAGGCAGACAGTGGCTACTGGAAGCACTCGCTACCCAGTTCGCCTAGCGATACATCAGCGAATGTACGCTACTCACTCGCCTAGCGAAAGTGCTGGCGAATGTCTGCGATTTCACAAAAACCCCACTGTTCAGTATCTGCAAAACTCTCTGAAATCATCTGATTTCGCTCAAACCAGTTCCCACAACACTAGCTCAACATCATATGACTTAGCTACATAATCTATTCTAGATTCCACCCGATAAAACCTCAGCTCTACTGATTAACTCATTTTCGGCTTAAAAATGGTAAACCACCAGAAAACACCAAATCATCCAAACAATCATTCTACAACCACATGCAACAAAACTATCTTACCAGCAAAAATCAAAATCACAACAAAACATCAAACATGTTCATCAGTCTACCATGGGGTTAGGGAAATCCCCTCTACCTAGAATTCATGCAACAACCAATTTCGACCCGTTTCCCCCCCCCCCCCCCCCCAAACCTCGATAACTCGATCAGATGCTGAAAACTCTTGAAGAATCAGAAATCTTGGCCTCCTCTCTTCTCCTCTTTGATTCTCCTCTTCACTCTTGCTCCAATTGATCGTGCTCCTCTTTTCTTTTCTTCTATCGTGTTCTTTCCTTTCCAACTCTAAATACCCCCTTTTCTACTTATTCAATTAATAATAATAATAATAATAATAATAATATTAATAATAATAATAATAACAATAATAATAATAATAATATTAATAATAACAATAATATTAATATTAATAATATTGCTATTATTCATTAAATTATCATTATCATTAATAATTTTATTATTAGTCTGAAAGTCCAAAGTTATCAATTAAACTCCAACTTAAGGGTACCTTCCCCGCACTCGAACACACCCCCACAAAACACACCGCAAAAAAATATAACACCGAAAAACTAGACAATTAAAATGGGCGTTACACTTAGCGCGCTATGCCGACATGAAAACTTCAAAACTTGCTTTCATGTCCTTCTTTCTTGCACCAATTGTTCCTATCATGAAAAATAGGCAAGAAGAACTGTTAAAGAACATGAAAATGCTCAATATTTACACTAAAATAAAAAATTAACATAAATACACTTAAACTACTAGATTTTAGACTAAAATGTCAAGAAAACGAATTGAAAGGGCCATAAAATCGAATTAAAATATGCACAATTTGGCCCTTAACAATTGCAACTTCTTCAAACTCAAAAAATCTAAAGAGATCAGATGTCTGGACATGTTGTCTGACATCACATCTGCTACAACATAGAAACAAACTCAGACATGTCCATTACTCCCCATGTAACATATAACCAATATTTCCCCTAAAGGCGAAAACCCAAATCTCCTGAAGTCCAAACCTCAACTATCTAAGTTCACACATCAGTCTCAAGAGGAAAACCCAAATCACCTGGAAGAGAACTATGAACTATCCAAGTTCACACATTAGAAACACATAAAACAGAAGCCACCCATATTAGAAACATATAAAACAGAAGCCATACATATTACTCATAACATTAGAATAAATTAGGGCAAATATGTTTTGTTTCAAAGAAAAGCATTTCAACTTTAGATTTCATTAATCCTTGGTAAAGTTATCCGATTAATCAAGCATGCAGACTTAGTTTCAATGAATAAAATCGTGTATCCTTGCGAATCTGTTCATATCTAAAGAGGATTCGGCAATATTATTGTTTTAATTGCTAGATGCTTTCTCTAAATAGTAACTGAAACAAACAAACATAAAGATCGATATAGAGCAAATGTTAACTTCCAAATATATGTCTAGAGTTTGTTGGTTAATACATGAAAAAATAGATCAAGACTTGGAAAATCTATGTCTAGAGTTATTCAAACCATAAATACATCATTAAAAGCAAATATCTTCAACATCTATTGATCATAACCTTGTTCACATACAAAAGAACAAAAGTTAGATTAACTACCTCAAATCTTGTCACAGAAGTGTTTAGCTACCCATCACCATGGTAGCTTGATCAACATGTAAGAAAAGAAATTTTGCTAGTATTAAAGTCAAAGAATATAGGATTCATGCTCCAAAGTTTTAATTATCCCTTCTCCAATAGTTTCTAAGGTTTTTGACCTAGAAATCCTGTTTCTCTTTCTCGGAATGCTGATAAGTGTGAAAAAGTACAAGTTGTTTAAAATATCTTCCAAGTGAGATACTTATAGACGAGGCCACTTAGTGCAGTAAGTGGCACCGCGCTAAATGCCCTCAGAGGCGCGCTAAGCATGGTCAGAAGGACACAACTTATTTCCAAGAAGTGTGCTAAGTGCGATAGGAGCTCACTTATGACGTTTTGAGCCTTTAGCTACTGGATTTTTCATGAGCACGCTAAAAAGCTCGCTTAGCGCGCTATGCCGACATGAAAACTTCAAAACTTGATTTTCAGTCCTTCTTTCTTGCACCAATTGTTCCTATCATCAAAAATAGGCAAGAAGAACTGTTAAAGAACATGAAAATGCTCAATATTTACACTAAAATCTGAAAATTAACATAAATACACTTAAACTACTAGATTTTTGACTAAAATGTCAAGAAAACCAATTGAAAGGGCCATAAAATCAAGTTAAAGTATGCACAATTTGGCCCTTAACAATTGCAACTTCTTCAAACTCAAAAAATCTAAAGAGATCAGATGTCTAGACATGTGGTCTGACATCACATCTGCTTCAAACTAGCGACAATCTCAGACATGTCCATTACTCCCCCTGTCACATATAACCAATATTTCCCCTAAAGGCGAAAACCCAAATCTCCTGAAGTCCAAACCTCAACTACCTAAGTTCAGACATCCGTCTCAAGAGTAAAACCAAAATCACCTGGCAGAGAACTATGAACTATCCAAGTTCACACATTAGAAACACATACAACAGAAGCCACAAATATTAGAAACATATAAAACAGAAGCCATACATATTACTCATAACATTAGAGTAAATTAGGGCAAAGATGTTTTGTTTCAAAGAAAAGCATGTCAAGATTAGATTTCGTTAATCCTTTTTAAATTTATCCGATTAATCAAGCATGCAAACTTAGTTTCAATCAATAAAATCGTGTATCCTTGCGAATCCGTTCATATCTAAAGCGGATCCGTCAATATTATTGTTTTAATTGCTAGATGGTTTCTCAAAATAATAACTGAACCAAACAAACATAAAGATCGATACAAAGCAAATATTAACTTCGAAATCTATGTCTAGAGTTTGTTGGTTAATAGATGAAAAAAATAGATTAATACTTTAAAATCTATGTCTCGAGTGGTTCAAACCGTAAATACATCATTAAAAGCAAATATCTTCATCATCTATTGACCATAACCTTGTTCACATACAAAAGATCAAAAGAAATACATAAAAGTAAGATCAACTACCTCAAACCTTGAAACAAAAGTGTTTAGCTACCCATCACCATGGTAGCTTGATCAACATGTATGAAAAGAAGCTTTGCTAGTATTAAAGTCGAAGAATCGAGGGTTGATGCTCCAAATATTTATTTTTATCACTTATCCAATAGTTTCTAAGGTTTTTGACCTAGAAAATCCTTTTTCTCTTTCTCGGAATGCTGAAAAGTGTGAGAAAGTACAAGTTGTTTAAAATATCTTCCAAGTGAGATATTGATAGACAAGGCCACTTAGTGCAGTAAGTTGCACCGCGCTAACTGCCCTCAGAGGGACGCTAAGCATGGTCAGAAGGACACAACTTATTTCCAAGAAGTGCGCTAAGTGCGATAGGAGCTCACTTATGACGTTTTGAGCCTTTAGCTACTGGATTTTTAGTGAGCGCGTTGAAAAGCTCGCTTAGCGCGCTATGCCGACATTAAAACTTCAAAACCTGTATTTTAGTCCTTCTTTCTTGCACCAATTGTTCCTATCATGAAAAATAGGCAAGAAGAATTGTTAAAGAACATGAAAATGCTCAATATTCACATTATTTACACTAAAATCAAAAATTAACATAAATACACTTAAACTACTAGATTTTAGACTAAAATGTCAAGAAAACCAATTGAAAGGGCCATAAAATCAAGTTAAAGTATGCACAATTTGGCCCTTAACAATTGCAACTTCTTCAAACTCAAAAAATCTAAAGAGATCAGATGTCTTGACATGTGGTCTGACATCACATCTGCTTCAACATAGTAACAATCTCAGTAATGTCCATTACTTCCCCTGTCACATATAACCAATATTTCCCCTAAAGGCGAAAACCCAAATCTCCTGAAGTCCAAACCTCAACTACCTAAGTTCACACATCCGTCTCAAGAGGAAATCCAAAATCATCTGGCAGAGAACTATGAACTATCCAAGATCACACATTAGAAACACATACAACAGAAGCCACACATATTAGAAACATATAAAATAGAAGCCATACCTATTACTCATAACATTAGAGTAAATTAGGGCAAAGATGTTTTGTTTCGAAGAAAAGCATGTCAACATTAGATTTCGTTAATCCTTTTTAAAGTTATCCGATTAATCAAGCATGTGAACTTAGTTTCAATCAATGAAATCGTGTATCTTTGCGAATCCGTTCATATCTGAAGCGGATCCGTCAATATTATTGTTTTAATTGCTAGATGATTTCTCTAAATAATAATTGAACCAAACAAACATAAAGATCGATACAAAGCAAATATTAACTTCCAAATCTATGTCTAGAGTTTGTTGGTTAATAGATGAAAAAAATAGATTAATACTTTAAAATCTATGTCTAGAGTGGTTCAAACCATAAATACATCATTAAAAGCAAATATCTTCACCATCTATTGACCATAACCTTGTTCACATACAAAAGATCAAAAGAAATACATAAAAGTAAGATCAACTACCTCAAATCTTGAAACAAAAGTGTTTAGCTACCCATCACCATGGTAGCTTGATCAACATGTACGAAAAGAAGCTTTGCTAGTATTAAAGTCGAAGAATCGAGGATTGATGCTCCAAATATTTATTTTTATCACTTATCCAATAGTTTCTAAGGTTTTTGACCTAGAAAATCCTTTTTCTCTTTCTCGAAATCCTGAAAAGTGTGAGAAAGTACAAGTTGTTTAAAATATCTTCCAAGTGAGATATTTATAGACAAGGCCACTTAGTGCAGTAAGTTGCACCGCGCTATTTGCCCTCAGAGGGGCGCTAAGCATGGTCAGAAGGACACAACTTATTTCCAAGAAGTGCGCTAAGTGCGATAGGATCTCACTTATGACATTTTGAGCCTTTAGCTAATCGATTTTTCATGAGCGCGCTGGTCACGCACTGAAAAGCTCGCTTAGCACGCTATGCCGACATGAAAACTTCAAAACTTGTTTTTCAGTCCTTCTTTCTTGCACCAATTGTTCCTATAATCCAAAATAGGCAAGAAGAACTGTTAAAGAACATCAAAATGCTCAATATTCACAATATTTACACTAAAATCGAAAATTAACATAAATACACTTAAACTACTAGATTTTAGATTAAACTGTCAAGAAAACCAATTGAAAGGGCCATAAAATCAAGTTAAAGTATGCACAATTTGGCCCTTGACAATTGCAACTCCTTCAAACTCAAAAAATCTAAAGAGATCAGATGTCTGGACATGTGGTCTGACATCACATCTGCTTCAACAAAGCAACAATCTCAGACATGTCCATTACTCCCCTTGTCACATATAACCAATATTTCCCCTAAAGGCGAAAACCCAAATCTCCTGAAGTCCAAATCTCAACTACCTAAGTTCACACATCCCTCTGAAGAGGAAAACCCAAATCACCTGGAAGAAAACTATGAGAAGACAACTATGAAGCCATACATATTACTCATAGCATTAGAGTAAATTTGGGCAAAGATGTTTTGTTTCAAAGAAAAGCATGTCAAGATTAGATTTCGTTAATCCTTTTCAAACGTATTCGAATAATCAAGCATGCGAACTTAGATTCAATCAATAAAATCGTGTATCCTTGTGAATCTGTTCATTTCTAATGCGGATCCGTGAATATCATTGTTTTAATTGCTAAGTGATTTCTCGAAATAGTAACGAAAACAAACAAACATAAAGATCGATACAAAGCGAAAATTAACTTCCAAATCTATGTCTAGAGTTTATTGGTTAACAGTTGAAAAAAATAGATTAATACTTGGAAAATCTATGTCTAGAGTGATTCAAACAATAAATACATCATTAAAAGAAAATATCTTCACCAGCTATTGATCATAACCTTGTTCACATACAAAAGAACAAATGGAATACATAAAAGGAAGATTAACTACCTCTAATCTTTACACAAAAGTGTTTAGCTACCCATCACCATGGTAGCTTGATCAACATGTAAGAAAAGAAGCTTTGCTACTATTAAAGTCGAAGAATCGAGGATTGATTCTCCAATGTTTCAATTATCACTTCTCCAATAGTTTATAAGGTTTTTGACCTAGAAAATCCTTTTTCTCTTTCTCAAATGCTGAAAAGTGTGAAAAGGTACAAGCTGTTGAAGTAAGTGGCACTGCGCTAAGTGCCCTCAGAGGCGCGCTAAGCCGGATCAGTAGAACACAACTTATTTCCTAGTGTCGCTTTCGCGAAAATAAGGTGCCGGCAGAACAGAAGAGTCGCCACCTTTCGTTATTTATCCCTCAGAGCGGGAAAGGAAACGATCGGAAAAACCTGACGAAAAGGGTAAGACAAGGTCGTCGCAACCATTGTCTGGGTTCGAGAGTCGGTTACGCAAGGGGAAGGTATTAGCACCCCTCACGTCCGTCGTACTCGACGGGATCCACGCTTGTTGTGTTTACTGGACGAGTTGGTTTTATCTATCTACCTATCAAGGCTGGCTTAAACAGAAAAGAAAATGACTCGGCAAAGCGTCGCGCTTTATGCCTACGTATTCTCATCAGAGAATGAGAAATCAGAGTCAGCGTAGTTCGACTAACTACTGGTTACGGGGAAGGTGGCTCGCCAATACGTCAGTATTGTGCCTACGTACTCTCAACAGGCATGAGAGATCAGAGCTTACGTAGTTCGGGATACTACGCATTATGGGGATTCAGATTCATCTGTTTTATCGAGTAGGGTTAAACAACAGTTCCAGCAGTTAGGGACAAAGCCTGTTTGCGTTGGCGCTGAAGTTTAACGACACTCTTTTCTTCAGAAAAGCTTTCCTTTGAATTACGGGCCCACGGGGCAAAAAGGTTTGAAGTTTGTTTTCTGTCTTTTACGGAAGAAGTGTTTTTTATTGTGTTTGCAATTTCGATCGCACTAAAGACTATGACCTGAGAGTGAATGTGTCGCATGTCACCCAAAGGATACCATACTAAACATCCAGACTGTTGAAAAGAAACTATCCAACAATCCTTTCTCAGATAGCTTAAGGCTCATAACGTACGAAAGAAATCATTCATGATTACTGTATCTTAAGCTGTTTTGAGATGAGAAGAGAACAGGCTCAACTACGGGGAGACTATCAAGTCCTACTGTTGTCATGCCAAGGATTCATCCTATGGTTGAGGTTTGAAACAGGGAACTCCTAGAAGTTATCATGCATAGGTTTCAACCTAAAGTTCTATCATCACTTCCTTATCAAAGGGAATGAGAGTCCTAAGGGATCATGTCAATGATACAGAAATAGATGAAGCATCAGCTTAAACAGTAAACAGTAATACAGCAAACGACTGTGAAATGCATGCAATGCAAGTGAGGGAGGAAATGTGTGTGGGGTGTCAACCTCCACAAGCTCATCTCAACCTCAAGCCAGAATGAATAACAGTAATCGTACTGAGGAAATAACAACATGCTATCAAGCAAAATACAGTAAACTGCAATCATACAGATAAAATAACACATCATGCTATCAAGCAGAATAAACCACATGGGCAAGGGAGCTGGGCTCTACCGAATACCCGCAAGCAAAGCCATATAGTAACAATACAAGCAGAGGGAGCAACTCAACTTCTAGTGCAATCATGCTCCTAGATTAAAGCCTAGATATGGACTTATTCTAATGCATCAAGCAAGTCAAACAAGGCACATCAATACAGAAAAGAAACAAAGAAGAAAGCAGATCAACTCCTCTCTCAATTCTCCAAGCCTTAGCTCTTCTGACAGCAACTCAGTCTTCAGACCTCCATCACTCTTGACAAATATCAATTTTCTTCTCCAGGTTTCAACCCTTCAACATAAGTTTCAACTTATCTTCTTCTTCAAGCCTCAGCTTTCCTTAATCAGTTCCACCTTCAGGCTTCACCCTTAACCACAAGTATCAACTTGATTCTTCTGGATCTCCAAGCTTCAAAGTAAGTATCAACTTATCCCTTATTCCTCAAGCTTCAGCTTCAATCATCTGGAAGTGTCAACTTCATCCTTCAGTCTTTAAGCCTCAGCTCTTCATTCAGTCTTTACTGGATCTTCATTGGGTCTCCAAGTATCAACTTGCTCTTCTTGCTCTTCAAGCTTGAGCTGCAATGGCAATGCTCAAGGAATCATCCTCTACCACACTCTTCAATGAAGTCTTCATCTTCACACTCAAGCCCAACATCTCTCAAGATACTCAAACCAGGAGAAATCACTTAACTGGATAAGCTAGGATATTAAACTGCTTATTGACCACCAAAGGTGACCTATAAGGGTTTAACATCAAAAGAATGGTTCCCTCTATAGTTCTACTTCCTAGGTACCATCACTTATCCTTCCAAAGGAGGGAGGTTAATACCATGGAAGGACCTTGAATCATGGGGAGGAATGGAGGTGAAAGATACCATCCATGTTTAAGAAAGAACTTAACTAAGTCTAAGCTCTACTTAATTCCTAACCCTAAAACAACAACAAAACAAGCAAGTCTTCAAGCTCTCAAGCTCCTTAATCAATCTTCAAATCTTCTACTATGTTCCTCCATGCTCCACAAAGCAAGACCAAGCCCACCAAGCCAAGCAAAAACCCACAAAGCAAGGCAAAACAAAATACAAGCCCACAAGGGCAACACAAACAACCATCAACTACAAAAATCAATTAAAAATAGTATACTACTATATTAAAATCTAATATAATTTCTAGGGGATCCTATATACCTACCCTTAATACCCTATATGTCCCAATATCTAACTTGACCTAGAAACCCAAAATTCTAGTGTTATGGTGGACCTATGTTAAGGATTGACCTACTTCTATACAACCAAAAGTCATCTAATCAAAACTAATCAAAATTTAATCACAAAATTATGGAATAAATCCAGAGGGGATCTAATTTCATAATCTAACTATCCTAAAAAGAATGGCCTAAAAATAGGAAGGGAACTAGCTAAACAAAATCCTACAAATCTATGCATCAACATAAAAGGAATTAAAAGCTATTGAAAGAGAAAATACACAAAAAATATTAAAAATGCATGAAATGCAAATATTTTGATTTCATAATTTTCTAGACATTAACATGAAATAGGAGAAAAAATACCCATGCAAAAATCATCATTTTTATATTTAATATGATTTTTCAAAGATTAAAAAAAATGGAGAAAAAGAAATTAAAAAGGGAAAACATTGGTGCAGATAGCAATGGTATGCAATTCAATTCATGTCTGGGCTTGAAATGGGGGTGCAGTAAGTATAAGCGCTACGCCCAATTATTATCAGAAAATCAATTCAGAAAATATAAAGAAAAGGAAAAGAACACGGTGCAAAGAGTAAAGAAAATCAGTTCAAAATCCAATGGGCCATGAGAGTGGGGTGTGGATAGCAATTAAGCCCAATGTCCCATTTAATGAAACGCTTCGTTTTGGTGTGTCTTCAGACTTCTCTTCAAACGTGAAATTTAATCTTGGCCACACGATCTGACCCAAGTCAATGAGTCCACTCTCCATCCAACGACCATGGCATTGTCTTCTTCCTCCAGCCATGAAAATGGAGGGAAAGCTCCATAGTTGCAGAGCTCAAATCCCTAACTCGAACTCCATCCAAACTCAACCAAAAGCCATAATTCAAAACCCTAATATGCTCTAAATTCAACCCTGAATCCAACCATAGCCTTAGAATCCATTGAAATGCCCTCAATCTCTAAACCCGATTCAAGATCAAAACTATGCTCAAACTTCAATTCTAAGAATTCTTGAAATTGATTACCTCAGAATGATCACCACCTCACACTGATTAAATCTTTCCCTTAAACTCATGATATATCTCACTATCCAACGTGTTCTTGATCAAAACAAAAATGTTGTCACCAACTCAAACTTCACCAAATGCTCTCAAACTTTCCAGAATCCATCTCCTACTTGTCTCTAACCATTCTAACCTAACAATTCTACCTAATTATGCTTAAATTAGGGTGTAGAAAGAAAGTTGCAAACCTGTTAAATCTTGAATATCAGATAGGTCAAATCTTCAGTTCAACCTCTCAAACTCTTCAGAATCACTCCTTGATTGGTGTTAAAGCTTCTGTTTGCAAAAGATTTGATCAAGAAAGCCTGAATCTCCAAGCCCGATTGTGACTTGCAGCTCCCAAAATCCAAATGCTAACTCTTTAATTCTTCATGATCTTGCCCTCAGTTTGGTATGCACACATTCAGTATGATCAATGGAAGGTGTTGGGATTGAAAGAAGCAATGGAAATGGTGTGGAAATAGAAATTGATTTCAACTTGCAATGGAAGCAATTGAAATGGCTATCTCACTCTCCTCTCTAATCTCTCACCAACCTTGCATCTGAGAAAGTTCTAAACACTATATAGGATGGTTCAGACCCATCCAGAACTTTCTGGAATCATCCAATGAGAATTTGGGATTCTCATGCCATGAGTTTTTGATTTCATCTCATCTCACATGCCATCTCATGCTATGCCTCTTGCAGCAACTTGTTCTGACCTGCAAATCTCCTTATATGAGATGTATGGTGTGTTAAGATACTTAGCTAGCTTGTGTGTTGAGTTTCCTTGTGTTTTGCCTTTGTACCTTAATATGCAAGCAACCATTTTCCAAAGCAAGTCCATGATTTAGGCCTCAAATCAAAAATGTGGCTGAACCATTGTTTCTAAAATGCTTTTTAGAGTCAAAATGACCTATTACATGCCATGGTTTGTGTAACAGCCCAAAATTTCATTAAATAATTAATTGTAGTAATTAATTGATTTAGTGGGATTTTATTTAATGTTGGAATTAATTTTTATTAATTGGAATTAATAGAGAATTGAAAGGAAATTGGAAGGAAAGAAAATAAAAGGGATATATAAGAGAGAAAGAAAAGAAAAGAAAGATAGAAAACATTTGGAAAGAAAGAGGAAAGAAGAAGAAAGGAGAGAAAGAGAAGAGAAGAAGAGGAAGAGTGGAAATCATCAAGAACCAACATCAAAGCTCCGATTAATCGAGGTAAGGGTGAGAAATGTTTCTATTTGATCATTGTATGATATTATGTATGTTGGGTTGGGGTTTTGGTAGAGTTTTCATCACTTTCCAATTAAGGCAAAAGTTGGAATAATCGGTAGATTGATGATTTAATCGGTTGAAACTGAGCAATAATGTCGTAGAATAGTCGGGTAACATGTATTGATGCTGTTTGTACTGATTTTGTTGTGTGAGAAGTTGGATGATGGTGGATTGTGGAGGAGGAACAGAATAGGGTTCTGTTCTGCGCAGGTTCGCTGGCTCTCGCCAGGCGAGCGAAGGCGAAGCTTCGCCAGGCGAAGCCTAGCGAATGCTGGCGAGTAATTATGATTAAGTCCCAGTGGACTTCGCTGGCGAGTTCTCCAAGCGAAGGTGGATAGCGAAGGTTCGCCCAGCGAAGGTGCTGGCGAATGGAGGCGAATGAAGTCAGTAGCTACTGACTTGGGCTCGCTGGGAAGTCTCGCCAGGTGAAGCCTAGCGAGTGTTCGCTGAGAGGGTTCGCCAGGCGAAGGTTCGCCAGGCGAATGTGGGCGAGTTTGACAGCATTTTTCTTTTGCTGTGTTGTTCATGTGGAGATGGTTTGGTTGCTCCTCATAGGTTAATACCTTATGATATGAATATAGATATGATCTATTGTGATAACATGTGCTGTGGGTAGCCTTCGGGCGTGAATCCTAGAGTTGTGATATGAAGGATTAATTGTAATCGGTTAAAATACATGTGAACATAATAAGTGATTATGTGTGTATTATTTAATGAATTTGCGAATGCTTGATGTGTATACAATTATGTAATGAGTATGCATGAGAACATTTTTGAATATGTGTGCATAACTTATAATTGTATGATTGGTATTGTAATGAGAATACCTTGATTGTTGTGATAATTAGAGATACATGGGAATACAATGAGAAATGTATGTGTATCGTCTAATGAATTGTGAGTGCATATATGTATGCGATTGTGGTGTGAATGCATGGGAACATATGTGATATGTGTGCATTGTTGTTGAATATGATGATGTGTGAAATGAATACATTGATAAATGTTTGATATATGTTGTATGTGCAATCATGATGAAATTCTCGAAGGGGTGAATTATTCGAATGCATGAGATTAAGATATCGGTCTTAAGTGCATTTGTTGTGGTTGTTGTACATGCATCATTTAGTCAAGAGGCAATGTCTGTTAGTTTCGTGGAAACTAGTGGCTTGTCCCAAACCTAGAAGTGTGGGTTTGAAGGCTTAGAGGACGGGCCTTTGTGGTTATCGGTCTAGAAGTGTGGACCCGGTTTAATGTAAAAACAGAAAAAAGATAACGGGTTATCGGTCTAGAAGTGTGGACCCGGTTTAATGTAAAAACCGAAAAAAAGATAACGAGAGTCGGTACCGCATTGCATGAGTTGCATTGAGTTGTTGAGTCACATTGATATATGACATATGCATGAAGTGATGCTTGTTGCACCCCAAAATTTGACCAACCGGGTCTCGCATTTGGCTCGATGTTTCGACGCATAACCGCATTCGCATCTGCATATCGCATACATTGCATTTTTCATTTGTGTTGATTTTATCAGGGATCACAGCTCCCGTCTCGTGTTTCAGGTGTTTTTGATCAGTAGAATTGATTTTTGGGTTATTTCGGTGCCCGTTTATTTTTACCGATTATTTTTGTGTCGTTCGGTGTTCATTTTGCCCCTCTGGGAATTATTATGATTTTTCTGGATTTTATAGGATTTTTTAGGGCTTTAAATAGTTTTTAAATCATTTTCTAGAATTTTAAATAGATTTTAATATTTTTAAATCATTTTTTAGGATTTTATAGAATTTTTGATATTTTTTAATTCTTTTTAAATCATATATAGAATTTTATAAAAATAATTAGTTTTAATCATTTAGGATAATATAGATTGTCTTTTAAAAATATAGGGTAATATAGTTTTAGAATATTAATAGAATTTAATTGTTTTCTAGAATTTCTTTTATAAAAATAATAAATGAATAGATTTTTCCTTATTAAAAATAAATAGGTTTTATTTTATAGAATAATAGATTTTTAGAATTTAATTAGAGTTTAATGAGAAATTAGAGGTTTATTAGATTTGTATTAATAGATTAGGAGTTAATTGGATTTAGTAGATTTAATTGAGTATTAGTTGCTGTTAATTGGGTTAATGATATTAATTCACTTCAGATTTTTAGGGGTTTCTATTCATTTTCGTTGGGCTTCAGTAGGCCCAGTTTGGTTTTTTTTTGCATGCAGGTGGGTTTTTTGTCCAAAAGATGAGTCCAATATTCAGCAAAAAACGTCCAAGTATGATCCAGCCAATTCCAGCGCCTCCTAGATTTTTCCAGAACCTTCCAGCAAAATCATCAATATAAAAGCCACATGCACACACGTGTCAGAAGGGAGAGGACCCACTTTTCGCGTCCAAGCCACGCCACGCGTTGTCTCAGTCTCTCCCACACCGCCACGCCAGTCTACACGTGGAGGGCATGCAACCCTTGCCTCCACTACCTCCCCACGTGTCATCCCCATAAGCCCTCACCTGAAAGCCACCGCCGGCCGGCCTGCATGGCCGGCGGCCACCCTCAACTGCACCGGAACTCAATTCCTACCCAGAAAACCTCCCTTCATCATCTTCTCCAGTCCTTATCATCAACAAACCACCATCCACAACCGTCCGGCGACCTTCCTCTTCAACCGAACCACCACCTTCATCGTTCTCAACCTTCAAGAACTCCAGAAATCCAGAAATTCCAGCAAAGATCTTCCATCATCAACGTTTTCTCAGATCGTTCTTCACAAACTTCCCATCCTCATCAATCTTTTCCATCATCCAACGCAATCATCAATCTCACCAGAAAATTCTTCAAGAACTCCAGATCCAGAATCCATCAACAGAACTTCAACGAATCTCCATCATCAAAGTTCATCAACATCATAAGAAATTCAACGGTCCAACATCAGCATCAGATTCATCCTCACAACAACCTATCAAGAACGTCCATCATCCGTTCTTCTTCCATCTCCAGAAGAGCGTCAACACAGAACTTCTTCAACGCCAATCTCCAGGTTTCTTCAGACCTCCAACAACAATCTTCAAATCACCAAGAAACCTTCACAATGGAACGTCACCAATCGGTAACCGATCACTTCAAAGGCGAGAATCTCCCCAACAAACGCGATGTAACCGCCACTTTGAAATCGGAAGTCCGTTCGCTGGAATTAACATTCCACGAAAAGCACCAAGACCTGGTTTTCTCTAAATACATTCTGTTCATTCTTGAAGAAGCAAGATCGAAGAAACAAGAACTGAAAACGCTGAGAACCTTCACAGTTGATCACCAGAATCTGTACGGTAATTTGAACGAAGTTTGTTTGGGAATGTTGAGTCATAGAGAATCTGAGGGAAGGATTGGAAAAGGAGGGTTCAGAAGAGAAAGAAGCGGCGGCGTAGGAGAAGCTGACGGCGGCGCGGAGGGAAAAGAACATGATAGACTAGGGTTTCGTTCTCTCAGAGAGGGACTTGGGAGAGAAGATTGGGCTCAGGGCCCAGTTACACGTTTTTTTGGCAATTCCCTCACATTTTTGGACCAACGTTGGGCCTGGACCCAATACCACCTACCAGCAGCGCCCCAGTCCCACCATACACCCCCTCTGCATTTTTGGGAGACTTGGGCTGGGCCCAGTTTAGTTGTATTTTTTTATTTTTTTCTGCACACCCCTGTATCACAGTGTACACCCCCAGCCCAATTTGCTTGTTTTTATTCTTTTTTAAAAAAAGATTTGAAAAATGTAATAAAAAAAAAAAAAGAAAGAAAATATATCTTGAAAAAATAGAGAAAAAAAAGAAATAAAAAAAAGAAGTATATTTGAAAAAAGATACAATAGAAAAAAAGAAGTATATTTGAAAAAGAATATAGAAAAAGATTTGAAAAATATATTTGAAAAAAAAAGAAGAAATAAGAAAAGGAAAATATGGGAAAAAATGTTGTGAAAAATAAAAGAAAATATTTTTGAGAAATAAGAAAAAATATGAGAAAAGGGGAAAAAGAGAAAAATATTAAAGTGCCGATTTAATATTTTTCCAGCATTTCTTTTAGGGATATTTTCATAGACCTTGTTTTCCGACTTTCAGGATAGAATTAGAGGCCCATTTGTTAGGGGGCTATTTTCATTCGACTTTTCAAGATAGAATAGGATCGTTTCCTAGGAGATTTATTTCGATATTCAACCCATTGTAATCATTTTTCAGAGATGAATAAAACGAGATTTGAGCTGTGGTCCGATAGTAGCCGAACTACAGCTGCTCTGATTCTTCGTACCAGACGAAGATATGTAGGCATAGGATGCGATATCCTAGCGAGCACACTAACGACTAACCTGTTGTTCTCTCGCGGCTGTGCGATCGAGACTTTCCCGCTGACGACTAATTGAGTACCCATTTTTCTCTCTTGCCCAAGTGCATTTGAGACTCAGCCATAGTTGTGACCATAGGTTCCCGACCCTGTGAAACCCGTTGTTTTTCTCACTGCTGTGTGAGAATGTTTGTGTAGCCGTAGTTAGTCTGAACTACGTAAAGCTCTGATCTTCCCTCCAGTGGAAGTACGTAGGCACAAGACGCGATGTCTTGGCGAGCCAATTTTCCCTGTAGTCCCGAACTACGTTGACTCTGACTTTCTCTCTTGAGAATACGTAGGCATAGAGTGCGACGCTCTATCGAGTCAATTCCCTTCCCTTTAGATTTAGCAGCCGTAGATAAGATTGTTTTGCATCCAGTAGACAACCCAAGCAAGCGTGGATCCCGTCGAGTACGACGGACGTGAGGGGTGCTAATACCTTCCCCTTGCGTAACCGACTCCCGAACCCAGGCTATGGTTGCGATGACCATACCTTTTCCCCGTTTTTGCGAGGTTTACTTCGAGCGTTTCCTTTCCCGCTCTGAGGGATAAATAACGCACGGTGGCGACTCTTCTGTCAGCCGGCGCCGATTTTCGCAGTAGCGACAGCTGGCGACTCTGCTGGGGACTGCGATAGTTTCCTAGGGATCCAATGTCCCGAGAGCGAGTCAATTGTGGGATCCAACGTCCCCTAAAGAGAGAGTCAATCCTAGCGCTTGTTTGCTTGTCTATTTGGGGCCTATTTATCGATATTATCTATTGCTGTTGGGCTGTTACGGGTATTCTATGATTGAGATAAGCCGGACCTGGGCTCGAGTATGAGTATACACCTAGATATAGTTGCGGAGAAGTAGTAGACGAACCTGTCTGCTGAGCAGGCGCAGTTCCCTACGAAAATTCGCACTCGGACGAGGTTCTCGCAGAGGTGCTCCTTTCCGGTCCTGAGGATCTGAGGGGAGTCCAGACGTGAGGATTGTCGACTCTGGGAACCGATCAATTGGAAGTCAGCTAAGTGAGGCCTCTTCATGAGATGACGATGCCACTCCTTCTGGGAATCGTATCATTCCTCATGAAAGTCTGTGACGCTGACGACCGCATAGGATGCCGTACCTTGTCAGATATAGGTCCATACCTGTGAGTGGGGGGGGTTTTTTGTGCAGGAAACTTGACTTCCAACCTACCCGTTATATTGGTCCTCTTTTCAGAGAACGTCTCCGTCAGCAGCGCAGCAGTATTCAGATTTTGTGTGGGGGCTGTGATCCCGTGTTTGTTGCATTGCATTGCATTTGCATAGGCATATTCGCATCATATTGCATATCATTCTCCAGCTAGCCAGAGTTCTGATCCAGCCTTTGTTTCCTGAAGGTGATTACCCGGAGTTTGGATTGAGCAGCTTTTGATTGTCAGAAGACCTACCTAGGGGTTGAGTAGATTTGAGCAGAATCAAGTGTCGAAGTCAGCCGAAGATTATTGGTAGCCATGTCTGAAGGCAATTTCCAGTTTCCTAACACCCTGACAGGGTTCACTATGGCGTCCAACCCTCTGTATGATTCCACGGAAGACTTCCCGCAAGTGAACAATGTTGCTGCAGACCAAGTTGTACAGCCTTCTGTTGAGAACCAAGATCGGCATGAGCAGTTTGTTGCCCAGAATGAGCGTCCTCCTCCTGCCAACAATCAAGGTGTTGCTTTCCCTGTGATGAATTACCGAAGCGATATTCCAGCAGCTGGGATGGTAGATCCAAGAGCCCTTGACGATGGTAGAAGAGTCCGAGTGTTGGAAGAGCAAATGAAAGCTCTGAAAGCCAAAGATACTGTCAACCTGGATGCTGTAGGCATGTGTTTGGTTCCTGACCTGGTGTTGCCTTACAAGTTCAAAGTGCCGAAATTTGAGAAGTACACGGGAGATAGCTGTCCGAAGCTGCATTTGATGATGTTCTGTCGAAGAATGACTGCGTTTGCGCGAGATGACAAGTTGATGATCCATTGCTTTCAAGATAGTCTGACTGGGGCATCTTTGAGGTGGTATATGCAGTTAGAGAGGAATCAGATTCAGTCATGGATGGATTTAGCCAGAGCTTTTCTGAAGCAGTACGATTACAACCTAGACATTGCTCCTTATCGCATGCATTTGCAAGAGTTGTCTCAAGAGATCAATGAACCTATCAGGAGATATGCTCAGAGATGGAGAGAATTTGCTGCTAGAGTGCGTCCCCCGCTGTTAGATCAAGAGCTGGCAAGCATGTTTGTGGATTCCTTACAATATCCGTACTTCAAAAGGTTGCTCGGAGTTCCGGCAAGTTTCTCTGACGTGGTAGCATTAGGAGAACGCCTTGAGTACTCCATAAGAATGGGGAAAATTCAGAGTACTTCATATGATCAAGCTAGTGAAACTGAATACCCTTGTGACTATCAGAGTGAAGAAGAAGTGGTGATCAACTCAGTCATGCCAAAGATTGAATATCCTCGAAGCGAATCAGTGAATTTTGTTGGTTCATCATCTTATCAGAGATCAGTACCTCCCGTGGCTTGTTATACTGGACAGACAGCCGTGCCTGGGGCACCATATCAGGAATCTTATGTCGCTTCCATTGCAAATCAGCGAGCTCGTGGCCGAGGTTATCAGAATCAGCGTCAGAATCAGAACAGACCTCGCAACAACTTGGAACGACGGAAAGCTCCTTTTCACCCAGTGCCTATGCCGTATAGCCAGTTGCTACCATCTTTGATTCAGAAGTCTTTGGTGGAGCCGAAAGCTCTTAAGCCAGTTCCAGAACCTTACCCTCCTGGGTACAATCCCCACGTTCAGTGTGGTTATCATGGTGGCTCTCCAGGGCATTCAACCGAAGATTGTAAAGCATTTCAGGCGAAGGTACAGCAGTTGATTGATCAGGATCGCATTTCCTTTCGAGAAGGGTTTCTGTTTGTTCATCCCTAGCCGCTCAGCTGCCTAAGCTCGTAGATTCAGAAGGGTATTCCCCAGCATAAGCCAGTGGTTCAGACAGGCAGGCGCCTCAGCATTGGCAGTTCTCAAGCTTTTATACCATCATTTGCATCTGTAGTTTCTTTTTCTGTTAGTTACTACCTGCTTTTAAGCATTGTATGTTTCGAATGGTGATAATAATAAAGTGACTATGCATTTTTCTGAATTAATCATGTCGCTGTCGCTCATTTATTGCATTGCACTGACACTTGCATTTTATTCACTCCATTTTTTCGCTGTGACTAGCAAAGTTAGGAGGGAGGATGATGAAACTGAAACTCATAACCAATGATTGTATGCTTTCAGATAAGACCGTACCGATGATGTACAAGGCATTGTTTCAAATTCCCCAAACACTGGAGATATAAGGAGTTAGTCCCTTGCCAACCACTTCGAGCCAGGAAGTAGAAGTTTTTTCGGACGTTTTAACCCTCACATCTTAACCCGGGGCAGGGTAGTTGTCAGTTAGCTTGACCGAGCATTCAAGTCTTGCAGAGGAGTGTTGTCTTTCAAGGACCAATCAGTTTATACCTTCAAAAGGTCAAACCTCACCTATCAGGAGTGAGACAGTTACAATCCTTTCGGAGCAATCAAGACAACCAGTGTCGCACGACTTTGTTCCAAAAGAAAGAAAGAAAGAAAGCCCGCTAAGTAAAAAGAAAGAAAAGCTGGAAAGCTAATACTTAGGCAAAAATCAGGGCATCCCGCTGGACTTCAAAAGAAATCGAAAAAATCGAAAAACTCAAAAGGAGTCAGTCCAGGCAAAAATTAGGGAATCAAAAGAATGAAAAAGAAGGGATTAAAAAGAAAATTTTCCCCAGCAAATCAAAGTCGTGTACACAGACACCGAAAGCGAAGAAGGAGTAACTATCACTCTAGAAGAAAAGCTTGTGAATTCCTTAACTGTGGTTCTCACCATTCAGCATACTTCTCGAAGAGGCGAGTGCTTGTGCCAGGTTAACTGAACCTTAGGATCGGAGATCATCACGTAGAAGGGGTGGGTACAAATCAAAATTTGAGCCAAATATCCTTTGTTTTACGAACCGTGAACCCGACCACGATACAACCCTCAAAAGACCTAATTGAGGTAGGGTTAGTCTGAAGCGCATTACGATAAGGTTGAGTAACCTGACTCCTTCTTGACTTGCTAGTCATATCTTGTTGTATTTTCACTGACCACGTAAGCACTACGTTTGAACTTTGTTTCATTCGTCACTCAATCATATGCATGTAAATGAGTGACAGCTCAAAATTTTTTTCAAAATCTGCATAGCCATTGCATTAAGATTACCATTCGTAGACAGACGATTCAAATTGCAGGTTAGTAGTTGGCATGAAAGAAATTCCAGCAGAAAATAATCGAGCAGGACTGAGTAATCCAGCAGTCTGAACCATAATGGTGAATGTTGTGAAGCCCAATGAGTCAGGGGCGTTATCTTCCAGTAAGTTCAGTATCAGTCAGTCTGAGGACGAGTCCCGAAACTTCAGTTGAGCAGGGGCAGTGTGTTTGAGAAGCAGTTAATCAAGAGGTGAGTCTTCTCAAGACCTAATCAGGGGCAATTATGCAGAGCGCTGAGATTTGAAAGCAAGTACTTCAGGTGGATAATCAGATCAGGTTGAGTCGCTCATCGCTCATTCAGGGGCAAGTCATCGCAGAGAATGTTGAAATCAACTGGGTTGTTAGGTGTTTAATTGGAGGTTGAATTCTTTTGTCATGCAGATACCGGGGCAAGTATTCTCGAAGCCTTCCCGTAGCAAGCTGTTCGGAGCAGGTATTCCCAAGGATTAGATTGGGGCAAGCTGAGTGTACTGGGGCAAGTGTGCAAGCCAGTCTTTTATCCCCCAGCTGAGTGTACCAGGGGCAAGTTATTCAAACCAGCTTGTTTATCCCCAGCCAGAGTTGAGTATCGGGGAATCATGTCAATACCCTTATCAAAAACCTTTCAAATAAGAAGGTCTTGTTGTCGTTGGACCATTATCCTGCAGTTTAAACCTGTTGCGTGTCAGTAACCAGTCGTTTCCAAAGTCCAGTTCTCGCCTGGCAAATCGGTAACCAGTTCTCGTCTGGCCCACCATCCGTAAGCATCAGTTCCCGTCCTGGTGCAGTTTATTGTAAGCAGCAGTTCCCGTCCTGGTGCAGTTTATGGGTAACCAATTCTCGTTTGGTCACCGTTTCTTCAAGTGTTGTATCAGTTCTCGCCTGGTACATGTCGTCGCGTAATCAGTTCTCATGTGTTTTACCCTATGTGTTATACCAGCTCTCGCCTGGTGTACGTTAGCTTTCAGCCAGTTCTCGCCTGGTTGTCTATACCTTAGTTTGTTATCCAGTCAGCTCGTCTGATGTCAAAAAAAACACAAAAATCAATTTTTCCTAACCTATTTCCCTATCAGTTCTCGCCTGGTAGTCTACCCTTGAATGCTAGTTCTCGCCTAGTATTTTCCATTCCACTGTGTACATAGTCCATTGTTTATTCCAAACCAAAAAAACGAAAAAAACCTAAAGTTATCTGACACAGTATTTCCCAATGACCCGCATGTCGTCATGTTCCCTGATACGAAGCTCCGAGTAATGTTTGAATTCCTTGTGGATATTGTCAAATCAGAATTGTTACTCTTCAGCAGATGAAAGTTGCTTATTATCCCCGGAAGAGTCGAGATTGTCTTTTACCCCGTATCAGAGTAGGATCGGGAGTATCTTCAGCAGATTAAAATTGATATCCTTGATGGTAGGAGCATTTCCAGCAGTGTGCTGCGCGTAATCAACCTCAGTTTGGGTCAATCCCCGCAGAGCGCAATCAGTTGCCAATGGTTTGAAGAGAGCATTCCCGAGCAGAGTTGTTTTCCTTCCCCAGTGAAGTCGTCAAGCAGGGTTGCCTTTTCATTTTTCCAGCAGGGTAGTTATCCCTAGCGGATTTGATTTCTCGTTTCCAGCATTTATTTTGCTGAGATGGTTCTGTGACTTCAGGTCATCCCCAGTAGAATTGACGTTTCCTTCGGCATTTATTTTGCCAAGCGGTTTTCAGACCTGGTGTTCTCTGGCAGCTCGAGCTTGCATTAGCATTTGTATATATAGTCATTGCATCTATCAAGCATATAACATATCCATGCCATCAGGGCCTCGCATTTTCAAACAAAACGCATAGCACATTCATGTCATATAGGGCATTACATCATTATCAAGCATACGCATGTCGAAACATAGACCAAGATGGTTACCTATTGGATTTCGAATTTGTTCACCTGCAGAGTTGTGTGGTTCAGCTTCTCGTCTTCCCCAGCGGAGTGATTCTTCATTTGGTTGCTACGTCAGCATCGGGAAAAAAAAAAAAAAACAACAACAACAACAACAAAGATTGACACATATCAGACTTTTGAAGCTGCCCCCTTTGTCAAAACAGGTGCAAGGCAGTTCCATTCAGAATTCCTCAGGAGAATTGTCCTCAAGTTCGCAATGAACTGTGAGTTGACCAGACTTGATCCCACGAGAGAGATGGGAATCAAAGTGTTTGCTTTATGAAGCATTATTTCAATACTTGTGGCGTCACACAGGTTTTGGAGAAGAAGAAAATTTATCAGAAAATTGACCAGATGTTGCCGTGATAACCAAACTTCAGTTATTGGAAGCTATTTCTCAAGCAGTTTTGCAGTATATTCTTGCGGTTGGCAAATTTCAGGGTTCCATTTGTATTCAACCGTCATCTACCTTGAATGTTTGAAGGCTGAGCGCTCTTCACCCATTCAGGTCGAAGTCGCTTGAATAGGGGCAGCTGTTGCACCCCAAAATTTGACCAACCGGGTCTCGCATTTGGCTCGATGTTTCGACGCATAACCGCATTCGCATCTGCATATCGCATACATTGCATTTTTCATTTGTGTTGATTTTATCAGGGATCACAGCTCCCGTCTCGTGTTTCAGGTGTTTTTGATCAGTAGAATTGATTTTTGGGTTATTTCGGTGCCCGTTTATTTTTACCGATTATTTTTGTGTCGTTCGGTGTTCATTTTGCCCCTCTGGGAATTATTATGATTTTTCTGGATTTTATAGGATTTTTTAGGGCTTTAAATAGTTTTTAAATCATTTTCTAGAATTTTAAATAGATTTTAATATTTTTAAATCATTTTTTAGGATTTTATAGAATTTTTGATATTTTTTAATTCTTTTTAAATCATATATAGAATTTTATAAAAATAATTAGTTTTAATCATTTAGGATAATATAGATTGTCTTTTAAAAATATAGGGTAATATAGTTTTAGAATATTAATAGAATTTAATTGTTTTCTAGAATTTCTTTTATAAAAATAATAAATGAATAGATTTTTCCTTATTAAAAATAAATAGGTTTTATTTTATAGAATAATAGATTTTTAGAATTTAATTAGAGTTTAATGAGAAATTAGAGGTTTATTAGATTTGTATTAATAGATTAGGAGTTAATTGGATTTAGTAGATTTAATTGAGTATTAGTTGCTGTTAATTGGGTTAATGATATTAATTCACTTCAGATTTTTAGGGGTTTCTATTCATTTTCGTTGGGCTTCAGTAGGCCCAGTTTGGTTTTTTTTTGCATGCAGGTGGGTTTTTTGTCCAAAAGATGAGTCCAATATTCAGCAAAAAACGTCCAAGTATGATCCAGCCAATTCCAGCGCCTCCTAGATTTTTCCAGAACCTTCCAGCAAAATCATCAATATAAAAGCCACATGCACACACGTGTCAGAAGGGAGAGGACCCACTTTTCGCGTCCAAGCCACGCCACGCGTTGTCTCAGTCTCTCCCACACCGCCACGCCAGTCTACACGTGGAGGGCATGCAACCCTTGCCTCCACTACCTCCCCACGTGTCATCCCCATAAGCCCTCACCTGAAAGCCACCGCCGGCCGGCCTGCATGGCCGGCGGCCACCCTCAACTGCACCGGAACTCAATTCCTACCCAGAAAACCTCCCTTCATCATCTTCTCCAGTCCTTATCATCAACAAACCACCATCCACAACCGTCCGGCGACCTTCCTCTTCAACCGAACCACCACCTTCATCGTTCTCAACCTTCAAGAACTCCAGAAATCCAGAAATTCCAGCAAAGATCTTCCATCATCAACGTTTTCTCAGATCGTTCTTCACAAACTTCCCATCCTCATCAATCTTTTCCATCATCCAACGCAATCATCAATCTCACCAGAAAATTCTTCAAGAACTCCAGATCCAGAATCCATCAACAGAACTTCAACGAATCTCCATCATCAAAGTTCATCAACATCATAAGAAATTCAACGGTCCAACATCAGCATCAGATTCATCCTCACAACAACCTATCAAGAACGTCCATCATCCGTTCTTCTTCCATCTCCAGAAGAGCGTCAACACAGAACTTCTTCAACGCCAATCTCCAGGTTTCTTCAGACCTCCAACAACAATCTTCAAATCACCAAGAAACCTTCACAATGGAACGTCACCAATCGGTAACCGATCACTTCAAAGGCGAGAATCTCCCCAACAAACGCGATGTAACCGCCACTTTGAAATCGGAAGTCCGTTCGCTGGAATTAACATTCCACGAAAAGCACCAAGACCTGGTTTTCTCTAAATACATTCTGTTCATTCTTGAAGAAGCAAGATCGAAGAAACAAGAACTGAAAACGCTGAGAACCTTCACAGTTGATCACCAGAATCTGTACGGTAATTTGAACGAAGTTTGTTTGGGAATGTTGAGTCATAGAGAATCTGAGGGAAGGATTGGAAAAGGAGGGTTCAGAAGAGAAAGAAGCGGCGGCGTAGGAGAAGCTGACGGCGGCGCGGAGGGAAAAGAACATGATAGACTAGGGTTTCGTTCTCTCAGAGAGGGACTTGGGAGAGAAGATTGGGCTCAGGGCCCAGTTACACGTTTTTTTGGCAATTCCCTCACATTTTTGGACCAACGTTGGGCCTGGACCCAATACCACCTACCAGCAGCGCCCCAGTCCCACCATACACCCCCTCTGCATTTTTGGGAGACTTGGGCTGGGCCCAGTTTAGTTGTATTTTTTTATTTTTTTCTGCACACCCCTGTATCACAGTGTACACCCCCAGCCCAATTTGCTTGTTTTTATTCTTTTTTAAAAAAAGATTTGAAAAATGTAATAAAAAAAAAAAAAGAAAGAAAATATATCTTGAAAAAATAGAGAAAAAAAAGAAATAAAAAAAAGAAGTATATTTGAAAAAAGATACAATAGAAAAAAAGAAGTATATTTGAAAAAGAATATAGAAAAAGATTTGAAAAATATATTTGAAAAAAAAAGAAGAAATAAGAAAAGGAAAATATGGGAAAAAATGTTGTGAAAAATAAAAGAAAATATTTTTGAGAAATAAGAAAAAATATGAGAAAAGGGGAAAAAGAGAAAAATATTAAAGTGCCGATTTAATATTTTTCCAGCATTTCTTTTAGGGATATTTTCATAGACCTTGTTTTCCGACTTTCAGGATAGAATTAGAGGCCCATTTGTTAGGGGGCTATTTTCATTCGACTTTTCAAGATAGAATAGGATCGTTTCCTAGGAGATTTATTTCGATATTCAACCCATTGTAATCATTTTTCAGAGATGAATAAAACGAGATTTGAGCTGTGGTCCGATAGTAGCCGAACTACAGCTGCTCTGATTCTTCGTACCAGACGAAGATATGTAGGCATAGGATGCGATATCCTAGCGAGCACACTAACGACTAACCTGTTGTTCTCTCGCGGCTGTGCGATCGAGACTTTCCCGCTGACGACTAATTGAGTACCCATTTTTCTCTCTTGCCCAAGTGCATTTGAGACTCAGCCATAGTTGTGACCATAGGTTCCCGACCCTGTGAAACCCGTTGTTTTTCTCACTGCTGTGTGAGAATGTTTGTGTAGCCGTAGTTAGTCTGAACTACGTAAAGCTCTGATCTTCCCTCCAGTGGAAGTACGTAGGCACAAGACGCGATGTCTTGGCGAGCCAATTTTCCCTGTAGTCCCGAACTACGTTGACTCTGACTTTCTCTCTTGAGAATACGTAGGCATAGAGTGCGACGCTCTATCGAGTCAATTCCCTTCCCTTTAGATTTAGCAGCCGTAGATAAGATTGTTTTGCATCCAGTAGACAACCCAAGCAAGCGTGGATCCCGTCGAGTACGACGGACGTGAGGGGTGCTAATACCTTCCCCTTGCGTAACCGACTCCCGAACCCAGGCTATGGTTGCGATGACCATACCTTTTCCCCGTTTTTGCGAGGTTTACTTCGAGCGTTTCCTTTCCCGCTCTGAGGGACAAATAACGCACGGTGGCGACTCTTCTGTCAGCCGGCGCCGATTTTCGCAGTAGCGACAATGCTTATGTGTGAATGATGAGATTGTGGAAATTGTAAGTGTATACATAATGTGGGAATGCTTTGTGAATATCCATGTTTGTCTATATATATGTGTGGTAAATATATATGACCAAGAAAATGAAGTGTGGTGAGAAATGTGAATATGTGTTACGTGATTACCTATATATATATAATCTCATGCTTTGATTATTATGGTTATATTTCTCACCCTTCTGCTGTTTTATAATGCTCTACGAGGCATTGCAGATTAGGATGCTGGAGTCCTTTTGTGAAGATTAGTCTTCATTCTTTTGAGTCTGCTGCTCTGATATGTAACACCGGGTAGTTAGACTAGTATAGTCATTCTTTTGTGATACATTGCGATGTATCAGCTGATGTGGTTTTGTAATCTAACTGATATGATGTATTAATCTGGATGACTTATGTGCATTTGAATTAATATTTTGGAACTGCTTAAATGATTTGATCTCCCGCTTACTTTTGAAAATGTTACATATTTTATGGAGCAAAATGTTAAAGTGTTTTATTGGTGAAATTGTGGCACTCTTCTTTTATACCTTATTATAAAACCTTTTCACTCTGATAATTTGTATGTGCTTAATTATTTTATATGCATTTATTTGGGGTATAGAAGGGGGTGTTCCAGTTTGGATGTGTAGCTGGGAAGTTTCAATTTCCAACTTTGACTTATTTAACTTATGCCTCCACTTTAGGTCATTTTTACTATTTTGAGCTACAAGCCTTTTCAACATATCATGACCTCCTTACTAGCCTTAAAATATCATTTTAAACAAGTTTGATGTTGAAGATTTTTCCATTTGAAGCTTGGAAGTAGGAGTTATGGCCTTACTTGAAATGACCTATAATCTCCAAATGACCAAAATGCCCTTGACTTGTCAAAGCCATAAGTTGAGTTCTACAAATCCTATAAAGGACTTATAGTACTATATAGAAAGCTAAGAAGATAAGGAACAACATTCATGTTGACCAAAAGTTCATAGGAATCATCCTTCTTGGGCAAAAGTTGGATGCAAGTTGGGTGACTTTCAAGGCCCCTGATTCACATACCTCAGATGACATGTAACTTGTCAAAGTCATAACTTGAGCTCTACAAATCCTATCAAGGACTTCTAGTACTCAAATTAAAGCTAAGACATCTCATCAGTTGACCTAGGGTTGACTCAGTCAAACCCTAATTACACCACTCATGGCTGGGTCTCTTTAATCTTGCACAAATACCTCTCTAGGCCTCGTGATGGCTTTCAAGACATCTCATAAGCTCTCTCAAAGCTTCAAGTCCATCCTCATAGCTTCAGAATCATCTGAGGAGCTCCCATAACTCTCAAGTTAGGAGGCACACCACCTTGGTTTCAACCAATCTCTCTGAGGATCTCTTAACTTCTATGACAAAGATATCAACCCTTGAACACTTGAATAACCTTCTTGGCTAGCTTCAAAGTCTTTTGGTTCTCTTGATTGGTAATCATACCTCTTGATCTACTGCATACATGTCAATGAAATGCATATGATAATGCCAATGTGAATGAGATGAACCACAAGCTAGGAAAAGAAATGTTGGTCAAATTTTGGGGTGCAACACCTAGGAAGTGCGCTAAGCGCGATAGGAGCTCACTTATGATGTTTTGAGACTTTAGCTACTGGATTTTTCCTGAGCATGCTGGTCTCGTGCTAAAAAGCTCGCTTAGCGCACTATGCAGACATGAACACTAGAAAACTTGCTTTTCGGTCCTTTTTTCTTGCACCAATTGTTTCTATCATCAAAAATAAGTAAGAAGAACTATTAAAGAACATCAAAATGCTCAATATTCACAATATTTACACTAAAATTGAAAAGTAACATAAATACATTTAAATTACTAGATTTTGGACTAAACTATCAAGAAAACCAATTGAAAGGGCCATAAAACCAAGTTAAACTATGCACAATTTGGCCCTTAACAATTGCAACTCCTTCAAACTCAAAAAATATAATGAGATCATATGTCAGGACATATGGTCTGACATCACATCTGCTTCAACATAGCAACAATCTCAGACATGTCCATTACTTCCACTGTCACATATAACCAATATTTCCCCTAAAGGCGAAAACCCAAATCTCCAGACGTCCAAACCTCAACTACCTAAGTTCACACATCCCTCTCAAGAGGAAAACCCAAATCATTTGGCAAACAACTATTAACTATCAAAGTTAACACATTAGAAACACATACAACAGAAGCAACACATATTAGAAACATATAAAATAGAAGCCATACATATTACTCATAACATTAGAGTAAATTAGGGTAAAGATGTTTTGTTCCAAAGAAAATCATGTCAAGATTAGATTTTGTTAATCCTTTTTAACGTATCCGATTAATCAAGCATGCGAACTTAGTTTCAATCAATAAAATCATGTATCCTTGCGAATCCGTTCATTTCTAAAGCGGGTCCGTGAATATTATTGTTTTAGTCACTAGATTATTTCTTTAAATGGCAACTGAACCAAGCAAACATAAAGATTGATACAAAGCGAATATTAACTTCCAAATCTATGTCTAGAGTTTGTTGGTTAATGTTGCACCCCAAAATTTGCCCAACATTTCTTTACCTTGCTTATGTTTCATTTCATTCACATTACCATTATCATTTGCATTTCATTGACATGTATGCAGGAGATCAAGAGGTATGATTACCAATCAAGGGATACACAAGACTATAAAGCTAAGCTAAGAAGGTTATTCAAGTGTTCAAGGGTTGATATCTTTGTCAGAGAAGTTAAAAGATCCTCAGAAAGAGTGGTTGAAACCTAGAGGGTGTGTCTCCTAACTTGAGAGTCGTGGGAAGTCATCAGATGATTTTGAAGCCATGAAGTTAGACTTGAGGTATTGAGAGAGATCGTGAGAAGTGTTGAATATCACTTTGAGGCCTAGACAAGTCATTGTGCAAAAGATATGAAGCCTCAGCCCTGATTGGTGCTGCTAGGGTATAACTGGGTCAACCCTAAGTCAACTAATGATTTGAAGAAGGTTGATACCTAATCCAAGAGCCATGTGATCATGGATTGATACATTAAGATGTTATAAGGATGATTCCAAGATTAACATCATGATTGAAGAGTTTGAGAAGTTTCAAGCTAGGGTTTCTAAGACTTGACAGTGTAAAATCCCCTTGTTTGACCCCTATCTTCAAGGCAATTTAGCTCAAGATATGATTGTCATCTCATCTTAACCCCAACATGATTGTTGTTGAGCATGGTCTTATCTTTAATTTGAGTGCTAGAAGTCCTTGATAGGATTTGTAGAACTCAAGTTATGGCTTTGACAAGTTACAAGTCATCTGAGGTAGGTGAATTTGGGACTTGAATGTTACCCAAATTGGATGAAACTTATGCCCAAGAAGGATGATTCCTATGAGCTTTTGGTCAACACGAATGTTGTTCCTTATCCTCTTAGATTTCCATAGAGTACTAGAAGTCCTTGATAGGATTTGTAGAACTCAAGTTATGGCTTTGACAAGTCAGGGGTATTTTGGGAATTTGTGATTATGGGTCATTTATGATCATAGGTCATTTTCACCAACTTAGGAACCTCAAATGAAATTTTGTTCAACTTGAAAGATGCTCAAAATGGGGTTTTAACCTTGACCATGCATCAAAGAGACATTGAAACGGCTCAAGGAAGGATGTGGTTCAAGGAATTTTGAAAAAAGAAGAATTAAAGGCATTTAATGACCAAAAAATTGAAATAATTCATTGTGTCCAAACAAGGCAAAATTATAGGTCATTTTGAATGGAAAAATCATTTTAGAAACTTTGGCAATGCTAGAATTTTGGTTTCAGGTCAAATTCATGTCATTTCATGTTGTTTCTTCATGATGAAGCAACACATCAAACTCACACAATTGGCTTGCAAACAAGGAAATTAACCTAACAAGCTAATCCAATATCTCATGAGATGATGATTACAAGCATTTTCCTGCCCAAAGGGAGCCAGAATCGTGACTGGTGTGAATGAAATTTTGGAGAGAAATTGAAATTGCAAAATCTCCTATGGTTGGTTACAGAACTTTCTAGATGATTCTAATGAGTTCTAAATAAGCATTAGAGTGTGTTCAGCCATTTTTTTGGTGAAGATTGATCCCTGAAGCAGAGAGAGCCATTGGAAATTCGAAGGTACATGTTGAAATCGTATTCTGAGTTCATGGCCAATCCAAGAGAAATTGAAGTTTGCATTAGCTTTGGAAGGTGATTTAGAGTGAATCTGCATCATCTTGAAGGTTGAATCGAGTGAGAAGTGCATCTGTTACAAGCTCACACACAGGTTTTAACTTCTTGAAATTTCCCTATAATTATGTGTTTTCAGTGAACTAGAAGCATGTGGTTAGGTTCCTCTTATGATCTAGATGGATTTACGATGGTTAATTACACGATTAGAGACAATGCTAGGTGTTGTGCAACTTCTGTTGAGATGGATTTCTCATGATTCTTGGAGTGTTATTCATGATTGGATGGTGGAAATTGATTAGTGAAGAGTGAGGATTATATTAGTGTCATTAATTTTAAGAATCATGATGATCAAGATTTGGTGGATTTCTGAAATTGCTATCGTGTTTGGAGATAGAGAAAGAATTAGGGAATTTAGATGATGGATTCGTGATCAGGATGAAAAATTGAGCAAGATGATGATTTGTTTTGTCATTTTTGATGACCTGAGAAGAGCACCTCACCGGAGAAGACGGTGGCGCTGCAACTCAGGCCACCGTCTGAGAACTCCCTCCATTTCATTTCAAATTTGGGACGATAAGCCATAGCCATTGGATGAAGAGTGGACCTTTGACTCAGGCAAGGAACGAATGGCCACAATTTGCTCTCAACTCTGAAGAGAAATTTCTAAATGAAACGCACCGTTTCATTAATTAAAATGGTTTGGGCTTAGTGCACAGACTGTTATTCACCCCCCCTTCTGGGCCCAATCCAGGAATTGAACTGCAATGAATTGCTATTCAGCACGCACCTTTTATTAATTTCTTTGATTTTCTTTTATTTTTATCATTTCATCTAGTTTTGTAAATAATTCATAAAAAATAGGAAAATAATCCAAATTGATCCAAGTTTTTTTCCCCTGACTCATGAATGAGTCTAGAATTTTATTGAATAAAGATATTAGGAATTCATACATTTTTGATTTTATGTGCATTTTTTACATTTTAATTGATATTAAAATCATTATGGTTGATACCTTGTTTTGCTGAATTTTGTGTGAGCAATTGGTGATGATTTTTGAGTTGCTTTTTTGTGTGTAGCTAGTTTGGATACGCATGCTCCCCTTAGATTTTTCTCACATTTTTGTGATGAAAGTAAGTAGTAGTTTTAAGTTGAAACTTTAGGTGCTCTAGTTTTAGGGTTTAAGCTTAGTACCTTGTGATTTAGGATTTATTTTTAGGACTTTGTTGATGATTCAACCCCTGGATTTTGTATGTAAGATTCATCATTGAATTAGGTTCCCATAGTTATTTTTGTAGGATTTTACAAATGGTTTTAGTATTTTATTTAGGACTAACTCTAGTACTAGGTTTTAGGTGATCCTAACTTGCTAATTCAACTAGAATGATTTCTTTAGTCCCCTTAGATTAGGGTTTTGCCTCTCTTGCTCTTGGATGATGATGAAGACTTGTGTGGGCTGCTGAGGAATGCTTGAAGAAGCTTGGATGTGAAGATTTCCCTTCTTTTGGTGTAGTTTTGTTTAGGTGTTAGGATTAGGGTTTGTAAGTAGAGCTTCTAGATAGATTCTCTTCTTTCATAAACATGGAAGGTGTTGATCACTTCCATTATTCCCTATGATATAAGGTCCCCTTGTGAAGGCCTCATCCCTCCTTTGGTAGGATGTGTGGCTCTTCCCAAGTTGGTAGAACCTTTGAGGGTTCCTTTCTTTGATGGTGGAGTGTTTAGTGGTGACCTTTGGTCTTCACTTTGTTTTCTACTATCCAAACCTTGCTCTTGTTAGATGAATCTTTCTCCCTTGCTAGAGGATGGAGTTCCTTGTTAGAAGATTAAAGATGCTAGAAGTTGCTACTTCCCAGTATTTGAAGACTGCCATTGGAGTTGAAGCTTGAAGACCAAGAAGAACAAGTTGACACTTGTGAAGGAAATCCTGCTGAGACCAAATGAAGAGCTGAAGCTTGAAGTTGGAGAACAAGTTGATACTTGTGATTGATGCATTGAAAGCTTGAAGAAGCAAGTTGATATTTGCTATTGAAGAGAATAGCCTTAAAGAACAGTTGAAGACTGAGGATTGAACTGATGTCAGAGGGGCCTTGCTGTGAAGCTGTGGAAGCTGTTGATTTGCTTTCCTGTCTGTTTGCTTTCTGTGCAAATGTATTGATGTGACTTGTTTGATTTGCCTGATGCATTAGAATATGTTCATATTTAGATTGTGTTAAGCTAGGAGCATGATTGCAATAGAGGTTGAGTTGCTCCCTCTGCTTGTATTTTTACTGTATGGCTTTGCTTGCGGGTATTCGGTAGAGCCCAGCTCCCTTGCCTATGTGGTTTGTGTTTTGCTTGATGGCGTTTTATTTCATTTCTTATGTACGATTGCAGTTATTATATTTTGCTTGATAGCATGTTATTTCCTGTATGATTGCAGTAATTTATATCTGGCTTGAGGTTGAGATGAGCTTGTGGAGGCTGATGTCCCACATACGTTTCCTCCCTCACTTGCATTGCATGCATTTTACCGTCGTTTACTGTTTACTGTTTAAGCTGATACTTTATCTGTTTCTGTTTATCATTGACATGATCCCCTAGGAATCTCACTTCCTTTGATAAGGAAGTGATGATTAGAACTTTAGGTTGAAACCTATGCATGATAACTTTTAGGAGTTCCATGTTTCAAACCTCAACCATAGGATGAATCCTTGGCATGACAACAGTAGGACTTGATAGTCTCCCCTTAGTTGTCCCTCTCTCTTCTCATCTTGAAACAACAGTAAAATACAGTAATAAAGGTTAACTGATGTCGTACGTTACGAGCCTTAAGCTATCTGAGAAAGGGTTGTCGGAGAGTTTCTTTTCGACAGCTTGGATGTTTAGTATGGCACCCTTTGGGTGACATGCGACACATTCACTCTCAGGTCATAGTCTCTAGTGCGATATTGGTTGCAAACATCCCTAAAAAACAGTTCTTTCGTAAAAAACAGAAAACAAACTTCAAACCTTTTTGCCCCGTGGGCCCATGAGTCAAAGGAAAACTTTTCTGAAGAAAAGAGTGTCGTTAACTCCCAGTTCTACCGCAAACGGTAACGCCTAAGTCTCCAAGGGTCGAGTTGCGTACACCAAACTGCTGGAACTGTTTGTTAACCCTACTCGAAAAACAGATGAATCTGAATTCCCGTAATCCGTATTATCCCGAACTACGTAAGCTCTGATCTCTCATACCTGTTGAGAGTACGTAGGCACAATACTGATGTATTGGCGAGCCACTTTTCCCGTAACCCGTAGTTAGGCGAACTACGTTGACTCTGATTTCTCATTCTCTGATGAGAATACGTAGGCATAAAGTGCGACGCTTTGCCGAGTCATTTTTCTTTTCTTTTTAAGCCAGCCTTGATAGGTAGATAGTAAACCAACCCGTCATATAAACACAACAAGCATGGATTTCATCGAGTACGATGGACGTGAGGGGTGCTAATACCTTCCCCTTGCGTAACCGACTCCCGAACCCAGACAATGGTTGCGATGACCTTGTCTTATACCTTTTCGTCAGGTTTTTCCGATCGTTTTCTTTCCCGTTCTGAGGGATAAATAACGAAAGGTGGCGAGTCTTCTGTTTTGCCGGCACCTTATTTTTGCGGTAGCGACAGCTGGTTCGACATTTTTCTTATGCTTTGAGAGCTCCGCCGAAGGATGAAGAGGTGCAGGAATCTTTGTACCTCACTGGTCTTCTAGAGGGGGATATGTTATCAAAGCTTTAGCATGCTTGGAATGGCATCAGTAGGCACGGGGAAACCGTTGCTGGGAAAAAGTAATAGCCAAGCCTACGCTCCATATGTGACCTGGATTAGAGCCAGAGCAGATATCATAGGGATGTCGTTCCCTCCTGCCAAGCCAAAAAGCCCTCCAGTGATTGAAGAGCCGACCATCGTGCCTATTCAGCAGTACAATCAGGTGTTAGCTGAGCGAGAGGAGCTGAAGAAGGCAAACAAAGAACTGGAGAAAGAATTGGCTCAGCTCAGGAGCGAGAGAAGCGAAGTCGTCCATTCCTTCAAGAGGCAAACAGAGCTGGTAAACAAGTTAGGTACGGATTTAACTAAGAAGTTGGCTGAGTGTGAGCGTTTGGGTCAGGATTTCAAATCTGTCAACGACGTATTGGCCACTAAGAAGCCGCACTTGGATGAAGCGTACCGGAGAATATCCAAGTTTAATCAGCATTGGAAGGCCACCCTAGCCAACGACAAGGAACGGGAGGATAAACTGAAGCAGCAGATCTCCAAATTGAAAGCCCAGGTGAAGGCTAGTGAGAAGAGGTTTGATGAAGAAACCGCTCGCAGATATGCTGCTGAAGGCCTGCTAAACAAGGCTCTTGCTAACCTGAAGGAGAAGGAGCATGGGAAGACTCAGTTGAAGGTCTTCAATACACTATTAGGCAGAGGGAGTTACTCGTCAAAGGGTTGCTCACTCAGCCTGATCGTCCAGAAATGAGGGATCTGTTAGAAGAGTTTCGAGCCCGTGGCCGTGCTTGACTATATTTGTAATCCTTTTGTTTTGATCAGTGTTGTATGCTGACCATCACCAGGCTTGTTGGTCGAGGTCATGCTATTGATTCTGCTTGTACTCAGTGACGTTGTGTACCGCCTTGATGGGCTTTCATTATATATGTGAGATGTTATTTCCATGACTGGACTCGGACTTCTTATTATCAGCACTGGCACTCATGCACTAGGATTAGGGGGGGGGGGGGATCTCCCTAACGCACAGACACACATTTACATTTGCAAGAAGCATTTGCATGACGAGCACGTTGTCGTTTTTCTAACCCTTTGTGTATGTAGGTTGTTCCAGGATTGATCGAAGAACGATCCATCGCTATCCGACCTGAGCGAATCAAGCTAGAGCGATGGAACAAGTGCAAACTGACGTCCAGGAACTCCGGGAGAGGATGGACCGCTTCATGGAGCTCATGCAAGTGGTTGCCAACGGCAAAGACCAGCTCAGAACATTGGTCCAGCCTCTGATCTCAAGGGTTGACAGCAACGGTGTACTTCATGGTGGGAGTGTTCCAACCCCTCCTCCTGTTGAAACTCCTCAGGTTGGCATCCCCGTGACCGGGGGGAATGGAAGTGGTAACGGCAATGTGAGCACTAACATCGGGCTCAATGGTAATACAACTGGCGTCGGCAATGGAAATTTTGAAGCTAATGGCAACGCTGGGCTAGGCAATGGCAACACAAGTGCTGGAAATATGTATGGGCCTCAGCCATGGCATGATGATTTGTTCTCACAGAGGAGTGCTGAAGGAGAGCTGACTGCTGAAGCACGTCTGAGGTTTAAGGCACTCGAGGACAAAATGAGGAATTTCGAGAACCTGAACACTATGGGGGTCGACATAACTAAATTGGGATTGATTTCTAATTTCAAGGTGCCTCCTAAATTTAAGGTACCCGACTTTGAGAAGTACAAGGGCACCACTTGCCCTCGTGTCCACTTAAGGTCATACTACCGAAAGATGTCCGTTCACTCCGAAGACGAGAAGCTGCTGATGCACTTCTTTCAGGATAGCTTGTCCGGGCCATCCCTGGAATGGTATATGGGTTTGGAACCCACCAGTGTGCGCACATGGAAGGAACTGGCTGAGGCCTTTGTGCACCATTATCAGTATAACAGTGACTTGGCTCCGAACTGGGTTCAACTGCAGAACATGTCACAGAGGAACAACGAGGGGTTCAAAGAATACGCCCAGCGATGGCGTGAATTAGCAACTAGAGTTCAGCCGCCGATGGTTGAACGAGAGCTTGTTGAAATGTTTGTAGCCACTCTCCCTGGGGTCTATTACGAGAAATTGGTCAGCGGTATGTCAGGGAGTTTCTCAAATCTCATCATTACTGGTGAGCACGTTGAAAATAGGATCAAGTTGGGGAAAATTCAAGGTGGTGATCTATCCTCAGCTGGAGGAGGGAAGAAACCATACAGTAACAAAAGGCGTGAAGGAGAGACGAGCGCCGTGTCCAACGCTCGAAGGAAAGGTAAAAGCCAGCGCCAGCAGGTGGCTAGCATAACCATCCCTGCTGTCCAACAACCCCAGCCACAGCAGCAGCCAAATCAGCAAGGGTACAGAAAATATCAGAACAGGGCACCTCTGCCGAGCCGTCACCTTGAGACACCACCCATGTCTTATGCTAAGCTATTACAAACTCTGCTTCAGTTACAGCTAGTCCAGAAGAGAACCCTGGCTCCCTTGACAGGGGCACCTCCGCAGGGTTATGATGCGAATGCAACATGTGAGTTTCACTCAGGGGCACCCGGCCACACGATAGAAAACTGCAAAGCCTTCAAGCACAAGGTGCAAGATATGGTGGATGCTAAGATCATCAATTTCTCAGATAATGTGCCGAATGTCACAAAGAACCCTATGCTGAATCATAGGGGAGGTGGGGTGTGTAATACCCCAAATTTTGCCCTAAGATTTGTCGACGCATTTCATTGCATTTTTATTGCATTTAATCAATTACTAACAAATTTGTGTAGTCATTTGACTTTTTGCAGGTAAATATCATATGACATGCATTTTTTTTCTAAAAAGTAAAAATGACACAATTGGCAAGAGGACATGTGTAAGGAGTTGTGAGTGTGAGAGGTTGAGAGTTCGAATCTCACCTTTGTCACTTTTTGTTTTTTATTATTTTTACTCTAAATTTTTCTATCTTTCATTAAAAAATAACAAAAATAGTTTTTTATTATTATTTAATTATTATTTTCGTATTTTAATTAAATCATTTTTTAAAATATTATTTTTTTCACTTTTTTCTAAATTATTCATAAAAATATCCAAAAAATCATAAAATAAAAAATATTAGAAAAAATTTTGTTCTTTTTATAATATTTTTGATTTTAGGAATCAATAGGATTATTAGTTTTTATTTTAAGTTTATTTTAATTATTTTAAATTATTTAAATTTTAGTTTTTTTTCTTAACTAATTATTTAGTTCGGGCTTTAAAATGGGCTTTAGGGACATTATTGACAATTTGGTGTTAACCCTAATTTGTTCCCTATATATACATGTGTTGCCTTGTTGAAAAGGGGGTCAGAAGGTTTTCTTCAGAAAAGAGGAGAGAAAAAGGGAGAAACAAAGGAGATCCCCAGGGAAAAAAAGGCGGTCGTTCCCACAACTCGTCAGAAGGATTGGAGCTCTCCAGTGTTCCCTTATTCAAACATTTTTCACATTTATCGAAGCAAACCTCCGCTTCGTAGGTTAAATTACTAAATCTTTTGCCTTTTCATGTTTATGTGCATATTTTGCCATGTTAATGTGTTTAGGTCCGTTCAATTACTAAACCTTTTGCTTTTTCATGTTTATGTGCATATTTTGCCATGTTAATCTCCATGTGTGTTTAGGTCCGTAGATTTTAATATCAAAACCCTTTTTTAACAAAACCTTTTTTTAAAATCAAAACCCTTTTTTTTTATTTATTATTAAAACCTTTTTTTTAGTAAGACCTTTTTTAAAAACTGAAAAGCCTTTTTGTTACCAAGAAGAAAAAAAAACCTTTTTGTTCCCAAAAACCTTTTCCCAAAAAACTGAAAAGCATTTTCCCAAAAAAAAAAAAACTGAAAAGCCTTTTTTTGGGTGAAAAGCCTTTTTTGTTCTTAAAAAAAACTGAAAAGACTTTTCCTCCAAAAAAAAACCTTTTTTTTTCTAATTTAAACTTAATTTTTTTTTATATTAACTTAAATATTTTTTTATTAAAAAATTAAAACTTTTTTTTATAATTAAAATATTAAAAAATTAAAACCTTTTTTTATAATTAAAATATTAAAAAATTAAAACCTTTTCGTAAGGAACTCCTGATGTTTGATGTTTGTCGTGTCATTTTATGTACCTTTTATTACTTTTTTTTCTTTGGGCATTGCATGTGCATGCTAGAGGTTGAGATGTGCTTGTGGTGGCCACAGCCCCACACTATTTTCCTCCCTCACTTCATTCTAAGTGTCATTACATATTTTCATATTCTTCATGTTTTCAGAAATGTTTCTTTGTTCCTTTATACCCTCTGCCTTTATTACTTTTCTTATTTCTGTACCTTAATTATTCCTCCATATAATGATTTGTCATATTTTCACATTTTTTTACAGTTTTATCCTTCCGAAGGATTAGGTCCAGCCTTTTGGCCGCCGAGTCAATAGCCTTACCCCTTTAATGGATTAAACCCTGTTTAGCCTAGGTGTCCCGCCGTGGGCAAAATTGCTTTTATCCTAGTGTTAGGCCAAAAGAGTCGCCGTACTCTATTTTAAGGTTTTCCGTCGTGGAATCCCTAATTTAACCCTATTTTAATTTTAATTAACATTTTTTAACATAGAGATTGGAGTCTCTGAACAAACCTTGGCCACAGTCAAGACGTTTCTAACCTCCCTTTTGAGGGGAACTATAGTTACTCTAATTCCATTCCCGTAAGGATATGTAGGCACAAGATGCGATGTCTTGCCGAGTAAACTTAGAATTAACCCCTAGGTCTTTTTTAATTTTCAATCCTTTGTATATACCCTAAAGAAAAATAATTAATGAAATAAATAAAAAAAATAAACAAAAGGTTCCCGTAGAGTACTACGGAAGTTTAGGGTGCTAATACCTTCCCTAAATTTAACCAACCCCCGAACCTTAGATCTCTCCCTTTTAGGTTTTTCCTTTCTTTAACCTTTTCTTCGGATAAATCAAAGACCGATTGTAAATGAATTAAGATTCAAGTTAATCAATAGCTTGACGTCCAAATTTCACCGCAACAGAAAATGGCGACTTCACTGGGGACTCCTAACTATTGAGGGTTATCCCTATTTTGTTTATTTTTCTTTATATATTTGTTTTATTATATATTTTGCTCACTTGTATGTAAATATTGAGGTACATTACTTGGAGTTACTGTGTTGTGAGATAAGTCCTACACCCGGACTTGAGCGACCTTATGATAGGATGGCTGATATATTCGACGAGGCTTATAGGGAGTGAGTCCCGACTAAGCTAAATCGAGAATCACCGCTCAGTTGAGACACTTTCGAAAATGGTTCGGTTGATCGAGTGTAGTCGTGAAAACTTTTACTGTTATCGATTGGAGTCTGTGATACTGGGAACCGTAGTACCTTTACACCATCTTGACCTTATATAGGACGTAGTGCGGGAACTATATGGGAGTAGTCCTACAATGGTTGCTACGCGATACTACACTCGAACGAGGTTCTCTTGAGAATATTATCGACCCTTGAGTCAGTCGAGAAGTTGATAATATCCAAAAGATGGACTGATGATTTTGGGCACTGATTTAGAACCCTGGTTCTGCAGGTACAATTAACCTATAGTACTTACCTTTTGGGAAGGGTAGACCTTAACTCCATTCGCGGTCCTCTAACCTAGGACCTTTGTGTGTGTATTTTTGCTTTGCATCCATAAAGCATCATATCATTTCTAGTTTCAAGGAATTCAACGGTCCTTTGCAAATTCAAAAAGGTCCTACATTTTAGAGTAAAAAAAAAAGTTCTTTTTAACTTTCCTAAAAGGGAATATTTGCAATCGACCGTCGAAATTCTAGGAACCATTGCATGGCATTAGCATCACATTTTTGCATTGCATTTATCCCCCAGTTTCTCCTTCTTGGTCTTATCGTCTTCTAGTGTACCTTTGAGTCGTCAAGCTGATTCCTCGACACAGATATCAGACCAGAAACGGAACAGGAGTCACTTTGATCCTATTCTCATGACTTACACAGAGCTATATCCTGACTTAGTTCGACAAGGGCTGATCACTACAAAGGCTTTACCACCTCCTCTTAATCCTCCAGTTGGATTTAGGGCTGATCTAAAGTGTGCTTTTCATGAGGGTGCCCCAGGCCATGACTTGGAGCATTGTTTTGCATTGAAGGCTAGAGTATGTGAATTGGTTAGAACTGGAATACTTGATTTTACAGACAGTCATCCGGATGTTCAGAAAAATCCCTTGCCAACACATCAGAATTGAAGCTTTGTCATTGGGCCTTTTTTTTCTCGTTGTTTGCATTTTCCTTATTTTGTTTAAGTTGTTTGCTTTCAACTATGTTTGTACTTTCATTAATGAAATAAGCATTGCGACTTTTGATTCAATTCATTTCCGTCCATTTATTTGCATCTTTATGCTTTATTTTTCAAATGTTTACTTCTTGTCCAAAATTTTGATATGCTAAGATCGGAGGGAGGATGACGAAAATGTTATACCCATAACTGCTGTCAGTATGCTTTCAATTAAACCTTGTTGACGATGTAAGGCATTGTTTCAATTCCCAAACACTAGAGAAATAAGGAAGTTAATCCCTCGTCACCCCCTTCGGGCCTAGAAGTTGGAGTTTTCTTTCGTTACAAAAAACCCACAATTTTAACCTTGGGATGGGTAGTTCTCAGTTAACTTGGTTGTGTGTTCATACGATACACCTTTCATTAACAAATTTTCCTTCGCACACGTCAAACAAGTGTCGAAGATGTTTTCTAATCAAAAGGTCGATGATGGTTCACCGTAATCATTAAAATCAAACAGTCACTTTCCTTCACACAAAAAAATAATATAAAAAAAATCAAAAGAAACCCGCTAAGTCAAAACCTATGAAGGAGACTTAGGCAAAACTGGGGCATCCCGCTGACTGTAAACTCTAAAATAAACAATTCAGGCAAAATTTAGGGATAATACAAAGAGATTTTTAAATCCTTATCTTGAAAATCCTCAATGTCAAAACAATCAAATGTTATAGGGGAGTAGTGGCTGCGTTTTCATAGGTCCCTTTGACTTTTGAGTCATCATTGCTACGATCAATGAAATCCCTAACTTATGGGAACCTGAATGCATAGTATGAGTTAACTGAGCATAGGACTGAAGATCATCACGTAGATTGGGTGGGTACAAATAAATTTTGAGCCTTTATCTTTTGTTTCATAAACCGTGAACCAGGCCACATTACAACCCTCAAAAGACCTAATTGAAGCAAGGTTATTTTGAAAGTATACTACAGCAAGGTTGCGTAACCTGACTCCTAAAGATCTTTGTGAATCATTTATTTTGGCAGTACACCTTTGTTTTAAACTTTGAGCGTCTTGAACCGTTGTGTTCTGACTAACGACTCATGTATTTTCCATCTTTCAAAAATAATTTTGATTTCAAAAGTCGCATGAACTTTGCATTACCATGTTTGTTTGAATATTTTTGTTTGCAAATTGGCTTTCCTCTAAGGAATTTTCAAACAATGAGAAACTTGGTCAAGTGATCTTATCAGGGGCAAGTTCCTTTTACATCCTGTCAAAGAATCAGTTCAAGATTTGTTCAAGGAAATATCTTCTCAGATTTGGTTTATCCAGAGAATTGTTCAAGACTAAGACTGGGGCAAGCCCTCCGAGGATACAGCAAAACAGTCGATTCCACGAATCAGACAGCTGAAGCAACTATCAGTTCATTTGACCTGGGGCAGTTTACTCGCATAATCCCTAAGCAGTTATTCATCATTCCTACAGTGACTATCAACTTGATACAGTTTAACAGAATGACAGTGATCTCCGTGTTGAGGAATCAGTCCTCCAGTTTTGTCATCTCACAGAAAGAGTCGAGTTTTGTCGTCGACGTCTGCATTTGCATTTGATCATATGTCATAGCATAATTCCTATACATGTGCACATCTTGGGTGCTTTATTCCCCATTTACATTTCTATCTTGGGTGCTTTACTCCCCATTTACATTTTTATCTTGGGTGCTTTACTCCCCATTTACATTTCTATCTTGGGTGCTTTATTCCCCATTTACCTCTCTATCTTGGGTGCTTTACTCCCCATTTACATTTCTAGCTTGGGTGCTTTACTCCCCATTTACATTTCTATCTTGGGTGCTTTACTCCCCATTTACATTTTTATCTTGGGTGCTTTACTCCCCATTTACATTTTTATCTTGGGTGCTTTACTCCCCATTTACATTTTTATCTTGGGTGCTTTACTCCCCATTTACATTTCTATCCTGGGTGCTTTACTCCCCATTTACATGTCTATCTTGGGTGCTTTACTCCCCATTTACCTTCTATACTTGGGTGTTTTATCCCCCATGTACCTTTATCCCGGGTGTTTTATTCCCCGTTTACCAGATATTCCTGGGTTTACCTAACATCATGGTGTTTTACCCCCATTTACTTTTTTTTTCCCCTGAGGTCGTGTTTTACTCGCGTCTTACCTTGTGGGTAAAATTTATTTACTTGGCATCATGGGTGTTTTATCCCCATTTGCGTTTTTCTCCTGAGCTCGTGTTTTACCCACGTCTTACCTTGCGGACAATTTCTAATTTACTTGGCACCTATCAACAATTCTGTGTCGTGTCTACCCGACGTTCTTTCAGATATGACATGTCTTCTTCCCTAGTGCAGTTCCTCGATGGGTCGTCCCCTGTGACATTGTTTCGTCTGTATCCGTGCATTTGTCATTTTCATCATACGCATCATATCAGATTCATATCATATTTAGCATTATAGTTCGTTTTGTTTTGTCCATATCATTGCATAGCACTGCGTCTAAAGGCAAAATTTTCGGTTATCTGTAATTAAATCCCTCCACCACGATTTCTCGAGTCTCCGCTGCTCAAATCACCTGGTGAAGTTATTTAAATAGGGGCAACTGTAATACCCCAAATTTTGCCCTAAGATTTGTCGACGCATTTCATTGCATTTTTATTGCATTTAATCAATTACTAACAAATTTGTGTAGTCATTTGACTTTTTGCAGGTAAATATCATATGACATGCATTTTTTTTCTAAAAAGTAAAAATGGCACAATTGGCAAGAGGACATGTGTAAGGAGTTGTGAGTGTGAGAGGTTGAGAGTTCGAATCTCACCTTTGTCACTTTTTGTTTTTTATTATTTTTACTCTAAATTTTTCTATCTTTCATTAAAAAATAACAAAAATAGTTTTTTATTATTATTTAATTATTATTTTCGTATTTTAATTAAATCATTTTTTAAAATATTATTTTTTTCACTTTTTTCTAAATTATTCATAAAAATATCCAAAAAATCATAAAATAAAAAATATTAGAAAAAATTTTGTTCTTTTTATAATATTTTTGATTTTAGGAATCAATAGGATTATTAGTTTTTATTTTAAGTTTATTTTAATTATTTTAAATTATTTAAATTTTATTTTTTTTCTTAACTAATTATTTAGTTTGGGCTTTAAAATGGGCTTTAGGGACATTATTGATAATTTGGTGTTAACCCTAATTTGTTCCCTATATATACATGTGTTGCCTTGTTGAAAAGGGGGTCAGAAGGTTTTCTTCAGAAAAGAGGAAAGAAAAAGGGAGAAACAAAGGAGATCCCCAGGGAAAAAAAGGCGGTCGTTCCCACAACTCGTCAAAAGGATTGGAGCTCTCCAGTGTTCCCTTATTCAAACCTTTTTCACATTTATCGAAGCAAACCTCCGCTTCGTAGGTTAAATTACTAAATCTTTTGCCTTTTCATGTTTATGTGCATATTTTGCCATGTTAATGTGTTTAGGTCCGTTAAATTACTAAACCTTTTGCTTTTTCATGTTTATGTGCATATTTTGCCATGTTAATCTCCATGTGTGTTTAGGTCCGTTGATTTTAATATCAAAACCCTTTTTTAACAAAACCTTTTTTTAAAATCAAAACCTTTTTTTTATTTATTATTAAAACCTTTTTTTTAGTAAGACCTTTTTTAAAAACTGAAAAGCCTTTTTGTTCCCAAGAAGATTAAAAAACCTTTTTGTTCCCAAAAAACCTTTTCCCAAAAAACTGAAAAGCATTTTCCCAAAAAAAAAAAAAACTGAAAAGCCTTTTTTTGGGTGAAAAGCCTTTTTTGTTCAAAAAAAAAAACTAAAAAGACTTTTCCTCAAAAAAAAACTTTTTTTTTATAATTTAAACTTAATTTTTTTTATATTAACTTAAATATTTTTTTATTAAAAAATTAAAACCTTTTTTTATAATTAAAATATTAAAAATTAAAACCTTTTTTTATAATTAAAATATTAAAACATTAAAACCTTTTCGTAAGGAACTCCTGATGTTTGATGTTTGTCGTGTCATTTTATGTACCTTTTATTACTTTTTTTTCTTTGGGCATTTCATGTGCATGCTCGAGGTTGAGATGTGCTTGTGGTGGCCACAGCCCCACACTATTTTCCTCCCTCATTTCATTCTAAGTGTCATTACATATTTTCATATTCTTCATGTTTTCAGAAATGTTTCTTTGTTCCTTTATACCCTCTGCCTTTATTACTTTTCTTATTTCTATACCTTAATTATTCCTCCATATAATGATTTGTCATATTTTCACATTTTTTTACAATTTTATCCTTCCGAAGGATTAGGTCCAGCCTTTTGGCCGCCGAGTCAATAGCCTTACCCCTTTAATGGATTAAACCCTATTTAGCCTAGGTGTCCCGCCGTGGGCAAAATTGCTTTTATCCTAGTGTTAGGCCAAAAGAGTCGCCGTACTCTGTTTTAAGGTTTTCCGCCGTGGAATCCCTAATTTAACCCTATTTTAATTTTAATTAACATTTTTTAACATAGAGATTGGAGTCTCTGAACAAACCTTGGCCACAGTCAAGACGTTTCTAACCTCCCTTTTGAGGGGAACTACAGTTACTCTGATTCCATTCCCGTAAGGATATGTAGGCACAAGATGCGATGTCTTGCCGAGTAAACTTAGAATTAACCCCTAGGTCTTTTTTAATTTTCAATCCTTTGTATATACCCTAAAGCAAAATAATTAATGAAATAAATAAAAAAAATAAACAAAAGGTTCCCGTAGAGTACTACGGAAGTTTAGGGTGCTAATACCTTCCCTAAATTTAACCAACCCCCGAACCATAGATCTCTCCCTTTTAGGTTTTTCCTTTCTTTAACCTTTCCTTCGGATAAATCAAAGACCGGTTGTAAATGAATTAAGATTCAAGTTAATCAATAGCTTGACATCCAAATTTCACCGCAACAGGGTGAATGCCGTTATTGAAGACGAGAACTTAGATTTGTTGACTGATGTCGAGGATCTGAAGACACCGCTTAGCTTCGTTAAAGCCAAGCTGATGAAGAGAGGCGTCTTTCCAGGCTGTGGGGAATTGTGTATGGGTTGTGCGACTCGTCCTAATGGATGTGAACAGTTGATAGAGGGAATTCAGAGTCTGATGACCGAAGGAATCTTGCAGTTTAGCCGAAGGGCCGAATATAAATCCGGAGAGGTAATGCTGAAGCAAGATGATGAGGTTGCCACCATCACCATCCCTCGCCAAACGATAACCATTTCTGCACCTAGGCCTCCCAGATTTACCATCACGAAGGCCGGGCCGATACCTTTTGAAAGCACCAACGCTGTCCCGTGGCATTATGGGGCAGACGTTTACTGTAACGGACAGAAGTTGGAACTAGAACCATCTGGGCGGTCTGTGGATAACCTAGTGGGAATTGGCAGAATCACACGCAGCGGAAGAGTATTTGCTCCACCTGAGATTATGGCGGACAAAGCGGACAAAGCTTAAGGAACTGATAAGGGAAAGAGTAAAGTCATTGAGGAAACCCCTCGTGGGGTAGAGAAGGACTTACTTGCGAAGGACGCTGAAGAGTTCATGAGGTCGATCAAGAAGAGTGACTACAAGATCATTGACCATCTCCATCAAACACCCTCGAAAATTTCCATCCTGAATTTGTTGCTATGTTTGGAGTCACATCGCAACGCGCTGTTAAAGGATTTGAATGCCACGTATGTACGCAGGAAATCTCGGTCAACCAGTTGGAAGGGGTAGTAGCCCACCTGAATGCTGGAAACGGGTTAGGGTTCACTGACCTGGAGCTGACATCGAAGGGAAGAGACCACAACAATGCCCTGCACATCTCGATAGAGTGTAGGGGAACGATTATGTCTCATGTGTTGGTGGACACTGGGTCTTCACTCAATGTTCTCCCAAAGAAGGCATTGATGAAGTTAGATACTCAAGGATTGATCTGCACACCCAGTGATCTGGTTGTGAAGGCTTTCGACGGAACCAAGCGTCATGTCTTTGGGGAGGTGACTTTGCAAATCCAAGTTGGGCCGGAAACTTTCGACGCGGTCTTCTACATCATGGACATCATGCCAACCTACAGCTGACTCCTAGGCCGACCATGGATCCATTCTGCTGGCGCCGTGACTTCGACGTTGCACTAGAAGCTCAAGTATGCTGTCAGAGGCAACATTGTAACCGTATGTGGCGAGGAAGACATAATGGTGAGCCATTTGTCGTCCTTCAAATATGTTGAGATGGATGGGGAAATCCACGAAACCCTATGTCAGGCGTTCGAGGCTGTTCAGGTCAAAGACGTGGCTCCAGTAATGACCGAGAAACCAGAGATGACTCTCTCTTCCTTCAAGGAAGCCCGGGCCGTTGTTCAAGCCGGATCTACCCCAGGCTGGGGGCAAGTGCCAGAAATACCTAACAAACAGGACAAGTTTGGGTTAGGATACTCTCCTGCGGCTGAAGCCTCCTCTTCTCACAGTGCGTCCTGGGGTAAAGGGCCAATCCAGTTTACCAGTGGCGGGGTTATATTCTAAAGTGTCAGCGCAGTGTCTGAAGACAGCAAAGACAACGATTGCGACCTAGACTCTTGGATCCAGCCAAGCAAACCAGGCCGGAGCCTCAACAACTGGTCCATCAGGGATACCATCCAAGTGACAGGCAAAGAGTAATGATTTACTTTCTCCAATTATTGTACAACCCTATGTCCTACCCGGGGCATAGTGGTTTTATTGTCAGGGCCTTGTTTGATTATGTACATGCATTTTACCAATAAATCAAAAGGCGTTCTTTCGCATTCAAATGTTGTGATCTCTGTTATTCCTGTTTTATATTTGTTTTGAAAAACAATAAAATGGCAATGGGGTTTGTGCTAACCTGCATATCCTTGTTTTGAGCTTAACCCTTGTTATTGCAGGATCCACATAGCAGATGACATCGACTATGGACCTTCTACGACTCACTTAGACTTCGATTGCTCGATCTATCAAGCCGAAGAAGAGATTGATGAAGACGAAGACCTTCCCGAAGAGTTGGCCCGCTTGTTAAAACAAGAGGAGAGAGTTATTCTGCCTCACGAGGAAGAGATTGAGATTGTGAATTTGGGCTCTGAAGAACTTGTCAGGAACGTCAGGATAGGGGCTACATTGCAGAGTGATGTCAAGTAGAGACTAGTCGAGATGGTGAGAGAGTATAGTGACATCTTTGCTTGGTCATACGAAGATATGCCCAGACTTGATACTGACATCGTGGTCCACCACTTGCCGCTGCGAGAAGATTGTCCTCCAGTTAAGTAGAAGCTTAGAAGGACACGACCAGATATGGCCGTTAAGATCAAAGAAGAAGTGCAAAAGCAGCTTGATGCTGGCTTCTTAGAGGTCACCACTTATCCTCCGTGGGTCGCCAACATAGTGCCTTTACTGAAGAAGGACGGTAAGGTGCGAATGTGCATCGATTATCGGGATTTGAATTGGGAGAGCCCTAAAGATGACTTCCCGCTCCCTCATATTGATATGTTGGTCGATAATACAGCTCAGTTCTCCGTATTTTCGTTCATGGATGGCTTCTCCGGCTACAATCAGATCAAGATGGCGCCGGAGGATATGGAAAAAACTACGTTCATTACACCTTGGGGAACATTTTGCTACAAGGTAATGCCTTTCGGTCTGAAGAACGCAGGGGCCACTTACCAACGAGCAGTGGTTACTTTGTTTCATGACATGATTCACCATGAGATTGAAGTCTATGTTGATGACATGATTGCGAAGTCCCAAACGGAGGAGGGACATCTGGTCAATTTGCTGAAGCTTTTTGAGAGGCTTAGGAAATTCAGGTTGAGGCTGAATCCTAACAAGTGTACTTTCGGAGTACGGTCTGGAAAACTACTGGGGTTTATTGTGAGCGAAAGAGGCATCGAGGTTGATCATGCGAAGATTAAAGCCATACAAGAAATGCCAGCGCCAAGAAACGAAAAAGAAGTTCGTGGTTTCTTGGGCAGAATAAACTACATTGGAAGGTTTATTTCTCAGCTCACAGCCACGTGTGAACCGATGTTCAAACTGTTAAAGAAAGATCAGGCGATTATCTGGAACGAGGATTGCCAGAAGGCATTTGATAAGATAAAACAGTATCTACAGGAACCTCCGATCTTGATACCCCTAGTGGCCGGACGACCCTTAATCATGTACTTGACAGTTCTTGAGAATAGTATGGGGTGTGTTCTCGGTCAACACGACGAGACGGGCAGAAAGGAGCATGCCATTTATTACTTGAGTAAAAAGTTCACGAACTGTGAATCTCGTTACTCAATGTTGGAGAAGACGTGTTGTGCACTAGCCTGGGCTGCCAAACGTTTACGACAGTACATGCTCAACCACACAACCATGCTGATTTCGAAGATGGATCCAATCAAGTACGTCTTCGAGAAGCAAGTGCTTTCGGGCAGGATTGCCAGATGGAAAATGGTGTTGACGGAATATGATATTCAGTACGTTTCCCAGAAGGCCATCAAGGGCAGCGTATTGTCTGAATACCTCGTTGAACAGCCAATCGAGGATTATTAGCCGATGAAATTTGAATTCCCTGAAGAGGATATCATGTTTCTCAAGGTGAAAGATTGCGATGAACCGTTGCCCGATGAGGGTCCAGATAGGAAATCCCAATGGAAATTGATATTTGACGGGGCGGTTAATTCTTACGGAAGTGGCATTGGGGCAATCATCACAACTCCCCATGGATCCCACATCCCGTTTACCGCTAGACTGACGTTTCCGGTCACCAATAATGAAGCGGAGTACGAAGCTTGCATCATGGGTCTGGAAGAAGCAATTGATTTGAGAATCAAGAACCTAGATGTATATGGTGACTCGGCACTTGTGATCAACCAGATTAAAGGGGAGTGGGAGACTCGCAAATCGAATCTGATGCCGTACATGAACTATGCCAGAAGGCTGCTTCCGTTCTTTGATCGAGTGAAACTCCATCATGTGCCCAGGGCTGAGAATCAAATGCCTGATGCCTTAGCCACGTTGGCTTCAATGTATAAAGTCAATTTTTGGAATGAAGCTCCAAGGATTGTCCTTTCTCGTCTTGATAGACCTGCATTCGTCTTCGCGATCAAGGAAGCCTCCGATGGCAAACCATGGTTCCATGATATCCGGACTTTCCTTATGACTAAGGAATATCCTGCGGGAGCGTCAACCCAGGATAAGAAGACTCTGAGGAGGCTGTCTAGAAATTTTTATCTCGATCCTGATGGAGTTTTGTATAAAAGAAACCACGATCTCGTGCTACTCAGATGTGTAGATGAGAAAGAAGCGAGTATGCTCATGGAGGAGGTCCATGAAGGCACATTTGGTACGCACGCCGGCGGGCATGCTATGACGAGAAAGATCCTGAGAGCATGATACTATTGGCTGACGATGGAATCAGATAGCTTTAAATTCGCGAAGTGATGTCATAAATGCCAGATTTATGCTGATAAGATTCATGTGCCGCCATGCCCGTTAAATGTCATGTCCTCCCCATGGCCATTCTCCATGTAGGGCATCGACATGATAGGCAAGATCGAGCCCACTACATCTAACGGTCATCGCTTCATTCTAGTAGCCATCGACTACTTCACCAAGTGGGTGGAGGCAGCCTCATATGCTAATGTGACCAAGCAGGTGGTGGCTAGATTCATAAAGAGGGACATCATCTGTCGTTACGGAATTCCCGAGCGGATCATCACTGATAATGGTTCGAATCTGAATAACAAGATGATGAAGGAGTTGTGCCAGAGTTTCAAGATTGAACATCACAATTCATCTCCTTACCGGCCGAAGATGAATGGTGTCGTTGAAGCGGCTAATAAGAACATCAAGAAGATTGTACAAAAGATGGTTGTGACCTACAAGGATTGGCACGAGATGTTTCAATTTGCACTGCACGGTTATCGTACAATGGTGCGTACATCAACCGGGGCAACTCCTTTCTCACTGGTGTACGGTATGGAAGTTGTCCTACCGTTAGAAGTGGAGATCCCTTCTTTACGAGTTTTGGTTGACGTGAAACTCAATGAGGCAGAATGGATTAAGAACCGACTAAACCAACTCAGCCTGATGGACGAGAAAAGATTAGCATCGATTGCGTATGGTCGTCTGTACCAAAGCCGAATGAAGAAAGCTTATGATAAGAAGGTGCGTCCTAGAAGCTTTCAGAAGGGTGATCTCGTCCTGAAGAAGATTCTTCCTCCACACTCCGATCACCGGGGCAAGTGGACTCCAAATTACGAAGGTCCGTACGTCATCAGCAAGATCTTCTTGGGAGGAGCCTTGTTGTTATCCACGATGGATGGCGAAGATTTTGCATCCCCGGTGAACGCGGACGCAGTAAAAAAATACTTTGCTTAAAAAATGACCCGCTGGAAAGAATAAAGAATATCCAGGCAAAAATGGGGCATCCCGGCGAACCATAAAAAGGGAAAAAGGTTTGGGCAAAAATTAGGGATATAATTGAAAAATGCACACCCGCAAAGTCGAAAACCTGGAAGGGCAACTTTGGCAAAAAAGGGTATCCCGATGAATCGAAAACCCGGAAGGGCGATTCAGGTAAAAGTTAGGGATTTGAAAAAGCAAATGACTGCGTTCCGCGTGTGGACTTTTATTGTTTAGTGGTTTGGAGGACCTGAGGGCCGTTTATCTGAATCAATCTCTTCTGAAGCTGAAGCGTCGGAGAAGTATTGAAGTCGAGTGGGTCATAGAGAGATCAACTCATGGTGTTCGTCTACGCCTCATTGCCGACATTTGTGTATATACTGATGTATATTTATGTTTTATATTTGCGCAGCTTCCTCATTCCAGGAGCTTGCATCTGTTGTAAAACACTTTCACCCATTCAGGGGTTCGACATCAATGAAATATATACTATTCAACAATTTTGTTCGCTTGATTAGCATTTATCTGTTTTGTTTGCAAAAAAGAACACCGATGTTTTTGATAAAATGCGCATACATAAACTTACTGGCCTAGGCCACTGATTGATGAAACAATGAATTACTTGAACATTGTCACAAGATGATAACCTTGATAGGTCCCTTTGAGAAGGGTATCTTGTCTGTTTGTTTGTGTTGTTGCAGGTATAGCATATTCCAGGCAGTACGCCGTATGCATTCCCAAGCAGGATGACTCCTTCTTCTCCAGCAAGTTCAGTAGCATCTCCCCGCGGAGTCTGAACATGAGATCGTAAGCATTGATATGTCTCCCCAAGTAGAGAAGATTCTCTCCCCAATCAGATGTATCCTAAAGGATCATCGTCTCCCCAGCTGAGTCATGCGCTGAGGTATTCGTTCGTGCAGTTTTCGTAGAAGACCACTCGCAAGCGTGCAACTCTCAATAGTTCAAGACTGAAGTCTCCAGCGGAATCGAAATTCCCCACAAAGTTGTACTCTCCCTAGCAAGCAGGATGATTCGTTCTTCCCCAACCGAGCTGGCAAATCTCCAAGAGAGCCGAGTCCTTGGGTGCCGTTTGGGCCATGATTGGTTTTTCCCAGTAGAGTGTTGAATAGCTGATGCTATATTCCTCCACCAGAGTGGTTCTTTCTCTTTGACAGGAGGATTCTCCCCTCAGCATTTATTTTGCTGATGGGGTCATAGCATTTTGCATGATTGCCTAGAATTTACCCTAAATTCGTAGCATTTCCATCGTGTGGAGCATTGCGCCATTGTCAAACATATGCATACATGAGCTAGGTCGTTACCGTTCTTGTTTTGCAGGTGTTCCTCCACTGAATGGTTTGCTCAAGATGATTCTTGAATTCCCCAGCGAAGTTGTTTGCTTAAGATGATTCTTAAAATCCCCAGTGAAGTCGCCAAAGAGGGTTGCTCAAGTTGATGTTTAGAGTCCCCGGCAGAGTGTTTGCTCAGGATGATTCCTGAAATCTCCAGCAGAGTTATTGGTTCAGGATGATTCTTGAAGTCTTCGGCGGAGTTATTTGTCCAAGATGATTCTTGAAGTCCTCAGCAAAGTTGATTCACCCAAAATGATTTCTGGATCCCCGAAGCAGAGTTACTTGATAGTTCTCCAGAATCCCCAGCGGAGATGTGTCATCCCCGGCAGGTTTTTGAACAGAGAAGTTGAGATTTCCTTGAAGACTTGATGATTGAAGTCTGGCAGTAGGGACAAAACTCCTGACTTACTGATGAAGTCTAACTACAATGTCAAAGCAGTTCTCCCAGCTGACGCGGAGTGCCTGTCGGTAAAAGAATGTATATCCTTATTGGTTCGTGGTTGATTAAGGATTCCATTTGAGGACTTACTGACGAAGTCCAAGGGTGATGTCGAAGCAGTTCTCTCAGCTAATGCGGAGTGCCTGATGGCAGAAGTTTGGATATCCCTGTTTGGTCCATGATTGACCGAGGATTCTAGTTCAGATTCGCTGACGGAGTCCGGCTGATGCCCGAAATTGTCGTTGAATGCCCGATGGCATAATTAACTGGATTGTTAAAAAGGTTCCTAAATGACCGGATGAGTCCCGAGGAATTCTTCTGCCGCCGTACCGCAGAATTCCTGACGACAATACCAGTTATGTATTACCAGTTACCGTGTAACTGGTGATCCCTTGATGACTTGAGGACGAAGATCTACAGCAAAATCAGATGATCATCCTGACAGAGATTTGAGATTAGACCCTTCACCGGTTACCGCATGACCAATTCCCCAACAAGTTGTCGTGCAACTGTCATGCTCAGTGTCGAAGATGTCCCTACCAATCAGGGTATCGTTTACCTGCTTGGTTGGTAAATTACCAGTTACCGCGCAATCGGCGATCCCTCGATGATTTGAGGATGCAATGATATCAGATAAATCAGAGAATCATCCTGACGGAGATTCAGATCAGTATTTCTCCAGCTAGTTGTCGTGCAACTATTATTTCAGTTTTCGAAGATTTGTCCCATCAGAGTACCGTGTACTTGGGCAGTTGGCAAATTTCCGGGTTTGTTGGTATTCAACCGTCTTTTACCTTGATTGTGTGAGAGTCGTTCGCTTCTCTACCAGTCAGGTCCAAGCCGTTTGAATAGGGGCAGTTGTTGCACCCCAAAATTTTCCCAACATTTCTTTACCTAGCTTATGTTTCATTTCATTCACATTAGCATTATCATTTGCATTTCATTGACATGTATGCAGGAGATCAAGAGGTATGATTACCAATCAAGGGCTACACAAGACTATAAAGCTAAGCTAAGAAGGTTATTCAAGTGTTCAAGGGTTGATATCTTTGTCAGAGAAGTTAAAAGATCCTCAGAAAGAGTGGTTGAAACCAAGAGGGTGTGTCTCCTAACTTGAGAGTCGTGGGAAGTCATCAGATGATTCTGAAGCCATGATGTTAGACTTGAGGTCTTGAGAGATCTCATGAGAAGTGTTGAAGATCACTTTGAGGCCTAGACAGGTCATTGTGCAAAAGATATGAAGCCTCAGCCATGAGTGGTGCAGCTAGGGTTTGATTGGGTAAACCCTAAGTCAACTGATGATTTGAAGAAGGTTGAGACCTAATCCAAGAGCCATGTGATCATGGATTGATACATTAAGATGTTATAAGGATGATTCCAAGGTTAACTCATCATGATTGAAGAGTTTTAGAAGTTTCAAGCTAGGGTTTCTAAGACTTGACAGTGTAAAGTCCCCTAGTTTGACCCCTATCTTCAAGGAAATTTAGCTCAATATATGATTGTCGTCTCATCTTAACCCTAACATGATTGTTGTAGAGCATGGTCTTAGCTTTAATTTGAGTGCTAGAAGTCCTTGATAGGATTTGTAGAACTCATGTTATGGCTTTGACAAGTTACAAGTCATCTGAGGTATGTGAATTTGGGACTTGAAAGTTACCCAACATGCATGAAACTTTTGCCCAAGAAGGATGATTACTATGATCTTTTGGTCCACATGAGTGTTGTTCCTTATCCTCTTAGCTTTCCATAGAGTACTAGAAGTCCTTGATAGGATTTGTAGAACTCAAGTTATGGCTTTGACAAGTCAGGGGTATTTTGGGAATTTGTGATTATGGGTCATTTATGATCATAGGTCATTTTCACCAACTTTGGCACCTCAAATGAAATTTTGTTCAACTTGAAAGTTGCTCAAAATGGGGTTTTAACCTTGACCATGCATCAAGGAGACATTGAAATGGCTCAAGGAAGGATGTGGTTCAAGAATTTTGAAAAAAGAAGAATTAAAGGCATTTAATGACCAAAAAATTGAAATAATTCATTTTGTGTCCAAACAAGGCAAAACTATAGGTCATTTTGAATGGAAAAATCATTTTAGAAAATTTGGAAATGCTAGAAGTTTGGTTTGAGGTCAAATTCATGCCATTTCATTTCATTCCTTCATGATGAAGCAACATAACCAACATGAGCCATTGGATTGCAAACAAGGAATTTTCAAAGCATTTTCATGCCTAAAGAGAGCAAGAATCGTGACTGGTGTGGATGACATTTTGAAGAGAAATTGAAATTGCAAAATCTCATTTGGGTGGTTACAGAACTTTCTAGATGATTCTAATGAGTTCTATATAAGGTTTTGAGTGTGTTCAGCCATTTTTTTTGGATGCATTTGAAGCTGGTAGCAGAGATAGCAAGTGGAAATTCAGAGCTGCAACTCAAGATCGTGTTTGGAGATTGAAGAGGAATCAAGCCAAATTGTGGTGTGCATTGGCTTCAGAGGAAGATTTGGAGTGAATCTAGATCATTGTGGAGGAGGAATCGAGCAAGAGTTGCACCTGTTCTTCATCTGAAACTAGGTTTGTACAAATCGAAATTGTGCTTAATCTATAGGGAGATAGCTAGAAATCTCTATGTGGTTAGGTTCTTATCATGACATAGATGGATTTTGGTACAAGAATTTGATGGATAGAGACACTCTAGGGTATGGATCATTTTCTGTTGAGCCTGATTTCTCAAGATTCTTGGTGATACATTCATGATTGGATAGTGGAAATTGATCAGTGAAGAGTGTAGATTACATTAGGATCATTATCTTTGAGAATTGTGATGATCAAGATTTAGTGGATTTCTGAAAATTCTATCGTGTTTGGAGTTAGAGAAGGAATTAGTGAATTTGGATGATGGATTCGTGATCAGGATGGAAAATTGAGTAGGATTGGGTATTGGTTTGACATTTTTGATGACCTGAGAAGAACACCTCACCGGAGAAGACGGTGGTGCTGCAGCTCAGGCCAACGTCTGGTTATTTCCCTCCATCTGATTCAAATTGGGGACGAAGCACACTGGCCATTGGATGAAGGGTGGACCTTTGACTCAGGCAAGGGATACACGACCACGATTTGATTTCAAATTCTGAAGAGAGACTCTGAATGAAACGCACCGTTTCATTAATTGGTGTGGTTTGGGCTTAGTGCACAGATTGATATCCACACCCCCGTTTGGCCCAAATTCCTGAAATGAACTGATGTGAATTGCTATTTGATACGCCAGTTTTATTATTTTTCTTCTTATTTTCTTATTTTTCATCATTTCATGTAGTTTAGAAAATAATTTATAATAAATAGGAAAATAACTCAAATTGATCCAAGTTTTTTTTCCCTGACTCATGAATGAGTCTAGAATTTTATGAAATTAAAAGATTAGGAATTCATGCATTTGTGATTTTAATTTCATTTTTTGTATTTTAATTGACATTAATTTCATTATGGTTGATACCTTGTCTTGTGAAATTTTGTGTGAACATTTGAGGATGATTTTTGAGCTGATTTTTTATGTTTGGCTAGTTTAGACATGTATGCTCCTCTAGTAATTTTCTCACATTTTTGTGAAGAAGTTTAGGGCTGTTTTTGTATTGAAACATTAGGTGCTCTAGTTTAGGGTTTAACCTTGGTACCCCATAGTTTAGGATTTAATTCTATGACTTATTGGATGATTTGATCTGTGGAATTAACATGATAGAGTCATGGTTTACTTAGGTTCCCATAGTTATTTTTGTAGGATTTTACAATTGGTTTTAGTATTTTATTTAGGATTAACTTTAGTACTAGGTTTTAGGTGATCCTAACTTGCTAATTCAACTAGAATGATTTCTTTAGTTCCCTTAGATTAGGGTTTTGCCTCTCTTGCTCTTCGCTGATGTTGAAGACTTGTGTGGGCTGCTGTGGAATGCATGATGGAGCTTGGACTTGAAGTTTGCTCTTCCTTTGGAGTAGTTTTGTTTAGGTGTTAAGATTAGGGTTTGTAAGTAGAGCTTCTAGATAGATTCTCTTCTTTCATAAAACATGGAAGGTGTTGATCACTTCCATTCCTCCCTATGATATAAGGTCCCATTGTGAAGGCCTAATCCCTCCTTTGGTAGGATGTGTGGCTCTTCACAAGTTGGTAGAACCTTTGAGGGTTCCTTTCCTTTATGGTAGAATGCTTAGAAGGGACCTTTGGTCTTCACTTTGCTTTCCACTATCCAAACCTTGATCTTGTTAGATGAATCTTTCTCCCTTGCTAGAGGATGGAGTTCCTTGCTAGAAGATTGAAGATGCTAGAGGTTGCACTTCCATGAGTGTGAAGACTGCCCTTGAAGCTGAGGCTTGAGGATCAAGAAGAACAAGTTGACACTTCTGAAGAAAATCCAGCTGAGATCAAATGGAGAGCTGAAGCTTGAAGTTGGAGAACAAGGTGATACTTGTGTTTGATGCATTGAAAGCTTGGAGGAGAAAGTTGACACTTGCTATTGAAGATGAGAGCCTTGAAAACAGTTACAGACTGAAGACTGAACTGCTGTTAGAAGATTGCTTTGCTGTGAAGCTGTGGAAGTTGTTGATCTGCTTTCTTTCCTGTCTGTTTGCTTGCTGTGCAACTGTATTGATGTGAGTTGTTTGATTTGCTTGACGCATTAGAATAAGTTCATATTTAGATTGATTTAAGCTAGGAGCATGATTGCACTAGAGGTTGAGTTGCTCCCTCTACTTGTATTTTTACTGTATGGCTTTGCTTGCGGGTATTCGGTAGAGCCCTGCTCCCTTGCCTATGTGGGTTGTGATTTGCTTGATGGCACTTTATTTTATTTTCCTTTATGATTGCATTTATTCATATTTGGCTTGAGGTTGAGATGAGCTTGTGGAGGCTGATGCCCCACACACATTTCCTCCCTCACTTGCATTGCATGCATTTTACTGTATATATGTTTACTGTTTACTGTTTACTATTTAAGCTGATGCTTTATCTGTTTCTGTTTATCATTGACATGATCCCCTAGGAATCTCACTTCCTTTGATAAGGAAGTGATGATTAGAACTTTAGGTTGAAACCTATGCATGATAACTTCTAGAAGTTCCCTGTTTCAAACCTCAACCATAGGATGAATCCTTGGCATGACAACATTAGGACTTGATAGTCTCCCCTTAGTTGAACCTGTTCGTTATCTCTTCTCATCTCAAAACAAATTAAAATACTGTAATAAGGGTTAACTGATGTCGTACGTTACGAGCCTTAAGCTATCTGAGAAAGGGTTGTCGGAGAGTTTCTTTTCGACAGCTTGGATGTTTAGTATGGCACCCTTTGGGTGACATGCAACGCGTTCACTGTCAGGTCATAGTCTCTAGTGCGATATTGGTTGCAAACATCCATAAAAAAAACAGTTCTTTCGTAAAAGGCAGAAAACGAACTTCAAACCTTTTTGCCCCGTGGGCCCATAATTCAAAGGAAGCTTTTCTGAAGAAAAGAGTGTCGTTAACTCTCAGTTCTACCGCAAACGGTAACGCCTAAGTCTCCAAGGGTCGAGCCGCATACACCAAACTGCTGGAACTGTTTGTTAACCCTACTCGAAAAAACAGATGAATCTGAATTCCCATAACCCGCATTATCCCGAACCTGTTGAGAGTATATAGGCACAATACTGATGTATTGGCGAGCCACCTTCCCCGTAACCCGTAGTTAGCCGAACTACGTTGACTCTGATTTCTCATTCTCTGATGAGAATACGTAGGCATAAAGCGCGACGCTTTGCCGAGTCATTTTCTTTTCTTTTTTAAGCCAGCCTTGATAGGTAGATAGATAAAACCAACAAGTCAGATAAACACAACATGCATGGATCCCCTCAAGTACGATGGATGTGAAGGGTGCTAATACATTCCCCTTGCGTAACCGACTCCAGAATCCAGACAATGGTTGTGATGACCTTGTCTTATACCTTTTCGTCAGGTTTTTCCAATCGTTTCCTTTCCCGTTCTGAGGGATAAATAACGAAAGGTGGCGACTCTTCTGTTTTGCCGGCACCTTATTTTCGCAGTAGCGACAGTTAATAGATGAAAAAAATAGATCAAGACTTGTAAATTTTATGCCTAGAGTGATTCAAACCATAAATACATCATTGAAGCAAATATCTTCATCATTTATTAACCATAACCTTGTTCACATACAAAAGATCAAAATAAATACATAAAAGTAAGATTACTACCTCTAATCTATACACAAAAGTGTTTAGCTACCCATCACCATGGTAGCTTGATCAACATATAAGAAAAGAAGCTTTGTTAGGATTAAAGTCGAAGAATCGAGGATTGATGCTCCAAAGAATTAATTTTTCACTTCTCGAAGAGTTTCTAAGGTTTTTGACCTAGAAAACCCTTTTTCTCTTTCTCAAATGCTGAAAACTTGAAAAGGTACAAGTTGTTGAAAATATCTTCCAAGTGAGATATTTATAAACAAGGCCACTTAGTGCAGTAAGTGGCACCGCGCTAAGTACTCTCATAGGCGCGTTAAGCCGGATCAGAAGAACACAACTTATTTCCTAGGAAGTGCGCTAAGCGCGATAGGAGCTCACTTATGAAGTTTTGAGACTTTAGCTACTGGATTTTTCATGAGCACACTGGTCTCGTGTTGAAAAGCTCGCTTAGCGCGCTATGCCGACATGAAAACTTGAAAACTTGCTTTTCAGTCCTTCTTTCTTGCACCAATTGTTTCTATCATCAAAGATAGGCAAGAAGAACTATTAAAGAACATCAAAATTCTCAATATTACCAATATTTACACTAAAATCGAAAATTAACATAAATACATTTAAACTACTAGATTTTAGACTAAACTGTCAAGAAAACCAATTGAATGGGCCATAAAATCAAGTTAAAGTATGCACAATTTGGCCCTTAACAATTGCAACTCCTTCAAACTTAAAAAATATAAAGAGATCATATGTCAGGACATATGGTCTGACATCACATCTGCTTCAACATAGCAAACAATCTCAGACATGTCCATTACTTCCACTGTCACATATAACCAATATTTCCCCTAAAGGCGAAAACCCAAATCTCCAGACGTCCAAACCTCAACTACCTAAGTTCACACATCCCTCTCAAGAGGAAAACCCAAATGATCTGGCAGACAACTATGAACTATCAAAGTTCACACATTAGAAACACATACAACAGAAGCAACACATATAAGAAACATATAAAATAGAAGCCATACATATTACTCATAACATTAGAGTAAATTAGGGTAAAGATGTTTTGTTCCCAAGAAAATCATGTCAAGATTAGATTTTGTTAATCCTTTTTAACGTATCCGATTAATCAAGCATGCGAACTTAGGTTCAATCAATAAAATCGTGTATCCTTGCGAATCCATTCATTTCTAAAGCGGGTCCGTGAATATTCTTGTTTTAGTCGCTAGATTATTTCTTTAAATGGCAACTGAAACAAACAAACATAAAGATCGATACAAAGGGAATATTAACTTCCAAATCTATGTCTAGAGTTTGTCGGTTAATAGATGAAAAAATAGATCAAGACTATGAAAATCTATATCTAGAGTGATTCAAACCATAAATACATCATTGAGGCAAATATCTTCATCCTTTATTAATCATAACCTTGTTCACATACAAAAGCTCAAAATAAATACATAAAAGTAAGATTACTACCTCTAATCTATACACAAAAGTGTTTAGCTACCCATCACCATGGTAGCTTGATCAACATGTAAGAAAAGAAGCTTTGTTAGGATTAAAGTCGAAGAATCGAGGATTGATGCTCCAAAGAATTAATTTTTCACTTCTCGAAGAGTTTCTAAGGTTTTTGAACTAGAAAACCCTTTTTCTCTTTCTCAAATGCTGAAAACTGTGAAAAGGTACAAGTTGTTGAAAATATCTTCCAAATGAGATATTTATAAACAAGGCCACTTAGTGCAGTAAGTGGCACCGCGCTATGTGCCCTCATAGGCGCGCTAAGCCGGATCATAAGAACACAACTTATTTCCTAGGAAGTGCACTAAGCGCGATAGGAGCTCACTTATGAAGATTTGAGACTTTAGCTACTGGATTTTTCCTGAGCACACTGGTCTCGCGCTGAAAAGCTCGCTTAGCACGCTATGCAGACATGAACAATAGAAAACTTGCTTTTCATTCCTTTTTTCTTGCACCAATTGTTTCTATCATCAAAAATAGGCAAGAAGAACTATTAAAGAACATCAAAATGCTCAATATTCACAATATTTACACTAAAATCGAAAATTAACATAAATACATTTAAACTACTAGATTTTGGACTAAACTGTCAAGAAAACCAATTGAAAGGGACATAAAACTAAGTTAAAGTATGCACAATTTGGCCCTTAACAATTGCAACTCCTTCAAACTCAAAAAATATAAAGAGATCATATGTCATGACATACGGTCTGACATCACATCTGCTTCAACATAGCAAACAATCTCAGACATGTCCATTACTTCCACAGTCACATATAACCAATATTTCCCCTAAAGGCGAAAACCCAAATCTCCAGACGTCCAAACCTCAACTACCTAAGTTCACACATCCCTCTCAAGAGGAAAACCCAAATGATCTGGCAGACAACTATGAACTATCAAAGTTCACACATTAGAAACACATACAATAGAAGCAACACATATTAGAAACATATAAAATAGAAGCCCTACATATTACTCATAACATTAGAGTAAATTAGGGTAAAGATGTTTTGTTCCAAAGAAAGGTATGTCAAGATTAGATTTTGTTAACCCTTTTTAACGCATCCGATTAATCAAGCATGCAAACTTAGTTTCAATCAATAAAATCGTGTATCCTTGCGAATCCATTCATTTCTAAAGCGGGTCCGTAAATATTATTGTTTTAGTCGCTAGATTATTTCTTTAAATGGCAACTGAAACAAACAAACATAAAGATCGATACAAAGCGAATATTAACTTCCAAATCTATGTCTAGAGTTTGTCGGTTAATAGATGAAAAAAATAGATCAAGACTTGGAAAATCTATGTCTAGAGTCATTCAAACCATAAATACATCATTGAAGCAAATATCTTCATCATTTATTGATCATAACCTTGTTCACATACAAAAGATCAAAATAAATACATAAAAGTAAGATTACTACCTCTAATCTTTACACAAAAGTGTTTAGCTACCCATCACCATGGTAGCTTGATCAACATGTAAGAAAAGAAGCTATGTTAGGATTAAAGTCGAAGAATCGAGAATTGATGCTCCAAAGAATTAATTTTCACTTCTCCAAGAGTTTCTAAGTTTTTTGACCTAGAAACCCCTTTTTCTCTTTCTGAAATGCTGAAAAGTGTGAAAAGGTACAAGTTGTTGAAAATATCTTCCAAGTGATATATTTATAGACAAGGCCACTTAGTGAAGTAAGTGTCACCGCGCTAAGTGCCCTCATAGGCAGGCTAAGCAAGATCAGAAGAACACAACTTATTTCCTAGGAAGTGCTCTAAGCGCGATAGGAGCTCACTTATGATGTTTTGAGACTTTAGCTACTGGATTTTTCATGAGCACAATGGTCTCGCGCTGAAAAGCTCGCTTAATGCGCTATGCCGACATGAAAACTTGAAAACTTGCTTTTCCAGTCCTTCTTTCTTGCACCAATTGTTTCCATCATCAAAAATAGGAAGGTAGAACTATTAAAGAACATCAAAATGCTCAATATTCGCAATATTTACACTAAAATCAAAAATTAACATAAATACATTTAAACTACTAGATTTTAGACTAAACTGTCAAGAAAACCAATTGAAAGGGCCATAAAATCAAGTTCAAGTATGCACAATTTAGCCCTTAACAATTGCAACTCCTTCAAACTCAAAAAAATAAAGAGATCATATGTAAGGACATGTGGTCTGACATCATATCTGCATCAACATAGCAACAATCTCATATATGTCCATTGCTCCCCCTATCACATATAACCAATATTTTCCCTAAAGGCGAAAACCCAAATCTCCTGAAGTCCAAACCTCAACTACCTAAGTTCACACATCCCTCTCAAGAGGAAAACCCAAATCATCTGGCAGACAACTATGAACTATCCAAGTTCACACATTAGAAACACATACAACAGAAGCCACACATATTAGAAACATATAAAATAGAAGCCATACATATTACTCATAACATTAGAGTAAATTAGGGTAAACATGTTTTGTTTCAAAGAAAAGCATGTCAAGATTAGATTTTTTTAATTCTTTTTAAACGTATCTGATTAATCAAGCATGCGAACTTAGTTTCAATCAATAAACTCGTGTATCATTGCGAATCCGTTCATTTCTAAAGCGGGTCCGTGAATATTATTGTGGTAATTGCTAGATGATTTCTTTAAATAGCAACTAAGACAAACAAACATAAAGATCGATACAAAGCGAATATTAACTTCCAAATCTATGTCTAAAGTTTGTTGGTTAATAGATGAAAAGAATAGATCAAGACTTGGAAAATCTATATCTAGAGTGATTCAAACCATAAATACATCATTGAATTAAAATACATAAGTACAAGAAACTATCTTCATCATTTATTGATCATAACCTTGTTAGAACAAAGATTGGTGTTTCTTATATCTCTATGGAATTTTGTAGTAAGAAAATATACACTCTAATATTTGTTCAAAGTATTATTGTTTCAGGTATAAAATTAAATACTCTTAAAGAAGCAAAATACATAAGTACAAGAAACTATGCAAAGCTCTTAAGCATCAGATGCAAGACTATCAGAAGATTCTGAAGTGCTGCCAGAAGGATCTGAAGCGTTAATGAAAGAAGTATACAAAAGTTAAGGCTTTGATAATCAGACTCTCATCACTAATATTCTCGCTCTTAGCACATATTGCTGCATACTCTGATGAAGACTATGATCAAGATTGAGACTCTGATACATTAAGATCTGATCATCTATCAAGGCTATGAACTTCTCAATCATTTTAAGCTCTGATCATCTTAAAGTATTTCATACCTTTAAGCTTGCTACAAGTTCTGAAGTGCAGATTATGAAGACTTCATCCTGAAGGAAGCTTGTTGAAGAAGCTGTAAACTTGATTGGACGTGGTGCTACTTCCAAAGTAACCAACGGCTATTTTGTCCAAAAGAAGTGACGTGGTGCAAATCCCAAGGCTTCTACAACCAAACCTTTCCTGCAGAAAGCATATCTCTGCCCGTACTTTTTGGTAATGAATAGTCTTACAATCTAATATTATATTCAGTTGCACATCACTCAAAGCATTTGGAAAAGCTATAAAAAGAGAACTTCTATAACAATTTGAAGCTGCTAATTTACTTCTCATCTCTTGCTCATTGCTAGTTCACTCAGAAAGAAATACACGCTTGATTCATCAAATTGAAAATCTCACAAGATCTTATTCATTTGATCTCTCATAAAACTGTAAAGTTTTTTGTTGTACTTAATCTTAAGTGTAAACATCACAGTTGTGATACAGCTTACTAGAAGCACTCAAAAACTTGTTAGTTTACATTAATTTGTAAGAAGTTCCTTAAGAAGACCAAGGTGTGGTCAGTAGTTCTTGAGAAGACTAAGACAGTTGTTCTTAGTGCTTACTATTGTAATTAGTTGATTAATAGTGGATTAAGTCCTTGTGGAGAAAGGCAAATTATCTTTGATAAGGTGGACTGGAGTAGTTGAGTTCAACGAACCAGGATAAAAATCTTGAATTGTTTTTATTGCCATATTTCTTAAATCTCTTATTCAACCCCCCCCCCCCCCTTCTAAGTGTTTTTCTCACCTTCAGTTTGTATCAGAGCTCCGGTTCTGTTTGTGCTATCACTTAACCGTGACCAGAAAAGATCCAGTGGGAAAACTCTTGATATTCTTAGTTGATATTATTTATGGCTGCTGAAACTTTAACATCCAACAAATATGAAGAAAGAGTCAGCACAAAACCTCCCATGTTTGATGGAGAGAAATTTGATTATTGGAAAGATAGACCAGAAAGTTTCTTTCTAGGATTTGATGCTGATCTTTGGGACTTAGTTATTGATAGATATGTTCATCCCACTGATGGGAATGGCAAGAAAGTTGACAGAAAATCAATGGCTAAGGAGCAAAAGAAGGAATTCAGAAATCACCACAAGGCTAGAACTATCTTGCTAAATGCTATATCTCATACTGAGTATGAGAAAATAACCAACAGAGAAACTGCCTTTGATATATTTGAATCCCTGAAGATGACTCATGAAGGGAACTCTCAAGTTAAAGAAACCAAGGCTCTGGCGCTGTTCCAGAAGTATGAAGCTTTCAAGATGGAAGAATCTGAATCTATTGAAGCAATGTTCTCCAGATTCCAGATTCTCACTGCTGGCCTAAAGGTTCTAGATAAGGGTTACTCTACAGCAGATCATGTCAAGAAAATAATCAGAAGCTTGCCAACCAGATGGATACCCATGGTCACTGCAATAAAGCTGGCAAAGGATCTGAACAAGATTACGCTGGAGGAACTAATCAGTTCTCTAAGGAGTCATGAGATTGAACTAGAGGTAGATGAGCCTCTAAAGAAAGGTAAGTCAATTGCTTTAAAATCTAATAAATCTGTTAAAGCATTATAGGTAATAGAAGAAAGCTCTGAAGAGTCTGCTTCTGAAGATGAAGAAGAACTATCCTTGCTGTCCAGAAGAATCAACAAACTCTGGAAGAATATGCAAAGTAAGTTCAAGAACTTTAGAAAACCAGATCAACACAAAGAATCTTCTGGGCACAGAAGATCTGGAGAACACTCTGGATACAGAAGATCTAGAGAATCCTCTGGACACGGACGATCTGGAAAAAGAGAGGTTGTTTGGTATGAATGCAAAGAACCTGGGCACTACAAGAGTGAATGCCCAAAGCTTCAGAAGGAGAATCCAAAAAGAAAGTCAGATCACAAAAAGAAAGTTCTGATGGCTACCTGGGATGACTAAGATGCATCTGATTCGTCATCAGAGTCAGAAGAGGAATGTGCAAATGTAGCATTCATGACTGACATTGAAGATAGTGCTGAATCATCTGGATCAGAATCAGAATCTGATTCTGAGGAGGTATTTGCTGAACTTTCTAGACAGGAACTTGTTGAAAGTTTATCTGATATTCTTGAAAACTATAGCAAAGTTAAACTCAAATACAAAATGCTTCTAAAGCATATTGAATTTGAGAGTAACAGGTTTGAATCAGAATTAGCTGAACTAAAAGCTGAAAATCTTCAATTGAAAAGTAATTTAGAATCTGCTCAATTAAACTCTGATTCAAAATCTAAACCATGCTCTAAAAATATTTTACAAGAGTATGACTATAGTTTCAGGAAGTTTCTAACTAAAAGCCTAGATAGAAGCAAAATGGCTTCAATGATCTATGGTATTAGCAGAAACTATAGAAAAGGTGTTGGATATAAATCTTTCTCTTATGAAGATTCAAATCCAAAATCTGTAGATAAACTGGATATCAAGTATCCTCCTTTATATTCTCAGTTTACATTTGGTCACTTAAATGATATTAAACACACAAGTTTTAATCAGAACAAACCTGTGTTTAATAAATCTAAAGCTAATCAGAACAAGTCTTATGTTGAAAGACAGAAGTTCAGAAAAAGCTTTAAGGCAACAAACCAAAAAGGACCTAAGAAAATCTGGGTACCTAAGGATAAGATAATCTATGTTGCAGACAACCTTAGTAGCAAAGTCAAGACTCCAGTCACATTACCTGGACTCTGGATGCTCACCACATATGACGGGGAAAAACTCTATGTTCCAAAGTCTGGAGCTTAGATCTGGAGGAGATGTCAAGTTTGGAGGGAATCAGAAGGGCAGGATAATTGGCTCTGGAACCATAGGCAATGGTAAACTTCCTTCCATAACTAATGTCTTGCTTGTTGAAGGGTTAGCTCATAATCTATTGTCCATAAGTCAATTAAGTGACAATGGTTATGATATAATCTTTAATCAAAAGTGTTCCAAAGCTGTTAGTCAAAAGGGTGGCTCAATCCTCTTTAATGGTAAAAGGAAAAACAACATTTATAAAATTAGTCTTTCAGAACTTAAGGTTCAGAATGTTAAAGCCTTATGTCTGTTAATGAGGAGCAATGGGTATGACGCAGAAGATTGAGTCATATTAATATGAGACGTATATCTCAGATTAATAAACATAATTTGGTCATACGACTTCCTAATCTGAAGTTCAACTCAGATGCTCTTTGTGAAGCATGTTAGAAAGGAAAGTTTTCAAAATCATCTTTCAAATCCAAAAATGTTGTTTCAACTTCAAAACCATTAGAGTTACTTCACATTGGTCTGTTTGGACCAGTGAAAACTGCATCCATCAGAGGCAAAAAGTATGGATTAGTCATTGTTGATGACTACAACAGATGGACATGGGTAAAATTCCTAAAACACAAGGATGAGTCACATTCTGTGTTCTTTGACTTCTGCAAACAAGTCGAAACTGAAAAAGATTTCAAAATTGTTAAAGTCAGAAGTGATCATGGTGGTGAATTTGAAAACAAACATTTTGTAAAATATTTTAATGAAAATGGCATTGCTCATGATTTCTCCTGTCCTAGAACTCCACAACAGAATGGAGTTGTAGAGAGGAAAAATAGAACTTTGCAAGAGATGGCCAGAACCATGATCAATGAGACCAACATGGCAAAACATTTTTGGGCAGAAGCAATTAACACATCATGTTACATTCAGAACAGAGTGTCTATTAGACCTCTTCTTGAAAAGACTCCTTATGAATTATGGAGGAATAGAAAGCCAAACATTTCTTATTTCCATCCTTTTGGTTGTATTTGTTTTATGCTGAACACTAAAGAGAATCTTAACAAGTTTGCTTCTAAAGCACAAAAGTGTTTCATGCTTGGATATTCTGAACGCTCTAAAGGCTACAGAGTATACAATACTGAGACACAGATTGTGGAGGAATCTATACATGTTAGATTTGATGATAAGCTTTGCAATCAAAAGCCAAAGCATATTGAAAACTCTGCATGTGGAGAAGTTATTCTCATAGAATCTGAGAAACCAGAGGTAGAGAAAGCTCAAGAAGAAGCTACGCTAGATGCAACTCCATTGTCTGCTCAGATGAATAACATGAATATTTCTGAAGAACAAACAGTTAAAGGATCATCCAAAATCAAAGCTTCTCATCCAGAAGAAATGATTATTGGGAAGAAAGATGACCCTATAAGAACAAGGTCATTTATCAGATCATCTAGAACATCACTTCTTGGGTTGGTGTCTATTATTGAACCAACATCTGTGGATGAGGCTCTGAGTGACAATGATTGGATACTTGTAATGCAAGATGAGCTGAATCAATTTACAAGAAATGATGTGTGGGATCTGGTTCCTAGACCAAAAGGTTTCAACATTATTGGAACAAAATGGGTATTCAGAAATAAACTAAATGAGCAAGGAGAAGTTGTTAGGAACAAAGCAAGGTTAGTAGCTCAAGGTTACAGTCAACAAGAAGGAATTGATTACACTGAAACTTATGCTCCAGTAGCAAGGTTAGAATCTATACGCCTTCTTATTTCATTTGCTGCACAACATAACATCACTCTATATCAGACGGATGTTAAGAGTGCCTTCTTAAATGTCATTATAGAAGAAGAAGTTTATGTCCATCAACCTCCTTGTTTTGAAAGTGATAAATTTCCATATCATGTTTTCAAACTCAAAAAATCTCTTTATGGTTTGAAACAAGCTCCCAGAGGTTGGTATGAAAGATTAAGTAATTTTCTTCTGGAAAAGAACTTTATCAAAGGCAAAGTGGACACAACTCTTTTCTGTAAAACATATAAGAAAGATTTACTAGTTTGTCAAATTTATGTGGATGATATTATTTTTGGATCTACCAATATTATGCTGGGAAAGGAGTTTGCTTTGTCTATGCAGGCTGAATTTGAAATGAGCATGATGGGAGAACTTAGATTCTTTCTGGGAATCCAAGTAAATCAGACTCCAGAATGCACATACATCCACCAAACTAAATATGTTAAAGAGCTTCTGAAGAAATTCAATCTAAATGAAAGCAAACTGGCAAAGACTCCAATGCATCCTACAAGACCTGATATTTGACTGCTTCAAGACTTGATATTTTATTCAGTGTGTGTCTGTGTGCTAGATTCCAATCAGATCCTAGAGAATCTCACTTAACAGCTGTTAAGAGGATTCTAAGGTATCTGAAAGGTACTACTAATGTGGGTCTGTGTTACAGAAGATCTGATGAGTATAAATTAGTTGGATTCTATGATGCTGACTATGCTGGAGACAGAGTAGAACGTAAAAGTACTTCTGGAAGCTGTCAATTTCTTGGAAGTCATCTGATCTCTTGGTTCATCAAGAAGCAACCCACAATTGCACTTTCAACAACAGAAGCAGAATATATTGCTGCTGCTAGTTGTAGCGCCCAGATGCTCTGGATGAAAAGTCAACTGGAAGATTATCAGATTTTTGAGAGTAACATTTCTATCTTCTGTGATAATACTTCTGTTATATGCTTATCTAAAAACCCCATTTTACACTCTAAAGCTAAGCATATAGAGATTAAACATCATTTCATCAGAGACTATGTTCAGAAGGGAATCATCAATTTAAACTTTGTGGATACAGATCATCAGTGGGCTGATATCTTTACAAAACCCCTTGCTGAAGATAGATTTAAATTTATTCTGAAAAATATAAGTATGGACTTCTGTCCAGAACAAAATATTCATCAGATGAAAAAAAAATTTCAGATGATAAATGTCTAAACTCTGAAGTTTTTTTTTTCATCTCTGTGTTTATTTAATTGTGTGTAAATCCGAACTAACAAGGCTCAGAGGATCTGAATGTTGCCTAACGTTTCATTTCTCAAAGAGTTTCAGAGGCACATGCAAGCAAACACGTGTAGCTCAGAATCTGGAAAGGTAGAGTGCACCATACTGAATTGACGTTTGAGGTATTGCTTTGAAAATCCAAAATCTCTTGATTTTCCCCCCTTCTGTCAGAATCTTAAATGCTTGATATGCTTTTATTCCTTGCATTAATTGCTTGATATGATTATGTTTCACTTCATTCAATGCTTATGTGTACGCGTGAGATCCTATGTATTTTTGCATGCCCTGAATTGCTCTATAAATTCTCACAACACTTCACAAATCACACTTTACACTCTTTTCATTTCTCATATGCATTTCTGTCTTCTCTATTGTTTCCATCTCATTTCAAAACCCAAAACCTCTCGTAAACCCAGACGCATCTGTCGCTACTGCGAAAATCGGCGCCGACAATGACAGAAGAGTCGCCACCGTGCGTTATTTATCCCAAAAGAGGGAAAGGAAACGCTCAGAGAAAACCTAACGCAAAGAGGGAAAGGAATGGTCATCGCAACCAAATCCTGGATTCGGGAGTCGGTTACGCAAGGGGAAGGAATTAGCACCCCTCACGTCCATCGTACTCGACGGGATCCACGCTTGTTTTCTGTCTAAGGGTGTGTTTATCTATCTACTCTAAAGGGCTGGTCTAAAAAGAAAAGAAAATGACTCGGCAAAGTATCGCACTTTATGCCTACATATTCCCGTCTGGAACGAGAAATCAGAGTCAACGTAGTTCACCTAACTACGGGTTAAGGGGGGAAGGTTGCTCGCCGAGATATCGCATCTCGTGCCTACGTACTTTCATACGGCATGAAAGATCAGAGCAAACATAGTTCGGGCTACGGAAGACACAAGCTTGTCTGACAGTTTTTCATCTCCTTAAGAAAGGGTTTTCCAGATTAAGGGTCCAAGAGGACAAAACAGAGTTTGAATGTTTGTTTGAGTCTTTTACGAAAGAACTATTTTTTAGGATGTTCGCAATCTCCGTCGTACTAGAGACTATGACCCAGGAGTGAATGCCTCGTATGTCACCCAAAGGGTACCACACTAAACATCCAGATTACTGGAGAGAGACCCTCCACCAACCTTTTCCCAGATAGCTTAAGGCTCGTAACGTACGACTTCAATTAACCTTATTACTATATTTTTGAATTGTTTTGAGATGAGAAGAGAAAGACGCCCTAAAACTATGGTTGAAAGGGAATCTACCTACAGTTATCATGCATGGTTTAAAAACCTAATGTTTGCCATAATTCCCTCTTGCACAGAGGAAATCAGAGATCCTAGGGGAAAACAGCAAAAGAAAGCAAGCAGTAAATAGTAAACAGTAAAATGCATGCTATGCAACAGTACAAGCGAGGCAAGGGAGTCTGGCTCAAACTCAAACCTAAGAAAACAACAGGCAAGGGGAGAGAAGCTCCACCTCAAACCTAAAGGTAAGCAACACAAGCAAACAGACAATACAACAACAGAAAAACAGAGGAAGCAGCCCAAGCAGCAGCAACAATCTTCTACAGACAGCAACTTCAATCTTCAACAGCAGCTCTGGTCAGCAAAGTTGACAGCTGATGGGCTAAAGACGTGTCTACTTATGCGTCTAGCGGTATCTTACTGCAAGTGCACAGCCTATCGAAGTAATATTTAAGATTATCGATCCACAGGGATTCTATGGTTACTTAGTGCTAGATGAACTTCTAGTTTAGCTAAGGCGAATGGTTGTCACGATTGTTGTTGGTTTTTAAGACTATTAAAGGCGAAATTAAATTTAAGTTTTTAATAAAGTAATACTAAGGCGGTCGGTATGTAATTATACTAACTTAGGTGGGTCAATCTAACCTAGGCTTATAGAGATGTTCACTTAATCTATTCGGTAGAGATTTCCAGTTTAAATACCCTCAACTCACACTCTCGTGGTCTTATATCAGATCTTATCCCTAAAGCCCTATGCCTGCTCTCGCTAGCCCATAAGTGTTTAGAGGTAATTTTTGGAAACTAAGTAATTCTAACTTATCTTAAAGCGCTCTCGCTGTGTTTAATTTAAATGCCTAACTTTAGCTATCTGGTTAAAATCTCACACTCTCGTGGTCTTGACCCAACCTAATACCCTTTTCTTACTCTCGTAACGAAAAGGTCTATTTCAATTAAAAAGTATCAGCCAGAATGTTAAGTGATTGATTGTTTTCAGCCTATGGTTATATTCTACCGGTTAAGTTTGTTATAACTACATACCGCCCTAAGGTGTTTAGCTACTCATCGATGTTGGACCAGGCAGAGACAGAGAATTTAATAATAACGTACTCATGGCAGAAAAATAAATAGGCATTATAACTAAATTAAATTTCAATATAATGAAAAACCTGATTAGTAGATATTCGAGCAGACTCCTTCTTCCACAGATCGGAAAGCTTGGAGTAGGCGGAAATTAAAAGTAAACGAATGCTGAAGGTTTAGAAACAAATAAATGTATAACAATTTCCTGATGTTGGAAATTGTTATATGGTTGGTTTGGATACAAATAAAAACGAAACAGAAACTAAAAATAATGCTGGAATGGAAATGCTGGTTCGTAAGGCAGTTTGGCAGAGCTTCCGCAGGAATTTTGAATAAAGAAGTCTGTCCCTTCTTCCACAGAACTTGTACTATTTATAGAGTCCTTAATGGGCTGGATTCTTGGTCCTTTGTTGCATGGGCCTTGCTGAAGTTGTTGAAGGAATGCTGGAACGTGGCAACAAAATGGGAGAAGTGGTCTTTACGTAATGCCTTGAGGAGAAATAAGAGGAGAAGTGGTCTTCACGTAGTGCCTTGACGTAGTCTGAGTCAAAACCAAGTTTTATCCTTGTCACGGGCGTGACAAGGTCTTCACGTTCGTAATTTGAGGTTTTTAAGTGTCACGGTCGTGACCACTCTCTTACGGTCGTGATGGCCCAAATTGGGGTGTCACGGTCGTGACACCCTTGTAACGATCGTAGCTGCAACAAATTATGCAGTCTTTTTGCAGGCTTCTACATTTCTTCATCTCCTTGTGGTCTCTTTTGTTCCTTTTTCTCTTAATTCATGATTTAGCTCCATATAATGATGTACCTGCAAAATAGTAAGAAAAACTCGAGAAATCGAGTGTTAAAACGGTGAATATGCGATAAAACGTCAATGAAATCTAGCGATATAATCGATGCGTTTTCTTGTTATCAAACTTCCCCAAACTTAAACCTTTGCTTGTCCTCAAGCAAATAGTCGGTTGAAAATCGGCGGACAAGAATTTATTCACGCATACTCATAACAAACCGTACGGTGGATCGTTTTGTCGGATAATCTGGTACTTTGATAGAACACTACCGATACACTAATGACACAAGCAACAAGCTATGTCGTCGACTTCCCGTTAAAAGAAACAATCGGCAATTACATTACGATTTCACCTGGAGTTCTTCGATCTTGTTTCGCCCGATTTCATTCCAGCGCAGTCAGATTAAGCCCTTTGCCTTAGCACGCACGTAGCGGAGTAGCCGGTTAGCGATTTTGATCCTTTTTGAGCACGGGGTCTGGTACACGAGTGTGGTAACCCTTCATGTTTTATCCGATTTGGAGGTTGTGGGGGATCGAGCCGTAGCACGCCCTACCGAGTTCAGAACCAGTACCTCTGAACCAACTCGCAACGGATTCCTTCTCTTATTTCTCGTTTCTTATATGCGACCGTGTACTTTGGTGCATTTTCTTTTCATTTTTCATCGAGATATGAAGGATCATTATTGATTAGGCATCAAACGCTTATATTCATAGGCTCCCCACGTGGTTTGTGTTCAGACGGTGCTGACTGCTAGTATAAACTACTAGGGGTTACTTTTGAACTGAAACTAAAAGTGTACTCGTAATGGTAGTCGGGATGGAATTGCTTAAGTAGGGAGTCAAAGATGTCAAGATTGTATTGATCTTGTTTAATCGTTCTCGGCTTCCTAGTTACGATTCCGTAGGTAAGTCGGGTAATGCGAATAAATAAAGATTTTTTTCTGGTATAGCTAAATAATCGGGGAGAGTTCGAAATTAAAGAAAATAGCGCAAAGATTTGCTCATTTCATTAACTTGCGAAAAGAAATACAACAGAATTGAAAGTACAACGAAATGGAAAAGTGCGGAAATGAAAGGTACCTCTCCCACACTATATCAGACATTGTCCTCAATGTTGTGATATAAATGCGGTAAAAGAACAGTACAATGACAAAAACGAAAAACAGACATAAACAAATTAAAACTATGGCTGCTGAGGACCGCGGGTTCGGCCTCTGGTGCGGGAGCGGCGTCTGGAAGGAGTCGCTTCAGGATCAGAACCGGTGCCGGAGGCAGCAGTGATGCTAATGCGGAGGGCTTCGAGCTCGCTGAAAATTTCTCCAAACCTCTCATTAGTAGCTTCCTGGTTGGCTGCAATAGTGCTGAGTAAAGCATCATACTGAGCCTTCTGCCTTCTCTCCAGTGCGGCGTTCATCTGGTTCTGCTGATGAATCGCAAGGAGGACTTCCTCAAGTGTGACTGCAGGAGCAGGGGGCTGTCGGTTAGATGTCTCTGGTATATCCTGGACAGGCTCAGCGGCATCCATAGCGTCCTGCATCTCATCCTCTAGAGGGTCTGCCTGATCATCATGGATAGGGACGTGATCGGCAGCAACAGGTAAAACAAAGAGCCAGTTGGCTCGGCTGGATGGATCGATGCGGTCGCGGGACGGCATTATGATATGGTGGAAAATGGTGCCATTGACAACAGGGCTATACCTGCCATCCTCTCGCTGCGCAATCAGGTGAGCGGACCTGCAATAAATCTTGGTGAGGAATTCTGCGGCGAGGTAAGGCTGATCAACAACCAAGTCACCAAGCCCCAACTGAATGGCGAGGGTGGTGACAATGCCGCCTATGAAGAACGGGGAGGAGCCTCTGTGTGCAATGGCCTGGATATGATGAAGCATGAAAGGGGCAACATTGATTGGCTCGTCATTGAGAGCGCAATGTAAGAAAAGAAGCTCCTTGGAGTTGAGCTTATGGTTGCTCTCTCGAGCGAAGATGGTGTTGCATATGACCCGGTGAAAATAGCGGATTGTCGGGTTGTGGATGTGCGTCGCGTTGAGGCTTTGGAAGGTGGATGCACGGGTGTTGGTTAAGTCGTGCCATAGAGTGAAAGCTGGTTCACTAAAATTATCGGGCACGCGACGGTGAGCTTCAGTTCTGTGATCGAAGCCTAACAACTCGGCTATCCTGGTCTGTGGAAGGTTGAACTCTCGACCGTGCAATCTGAATGTGGCGACACCGGTGAGCTGACTCTGAGAACCAGGAGGCGTGATGTAACTGAATGAGCTCAAGAACTCCAGTGTCAGAAGTTCGAATGTGGGCTGAGGTTGACTGCAAAGATCCCACAGACCGACCTTTTGAAGCAGGCTTTGAACACCGGCAAGCATTCCGAGTTCCCGCAAACAGACGGTGTCGATGTAACGTGTAGGTTGCACACCGCGGTTTTGGAATCGGATGAAACGTTCTCTCTGAGTTACACCAGCATCACCTTCTCTAAAAGTGATGGAATCCATAGCATGCAAGAGGTTAGAGTGAAGAAAGAAGGGTTTTGAGGTTTTGTGGAAAAATGGTAGAATGAAGGAAATCTTGATTCGGGTTAAATACGGAAGAGTGAGAATGTGATAGGGTATGATAATGGGGGGTTAATGTTGGTAATGGGGAGGTTACGGAGGTTATGGAGAGAATGGGTAGTTTTAGGGAAGTTATGGAGGAGGAAAAAGAAGAGACACGATGAGAAACAGTTCTGTTTCTCACGATTCCTGTAATAGGGGGTGTCACGGTCGTGACAAGGGGGTGACGGTCGTGACACGCTGTTTAAGCACGTCACGATCGTGAGATGGGTGTGACGACCGTGAGGGTATGCTTTGCTGAATAAATTCCAGAAAAAGAACATTCTCTCGCTTGATTCATAATTTAATAATAATCTATTTTCTTCACTAACACTTATATTAAATAAACACCATATATTATATAATTGCAGCACAGTACTATGAGAGATTGTATATAATAAGAAATAATGCAAGCATAACAGTATATAGAATAAAAATATATAAATTTCTAAAAGTGGAGAAATTTTGGAATTAAAGGTGCATTGCATAAAGTAATTGAAAATGAAGTTACATAAGCTGAAATTACGGTACGAAATTGTTGCGAAAAATAAATCTAACTAGAAACGAAAACAATGAGAAAAATAAACTAAATCACTTATAGCATTTTCAAAAGCGTTTCTTCAAGTCTTCGATGGCGGAGTTCAAGTGATAGAATTGTTCGCAAGTTATGTCCGTCAATCCTATGATGTCCAATCGCATGCTCTTAATGTCTTCTTTAAATATATTAATATCAGTTTGGTAGGCATTGAGAGTGTTCATGATGTTTTGCAAGTTGTTAGCATAATCTCCTTGATTCACTTCAGGTGTTTCATGTACTGCTCCAGTGGGGTCGATGTTATGGTAACCAGGAGGTGTCTCGGGGTCAGTTTCGACATTGGTCAGTATATCATCGTTTATCCTGTAAGGCCGAGGTGTTTCAGGAGTAGATGGATAATCAGGTGGGTTTAACTCATAAAGCCAGTTATCCTTATTATGAACACTTACTCTAGCATGATTAGGCAATGTGAACAGGGTTACTACTTCGTTCCGGATTAGGTACTCAAAAGGTGGATGTCCTAAATTCCTTATGATATGTCTATTGAAGCAGAAATTAAGGTTCATAGGGCGGATTGTTCCTAGACGGTTGCACCTGTCCAGTTGGTACCTAAGTCCTATGGCATCAGCAATCATGGTTACAAGACCTCCTACTAATATAGGTGATTCAGGTTCTTCTTGGATACGGGTGAAGGTTTGCATCATGAAAGGTACACCATTAACAGGCTGTCCATTAGTGAAACATGACATAATGAATATTTCATCTTTAGAAACTCCGGTAATGTTTTCTTCTTTTCCAAAGAAGGTGTGGGCAAGGAATTTATGGAAGTAACGGAGAGCAGGATTATGGATCTCATCATTATTCATGTCATTTGGTTCAGGGTGGTAGTTTCCGGTTAAAGTTCCCCAAAAGAAATCTAGCTCCACATCCATCAATTCTACCTGTGTGGTAGTAAAAGCAAATGGTCCACTAGGGAATCCTAACAAGTCAGCTAGTTCTTTATGGTTAAAGTCATATTCTATTCCAAATAGGCGGAAACTAATAAATCCTTTCCTAAATCCAAAACCGCGCTCAGGTAGGTAAAGTAAGGAGCTAAGGAACTCAAGGGTAAGCTCGCGGTAAGTCGCAAACTTATGTTGGATCAATGCATTCTCCCATCCGAGTCGGTTGAACAAGTACATGACACTATCATGTATACCTAGGGTTTCCATAGTCTTATCATTTGGGTACAGGGTCAAGTCCATTTGCCTCTGTGATAACTCTTCAAACTTCATTCTTTGGTTCCTACCTCTAAATTTGGTTTCCATATAGTTAATTGGTTGGTTAGCCATGGTCAGTGCAAATATGGGGGAAACAAATCAGTGGAAAAGACTTTAGAAAATCTGTAAAAAGTGATTTAAGATAAAAATAAGAAAATGAAATGCATAATGTAATGGCGATAATAGTAATGTAAAATAAAACTGACAAAACAGTTTAAACAAATAGTAAAAACGATAAATAACAATGTGCTAAAAGAAAAGAATAGTTAAAATAAGTAAATAAGTAAATGGGTTGCCTCCCACTAAGCGCTGTTTTTATTGTCAAAAGCCTGACGTAATGCTTAGGTTTAGATTAATCAGGGGAATTAGTGGACAATTCTAAAAGCTTTAGATTATTCGCATAATCTCTATTTTCAACTTTATGATAGTGTTTTAAACGTTGTCCGTTTACTATGAATGGTTCACTATTCCTTCCCTTAATTTCTATTGCTCCACTCGGGAATACTTTAGTTATATCAAAGGGTCCTGACCATCTAGACTTTAATTTTCCAGGAAAGAGCCTAAGTCTTGAATTAAAGAGGAGTACAACGTCTCCCACACTAAATTCTTTCCTAGATAGGCGTTTATCATGCCATCGCTTGGTTCTTTCTTTATATATCTTAGCATTCTCATATGCATCTAACCTTAATTCTTCTAATTCGTTAATGTCTAGGATTCGCTTTTCTCCTGCAGCATTATAGTTTAGATTGAGAGTTCTGATCGCCCAATAAGCTTTGTGTTCTAGTTCTACTGGGAGGTGACAAGATTTTCCATAAACTAGTTTGAAGGGTGTAGTACCTATGGGTGTCTTGTAAGCGGTCCTATAAGCCCATAGAGCTTCATTAAGTTTAGATGACCAATCTTTCCGAGATATGGCGACAGTCTTTTCTAATATTTGTTTAATCTCTCTGTTTGAGACTTCGACCTGTCCACTTGTTTGTGGGTGATATGGTGTAGCCACACGGTGTCTTACTCCATATTTAGATAGTAATTTGTCAAAGATTTTTGAAATGAAGTGCGAGCCACCGTCACTTATGACGAGTCTAGGCACACCAAATCTGGGAAAGATTATATTTTTGAAAAGCTTTATTACTACTCGTGTATCGTTTGTAGGAGAAGCTATGGCTTCAATCCATTTCGAGACATAATCAACAGCTACGAGTATGTAATTATTACTGAAAGATGATGGGAATGGTCCCATGAAATCTATTCCCCAGACTTCGAAGATTTCTACTTCCAAAATTCCCTTTTGGGGCATTTCATCTCTTCTTGAAATATTGCCAGTGCGTTGACACCGATCGCAATTTATAACGGTGATGTGGACATCCTTCCATAGATTAGGCCAGAATAAGCCGGCTTGCAAGATTTTTGCACAAGTCTTGGAAGTGCCTGTATGTCCACCATAAGGAGATGAATGGCATTGAGCAATGACATCTTCTATTTCTTCTTCGGGAATACATCGGCGAAAGATTCCATCTGGTCCTCTTTTGAACAATAATGGTTCATCCCAATAGTAATGTTTCAAGTTATGAAAGAATTTCTTTTTTTTTGATAGGTCAGATCGGGTGGAAGAGCTCCTGCGGCTAGGTAGTTGACAATGTCAGCGTACCATGGCAGTCCTACAGTTGTCTATATTGTTTCCACGGGTTCTGGTTCATTTATATCTAACTGAGCTAGGTCGCTTCCTATTTGTGCTATCAGCTGTTCATAAGGAAAATCATCGTTAATCGACACTTGTTCGGGTTTAATACCTTCTATTCTAGATAAATGGTCTGCTACGACGTTCTCAGTACCTTTCTTATCTTTTATTTCTAGATCAAACTCTTGTAAGAGTAAAATCCATCTTAAGAGTCTTGGTTTAACATCTTTCTTAGTTAACAGATATCGGATAGCAGCATGGTCTGTGTAAATGATTATTTTCACTCCAACTAGGTAAGAGCGGAATTTGTCAAGCGCAAAGACAACTGCTAACAATTCTTTTTCTGTAGTAGCGTAGTTCATCTGGGCAGAATCTAAGGTTCTACTGGCATAGTAAATCGCATGAAGTTTCTTTTCCTTTCTCTGGCCCAGAACTGCGCCTACAGCATAGTCACTCGCATCGCACATGATTTCAAAAGGTAATCTCCAGTCAGGGGGTTGCATGATTGGTGCGGTGATGAGGGCTGTTTTTAGAGTTTCGAATGCTTTAAGACAATCCTCGTTGAATATGAACTCAGCGTCTTTCATTAATAAACCAGTAAGAGGTTTAGTGATTTTCGAGAAATCTTTGATGAATCGTCGGTAAAAACCGGCGTGTCCTAAAAAACTTCGTATTTCTCGCACGGTTTTAGGGGGTTGAAGATCTTTTATTACTTCAATCTTAGCTTTATCAACTTCAATTCCCTTGTCGGATATTACATGACCTAACACTATTCCTTTGTTGACCATAAAATGACATTTCTCCCAGTTAAGCACGAGATTCACTTTTACGCATCTTTCTAACACCATTTCTAAGTTCGATAAGCATCCTTCAAAACTTTGCCCGCATACAGAGAAGTCGTCCATGAACACTTCCATGATGTTGTCTATAAAATCCGCGAAGATTGACATCATACATCTTTGAAAGGTTGCAGGAGCGTTGCATAATCCAAAGGGCATTCGCCTATAAGCGAACGTTCCGTAAGGACATGTGAATGTAGTCTTCTCTTGATCGTCAGGATGGATAGGGATTTGGAAAAACCCCGAGTAACCATCAAGATAACAAAAGTAAGAATGCTTGGCTAATCGTTCTAACATTTGATCTATGAAAGGTAGTGGGAAATGATCTTTTCGAGTGGCTTTGTTTAGTTTACGATAATCTATGCACACTCTATATCCCGTCACTACTCTTTGCAATATCGATTCGCCTTGACCGTTTTTCACAACAGTTATACCTCCTTTCTTTGGCACCACATGTATTGGGCTAACCCATTCACTATCAGAGATTGGATATATTATCCCGGCATCTAATAATTTCTTAACTTCTTCTTTTACTACAGTGCTAAGGGTTGGGTTAATCCTTCTTTGAGACTCTCTGGAGGTTCTGCAATCTTCTTCTATCAGAATACGATGCATGCAAACTGAAGGACATATTCCTTTGAGATCAGATATGTTATACCCTAATGCAGTTGGATATTTCTTCAAGACATCTAAAAGTTTCTTTGTTTCTATAGTTCCTAAACTGGAATTTACTATAACTGGTCTTTTACATTCAATGTCTAAGAATTCGTACCTTAGGTTATGAGGTAAAGTTTTTAACCCTAATGTAGGTTTATCTCTACTTGGCATGGGATCCGGTGTAAGTGCTAAACTTTCGCTCAGACTATCATCCTGATACGGTTTTCGCCAATTATCATCTTCGAAAATCGGAGGGATTTGAATTTTCATTATTTCAGAATAAGTGGTCTCCTTTAGTTCCATTTCTCTTACACATTCGTCGATTACGTCCAATAGATAGCATGTATCCTCTATAGCTGGTGATTGTAAGAATTGTGTTAAAACAAATTCAACTTTCTCTTCACCTACTTCAAAGGTTAGCTTTCCTCTTTTTACGTCTATTATAGCTCCGGCGGTAGCTAAGAATGGTCTTCCTAGTATGATAGGTGTAGTGGAGTCTTCAGAGATGTCCATGATTATAAAATCAGTAGGGATGTAGAATTGTCCTATACGTACTGGGACGTTTTCTAGTATGCCTACAAGATATTTAACAGAGCGATCGGCTAGTTGAACAGACATTTTAGTTGGTCTTAGGTCTCCCATGTCTAGCCTTTTGCAAATCGTTAAGGGCATAACACTGATACTGGCTCCTAAATCGCATAGAGCTTTGTCAATGACGAATTTTCCTATTACACAGGGTATAGAGAAACTTCCTGGATCCTTTAGCTTAGGAGGCATGTTATTCTGAATTATGGTGCTACACTCGGCAGTAAGTGTAACTGTTCCGTTATCCTCTATCTTTTTCTTATTGGATAAGATTTCTTTTAAAAACTTAGCATACGAGGGTATTTGGGTAATTGCTTCTGTAAACGGAATGGTAATATTCAACTGTTTCAGAAGTTCGACAAATTTCTTAAATTGACCCGTCGTCTTGGAACTTATTAATCTTTGAGGGTACGGAATTGGTGGTTTATAGGGTGGTGGAGGCACATAAGGTTGTTCTTTCTCCACTACCTCTTGATTGTCATCTTCCTTTTCTTCTGGATCATTCACCACTTCAGTCGGTTTATCCGGTTTTTGGTACATGGCTGGATTGTCAAGTCTTGGATCGGTAGGTCCGTCAAGTTCCTTGCCACTTCTTAATATTACAGCGTTAGCATGTCCTTTCGGGATAGGTTGAGGTTGTCCAGGGAATACTCCAGCTGGTGCAGCAGTAGGTGCTTGTTGTTGAGCTACTTGTGAAATCTGAGTTTCAAGCATTTTGTTATGTGTAGCTAATGCATCTACTTTGCTCACTAATTGTTTAATCTGCTCACTAGTGTGAATGTTTTGGTTTAAGAAGTCCTTGTTTGTCTGAGATTGGTTAGCTATAAAGTTCTCCATCATCAATTCAAGGTTCGATTTTCTAGGGATATTAGGAGCAGTCTTTTGATATCCTGGTGATGTAGCTGGTGCTTGACCTGGTGCGTAATAAGCATTGTTATTCTTATAGGAGAAGTTCGGATGATTTTTCCAACCTGGGTTGTATGTGTTTGAGTAAGGGTTTCCTTGAGCATAATTCACTTGATCAGTGGGAGTTCCTGCCAATAGTTGACAATCAGAAACTTCGTGTCCTGGGACTCCACATAACTCACAGTTAGGTGCTACTGCAGCCACGGTGGCTGCAGGTGTTATGGCCAAGTTATCGATCTTTTAGCTTAGTTGTTCAAACTTCGCATTGACTTGGTCCATACTACTTACTTCGTACATACCTCCCTTTGTTGGTTTCTCGGTTGCGACTCTCTCGCTTCCCCAAAGGTAATGATTTTGAGCCATACTTTCGATAAGTGCATAGGCATCACGATATTCTTTGTCCATCAATGCACCACCCGCGGCAGCGTCAATTGTCATTCTTGTATTGTACAAGAGTCCATTATAGAAGGTATGGATGACCATCCAGTCTATTAATCCATGATGTGCACAAAGTCTAAGTAGATCCTTATAGCGTTCCCAAGCTTCGAATAATGATTCACTTTCTCTTTGCTTAAATCCGTTAATCTGAGCTCTCAGCATAGCTGTCTTGCTAGGTGGAAAATACCTATTCAAGAAAACTTTCTTAAGTTCTGCCCACGTAGTTACTGAGTTCGAAGGTAGAGATTGGAGCCAAGCTCTTGCTCTGTCTCGAAGCGAAAAAGGAAATAAACGCAGTCTAATAGCTTCTTGGGTAACTCCATTGGCTTTTACGGTATCTGTATATTGCACAAAGATCGAAAGATGAAGATTCGGGTCCTCGGTAGGATTTCCGGCGAATTGATTTTGTTGCACGGCTGATATCAACGAAGGTTTTAGTTCGAAATCATTTCGGTTGATAGCCGGCGCTGCAATGCTTGAATGCGGTTCACCTTGCGAAGGATTAGCGTAATACTTGAGTGGATGAGTTTGTTCTTCAGCCATCTCTGCGTCTTCTGATTTTATGACTGGTTTAGGCGGATCTAATTGAAGATCTGGAATATTGGAATTATTTTCGAAATCGAATATACGCCTTCTTACGTGTAAGAAGCGTTCCGATTCAGGGATTAGAGGTTGCAAGTCTTCGCTTTTAGAGCGAGTACTTGGCATACACTCGGAGATTAGATTAAGTTAAATAGTTGATACCTTAGTCTAGACAATGCTACCTAAATGCACTAGTAACTAAATTAAGGAATCCCCGGCAACGGCGCCAAAAACTTGATGGGCTAAAGACGTGTCTACTTATGCGTCTAGCGGTATCTTACTGCAAGTGCACAGCCTATCGAAGTAATATTTAAGATTATCGATCCACAGGGATTCTATGGTTACTTAGTGCTAGATGAACTTCTAGTTTAGCTAAGGCGAATGGTTGTCACGATTGTTGTTGGTTTTTAAGACTATTAAAGGCGGAATTAAATTTAAGTTTTTAATAAAGTAATACTAAGGCGGTCGATATGTAATTATACTAACTTAGGTGGGTCAATCTAACCTAGGCTTATAGAGATGTTCACTTAATCTATTCGGTAGAGATTTCCAGTTTAAATACCCTCAACTCACACTCTCGTGGTCTTATATCAGATCTTATCCCTAAAGCCCTATGCCTGCTCTCGCTAGCCCATAAGTGTTTAGAGGTAATTTTTGGAAACTAAGTAATTCTAACTTATCTTAAAGCGCTCTCGCTGTGTTTAATTTAAATGCCTAACTTTAGCTATCTGGTTAAAATCTCACACTCTCGTGGTCTTGACCCAACCTAATACCCTTTTCTTACTCTCGTAACGAAAAGGTCTATTTCAATTAAAAAGTATCAGCCAGAATGTTAAGTGATTGATTGTTTTCAGCCTATGGTTATATTCTACCGGTTAAGTTTGTTATAACTACATACCGCCCTAAGGTGTTTAGCTACTCATCGATGTTGGACCAGGCAGAGACAGAGAATTTAATAATAACGTACTCATGGTAGAAAAATAAATAGGCATTATAACTAAATTAAATTTCAATATAATGAAAAACCTGATTAGCAGATATTCGAGCAGACTCCTTCTTCCACAGATCGGAAAGCTTGGAGTAGGCGGAAATTAAAAGTAAACGAATGCTGAAGGTTTAGAAACAAATAAATGTATAACAATTTCCTGATGTTGGAAATTGTTATATGGTTGGTTTGGATACAAATAAAAACGAAACAGAAACTAAAAATAATGCTGGAATGGAAATGCTGGTTCGTAAGGCAATTTGGCAGAGCTTCTGCAGGAATTTTGAATAAAGAAGTTTGTCCCTTCTTCCACAGAACTTGTACTATTTATAGAGTCCTTAATGGGCTGGATTCTTGGTCCTTTGTTGCATGGGCCTTGCTGAAGTTGTTGAAGGAATGCTGGAACGTGGCAACAAAATGGGAGAAGTGGTCTTCACGTAATGCCTTGAGGAGAAATAAGAGGAGAAGTGGTCTTCACGTAGTGCCTTGACGTAGTCTGAGTCAAAACCAAGTTTTATCCTTGTCACGGGCGTGACAAGGTCTTCACGTTCGTAATTTGAGGTTTTTAAGTGTCACGGTCGTGACCACTCTCTTACGGTCGTGATGGCCCAAATTGGGGTGTCACGGTCGTGACACCCTTGTAACGATCGTGGCTGCAACAAATTATGCAGTCTTTTTGCAGGCTTCTACATTTCTTCATCTCCTTGTGGTCTCTTTTGTTCCTTTTTCTCTTAATTCATGATTTAGCTCCATATAATGATGTACCTGCAAAATAGTAATAAAAACTCGAGAAATCGAGTGTTAAAACGGTGAATATGCGATAAAACGTCAATGAAATCTAGCGATATAATCGATGCGTTTTCTTGTTATCAACAGCAAAGAGTCTTCATCTTCAAGCTAGCTCCTATCTTCAAGCTTCTTCAATTCTTCATCTTCAAGATCTAGCAAGCTCCACAAGAAGAGAAATCACCATTGAGATCAAGTTACAATGCTAGGAAACCTGATGAAGACCAAAGGAATTCATCAGGAACCAACATGGAAAGAAAGTGCATCCTCAAAAGTTCTACTCATTAAGGCATGCCACTCATCCCTCCAAAGGAGATATGGAGCTTCCTTAAGAGGACTTTGCATCATGGGATGAGGATAGAAGCAAATAATGCATTCTATTTTTAAGGAAAAGAAAAGAACTAGTTCTAATGGCTCTTCTTAAAACCTTAATCCTATAAGCTTCTAAAAAGCTCCTAAAAGAGAAACAAAACTCCAAATCCAAGCTCCACAAGCCAAGCCACAGCAGCTACAAGATGACCAGAAGCTCCTCCAAAAAGGAATCCAAGCACTTCAAGCTCCAAAGCCACCAACAAGACCAAACAAAGCAAGGCACCAAAGATGGAACACCACATGCACAACCAACTTGCAAATTCTACCTAAAATAGAAAAATAAGTTGTAAAAATCTAAGAAATTTCCTAAGGGAACATGCATGTTTTAACATTCAAGGGTTCAAATATCAAAGCCTAAATCAACTTCTAGGTCCACTAAATAAATCCTAAGTTGAATTGTGTCAAGATAAACCATAAGTTGGGAAGGCTCTAAAGATCTCACCTGAAATAGAACCTACAATTGTTGAAAAACTCTAATAAAAATCATAAGGGAGCATGCACATCTAACCTATAACATACTCAAAAATCAGAGCCAGATTCAATACCAAAAGATCACACCAAAATCAACAAAACAGATAAACAATTATGCAAAAATTAAAGAAATAAACGAAATGAGAAAAATAAAATAAAATTGAAAAATGCATGAAAATGCATTTTATTGATTCCAAAAAATCACATATTTAATCAGGAGTATGAAGATATTTTTAAAATATTTTTTGGATCAAAAATGGATTTATTGTGATTTTTGGAACCAATAAGCATTAAAAATAATATCAAAAATGATTAAAAGAAATAAAAGCTGAAATAAAACCACGCGCGTTGGATGGATTGACCAAGTATGCAGATCTGAGAGCATAGAGCACGTCCACGTGAGCGTCCAAGTCACCAGCTGACTGGGATTAATGAAACCCCGCGTTTCATAACTTGGAGGCAAATCCTCAGTTTAAACATGAGCCACACGATCTGGCTACTAAGTCCATCCTTCAGACTCATCCAACGGCTCCTCATCCATCTTCTTCCTTGGACCTCAGGCGAGGGGGAACAGTCCCTGGCAGCTCTCACGGTGGAAACCACCACCCTCTCCGGTGAGTAAGAATTACAGGCAACCAAATCAAACAAACCTTATATCAATCTTGCTCAATTTTTCACGTAGATTACAAATATGAACTCCAAACATCATAAATCCTTATGGATCTCTCAAATCGAATCCAAATCCAAAATATGTCAAAACTTTTATCATCACTAAATGCCAAACTATTGGTACAGAAGTCATCCTCATGCTTCACTGATCAACCTAAACTATCTCAATTATGCTAACTCTCCAAGAATCAAGAGATTCGATCCAAAATAGAAATGTCATCACATGATATATCATCACCAATTGCTTCCAAATCAATTCTAAAACGACCTAGGTTTCATCCAGATCCTAACCACATGTTCATTGCTAACTACATCATGCTAGATCAAGAGGAATTTTGAAGTTTACTAACCTAGTATAGATCCACAAACAGAGGTAGCTATAGCTTGCCTCTTGCTTAAAAACTCTCCAGGCACGATCAGTGATGCAAGAGGAAGAGTCTTCAACCTTCAATTTGCTCTGAACTAGCTTGGAAATGAAAACTCGATTCTCACTTGCTCCTTGGAAATTTCACTTGCAATCTCAGCTTTCTTCACGAAATGAGCTCCAACCTCAGTCTGAAATCACTGCAATGCTTATATAGAATGATTCTATGGGCTTTTGTAACTTGATCCAAGCCCAATTCAGTAGTTCACCAATTCTGATTTTTCTCTCCAAATGCCATGTGACAGTCATGAATTCCATGCTACAGCTTGCACTAGAAGCTTGTATTCAGTTGCAAATTGCCTTGCAAATGCATTCAGATCAAAAGGAACACTTGAAATGCCTTGGTGAATGTTTTGGATATGTAACTTGCACATGAAGCAACACCATTGTAACTTGTGAAAATTGTCCTAAACTCAAAAATATGATAATGCCATTGTTCTTGAAATGAAATTTCCAATCAAAATGAGTACTTATTAGACATGTTTTGGTCTCTTAACCATTAATTTGAATTTTTCAACTTTGAATCCTTTGAAAATCTCCCTTTTTAAGCCATTTCAAACCAAATCTTGATATGAGCCAAATCAATTCATCATGACTTCTTGGTTAGCCTGAAAACCACATTTTGAACAAGTTTCATGTTGAACAAAAATCCATTTGACAAGTGCAAGTTGGAGATTTTGACCTATGATTGAAAATGGCCTATAACCTCACTTTCCCAAAATACCCCTGACTTGTAAACCTCATAACTTGAGTTCTACAAATAATATGGAAGGCTTCTAATTACAAATCTAAGATCATGAGGAACAACTTTCATGTTGGCCAAAAGTTCAGGTGAAACCTCCTTCTAGGTCAAAAATAGCTTTGAAGTCAGATGATTTTCACAGCCAAATTTCAGAGACATCTAAGGACTTGTAACTTGTATGAACCATAACTTGAGTTCTATAAATCCCCTTGAATACTTCTATTACTAAAATTAAAGGTATTGAGATTCTCTACAAGTTTCATGTTGGTCAAAGATCCATTTGAAACTTGCATCTTGACTTATGTGGTCTTGAAGTTAGGCACTAAACAAGGGATTTTACACTGAAACCCTAATTTAGCAACTTCCCACACTCTTGACTCTTCTTGACTTGATCTTGGCACAACACCACAAATGTCTCAACATATCATTTCATGAACTCCATGACCTAAGAGTAGGCTTTGATACCCTTCAATTGCACAGTTGACCTAAAATTGACCCAGATGAAACCCTAATTGCTTGCACCTCAACTGTGGCTCTTGCATTTGACACAATGACTTCATTGAACTCTCCCATGGCCCTCTAGGCATTCTATGAGCTCCATACACATCCTCTTCTCATATTCAACACTTCACATCCCTCTGATGGTCTTCTATTGATCCTGAAGTTAGGAGAAAATCTTCATGCAAGCATCTAAATTCTTAGGCACTCAAATTACCTCCTGATGACTTTGATAACTTCTGAATCTTGAATAAGACCTCTTGCTAGGCTTCTCTTGATAAGAATCACACTTGATCCCCTTCTATATGAATGATATCATGATATGCAAATGATATAACTATGCAAATGTTAATGCAATGAAACATAAACCAAGTAAGAAAAGAGGTTGGGCAAATTTTGGGGTGCAACAGCATCTCAAGAACATCAATGGCTTCACCATCTTCAACACCTGCTCAGATGCAAACCTCAACTGCTGTTGCATCTTCTCCAAATGTTGTTACTTCATCTCAAACTGTTGTTGTATACAAGGCAACTGTGAGAACTCTTCTTACTCCAATCAAAGATCTTGAGGTTCTGTGTGAGAACTTTGTGGATTTTGAATCCATTAAAGAAAATGGTTTTGATCTCTACCCAATCATCAAAACTCAGAACTGGGAAAAGTATTTTGACAGGATGATGGGTCCTGTTTATCCAACATTGGTGAAGGAATTCTGGATACACGCTCAAGTTTTCCCTAAGTTCATTCATTCATCTGTTCTTGGGAAGGAAATTGTTATCACTGAGAAGTTAATCAGACAACTACTTGAGTATAAGGAAACTGATGGAATCACAAGTATGGCTACTGATCGTGTGGATTTGGCTGACATTTTTCAAGAAGTTTGTGTTTCTAGGGAACCATCCAACAAGGTCAGAGATCTGAAGCTTGTTTACAGAATCTGGGCTAAGATTGTCATGAGTTCTATCTTTCATAGGAAATCTTCTAACTCACCAAATTATGTGAACTCATAACAGATGTACTTCATGTTCTGTATGAGTAAAAGCAAGAAGGTGGATCTGCCTTATCTTCTGTTCAGTCATCTTCTGAATCATATCAAAGAAACAAGAGAAGAAGTAAGGGTTAAAGCTGGAAAGATCAGAAATTGGATCCCTATGGGAAGACTGATATCAGACATTCTAACAGAGAATGGTCTTGTGAAGCATCTGTTTGATGCTGGAGTGACAGATGATCTGTCTTAAGTTATAGGATCTGTCATCAATGGGAACACTCTGAAAAGAATGAAGGTCATTTCAGAGCTTGCTGGAAAACCTAAGAAATTTAACTCTGAAGACGTCAGCAGAAGGAGAATTCCATTGGCAGATTTTCCTATATTCAGTGCTGATGAACCTAAGAACATCATTCTGACATTCATTGCTGATTGTTTGAAGAATGGTATCTCTCTGCCTGCTAACATAGTTTAGAAGGAAGGAGAAGTATTGCCAAATCTTCTGAGAGAAAGGCGCGAGAAGAGGAAAGCTGAGGAAGGATTTGTTGCACAGCCCAAGAGGAAAGCCTCTGATGCTGCTGACAAACCTGAGAAGGACAAGAAGCAGAAGGAAAATCCTCTAGAAGCTACCATGTAAGAAATTAGAGAAACAATTCACCAGGTATTAACATCTGATCCCAAACCATCTATACCTTCACCCTCACCTTCACCTCCACCATCTCCTTCTCAACCATCTGAACCTCATTCATCTGAACCCATTTCATCTCCTCACAAGCATTCTCAACCATCTTCTGTTCAACAAACCTCTGAACCCCCTCAACATAAATCCTCTGAACAACAACCCCCTCATCAAACACAATCTGAACCACAACATCAACCATCTTCTATTCAACAAACCTCTGAACCCCCTCAACAGAAATCCTCTGAACAACAACCCCCTCATCAAACATAATCTGAACCACAACAACAACTATCTTCTGAACCACAAAAACAATATGAACCACTCTCTTCTACTCAACCACCAGAAGAACCAACCATCCCAAATCCTGAACCATCTTTCCAACAACCACCTGAAGACATTCTGGATGGGCCACCACTTGCAACCATGTATGTCCTCTCTTCAACTTCGTGTCATTCAACTGAATCATATGATTCTCATGACTCTGAAGTCCCCTCACCAACTAGCTTACATATTCCTGATCCTTATAAACCACTTCCATTTGACCTACCTGCCTCTGACCACCCTCTTCGCTTCAAATTCAACTTCACAGATTTCATACTACCCTCATCTGATGTTGTTACATCAACACCATCTGATGGTGACACCTCCACTCCTCAACTCACCATACCATAAACATCCATACCCCAACCATCTGAACAACCATCATCTGATCACCCACCTCATGAACAAAACCAAACACCTCCTGAACCATCACAGAAAGTCACCATAGAAGACTTTCTAAACCCCAAACCCATATCAGATGTTTCTACTCTGTTCAAGAATTTCAAGAAGGAAATACGTATGGGAATTTCTTCTATGGAGAAAGAGTGCATGGCTAGTATGGATCCTGCTGAATCTGAAGCTTCTTGGAACAGATTCATATCTAAGTTCAACTCTGCTTCATCTGACCTCAGAACACTCTGTGCTGATGATGCAAAGGCTAAGTTTGTTGAAATGGTCAGACAGACTCTGCTGAGCATTATCACAACCCCAATGCTTTTTCTAGAAGATGCTCCAGCTGAAGATTCTGCAATGATAGAAGATACTCCTGCATCTGACATGGAGATTGATCATCCTATGGCAAATGCATCTGCTTCTGAACCCTCTACATCTGAGATGAAGACTGAAACTCCAGATCATCCTATGATCAAGAAGTCAAGGAAATCAGATCATGGATGATAAAACAGGAACAGACTACTGAAGAGATCAAGACTTGGATGGTCAGGCAAGAAGAGTCCACTGCTAAGATTATTGATCTTCTAACCTTGATTGCTTCTCGCCAGCCCTAGTTTTCTTTTTCATGTCTTTGCATTCTTGTTTTGCACTTATTTTCTGTTGTTCTATTTTCTGTCATCTGCTGTATGAACATCTTATATGTTTGTTCTATTTTGATCTATATGAATCTGGATGTTATGTCTTTCATTTATGTGTTGTGTTTTTCTCTTATTCTGTTATCTTTTCTGTCTTTAAAATTCTTTTTGATTATGACAAAAAGGGGGAGAAAGAGAATTTGATTGTTCCATCCATAAGCAATACTAAAATGAAATTCAGACATTATATTAATCTAACATTGAATCTTAAGACTTTTAGATCTTTCTATTTCATCTGACAAAAATGATCTGAAGTTACCCTGAGAATTACCCAACCAGACTCTGATCCTTGAAGAAAATTTGACTCTGATTCTAGAAGATACGTCAGACTCTTCATTTTGAAAGAAATAATCAGACTCTAATTCTGGAAAGCATCCAAGCTCTAATTCTTTCTCTCAACAAGGATTTCTACCAGGTTCTGAAATATACTCAAGCAAAAAGGGAAGTGTTCTCTTCTATTAGAGTATTCATTTCAGGGGGAGATTCTTAATCTCAGGGGGAGTTATATATTTTATTTCTCTTTATTGAACAAAATTCCCTATGTTTTGTCATCATCAAAAAGGGGGAGATTGTTAGAACACAGATTGGTGCTTCTTATATCTCTATGTTTTGATGATAACTTTTATGGAATTTTGTAGTAAGAAAATATACACTCTAAAATTTGTTCAAAGTATTATTGTTTCAGGTATAAAATTAAATACTCTTAAAGAAGCAAAATACATAAGTACAAGAAACTATGCAAAGCTCTGAAGCATCAGATGCAAGACTATCAGAAGATTCTGAAGCGCTGCCAGAAGGATCTGAAGCGTTAATGAAATAAGTGTACAAAAGTGAGGCTTTGATAATCAGACTCTTATCATTAATATTCTCGCTCTTAGCACATACTGCTGCATACTCTGTTGAAGACTCTGATCAAGATTGAGACTCTGATACATTAAGATCTGATCATATATCAAGGCTCTGAACTTCTCAATCATTTTAAGCTCTGATCATCTTAAAGTATTTCATACCTTTAAGCTTGCTACAAGTTCTGAAGTGCAGATTATGAAGACTTCATCCTGAAGGAAGCTTGTTGAAGAAGCTGTAAACTTGATTGGACGTGGTGCTACTTCCAAAGTAACCAACGGCTATTTTGTCCAAAAGAAGTGACGTGGTGCAAATCCTAAGGCTTCTACAACCATACCTTTCCTGCAGAAAGCATATCTCTGCCCATACTTTTTGGTAATGAAAAGTCTTACTATCTAATATTATATTTAGCTGCACATCACTCAAAGCATTTGGAAAAGCTATAAAAAGAGAACTTCTACAACAATTTGAAGCTACTAATTTACTACTCATCTCTTGCTCATAGCTAGTTCACTCAGAAAGAAATACACGCTTGATTCATCAAAGTGAAAATCTCACAAGATCTTATTCATTTGATCTCTCATAAAACTGTATAGTTTTTTGTTGTACTTAATCTTAAGTGTAAACATCACAGTTGTGATACAGCTTACTAGAAGCATTCAAACACTTGTTAGTTTACATTAATTTGTAAGAAGTTCCTTCAGAAGACCAAGGTGTGGTCAGTAGTTCTTGAGAAGACTAAGACAGTTGTTCTTAGTGCTTACTATTGTAATCAGTTGATTAATAGTGGATTAAGTCCTTGTGGAGAAAGGCAAATCATCTTTGATAAGGTGGATTGGAGTAGTTGAGTTCAACGAACCAGGATAAAAATCTTGAATTGTTTCTAATACCATATTTCTTAAAACTCTTATTCAACCCCCCCCCCCCCCCTTTTAAGTGTTTTTCTCACCTTCAAACCTTGTTCACATACAAAAGATCAAAATAAATACATAAAAGTGAGTTTAACTACCTCTAATCTTTACACAAAAGTGTTTAGCTACCCATCACCATGGTAACTTGATCAACATGTAAGAAAAGAAGCTTTGATAGGATTAAAGTCGAGGAATCGAGGATTGATGCTCCGAAGACTTAATTATCACTTCTCTAAGAGTTTCTATGTTTTTTGACATAGAAACCCCTTTTTCTCTTTCTCAAATCCTGAAAAGTGTGAAAAGGTACAAGTTTTGAAAATATCTTCCAAGTGATATATTTATAGACAAGGCCACTTAGTGCAGTAAGTGGCACCGCGCTAAGCAGGTTCAGAAGAACACAACTTATTTCCTAGGAAGTGTGCTAAGCGCGATAGGAGCTCACTTATGAAGTTTTGAGACTTTAGCTACTGGAATTTTCATGAGCACGCCGGTCTCGCGCTGAAAAGCTCGCTTAGCGCGCTATGCCGACATGAAAACTTGAAAACTTGCTTTTCAGTCCTTCTTTCTTGCACCAATTGTTTCTATCATCAAAAATAGGAAAGAAGAACTATTAAAGAACATCAAAATGCTCAATATTCAAAATATTTACACTAAAATCGAAAATTAACATAAATATATTTAAACTACTAGATTTTAGACTAAACTGTCAAGAAAACCAATTGAAAGGGCCATAAAATCAAGTTAAAGTATGCACAATTTGGCCCTTAACAATTGCAACTCCTTCAAACTCAAAAAATATAAAGAGATCATATGTCAGGACATGTGGTCTGACATCACATCTGCATCAACATTGCAACAATGTCATATATGTCCATTGCTCCCCCTATCACATATAACCAATATTTTCCCTAAAGGCGAAAACCCAAATATCTTGAACTCCAAACCTCAACTACCTAAGTTCACACATCCCACTCAAGAGGAAAACCCAAATCATCTGGCAGACAACTATGATCTATCCATGTTCACACATTAGAAACACATACAACATGAGCCACACATATTAGAAACATATAAAATAGAAGCCATACATATTACTCATAACATTAGAGTAAATTAGGGTAAAGATGTTTTGTTTCAAAGAAAAGTATGTCAAGATTAGATTTTGTTAATCCTTTTTAAACGTATCCGATTAATCAAGCATGCGAACTTAGTTTCAATCAATAAAATCGTGTATCCTTGCAAATCCGTTCATTTCTAAAGCGGGTCCGTGAATATTATTGTTTTAATTGCTAGATGATTTCTTTAAATAGCAACTGAGACAAACAAACATAAACATTGATACAAAGAGAATATTGACTTCCAAATCTATGTCTAGAGTTTGTTGGTTAATAGATGAAAAGAATAGATCAAGACTTGGAAAATCTATATCTAGAGTGATTCAAACCATAAATACATCATTGAAGCAAATATCTTTATCATTTAATAATTATTACCTTGTTCACATACAAAAGATCAAAATAAATACATAAAAGTAAGATTAATTACCTCTAATATTTAAACAAAAGTATTTAGCTACCCATCACCAAGGTAGCTTGATCAACATGTAAGAAAAGAAGCCTTTTTAGGATTAAAGTCGAAGAATCGAGGATTGATGCTCCAAAGACTTAATTATCACTTCTCTAAGAGTTTCTATGTTTTTTGACCTACAAACCCCTTTTTCTATTTCTCAAATGCTAAAAAGTGTGAAAAGGTACAAGTTGTTGAAAATATCTTCCAAGTGATATATTTATAGACAAGGCCACTTAGTGCAGTAAGTGGTACCGCGCTAACTGCCCTCATAGGGGCGCTAAGCAGGATCAGAAGAACACAACTTATTTCCTAGGAAGTGCGCTAAGCGCGATAGGAGCTCACTTATGAAGTTTTGAGACTTTAGCTACTGGAATTTTCATGAGCACGCCGGTCTCGCGCTGAAAAGCTCGCTTAGCGCGCTATGCCGACATGAAAACTTGAAAACTTGCTTTTCAGTCCTTCTTTCCTGCACCAATTGTTTCTATCATCAAAAATAGGAAAGAAGAATAATTAAAGAACATCAAAATGCTCAATATTCAAAATATTTACACTAAAATCGAAAATTAACATAAATATATTTAAACTACTAGATTTTAGACTAAACTGTCAAGAAAACCAATTGAAAGGGCCATAAAATCAAGTTAAAGTATGCACAATTTGGCCCTTAACAATTGCAACTCCTTCAAACTCAAAAAATATAAAGAGACCATATGTCAGGACATGTGGTCTGACATCACATCTGCATCAACATAGCAACAATCTCATATATGTCCATTGCTCCCCCTATCACATATAACCAATATTTTCCCTAAAGGCGAAAACCCAAATATCTTGAACTCCAAACCTCAACTACCTAAGTTCACACATCCCTCTCAAGAGGAAAACCCAAATCATCTGGCAGACAACTATGATCTATCCATGTTCACACATTAGAAACACATACAACAGGAGCCACACATATTAGAAATATTAAAAATAGAAGCCATACATATTACTCATAACATTAGAGTAAATTAGGGTAAAGATGTTTTGTTTCAAAGAAAAGTATGTCAAGATTAGATTTTGTTAATCCTTTTTAAACGTATCCGATTAATCAAGCATGCGAACTTAGTTTCAATCAATAAAATCGTGTATCCTTACAAATCCGTTCATTTCTAAAGCAGGTTCGTGAATATTATTGTTTTAATTGCTAGATGATTTCTTTAAATAGCAACTGAGACAAACAAACATGAAGATTGATACAAAGAGAATATTAACTTCCAAATCTATGTTTGAGTTTGTTGGTTAATAGATGAAAAGAATAGATCAAGACTTGGAAAATCTATATCTAGAGTGATTCAAACCATAAATACATCATTGAAGCAAATATCTTTATCATTTAATGATTATTACCTTGTTCACATACAAAAGTTCAAAATAAATACATAAAAGTAAGATTAATTACCTCTAATCTTTACACAAAAGTGTTTAGCTACCCATCACCAAGGTAGCTTGATCAACATGTAAGAAAAGAAGCCTTTTTAGGAAAAAAGTCGAAGAATCGAGGATTGATGCTCCAAGGACTTAATTATCACTTCTCCAAGAGTTTCTATGTTTTTTGACCTACAAACCCCTTTTTCTATTTCTCAAATGCTAAAAAGTGTGAAAAGGTACAAGTTGTTGAAAATATCTTCCAAGTGATATATTTATAGACAAGGCCACTTAGTGCAGTAAGTGGTACCGCGCTAAGTGCCCTCATAGGGGCGCTAAGCAGGATCAGAAGAACACAACTAATTTCCTAGGAAGTTCCCTAAGCGCGATAGGAGCTCACTTATGAAGTTTTGAGACTTTAGCTCTTGGAATTTTCATGAGCACACCGGTCTTGCGCTGAAAAGCTTGCTTAGCGCGCTATGCCGACATGAAAAATTGAAAACTTGCTTTTCAGTCCTTCTTACTTGCACCAATTGTTTCTATCATCAAAAATAGGAAAGAAGAACTATTAAAGAACATCAAAATGCTCAATATTCAAAATATTTACACTAAAATCGAAAATTAACATAAATATATTTAAACTACTAGATTTTAGACTAAACTGTCAAGAAAACCAATTGAAAGGTCCATAAAATCAAGTTAAAGTATGCACAATTTGGCCCTTAACAATTGCAACTCCTTCAAACTCAAAAAATATAAAGAGATCATATGTCAGGACATGTGGTCTGACATCACATCTGCATCAACATTGCAACAATCTCATATATGTCCATTGCTCCCCCTATCACATATAACCAATATTTTCCCTAAAGGCGAAAACCCAAATATCTTGAACTCCAAACCTCAACTACCTAAGTTCACACATCCCTCTCAAGAGGAAAACCCAAATCATCTGGCAGACAACTATGATCTATCCATGTTCACACATTAGAAACACATACAACATGAGCCACACATATTAGAAACATATAAAATAGAAGCCATACATATTACTCATAACATTAGAGTAAATTAGGGTAAAGATGTTTTGTTTCAAAGAAAAGTATGTCAAGATTAGATTTGTTAATCCTTTTTAAACGTATCCGATTAATCAAGCATGCGAACTTAGTTTCAATCAATAAAATCGTGTATCCTTGCAAATCCGTTCATTTCTAAAGCGGTTCCGTGAATATTATTGTTTTAATTGCTAGATGATTTCTTTAAATAGCAACTGAGACAAACAAACATAAAGATTGATACAAAGAGAATATTGACTTCCAAATCTATATCTAGAGTTTGTTGGTTAATAGATGAAAAGAATAGATCAAGACTTGGAAAATATATATCTAGAGTGATTCAAACCATAAATACATCATTGAAGCAAATATCTTTATCATTTAATAATTATTACCTTGTTCACATACAAAAGATCAAAATAAATACATAAAAGTAAGATTAATTACCTCTAATCTTTACACAAAAGTGTTTAGCTACCCATCACCAAGGTAGCTTGATCAACATGTAAGAAAAGAAGCCTTTTTAGGATTAAAGTCGAAGAATCGAGGATTGATGCTCCAAAGACTTAATTATCACTTCTCCAAGAGTTTCTATGTTTTTTGACCTACAAACCCCTTTTTCTATTTCTCAAATGCTAAAAAGTGTGAAAAGGTACAAGTTGTTGAAAATATCTTCCAAGTGATATATTTATAGACAAGGCCACTTAGTGCAGTAAGTGGTACCGCGCTAAGTGCCCTCATAGGGGCGCTAAGCAGGATCAGAAGAACACAACTTATTTCCTAGGAAGTGCGCTAAGCGCGATAGGAGCTCACTTATGAAGTTTTGAGACTTTAGCTACTGGAATTTTCATGAGCACGTCGGTCTCGCGCTGAAAAGCTCGCTTAGCGCGCTATGCCGACATGAAAACTTGAAAACTTGCTTTTCAGTCCTTCTTTCTTGCACCAATTGTTTCTATCATCAAAAATAGGAAAGAAGAATAATTAAAGAACATCAAAATGCTCAATATTCAAAATATTTACACTAAAATCGAAAATTAACATAAATATATTTCAACTACTAGATTTTAGACTAAACTGTCAAGAAAACCAATTGAAAGGGCCATAAAATCAAGTTAAAGTATGCACAATTTGGCCCTTAACAATTGCAACTCCTTCAAACTCAAAAAATATAAAGAGATCATATGTCAGGACATGTGGTCTGACATCACATCTGCATCAACATTGCAACAATCTCATATATGTCCATTGCTCCCCCTATCACATATAACCAATATTTTCCCTAAAGGCGAAAACCCAAATATCTTGAACTCCAAACCTCAACTACCTAAGTTCACACATCCCTCTCAAGAGGAAAACCCAAATCATCTGGCAGACAACTATGATCTATCCATGTTCACACATTAGAAACACATACAACATGAGCCACACATATTAGAAACATATAAAATAGAAGCCATACATATTACTCATAACATTAGAGTAAATTAGGGTAAAGATGTTTTGTTTCAAAGAAAAGTATGTCAAGATTAGATTTTGTTAATCCTTTTTAAACGTATCCGATTAATCAAGCATGCGAACTTAGTTTCAATCAATAAAATCGTGTATCCTTGCAAATCCGTTCATTTCTAAAGCGGGTCCGTGAATATTATTGTTTTAATTGCTAGATGATTTCTTTAAATAGCAACTGAGACAAACAAACATAAAGTTTGATACAAAGAGAATATTGACTTCCAAATCTATGTCTAGAGTTTGTTGGTTAATAGATGAAAAGAATAGATCAAGACTTGGAAAATCTATATCTAGAGTGATTCAAACCATAAATACATCATTGAAGCAAATATCTTTATCGTTTAATGATCATTTCCTTGTTCACATACAAAAGATCAAAATAAATACATAAAAGTAAGATTAATTACCTCTAATATTTACACAAAAGTGTTTAGCTACCCATCACCAAGGTAGCTTGATCAACATGTAAGAAAAGAAGCCTTTTTACGATTAAAGTCGAAGAATCGAGGATTGATGCTCCAAAGACTTAATTATCACTTCTCTAAGTGTTTTTATGTTTTTTGACCTACAAACCCCTTTTTCTATTTCTCAAATGCTAAAATGTGTGAAAAGGTACAAGTTGTTGAAAATATCTTCCAAGTGATATATTTATAGACAAGGCCACTTAGTGCAGTAAGTGGTACCGCGTTAAGTGCCCTCATAGGGGCGCTAAGCAGGATCAGAAGAACACAACTTATTTCCTAGGAAGTGCGCTAAGCGCGATAGGAGCTCACTTATGAAGTTTTGAGACTTTAGCTACTGGAATTTTCATGAGCACGCCGGTCTCGTGCTGAAAAGCTCGCTTAGCGCGCTATGCCGACATGAAAACTTGAAAACTTGGTTTTCAGTCCTTCTTTCTTGCACCAATTGTTTCTATCATCAAAAATAGGAAAGAAGAACTATTAAAGAACATCAAAATGCTCAATATTCAAAATATTTACACTAAAATCGAAAATTAACATAAATATATTTAAACTACTAGATTTTAGACTAAACTGTCAAGAAAACCAATTGAAAGGGCCATAAAATCAAGTTAAAGTATGCACAATTTGGCCCTTAACAATTACAACTCCTTCAAACTCAAAAAATATAAAGAGATCATATGTCAGAATATGTGGTCTGACATCACATCTGCATCAACATTGCAACAGTCTCATATATGTCCATTGCTCCCCCTATCACATATAACCAATATTTTTCCTAAAGGCGAAAACCCAAATATCTTGAACACTAAACCTCAACTACCTAAGTTCACACATCCCTCTCAAGAGGAAAACCCAAATCATCTGGCAGACAACTATGATCTATCCATGTTCACACATTAGAAACACATACAACATGAGCCACACATATTAGAAACATATAAAATAGAAGCCATACATATTACTCATAACATTAGAGTAAATTAGGGTAAAGATGTTTTGTTTCAAAGAAAAGTATGTCAAGATTAGATTTTGTTAATCCTTTTTAAACGTATCCGATTAATCAAGCATGCGAACTTAGTTTCAATCAATAAAATCGTGTATCCTTGCAAATCCGTTCATTTCTAAAGCGGTTCCGTGAATATTATTGTTTTAATTGCTAGATGATTTCTTTAAATAGCAACTGAGATAAACAAACATAAAGATTGATACAAAGAGAATATTGACTTCCAAATCTATATCTAGAGTTTGTTGGTTAATAGATGTAAAGAATAGATCAAGACTTGGAAAATATATATCTAGAGTGATTCAAACCATAAATACATCATTGAAGCAAATATCTTTATCATTTAATAATTATTACCTTGTTCACATACAAAAGATCAAAATAAATACATAAAAGTAAGATTAATTACCTCTAATCTTTACACAAAAGTGTTTAGCTACCCATCACCAAGGTAGCTTGATCAACATGTAAGAAAAGAAGCCTTTTTAGGATTAAAGTCGAAGAATCGAGGATTGATGCTCCAAAGACTTAATTATCACTTCTCCAAGAGTTTCTATGTTTTTTGACTTACAAACCCCTTTTTCTATTTCTCAAATGCTAAAAAGTGTGAAAAGGTACAAGTTGTTGAAAATATCTTCCAAGTGATATATTTATAGATAAGGCCACTTAGTGCAGTAAGTGGTACCGCGCTAAGTGCCCTCATAGGGGCGCTAAGCAGGATTAGAAGAACACAACTTATTTCCTAGGAAGTGCGCTAAGCGCGATAGGAGCTCACTTATGAAGTTTTGAGACTTTAGCTACTGGAATTTTCATGAGCACGCCGGTCTCGCGCTGAAAAGCTCGCTTAGCGCGCTATGCCGACATGAAAACTTGAAAACTTGCTTTTCAGTCCTTCTTTCTTGCACCAATTGTTTCTATCATCAAAAATAGGAAAGAAGAACTATTAAAGAACATCAAAATGCTCAATATTCAAAATATTTACACTAAAATCGAAAATTAACATAAATATATTTCAACTACTAGATTTTAGACTAAACTGTCAAGAAAACCAATTGAAAGGGACATAAAATCAAGTTAAAGTATGAACAATTTGGCCCTTAACAATTGCAACTCCTTCAAACTCAAAAAATATAAAGAGATCATATGTCAGGACATGTGGTCTGACATCACATCTGCATCAACATTGCAACAATCTCATATATGTCCATTGCTCCCCCTATCACATATAACCAATATTTTCCCTAAAGGCGAAAACCCAAATATCTTGAACTCCAAACCTCAACTACCTAAGTTCACACATCCCTCTCAAGAGGAAAACCCAAATCATCTGGCATACAACTATGATCTATCCATGTTCACACATTAGAAACACATACAACATGAGCCACACATATTAGAAACATATAAAATAGAAGCCATACATATTACTCATAACATTAGAGTAAATTAGGGTAAAGATGTTTTGTTTCAAAGAAAAGTATGTCAAGATTAGATTTGTTAATCCTTTTTAAACGTATCCGATTAATCAAGCATGCGAACTTAGTTTCAATCAATAAAATCGTGTATCCTTGCAAATCCGTTCATTTCTAAAGCGGGTCCGTGAATATTATTGTTTTAATTGCTAGATGATTTCTTTAAATAGCAACTGAGACAAACAAACATAAAGATTGATACAAAGAGAATATTGACTTCCAAATCTATATCTAGAGTTTGTTGGTTAATAGATGAAAAGAATAGATCAAGACATGGAAAATATATATATCTAGAGTGATTCAAACCATAAATACATCATTGAAGCAAATATCTTTATCATTTAATAATTATTACCTTGTTCACATACAAAAGATCAAAATAAATACATAAAAGTAAGATTAATTACCTCTAATCTTTACACAAAAGTGTTTAGCTACCCATCACCAAGGTAGCTTGATCAACATGTAAGAAAAGAAGCCTTTTTAGGATTAAAGTCGAAGAATCGAGGATTGATGCTCCAAAGACTTAATTATCACTTCTCCAAGAGTTTCTATGTTTTTTGACTTACAAACCCCTTTTTCTATTTCTCAAATGCTAAAAAGTGTGAAAAGGTACAAGTTGTTGAAAATATCTTCCAAGTGATATATTTATAGACAAGGCCACTTAGTGCAGTAAGTGGTACCGCGCTAAGTGCCCTCATAGGGGCGCTAAGCAGGATCAGAAGAACACAACTTATTTCCTAGGAAGTGCGCTAAGCGCGATAGGAGCTCACTTATGAAGTTTTGAGACTTTAGCTACTGGAATTTTCATGAGCACGCCGGTCTCGCGCTGAAAAGCTCGCTTAGCGCGCTATGCCGACATGAAAACTTGAAAACTTGCTTTTCAGTCCTTCTTTCTTGCACCAATTGTTTCTATCATCAAAAATAGGAAAGAAGAACTATTAAAGAACATCAAAATGCTCAATATTCAAAATATTTACACTAAAATCGAAAATTAACATAAATATATTTCAACTACTAGATTTTAGACTAAACTGTCAAGAAAACCAATTGAAAGGGCCATAAAATCAAGTTAAAGTATGAACAATTTGGCCCTTAACAATTGCAACTCCTTCAAACTCAAAAAATATAAAGAGATCATATGTCAGAACATGTGGTCTGACATCACATATGCATCAACATAGCAACAATCTCATATATGTCCATTGCTCCCCCTATCACATATAACCAATATTTTCCCTAAAGGCGAAAACCCTAATATCTTGAACTCCAAACCTCAACTACCTAAGTTCACACATCCCTCTCAAGAGGAAAACCCAAATCATCTGGCATTCAACTATGATCTATCCATGTTCACACATTAAAAACACATACAACATGAGCCACACATATTAGAAACATATAAAATAGAAGCCATACATATTACTCATAACATTAGAGTAAATTAGGGTAAAGATGTTTTGTTTCAAAGAAAAGTATGTCAAGATTAGATTTTGTTAATCCTTTTTAAACGTATCCGATTAATCAAGCATGCGAACTTAGTTTCAATCAATAAAATTGTGTATCCTTGCAAATCCGTTCATTTCTAAAGCGGGTCCGTGAATATTATTGTTTAATTGCTAGATGATTTCTTTAAGTAGCAACTGAGACAGACAAACATAAAGATTGATACAAAGAGAATATTGACTTCCAAATCTATGTCTAGAGTTTGTTGGTTAATAGATGAAAAGAATAGATCAAGACTTGGAAAATCTATATCTAGAGTGATTCAAACCATAAATACATCATTGAAGCAAATATCTTTATCATTTAAGGATCATTACCTTGTTCACATACAAAAGATCAAAATAAATACATAAAAGCAAGATTAATTACCTCTAATCTTTACACAAAAGTGTTTAGCTACCCATCACCAAGGTAGCTTGATCAACATGTAAGAAAAGAAGCCTTTTTCGGATTAAAGTCGAAGAATCGAGGATTGATGCTCCAAAGACTTAATTATCACTTCTCTAAGAGTTTCTATGTTTTTTGACCTACAAACCCCTTTTTCTATTTCTCAAATGCTAAAAAGTGTGAAAAGGTACAAGTTGTTGAAAATATCTTCCAAGTGATATATTTATAGACAAGGCCACTTAGTGCAGTAAGTGGTACGGCGCTAAGTGCCCTCATAGGGGCGCTAAGCAGGATCAGAAGAACACAACTTATTTCCTAGGAAGTGCGCTAAGCGCGATAGGAGCTCACTTATGAAGTTTTGAGACTTTAGCTACTGGAATTTTCATGAGCACGCCGGTCTCGCGCTGAAAAGCTCGCTTAGCGCGCTATGCCGACATGAAAACTTGAAAACTTGCTTTTCAGTCCTTCTTTCTTGCACCAATTGTTTCTATCATCAAAAATAGGAAAGAAGAACTATTAAAGAACATCAAAATGCTCAATAGTCAAAATATTTACACTAAAATCGAAAATTAACATAAATATATTTAAACTACTAGATTTTAGACTAAACTGTCAAGAAAACCAATTGAAAGGGTCATAAAATCAAGTTAAAGTATGCACAATTTGGCCCTTAACAATTACAACTCCTTCAAACTCAAAAAATATAAAGAGATCATATGTCAGAACATGTGGTCTGACATCACATCTGCATCAACATTGCAACAGTCTCATATATGTCCATTGCTCCCCCTATCACATATAACCAATATTTTCCCTAAAGGCGAAAACCCAAATATCTTGAACTCTAAACCTCAACTACCTAAGTTCACACATCCCTCTCAAGAGGAAAACCCAAATCATCTGGCAGACAACTATGATCTATCCATGTTCACACATTAGAAACACATACAACATGAGCCACACATATTAGAAACATATAAAATAGAAGCCATACATATTACTCATAACATTAGAGTAAATTAGGGTAAAGATGTTTTGTTTCAAAGAAAAGTATGTCAAGATTAGATTTTGTTAATCCTTTTTAAACGTATCCGATTAATCAAGCATGCGAACTTAGTTTCAATCAATAAAATCGTGTATCCTTGCAAATCTGTTCATTTCTAAAGCGGGTCCGTGAATATTATTGTTTTAATTGCTAGATGATTTCTTTAAATAGAAACTGAGACAAACAAACATAAAGATTGATACAAAGAGAATATTGACTTCCAAATCTATGTCTAGATTTTGATGGTTAATAGATGAAAAGAATAGATCAAGACTTGGAAAATCTATATCTAGAGGGATTCAAACCATAAATACATCATTGAAGCAAATATCTTTATCATTTAATGATCATTACCTTGTTCACATACAAAAGATCAAAATAAATACATAAAAGTAAGATTAATTACCTCTAATCTTTACACAAATGTGTTTAGCTACCCATCACCAAGGTAGCTTGATCAACATGTAAGAAAAGAAGCCTTTTTAGGATTAAAGTCGAAGAATCGAGGATTGATGCTCCAAAGACTTAATTATCACTTCTCTAAGAGTTTCTATGTTTTTTGACCTACAAACCCCTTTTTCTATTTCTCAAATGCTAAAAAGTGTGAAAAGGTACAAGTTGTTGAAAATATCTTCCAAGTGATATATTTATAGACAAGGCCACTTAGTGCAGTAAGTGGTACCGCGCTAAGTGCCCTCATAGGGGCGCTAAGCAGGATCAGAAGAACACAACTTATTTCCTAGGAAGTGCGCTAAGCGCGATAGGAGCTCACTTATGAAGTTTTGAGACTTTAGCTACTGGAATTTTCATGAGCACGCCGGTCTCGCGCTGAAAAGCTCACTTAGCGCGCTATGCCGACATGAAAACTTGAAAACTTGCTTTTCAGTCCTTCTTTCTTGCACCAATTGTTTCTATCATCAAAAATAGGAAAGAAGAACTATTAAAGAACATCAAAATGCTCAATATTCAAAATATTTACACTAAAATCGAAATTTAACATAAATATATTTAAACTACTAGATTTTAGACTAAACTGTCAAGAAAACCAATTGAAAGGGCCATAAAATCAAGTTAAAGTATGCACAATTTGGCCCTTAACAATTGCAACTCCTTCAAACTCAAAAAATATAAAGAGATCATATGTCAGAACATATGGTCTGACATCACATCTGCATCAACATAGCAACAGTATCATATATGTCCATTGCTCCCCCTATCACATATAACCAATATTTTCCCTAAAGGCGAAAACCCTAATATCTTGAACTCCAAACCTCAACTACCTAAGTTCACACATCCCTCTCAAGAGGAAAACCCAAATCATCTGGCAGACAACTATGATCTATCCATGTTCACACATTAAAAACACATACAACATGAGCCACACATATTAGAAACATGTAAAATAGAAGCCATACATATTACTCATAACATTAGAGTAAATTAGGGTAAAGATGTTTTGTTTCAAAGAAAAGTATGTCAAGATTAGATTTTGTTAATCCTTTTTAAACGTATCCGATTAATCAAGCATGCGAACTTAGTTTCAATCAATAAAATTGTGTATCCTTGCAAATCCGTTCATTTCTCAAGCGGGTCCGTGAATATTATTGTTTAATTGCTAGATGATTTCTTTAAGTAGCAACTGAGACAGACAAACATAAATATTGATACAAAGAGAATATTGACTTCCAAATCTATGTCTAGAGTTTGTTGGTTAATAGATGAAAAGAATAGATCAAGACTTGGAAAATCTATATCTAGAGTGATTCAAACCATAAATACATCATTGAAGCAAATATCTTTATCATTTAATGATCATTACCTTGTTCACATACAAAAGATCAAAATAAATACATAAAAGCAAGATTAATTACCTCTAATCTTTACACAAAAGTGTTTAGCTACCCATCACCAAGGTAGCTTGATCAACATGTAAGAAAAGAAGCCTTTTTCGGATTAAAGTCGAAGAATCGAGGATTGATGCTCCAAAGACTTAATTATCACTTCTCTAAGAGTTTCTATGTTTTTTGACCTACAAACCCCTTTTTCTATTTCTCAAATGCTAAAAAGTGTGAAAAGGTACAAGTTGTTGAAAATATCTTCCAAGTGATATATTTATAGACAAGGCCACTTAGTGCAGTAAGTGGTACGGCGCTAAGTGCCCTCATAGGGGCGCTAAGCAGGATCAGAAGAACACAACTTATTTCCTAGGAAGTGCGCTAAGCGCGATAGGAGCTCACTTATGAAGTTTTGAGACTTTAGCTACTGGAATTTTCATGAGCACGCCGGTCTCGCGCTGAAAAGCTCGCTTAGCGCGCTATGCCGACATGAAAACTTGAAAACTTGCTTTTCAGTCCTTCTTTCTTGCACCAATTGTTTCTATCATCAAAAATAGGAAAGAAGAACTATTAAAGAACATCAAAATGCTCAATAGTCAAAATATTTACACTAAAATCGAAAATTAACATAAATATATTTAAACTACTAGATTTTAGACTAAACTGTCAAGAAAACCAATTGAAAGGGCCATAAAATCAAGTTAAAGTATGCACAATTTGGCACTTAACAATTGCAACTCCTTCAAACTCAAAAAATATAAAGAGATCATATGTCAGGACACGTGGTCTGACATCACATCTGCATCAACATAGTAACAGTCTCATATATGTCCATTGCTCCCCCTATCACATATAACCAATATTTTCCCTAAAGGCGAAAACCCAAATATCTTGAACTCCAAACCTCAACTACCTAAGTTCACACATCCCTCTCAAGAGGAAAACCCAAATCATCTGGCAGACAACTATGATCTATCCATGTTCACACATTAGAAACACATACAACATGAGCCACACATATTAGAAACATGTAAAATAGAAGCCATACAGATTACTCATAACATTAGAGTAAATTAGGGTAAAGATGTTTTGTTTCAAAGAAAAGTATGTCAAGATTAGATTTTGTTAATCCTTTTTAAACGTATCCGATTAATCAAGCATGCGAACTTAGTTTCAATCAATAAAATCGTGTATCCTTGCAAATCTGTTCATTTCTAAAGCGGGTCCGTGAATATTATTGTTTTAATTGCTAGATGATTTCTTTAAATAGAAACTGAGACAAACAAACATAAAGATTGATACAAAGAGAATATTGACTTCCAAATCTATGTCTAGATTTTGATGGTTAATAGATGAAAAGAATAGATCAAGACTTGGAAAATCTATATCTAGAGGGATTCAAACCATAAATACATCATTGAAGCAAATATCTTTATCATTTAATGATCATTACCTTGTTCACATACAAAAGATCAAAATAAATACATAAAAGTAAGATTAATTACCTCTAATCTTTACACAAATGTGTTTAGCTACCCATCACCAAGGTAGCTTGATCAACATGTAAGAAAAGAAGCCTTTTTAGGATTAAAGTCGAAGAATCGAGGATTGATGCTCCAAAGACTTAATTATCACTTCTCTAAGAGTTTCTATGTTTTTTGACCTACAAACCCCTTTTTCTATTTCTCAAATGCTAAAAAGTGTGAAAAGGTACAAGTTGTTGAAAATATCTTCCAAGTGATATATTTATAGACAAGGCCACTTAGTGCAGTAAGTGGTACCGCGCTAAGTGCCCTCATAGGGGCGCTAAGCAGGATCAGAAGAACACAACTTATTTCCTAGGAAGTGCGCTAAGCGCGATAGGAGCTCACTTATGAAGTTTTGAGACTTTAGCTACTGGAATTTTCATGAGCACGCCGGTCTCGCGCTGAAAAGCTCACTTAGCGCGCTATGCCGACATGAAAACTTGAAAACTTGCTTTTCAGTCCTTCTTTCTTGCACCAATTGTTTCTATCATCAAAAATAGGAAAGAAGAACTATTAAAGAACATCAAAATGCTCAATATTCAAAATATTTACACTAAAATCGAAATTTAACATAAATATATTTAAACTACTAGATTTTAGACTAAACTGTCAAGAAAACCAATTGAAAGGGCCATAAAATCAAGTTAAAGTATGCACAATTTGGCCCTTAACAATTGCAACTCCTTCAAACTCAAAAAATATAAAGAGATCATATGTCAGAACATATGGTCTGACATCACATCTGCATCAACATAGCAACAGTATCATATATGTCCATTGCTCCCCCTATCACATATAACCAATATTTTCCCTAAAGGCGAAAACCCTAATATCTTGAACTCCAAACCTCAACTACCTAAGTTCACACATCCCTCTCAAGAGGAAAACCCAAATCATCTGGCAGACAACTATGATCTATCCATGTTCACACATTAAAAACACATACAACATGAGCCACACATATTAGAAACATGTAAAATAGAAGCCATACATATTACTCATAACATTAGAGTAAATTAGGGTAAAGATGTTTTGTTTCAAAGAAAAGTATGTCAAGATTAGATTTTGTTAATCCTTTTTAAACGTATCCGATTAATCAAGCATGCGAACTTAGTTTCAATCAATAAAATTGTGTATCCTTGCAAATCCGTTCATTTCTAAAGCGGGTCCGTGAATATTATTGTTTAATTGCTAGATGATTTCTTTAAGTAGCAACTGAGACAGACAAACATAAATATTGATACAAAGAGAATATTGACTTCCAAATCTATGTCTAGAGTTTGTTGGTTAATAGATGAAAAGAATAGATCAAGACTTGGAAAATCTATATCTAGAGTGATTCAAACCATAAATACATCATTGAAGCAAATATCTTTATCATTTAATGATCATTACCTTGTTCACATACAAAAGATCAAAATAAATACATAAAAGCAAGATTAATTACCTCTAATCTTTACACAAAAGTGTTTAGCTACCCATCACCAAGGTAGCTTGATCAACATGTAAGAAAAGAAGCCTTTTTCGGATTAAAGTCGAAGAATCGAGGATTGATGCTCCAAAGACTTAATTATCACTTCTCTAAGAGTTTCTATGTTTTTTGACCTACAAACCCCTTTTTCTATTTCTCAAATGCTAAAAAGTGTGAAAAGGTACAAGTTGTTGAAAATATCTTCCAAGTGATATATTTATAGACAAGGCCACTTAGTGCAGTAAGTGGTACGGCGCTAAGTGCCCTCATAGGGGCGCTAAGCAGGATCAGAAGAACACAACTTATTTCCTAGGAAGTGCGCTAAGCGCGATAGGAGCTCACTTATGAAGTTTTGAGACTTTAGCTACTGCAATTTTCATGAGCACGCCGGTCTCGCGCTGAAAAGCTCGCTTAGCGCGCTATGCCGACATGAAAACTTGAAAACTTGCTTTTCAGTCCTTCTTTCTTGCACCAATTGTTTCTATCATCAAAAATAGGAAAGAAGAACTATTAAAGAACATCAAAATGCTCAATAGTCAAAATATTTACACTAAAATCGAAAATTAACATAAATATATTTAAACTACTAGATTTTAGACTAAACTGTCAAGAAAACCAATTGAAAGGGCCATAAAATCAAGTTAAAGTATGCACAATTTGGCACTTAACAATTGCAACTCCTTCAAACTCAAAAAATATAAAGAGATCATATGTCAGGACACGTGGTCTGACATCACATCTGCATCAACATAGTAACAGTCTCATATATGTCCATTGCTCCCCCTATCACATATAACCAATATTTTCCCTAAAGGCGAAAACCCAAATATCTTGAACTCCAAACCTCAACTACCTAAGTTCACACATCCCTCTCAAGAGGAAAACCCAAATCATCTGGCAGACAACTATGATCTATCCATGTTCACACATTAGAAACACATACAACATGAGCCACACATATTAGAAACATGTAAAATAGAAGCCATACAGATTACTCATAACATTAGAGTAAATTAGGGTAAAGATGTTTTGTTTCAAAGAAAAGTATGTCAAGATTATATTTTGTTAATCCTTTTTAAACGTATCTGATTAATCAAGCATGCGAACTTAGTTTCAATAAATAAAATCGTGTATCCTTGCAAATCCGTTCATTTCTAAAGCGGGTCCGTGAATATTATTGTTTTAATTGCTAGATGATTTCTTTAAATAGCAATTGAGACAAACAAACATAAAGATTGATACAAAGAGAATATTGACTTCCAAATCTATGTCTAGAGTTTGTTGGTTAATAGATGAAAAGAATAGATCAAGACTTGGAAAATCTATATCTAGAGTGATTCAAACCATAAATACATCATTGAAGCAAATATCTTTATCATTTAATGATCATTACCTTGTTCACATACAAAAGATCAAAATAAATACATAAAAGTAAGATTAATTACCTCTAATCTTTACACAAAAGTGTTTAGCTACCCATCACCAAGGTAGCTTGATCAACATGTAAGAAAAGAAGCATTTTTAGGATTAAAGTCGAAGAATCGAGGATTGATGCTCCAAAGACTTAATTATCACTTCTCCAAGAGTTTCTATGTTTTTTGACCTACAAACCCCTTTTTCTATTTCTCAAATGCTAAAAAGTGTGAAAAGGTACAAGTTGTTGAAAATATCTTCCAAGTGATATATTTATAGACAAGGCCACTTAGTGCAGTAAGTGGTACCGCGCTAAGTGCCCTCATAGAGGCGCTAAGCAGGATCAGAAGAACACAACTTATTTCCTAGGAAGTGCGCTAAACGCGATAGGAGCTCACTTATGAAGTTTTGAGACTTTAGCTACTGGAATTTTCATGAGCACGCCGGTCTCGCGCTGAAAAGCTCGCTTAGCGCGCTATGCCGACATGAAAACTTGGAAAATTGCTTTTCAGTCCTTCTTTCTTGCACCAATTGTTTCTATCATCAAAAATAGGAAAGAAGAACTATTAAAGAACATCAAAATGCTCAATATTCAAAATATTTACACTAAAATCGAAAATTAACATAAATATATTTAAACTACTAGATTTTAGACTAAACTGTCAAGAAAACCAATTGAAAGGGCCATAAAATCAAGTTAAAGTATGCACAATTTGGCCCTTAACAATTGCAACTCCTTCAAACTCAAAAAATATAAAGAGATCATATGTCAGAACATGTGGTCTGACATCACATCTGCATCAACATAACAACAGTCTCATATATGTCCATTGCTCCCCCTGTCACATATAACCAATATTTTCCCTAAAGGCGAAAACCCTAATATCTTGAACTCCAAACCTCAACTACCTAAGTTCACACATCCCTCTCAAGAGGAAAACCCAAATCATCTGGCAGACAACTATGATCTATCCATGTTCACACATTAGAAACACATACAACATGAGCCACACATATTAGAAACATGTAAAATAGAAGCCATACATATTACTCATAACATTAGAGTAAATTAGGGTAAAGATGTTTTGCTTAAAAGAAAAGTATGTCAAGATTAGATTTTGTTAATCCTTTTTAAACGTATCCCATTAATCAAGCATGCAAACTTAGTTTCAATCAATAAAATCGTGTATCCTTGCAAATCCGTTCATTTCTAAAGCGGGTCCGTGAATATTATTGTTTAATTGCTAGATGATTTCTTTAAATAGCAACTGAGACAAACAAACATAAAGATTGATACAAACAGAATATTGACTTCCAAATCTATGTCTAGAGTTTGTTGGTTAATAGATGAAAAGAATAGATCAAGACTTGGAAAATCTATATCTAGAGTGATTCAAACCATATATACATCATTGAAGCAAATATCTTTATCATTTAATGATCATTACCTTGTTCACATACAAAAGATCAAAATAAATACATAAAAGTAAGATTAATTACCTCTAATCTTTACACAAAAGTGTTTAGCTACCCATCACCAAGGTAGCTTGATCAACATGTAATAAAAGAAGCGTTTTTAGGATTAAAGTCGAAGAATCGAGGATTGATGCTCCAAAGACTTAATTATCACTTCTCTAAGAGTTTCTATGTTTTTTGACCTACAAACCCCTTTTTCTATTTCTCAAATGCTAAAAAGTGTGAAAAGGTACAAGTTGTTGAAAATATCTTCCAAGTGATATATTTATAGACAAGGCCACTTAGTGCAGTAAGTGGTACCGTGCTAAGTGCCCTCATAGGGGCGCTAAGCAGGATCAGAAGAACACAACTTATTTCCTAGGAAATGCGCTAAGCGCGATAGGAGCTCACTTATGAAGTTTTGAGACTTTAGCTACTGGAATTTTCATGAGCACGCCGGTCTCGCGCTGAAAAGCTCGCTTAGCGCGCTATGCCGACATGACAACTTGAAAACTTGCTTTTCAGTCCTTCTTTCTTGCACCAATTGTTTCTATCATCAAAAATAGGAAAGAAGAACTATTAAAGAACATCAAAATGCTCAATATTCAAAATATTTACACTAAAATCGAAATTTAACATAAATATATTTAAACTACTAGATTTTAGACTAAACTGTCAATAAAACCAATTGAAAGGGCCATCAAATCAAGTTAAAGTATGCACAATTTGGCCCTTAACAATTGCAACTCCTTTAAACTCAAAAAAATTTAAAGAGATCATATGTCAGAACATGTGGTCTGACATCACATCTGCATCAACATAGCAACAGTCTCATATATGTCCATTGCTCCCCCTATCACATATAACCAATATTTTCCCTAAAGGCGAAAACCCAAATATCTTGAACTCCAAACCTCAACTACCTATGTTCACACATCCCTCTCAAGAGGAAAACCCAAATCATCTGGCAGACAACTATGATCTATCCATGTTCACACATTAGAAACACATACAACATGAGCCACACATATTAGAAACATGTAAAATAGAAGCCATACAGATTACTCATAACATTAGAGTAAATTAGGGTAAAGATGTTTTGTTTCAAAGAAAAGTATGTCAAGATTAGATTTTGTTAATCCTTTTTAAACGTATTTGATTAATCAAGCATGCGAACTTAGTTTCAATCAATAAAATCGTGTATCCTTGCAAATCCATTCATTTCTAAAGCGGGTCCGTGAATATTATTGTTTTAATTGCTAGATGATTTCTTTAAATAGCAACTGAGACAAACAAACATAAAGATTGATACAAACAGAATATTGACTTCCAAATCTATGTCTAGAGTTTGTTGGTTAATAGATGAAAACAATAGATCAAGACTTGGAAAATCTATATCTAGAGTGATTCAAACCATAAATACATCATTGAAGCAAATATCTTTATCATTTAATGATCATTACCTTGTTCACATACAAAAGATCAAAATAAATACATAAAAGTAAGATTAATTACCTCTAATCTTTACACAAAAGTGTTTAGCTACCCATCACCAAGGTAGCTTGATCAACATGTAAGAAAAGAAGCCTTTTTAGGATTAAAGTCGAAGAATCGAGGATTGATGCTCCAAAGACTTAATTATCACTTCTCTAAGAGTTTCTATGTTTTTTGACCTACAAACCCCTTTTTCTATTTCTCAAATGCTAAAAAGTGTGAAAAGGTACAAGTTGTTGAAAATATCTTCCAAGTGATATATTTATAGACAAGGCCACTTAGTGCAGTAAGTGGTACCGCGCTAAGTGCCCTCATAGGGGCGCTAAGCAGGATCAGAAGAACACAACTTATTTCCTAGGAAGTGCGCTAAGCGCGATAGGAGCTCACTTATGAAGTTTTGAGACTTTAGCTACTGGAATTTTCATGAGCACGCCGGTCTCGCGCTGAAAAGCTCGCTTAGCGCGCTATGCCGACATGAAAACTTGAAAACTTGCTTTTCAGTCCTTCTTTCTTGCACCAATTGTTTCTATCATCAAAAATAGGAAAGAAGAACTATTAAAGAACATCAAAATGCTCAATATTCAAAATATTTACACTAAAATCGAAAATTAAGATAAATATATTTAAACTACTAGATTTTAGACTAAACTGTCAAGAAAACCAATTGAAAGGGCCATCAAATCAAGTTAAAGTATGCACAATTTGGCCCTTAACAATTGCAACTCCTTCAAACTCAAAAAATATCAAGAGATCATATGTCAGAACATGTGGTCTGACATCACATCTGCATCAACATAGCAACAGTCTCATATATGTCCATTGCTCCCCCTATCACATATAACCAATATTTTCCCTAAAGGCGAAAACCCAAATATCTTGAACTCCAAACCTCAACTACCTAAGTTCACACATCCCTCTCAAGAGGAAAACCCAAATCATCTGGCAGACAACTATGATCTATCCATGCTCACACATTAGAAACACATACAACATGAGCCACACATATTAGAAACATGTAAAATAGAAGCCATACATATTACTCATAACATTAGAGTAAATTAGGGTAAAGATGTTTTGTTTCAAAGAAAAGTATATCAAGATTAGATTTTGTTAATCCTTTTTAAACGTATCCGATTAATCAAGCATGCGAACTTAGTTTCAATCAATAAAATCGTGTATCCTTGCAAATCCGTTCATTTCTAAAGCGGGTCCGTGAATATTATTGTTTTAATTTTTAGATGATTTCTTTAAATAGCAACTGAGACAAACAAACATAAAGATTGATACAAAGAGAATATTGACTTCCAAATCTATGTCTAGTGTTTGTTGGTTAATAGATGAAAAGAATAGATCAAGACTTGGAAAATCTATATCTAGAGTGATTCAAACCATAAATACATCATTGAAGCAAATATCTTTATCATTTAATGATCATTACCTTGTTCACATACAAAAGATCAAAATAAATACATAAAAGTAAGATTAATTACCTCTAATCTTTACACAAAAGTGTTTAGCTACCCATCACCAAGGTAGCTTGATCAACATGTAAGAAAAGAAGCCTTTTTAGGATTAAAGTCGAAGAATCGAGGATTGATGCTCCAAAGACTTAATTATCACTTCTCTAAGAGTTTCTATGTTTTTTGACCTACAAACCCCTTTTTCTATTTCTCAAATTCTAAAAAGTGTGAAAAGGTACAAGTTGTTGAAAATATCTTCCAAGTGATATATTTATAGACAAGGCCACTTAGTGCAGTAAGTGGTACCGCGCTAAGTGCCCTCATAGGGGCGCTAAGCAGGATCAGAAGAACACAACTTATTTCCTAAGAAGTGCGCTAAGCGCGATAGGAGCTCACTTATGAAGTTTTGAGACTTTAGCTACTGGAATTTTCATGAGCACGCCGGTCTCGCGCTGAAAAGCTCGCTTAGCGCGCTATGCCGACATGAAAACTTGAAAACTTGCTTTTCAGTCCTTCTTTCTTGCACCAATTGTTTCTATCATCAAAAATAGGAAAGAAGAACTATTAAAGAACATCAAAATGCTCAATAGTCAAAATATTTACACTAAAATCGAAATTTAACATAAATATATTTAAACTACTAGATTTTAGACTAAACTGTCAAGAAAACCAATTGAAAGGGCCATCAAATCAAGTTAAAGTATGCACAATTTGGCCCTTAACAATTGCAACTCCTTTAAACTCAAAAAAATTTAAAGAGATCATATGTCAGAACATGTGGTCTGACATCACATCTGCATCAACATAGCAACAGTCTCATATATGTCCATTGCTCCCCCTATCACATATAACCAATATTTTCCCTAAAGGCGAAAACCCAAATATCTTGAACTCCAAACCTCAACTACCTATGTTCACACATCCCTCTCAAGAGGAAAACCCAAATCATCTGGCAGACAACTATGATCTATCCATGTTCACACATTAGAAACACATACAACATGAGCCACACATATTAGAAACATGTAAAATAGAAGCCATACAGATTACTCATAACATTAGAGTAAATTAGGGTAAAGATGTTTTGTTTCAAAGAAAAGTATGTCAAGATTAGATTTTGTTAATCCTTTTTAAACGTATCTGATTAATCAAGCATGCGAACTTAGTTTCAATCAATAAAATCGTGTATCCTTGCAAATCCGTTCATTTCTAAAGCGGGTCCGTGAATATTATTGTTTTAATTGCTAGATGATTTCTTTAAATAGCAACTGAGACAAACAAACATAAAGATTGATACAAACAGAATATTGACTTCCAAATCTATGTCTAGAGTTTGTTGGTTAATAGATGAAAACAATAGATCAAGACTTGGAAAATCTATATCTAGAGTGATTCAAACCATAAATACATCATTGAAGCAAATATCTTTATCATTTAATGATCATTACCTTGTTCACATACAAAAGATCAAAATAAATACATAAAAGTAAGATTAATTACCTCTAATCTTTACACAAAAGTGTTTAGCTACCCATCACCAAGGTAGCTTGATCAACATGTAAGAAAAGAAGCCTTTTTAGGATTAAAGTCGAAGAATCGAGGATTGATGCTCCAAAGACTTAATTATCACTTCTCTAAGAGTTTCTATGTTTTTTGACCTACAAACCCCTTTTTCTATTTCTCAAATGCTAAAAAGTGTGAAAAGGTACAAGTTGTTGAAAATATCTTCCAAGTGATATATTTATAGACAAGGCCACTTAGTGCAGTAAGTGGTACCGCGCTAAGTGCCCTCATAGGGGCGCTAAGCAGGATCAGAAGAACACAACTTATTTCCTAGGAAGTGCGCTAAGCGCGATAGGAGCTCACTTATGAAGTTTTGAGACTTTAGCTACTGGAATTTTCATGAGCACGCCGGTCTCGCGCTGAAAAGCTCGCTTAGCGCGCTATGCCGACATGAAAACTTGAAAACTTGCTTTTCAGTCCTTCTTTCTTGCACCAATTGTTTCTATCATCAAAAATAGGAAAGAAGAACTATTAAAGAACATCAAAATGCTCAATATTCAAAATATTTACACTAAAATCGAAAATTAAGATAAATATATTTAAACTACTAGATTTTAGACTAAACTGTCAAGAAAACCAATTGAAAGGGCCATCAAATCAAGTTAAAGTATGCACAATTTGGCCCTTAACAATTGCAACTCCTTCAAACTCAAAAAATATCAAGAGATCATATGTCAGAACATGTGGTCTGACATCACATCTGCATCAACATAGCAACAGTCTCATATATGTCCATTGCTCCCCCTATCACATATAACCAATATTTTCCCTAAAGGCGAAAACCCAAATATCTTGAACTCCAAACCTCAACTACCTAAGTTCACACATCCCTCTCAAGAGGAAAACCCAAATCATCTGGCAGACAACTATGATCTATCCATGCTCACACATTAGAAACACATACAACATGAGCCACACATATTAGAAACATGTAAAATAGAAGCCATACATATTACTCATAACATTAGAGTAAATTAGGGTAAAGATGTTTTGTTTCAAAGAAAAGTATATCAAGATTAGATTTTGTTAATCCTTTTTAAACGTATCCGATTAATCAAGCATGCGAACTTAGTTTCAATCAATAAAATCGTGTATCCTTGCAAATCCGTTCATTTCTAAAGCGGGTCCGTGAATATTATTGTTTTAATTTTTAGATGATTTCTTTAAATAGCAACTGAGACAAACAAACATAAAGATTGATACAAAGAGAATATTGACTTCCAAATCTATGTCTAGTCTTTGTTGGTTAATAGATGAAAAGAATAGATCAAGACTTGGAAAATCTATATCTAGAGTGATTCAAACCATAAATACATCATTGAAGCAAATATCTTTATCATTTAATGATCATTACCTTGTTCACATACAAAAGATCAAAATAAATACATAAAAGTAAGATTAATTACCTCTAATCTTTACACAAAAGTGTTTAGCTACCCATCACCAAGGTAGCTTGATCAACATGTAAGAAAAGAAGCCTTTTTAGGATTAAAGTCGAAGAATCGAGGATTGATGCTCCAAAGACTTAATTATCACTTCTCTAAGAGTTTCTATGTTTTTTGACCTACAAACCCCTTTTTCTATTTCTCAAATTCTAAAAAGTGTGAAAAGGTACAAGTTGTTGAAAATATCTTCCAAGTGATATATTTATAGACAAGGCCACTTAGTGCAGTAAGTGGTACCGCGCTAAGTGCCCTCATAGGGGCGCTAAGCAGGATCAGAAGAACACAACTTATTTCCTAAGAAGTGCGCTAAGCGCGATAGGAGCTCACTTATGAAGTTTTGAGACTTTAGCTACTGGAATTTTCATGAGCACGCCGGTCTCGCGCTGAAAAGCTCGCTTAGCGCGCTATGCCGACATGAAAACTTGAAAACTTGCTTTTCAGTCCTTCTTTCTTGCACCAATTGTTTCTATCATCAAAAATAGGAAAGAAGAACTATTAAAGAACATCAAAATGCTCAATAGTCAAAATATTTACACTAAAATCGAAATTTAACATAAATATATTTAAACTACTAGATTTTAGACTAAACTGTCAAGAAAACCAATTGAAAGGGCCATCAAATCAAGTTAAAGTATGCACAATTTGGCCCTTAACAATTGCAACTCCTTTAAACTCAAAAAAATTTAAAGAGATCATATGTCAGAACATGTGGTCTGACATCACATCTGCATCAACATAGCAACAGTCTCATATATGTCCATTGCTCCCCCTATCACATATAACCAATATTTTCCCTAAAGGCGAAAACCCAAATATCTTGAACTCCAAACCTCAACTACCTATGTTCACACATCCCTCTCAAGAGGAAAACCCAAATCATCTGGCAGACAACTATGATCTATCCATGTTCACACATTAGAAACACATACAACATGAGCCACACATATTAGAAACATGTAAAATAGAAGCCATACAGATTACTCATAACATTAGAGTAAATTAGGGTAAAGATGTTTTGTTTCAAAGAAAAGTATGTCAAGATTAGATTTTGTTAATCCTTTTTAAACGTATCTGATTAATCAAGCATGCGAACTTAGTTTCAATCAATAAAATCGTGTATCCTTGCAAATCCGTTCATTTCTAAAGCGGGTCCGTGAATATTATTGTTTTAATTGCTAGATGATTTCTTTAAATAGCAACTGAGACAAACAAACATAAAGATTGATACAAACAGAATATTGACTTCCAAATCTATGTCTAGAGTTTGTTGGTTAATAGATGAAAACAATAGATCAAGACTTGGAAAATCTATATCTAGAGTGATTCAAACCATAAATACATCATTGAAGCAAATATCTTTATCATTTAATGATCATTACCTTGTTCACATACAAAAGATCAAAATAAATACATAAAAGTAAGATTAATTACCTCTAATCTTTACACAAAAGTGTTTAGCTACCCATCACCAAGGTAGCTTGATCAACATGTAAGAAAAGAAGCCTTTTTAGGATTAAAGTCGAAGAATCGAGGATTGATGCTCCAAAGACTTAATTATCACTTCTCTAAGAGTTTCTATGTTTTTTGACCTACAAACCCCTTTTTCTATTTCTCAAATGCTAAAAAGTGTGAAAAGGTACAAGTTGTTGAAAATATCTTCCAAGTGATATATTTATAGACAAGGCCACTTAGTGCAGTAAGTGGTACCGCGCTAAGTGCCCTCATAGGGGCGCTAAGCAGGATCAGAAGAACACAACTTATTTCCTAGGAAGTGCGCTAAGCGCGATAGGAGCTCACTTATGAAGTTTTGAGACTTTAGCTACTGGAATTTTCATGAGCACGCCGGTCTCGCGCTGAAAAGCTCGCTTAGCGCGCTATGCCGACATGAAAACTTGAAAACTTGCTTTTCAGTCCTTCTTTCTTGCACCAATTGTTTCTATCATCAAAAATAGGAAAGAAGAACTATTAAAGAACATCAAAATGCTCAATATTCAAAATATTTACACTAAAATCGAAAATTAAGATAAATATATTTAAACTACTAGATTTTAGACTAAACTGTCAAGAAAACCAATTGAAAGGGCCATCAAATCAAGTTAAAGTATTCACAATTTGGCCCTTAACAATTGCAACTCCTTCAAACTCAAAAAATATAAAGAGATCATATGTCAGAACATGTGGTCTGACATCACCTCTGCATCAACATAGCAACAGTCTCATATATGTCCATTGCTCCCCCTATCACATATAACCAATATTTTCCCTCAAGGCGAAAACCCAAATATCTTGAACTCCAAACCTCAACTACCTATGTTCACACATCCCTCTCAAGAGGAAAACCCAAATCATCTGGCAGGCAACTATGATCTATCCATGTTCACACATTAGAAACACATACAACATGAGCCACACATATTAGAAACATGTAAAATAGAAGCCATACAGATTACTCATAACATTAGAGTAAATTAGGGTAAAGATGTTTTGTTTCAAAGAAAAGTATGTCAAGATTAGATTTTGTTAATCCTTTTTAAACGTATCTGATTAATCAAGCATGCGAACTTAGTTTCAATCAATAAAATCGTGTATCCTTGCAAATCCGTTCATTTCTAAAGCGCGTCCGTGAATATTATTGTTTTAATTGCTAGATGATTTCTTTAAATAGCAACTGAGACAAACAAACATAAAGATTGATATAAAGAGAATATTGACTTCCAAGTCTATGTCTAGAGTTTGTTGGTTAATAGATGAAAAGAATAGATCAAGACTTGGAAAATCTATATCTAGAGTGATTCAAACCATAAATACATCATTGAAGCAAATATCTTTATCATTTAATGATCATTACCTTGTTCACATACAAAAGATCAAAATAAATACATAAAAGTAAGATTAATTACCTCTAATCTTTACACAAAAGTGTTTAGCTACCCATCACCAAGGTAGCTTGATCAACATGTAAGAAAAGAAGCCTTTTTAGGATTAAAGTCGAAGAATCGAGGATTGATGCTCCAAAGACTTAATTATCACTTCTCCATGAGTTTCTATGTTTTTTGACCTACAAACCCCTTTTTCTATTTCTCAAATGCTAAAAAGTGTGAAAAGGTACAAGTTGTTGAAAATATCTTCCAAGTGATATATTTATAGACAAGGCCACTTAGTGCAGTAAGTGGTACCGCGCTAAGTGCCCTCATAGGGGCGCTAAGCAGGATCAGAAGAACACAACTTATTTCCTAGGAAGTGCGCTAAGCGCGATAGGAGCTCACTTATGAAGTTTTGAGACTTTAGCTACTGGAATTTTCATGAGCACGTCGGTCTCGCGCTGAAAAGCTCGCTTAGCGCGCTATGCCGACATGAAAACTTGAAAACTTGCTTTTCAGTCCTTCTTTCTTGCACCAATTGTTTCTATCATCAAAATTAGGAAAGAAGAACTATTAAAGAACATCAAAATGCTCAATATTCAAAATATTTACACTAAAATCGAAAATTAACATAAATATATTTAAACTACTAGATTTTAGACTAAACTGTCAAGAAAACCAATTGAAAGGGCCATAAAATCAAGTTAAAGTATGCACAATTTGGCCCTTAACAATTGCAACTCCTTCAAACTCAAAAAATATCAAGAGATCATATGTCAGAACATGTGGTCTGACATCACATCTGCATCAACATAGCAACAGTCTCATATATGTCCATTGCTCCCCCTATCACATATAACCAATATTTTCCCTAAAGGCGAAAACCCAAATATCTTGAACTCCAAACCTCAACTACCTAAGTTCACACATCCCTCTCAAGAGGAAAACCCAAATCATCTGGCAGACAACTATGATCTATCCATGCTCACACATTAGAAACACATACAACATGAGCCACACATATTAGAAACATGTAAAATAGAAGCCATACATATTACTCATAACATTAGAGTAAATTAGGGTAAAGATGTTTTGTTTCAAAGAAAAGTATGTCAAGATTAGATTTTGTTAATCCTTTTTAAACGTATCCGATTAATCAAGCATGCGAACTTAGTTTCAATCAATAAAATCGTGTATCCTTGCAAATCCGTTCATTTCTAAAGCGGGTCCGTGAATATTATTGTTTTAATTTCTAGATGATTTCTTTAAATAGCAACTGAGACAAACAAACATAAAGATTGATACAAAGAGAATATTGACTTCCAAATCTATGTCTAGTGTTTGTTGGTTAATAGATGAAAAGAATAGATCAAGACTTGGAAAATCTATATCTAGAGTGATTCAAACCATAAATACATCATTGAAGCAAATATCTTTATCATTTAATGATCATTACCTTGTTCACATACAAAAGATCAAAATAAATACATAAAAGTAAGATTAATTACCTCTAATCTTTACACAAAAGTGTTTAGCTACCCATCACCAAGGTAGCTTGATCAACATGTAAGAAAAGAAGCCTTTTTAGGATTAAAGTCGAAGAATCGAGGATTGATGCTCCAAAGACTTAATTATCACTTCTCTATGAGTTTCTATGTTTTTTGACCTACAAACCCCTTTTTCTATTTCTCAAATTCTAAAAAGTTTGAAAAGGTAGAAGTTGTTGAAAATATCTTCCAAGTGATATATTTATAGACAAGGCCACTTAGTGCAGTACGTGGTACCGCGCTAAGTGCCCTCATAGGGGCGCTAAGCAGGATCAGAAGAACATAACTTATTTCCTAAGAAGTGCGCTAAGCGCGATAGGAGCTCACTTATGAAGTTTTGAGACTTTAGCTACTGGAATTTTCATGAGCACGCCGGTCTCGCGCTGAAAAGCTCGCTTAGCGCGCTATGCCGACATGAAAACTTGAAAACTTGCTTTTCAGTCCTTCTTTCTTGCACCAATTGTTTCTATCATCAAAAATAGGAAAGAAGAACTATTAAAGAACATCAAAATGCTCAATAGTCAAAATATTTACACTAAAATCGAAAATTAACATAAATATATTTAAACTATTAGATTTTAGACTAAACTGTCAAGAAAACCAATTGAAAGGGCCATAAAATCAAGTTAAAGTATACACAATTTGGCCCTTAACAATTGCAACTCCTTCAAACTCAAAAAATATAAAGAGATCATATGTCAGAACATGTGGTCTGACATCACATCTGCATCAACATAGAAACAGTCTCATATATGTCCATTGCTCCCCCTATCACATATAGCAAATATTTTCCCTAAAGGCGAAAACTCAAATATCTTAAACTCCAAACCTCAACTACCTAAGTTCACACATCCCTCTCAAGAGGAAAACCCAAATCATCTGGCAGACAACTATGATCTATCCATGTTCACACATTAGAAACACATACAACATGAGCCACACATATTAGAAACATGTAAAATAGAAGCCATACATATTACTCATAACATTAGAGTAAATTAGGGTAAAGATGTTTTGTTTCAAAGAAAAGTATGTCAAGATTAGATTTTGTTAATCCTTTTTAAACGTATCCGATTAATCAAGCATGCGAACTTAGTTTCAATCAATAAATTCGTGTATCCTTGCAAATCCGTTCATTTCTAAAGCGGGTCCGTGAATATTATTTTTTTAATTGCTAGATGATTTCTTTAAATAGCAACTGAGACAAACAAACATAAAGATTGATACAAAGAGAATATTGACTTCCAAATCTATGTCTAGAGTTTGTTGGTTAATAGATGAAAAGAATAGATCAAGACTTGGAAAATATATATCTAGAGTGATTCAAACCATAAATACATCATTGAAGCAAATATCTTTATCATTTAATGATCATTACCTTGTTCACATACAAAAGATCAAAATAAATACATAAAAGTAAGATTAATTACCTCTAATCTTTACACAAAAGTGTTTAGCTACCCATCACCAAGGTAGCTTGATCAACATGTAAGAAAAGAAGCCTTTTTAGGATTAAAGTCGAAGAATCGAGGATTGATGCTCCAAAGACTTAATTATCACTTCTCTAAGAGTTTCTATGTTTTTTGACCTACAAACCCCTTTTTCTATTTCTCAAATGCTAAAAAGTGTGAAAAGGTACAAGTTGTTGAAAATATCTTCCAAGTGATATATTTATAGACAAGGCCACTTAGTGCAGTAAGTGGTACCGTGCTAAGTGCCCTCATAGGGGCGCTAAGCAGGATCAGAATAACACAACTTATTTCCTAGGAAGTGCGCTAAGCGCGATAGGAGCTCACTTATGAAGTTTTGAGACTTTAGCTACTGGAATTTTCATGAGCACGCCGGTCTCGCGCTGAAAAGCTCGCTTAGCGCGCTATGCCGACATGAAAACTTGAAAACTTGCTTTTCAGTCCTTCTTTCTTGCACCAATTGTTTCTATCATCAAAAGAGGAAAGAAGAACTATTAAAGAACATCAAAATGCTCAATAGTCAAAATATTTACACTAAAATCGAAAATTAACCTAAATATATTTAAACTACTAGATTTTAGACTAAACTGTCAAGAAAACCAATTGAAAGGGCCATAAAATCAAGTTAAAGTATGCACAATTTGGCACTTAACAATTGCAACTCCTTCAAACTCAAAAAATATAAAGATATCATATGTCAGGACATGTGGTCTGACATCACATCTGCATCAACATAGCAACAGTCTCATATATGTCCATTGCTCCCCCTATCACATATAACCAATATTTTCCCTAAAGGCGAAAACCCAAATATCTTGAACTCCAAACCTTAACTACCTAAGTTCACACACCCCTCTCAAGAGGAAAACCCAAATCATCTGGCAGACAACTATGATCTATCCATGTTCACACATTAGAAACACATACAACATGAGCCACACATATTAGAAACATGTAAAATAGAAGCCATACATATTACTCATAACATTAGAGTAAATTAGGGTAAAGATGTTTTTTTTCAAAGAAAAGTATGTCAAGATTAGATTTTGTTAATCCTTTTTAAACGTATCCGATTAATCAAGCATGCGAACTTAGTTTCAATCAATAAAATCGTGTATCCTTGCAAATCCGTTCATTTCTAAAGCGGGTCCGTGAATATTATTGTTTTAATTGCTAGATGATTTCTTTAAATAGCAACTGAGACAAACAAACATAAAGATTGATACAAAGAGAATATTGACTTCCAAATCTATGTCTAGAGTTTGTTGGTTAATAGATGAAAAGAATAGATCAAGACTTGGAAAATCTATATCTAGAGTGATTCAAACCATAAATACATCATTGAAGCAAATATCTTTATCATTTAATGATCATTACCTTGTTCACATACAAAAGATCAAAATAAATACATAAAAGTAAGATTAATTACCTCTAATCTTTACACAAAAGTGTTTAGCTACCCATCACCAAGGTAGCTTGATCAACATGTAAGAAAAGAAGCCTTTTTAGGATTAAAGTCGAAGAATCGAGGATTGATGCTCCAAAGACTTAATTATCACTTCTCTAAGAGTTTCTATGTTTTTTGACCTACAAACCCCTTTTTCTATTTCTCAAATGCTAAAAAGTGTGAAAAGGTACAAGTTGTTGAAAATATCTTCCAAGTGATATATTTATAGACAAGGCCACTTAGTGCAGTAAGTGGTACCGCGCTAAGTGCCCTCATAGGGGCGCTAAGCAGGATCAGAATAACACAACTTATTTCCTAGGAAGTGCGCTAAGCGCGATAGGAGCTCACTTATGAAGTTTTGAGACTTTAGCTACTGGAATTTTCATGAGCACGCCGGTCTCGCGCTGAAAAGCTCGCTTAGCGCGCTATGCCGACATGAAAACTTGAAAACTTGCTTTTCAGTCCTTCTTTATTGCACCAATTGTTTCTATCATCAAAAGAGGAAAGAAGAACTATTAAAGAACATCAAAATGCTCAATAGTCAAAATATTTACACTAAAATCGAAAATTAACCTAAATATATTTAAACTACTAGATTTTAGACTAAACTATCAAGAAAACCAATTGAAAGGGCCATAAAATCAAGTTAAAGTATGCACAATTTGGCACTTAACAATTGCAACTCCTTCAAACTCAAAAAATATAAAGAGATCATATGTCAGGACATGTGGTCTGACATCACATCTGCATCAACATAGCAACAGTCTCATATATGTCCATTGCTCCCCCTATCACATATAACCAATATTTTCCCTAAAGGCGAAAACCCAAATATCTTGAACTCCAAACCTTAACTACCTAAGTTCACACACCCCTCTCAAGAGGAAAACCCAAATCATCTGGCAGACAACTATGATCTATCCATGTTCACACATTAGAAACACATACAACATGAGCCACACATATTAGAAACATGTAAAATAGAAGCCATACATATTACTCATAACATTAGAGTAAATTAGGGTAAAGATGTTTTGTTTCAAAGAAAAGTATGTCAAGATTAGATTTTGTTAATCCTTTTTAAACGTATCCGATTAATCAAGCATGCGAACTTAGTTTCAATCAATAAAATCGTGTATCCTTGCAAATCCGTTCATTTCTAAAGCGGGTCCGTGAATATTATTGTTTTAATTGCTAGATGATTTCTTTAAATAGCAACTGAGACAAACAAACATAAAGATTGATACAAAGAGAATATTGACTTCCAAATCTATGTCTAGAGTTTGTTGGTTAATAGATGAAAAGAATAGATCAAGACTTGGAAAATCTATATCTAGAGTGATTCAAACCATAAATACATCATTGAAGCAAATATCTTTATCATTTAATGATCATTACCTTGTTCACATACAAAAGATCAAAATAAATACATAAAAGTAAGATTAATTACCTCTAATTTTTACGCAAAAGTGTTTAGCTACCCATCACCAAGGTAGCTTGATCAACATGTAAGAAAAGAAGCCTTTTTAGGATTAAAGTCGAAGAATCGAGGATTGATGCTCCAAAGACTTAATTATCACTTCTCTAAGAGTTTCTATGTTTTTTGACCTACAAACCCCTTTTTCTATTTCTCAAATGCTAAAAAGTGTGAAAAGGTACAAGTTGTTGAAAATATCTTCCAAGTGATATATTTATAGACAAGGCCACTTAGTGCAGTAAGTGGTACCGCGCTAAGTGCCCTCATAGGGGCGCTAAGCAGGATCAGAATAACACAACTTATTTCCTAGGAAGTGCGCTAAGCGCGATAGGAGCTCACTTATGAAGTTTTGAGACTTTAGCTACTGGAATTTTCATGAGCACGCCGGTCTCGCGCTGAAAAGCTCGCTTAGCGCGCTATGCCGACATGAAAACTTGAAAACTTGCTTTTCAGTCCTTCTTTCTTGCACCAATTGTTTCTATCATCAAAAGAGGAAAGAAGAACTATTAAAGAACATCAAAATGCTCAATAGTCAAAATATTTACACTAAAATCGAAAATTAACCTAAATATATTTAAACTACTAGATTTTAGACTAAACTGTCAAGAAAACCAATTGAAAGGGCCATAAAATCAAGTTAAAGTATGCACAATTTGGCACTTAACAATTGCAACTCCTTCAAACTCAAAAAGTATAAAGAGATCATATGTCAGGACATGTGGTCTGACATCACATCTGCATCAACATAGCAACAGTCTCATATATGTCCATTGCTCCCCCTATCACATATAACCAATATTTTCCCTAAAGGGGAAAACCCAAATATCTTGAACTCCAAACCTCAACTACCTAAGTTCACACACCCCTCTCAAGAGGAAAACCCAAATCATCTGGCAGACAACTATGATCTATCCATGTTCACACATTAGAAACACATACAACATGAGCCACACATATTAGAAACATGTAAAATAGAAGCCATACATATTACTCATAACATTAGAGTAAATTAGGGTAAAGATGTTCTGTTTCAAAGAAAAGTATGTCAAGATTAGATTTTGTTAATCCTTTTTAAACGTATCCGATTAATCAAGCATGCGAACTTAGTTTCAATCAATAAAATCGTGTATCCTTGCAAATCCGTTCATTTCTAAAGCGGGTCCGTGAATATTATTGTTTTAATTGCTAGATGATTTCTTTAAATAGCAACTGAGACAAACAAACATAAAGATTGATACAAACAGAATATTGACTTCCAAATCTATGTCTAGAGTTTGTTGGTTAATAGATGAAAAGAATAGATCAAGACTTGGAAAATCTATATCTAGAGTGATTCAAACCATAAATACATCATTGAAGCAAATATCTTTATCATTTAATGATCATTACCTTGTTCACATACAAAAGATCAAAATAAATACATAAAAGTAAGATTAATTACCTTTAATCTTTACACAAAAGTGTTTAGCTACCCATCACCAAGGTAGCTTGATCAACATGTAAGAAAAGAAGCCTTTTTAGGATTAAAGTCGAAGAATCAAGGATTGATGCTCCAAAGACTTAATTATCACTTCTCCAAGAGTTTCTATGTTTTTTGACCTACAAACCCCTTTTTCTATTTCTCAAATGCTAAAAAGTGTGAAAAGGTACAAGTTGTTGAAAATATCTTCCAAGTGATATATTTATAGACAAGGCCACTTAGTGCAGTAAGTGGTACCGCGCTAAGTGCCCTCCTAGGGGCGCTAAGCAGGATCAGAAGAACACAACTTATTTCCTAGGAAGTGCGCTAAGCGCGATAGGAGCTCACTTATGAAGTTTTGAGAATTTAGCTACTGGAATTTTCATGAGCACGCCGGTCTCGCGCTGAAAAGCTCGCTTAGCGCGCTATGCCGACATGAAAACTTGAAAAGCTATGCCGACATGAAAACTTGAAAAGCTATGCCGACATGAAAACTTGAAAACTTGCTTTTCAGTCCTTCTTTCTTGCACCAATTGTTTCTATCATCAAAAATAGGAAAGAAGAACTATTAAAGAACATCAAAATGCTCAATATTCAAAATATTTACACTAAAATCGAAAATTAACATAAATATATTTAAACTACTAGATTTTAGACTAAACTGTCAAGAAACCCAATTGAAAGGGCCATAAAATCAAGTTAAAGTATGCACAATTTGGCACTTAACAATTGCAACTCCTTCAAACTCAAAAAATATAAAGAGATCATATGTCAGGACATGTGGTCTGACATCACATCTGCATCAACATAGCAACAGCCTCATATATGTCCATTGCTCCCCCTATCACATATAACCAATATTTTCCCTAAAGGCGAAAACCCAAATATCTTGAACTCCAAACCTCAACTACCTAAGTTCACACATCCCTCTCAAGAGGAAAACCCAAATCATGTGGCAGACAACTATGATCTATCCATGTTCACACATTAGAAACACATACAACATGAGCCACACATATTAGAAACATGTAAAATAGAAGCCATACATATTACTCATAACATTAGAGTAAATTAGGGTAAAGATGTTTTGTTTCAAATAAAAGTTTGTCAAGATTAGATTTTGTTAATCCTTTTTAAACGTATCCGATTAATCAAGCATGTGAATTTAGTTTCAATCAATAAAATCGTGTATCCTTGCAAATCCGTTCATTTCTAAAGCGGGTCCGTGAATATTATTGTTTTAATTGCTAGATGATTCCTTTAAATAGCAACTGAGACAAACAAACATAAAGAACAAAGAGAATATTAACTTTCAAATCTATGTCCAGAGTTTGTTTTTTAATAGATGAAAAGAAAAGATCAAGACTTGGAAAATCTATATCTAGAGTGATTCAAACCATAAATACATCATTGAAGCAAATATCTTTATCATTTAATGATCATTACCTTGTTCACATACAAAAGATCAAAATAAATAAATAAAAGTAAGATTAATTACCTCTAATCTTTACACAAAAGTGTTTAGCTACCCATCACCAAGGTAGCTTGATCAACATGTAAGAAAAGAAGCCTTTTTAGGATTAAAGTCGAAGAATCGAGGATTGATGCTCCAAAGACTTAATTATCACTTCTCCAAGAGTTTCTATGTTTTTTGACCTACAAACCCCTTTTTCTATTTCTCAAATCCTAAAAAGTGTGAAAAGGTACAAGTTGTTGAAAATATCTTCCAAGTGCTATATTTATAGACAAGGCCACTTAGTGTAATAAGTGGTACCGCGCTAAGTGCCCTCATAGGGGCGCTAAGCAGGATCAAAAGAACACAACTTATTTCCTAGGAAGTGCGCTAAGCGCGATAGGAGCTCACTTATGAAGTTTTGAGACTTTAGCTACTGGAATTTTCATGAGCACGCCGGTCTCGCGCTGAAAAGCTCGCTTAGTGCGCTATGCCGACATGAAAACTTGAAAACTTGCTTTTCAGTCCTTCTTTCTTGCACCAATTGTTTCTATCATCAAAAATAGGAAAGAAGAACTATTAAAGAACATCAAAATGCTCAATATTCAAAATATTTACACTGAAATCGAAAATTAACATAAATATATTTAAAGTACTAGATTTTAGACTAAACTGTCAAGAAAACCAATTGAAAGGGCCATAAAATCCAGTTAAAGTATGCACAATTTGGCCCTTAACAATTGCAACTCCATCAAACTCAAAAAATATAAAGGGATCATATGTCAGGACATGTGGTCTGACATCACATCTGCATCAACATTGCAACAATCTCATATATGTCCATTGCTCCCCCTGTCACATATAACCAATATTTTCCCTAAAGGCGAAAACCCAAATATCTTGAACTCCAAACCTCAACTACCTAAGTTCACACATCCCTCTCAAGAGGAAAACCCAAATCATCTGGCAGGCAACTATGATCTATCCATGTTCACACATTAGAAACACATACAACATGAGCCACACATGTTAGAAACATATAAAATAGAAGCCATACATATTACTCATGACATTAGAGTAAATTAGGGTAAAGATGTTTTGTTTCAAAGAAAAGTATGTCAAGAATAGATTTTGTTAATCCTTTTTAAACGTATCAGATTAATCAAGCATGCGAACTTAGTTTCAATCAATAAAATCGTGTATCCTTGCAAATCCATTCATTTCTAAAGCGGGTCTGTGAATATTATTGTTTTAATTGCTAAATGATTTCTTTAAATAGAAACTGAGACAAACAAACATAAAGAACAAATAGAATATTAACTTTCAAATCTATGTCTAGAGTTTGTTTTTTAATAGATGAAAAGAATAGATCAAGACATGGAAAATCTATATCTAGAGTGATTCAAACCATAAATACATCATTGTAGCAAATATCTTTATCATTTAATGATCATTACCTTGTTCACATACAAAAGATCAAAATAAATAAATAAAAGTAAGATTAATTACCTCTAATCTTTACACTAAAGTGTTTAGCTACCCATCACCAAGGTAGCTTGATCAACATGTAAGAAAAGAAGCCTTTTTAGGATTAAAGTCGAAGAATCGAGGATTGATGCTCCAAAGACTTAATTATCACTTCTCCAAGAGTTTCTATGTTTTTTGACCTACAAACCCCTTTTTCTATTTCTCAAATGCTAAAAAGTGTGAAAAGGTACAAGTTGTTGAAAATATCTTCCAAGTGATATATTTATAGACAAGGCCACTTAGTGCAGTAAGTGGTACCGCGCTAATTGCCCTCATAGGGGTGCTAAGCAGGATCACAAGAACACAACTTATTTCCTAGGAAGTGCGCTAAGCGCGATAGGAGCTCACTTATGAAGTTTTGAGACTTTAGCTACTGGAATTTTCATGAGCACGCCGGTCTCGCGCTGAAAAGCTCGCTTAGCGCGCTATGCCGACATGAAAACTTGAAAACTTGCTTTTCAGTCCTTCTTTCTTGCACTAATTGTTTCTATCATCAAAAATAGGAAAGAAGAACTATTAAAGAACATCAAAATGCTCAATATTCAAAATATTTACACTAAAATCGAAAATTAACATAAATATATTTAAACTACTAGATTTTAGACTAAACTCTCAAGAAAACCAATTGAAAGGGCCATAAAATCAAGTTAAAGTATGCACAATTTGGCCCTTAACAATTGCAACTCCTTCAAACTCAAAAAATATAAAGAGATCATATGTCAGGACATGTGGTCTGACATCACATCTGCATCAACATTGCAACAATCTCATATATGTCCATTGCTCCCCCTATCACATATAACCAATATTTTCCCTAAAGGCGAAAACCCAAATATCTTGAACTCCAAACCTCAACTACCTAAGTTCACACATCCCTCTCAAGAGGAAAACCCAAATCATCTGGCAGGCAACTATGATCTATCCATGTTCACACATTAGAAACACATACAACATGAGCCACACATGTTAGAAACATATAAAATAGAAGCCATACATATTACTCATGACATTAGAGTAAATTAGGGTAAAGATGTTTTGTTTCAAAGAAAAGTATGTCAAGATTAGATTTTGTTAATCCTTTTTAAACGTATCAGATTAATCAAGCATGCGAACTTAGTTTCAATCCATAAAATCGTGTATCCTTGCAAATCCATTCATTTCTAAAGCGGGTCTGTGAATATTATTGTTTTAATTGCTAGATGATTTCTTTAAATAGAAACTGAGACAAACAAACATAAAGAACAAAGAGAATATTAACTTTCAAATCTATGTCTAGAGTTTGTTTTTTAATAGATGAAAAGAATAGATCAAGACTTGGAAAATCTATATCTAGAGTGATTCAAACCATAAATACATCATTGTAGCAAATATCTTTATCATTTAATGATCATTACCTTGTTCACATACAAAAGATCAAAATAAATAAATAAAAGTAAGATTAATTACCTCTAATCTTTACACAAAATTGTTTAGCTACCCATCACCAAGGTAGTTTGATCAACATGTAAGAAAAGAAGCCTTTTTAGGATTAAAGTCGAAGAATCGAGGATTGATGCTCCAAAGACTTAATTATCACTTCTCCAAGAGTTTCTATGTTTTTTGACCTACAAACCCCTTTTTCTATTTCTCAAATGCTAAAAAGTGTGAAAAGGTACAAGTTGTTGAAAATATCTTCCAAGTGATATATTTATAGACAAGGCCACTTAGTGCAGTAAGTGGTACCGCGCTAATTGCCCTCATAGGGGCGCTAAGCAGGATCACAAGAACACAACTTATTTCCTAGGAAGTGCGCTAAGCGCGATAGGAGCTCACTTATGAAGTTTTGAGACTTTAGCTACTAGAATTTTCATGAGCACGCCGGTCTCGCGCTGAAAAGCTCGCTTAGCGCGCTATGCCGAAATGAAAACTTGAAAACTTGCTTTTCAGTCCTTCTTTCTTGCACTAATTGTTTCTATCATCAAAAATGGGAAAGAAGAACTATTAAAGAACATCAAAATGCTCAATATTCAAAATATTTACACTAAAATCGAAAATTAACATATATATATTTAAACTACTAGATTTTAGACTAAACTGTCAAGAAAACCAATTGAAAGGGCCATAAAATCAAGTTAAAGTATGCACAATTTGGCCCTTAACAATTGCAACTCCTTCAAACTCAAAAAATATAAAGAGATCATATGTCAGGACATGTGGTCTGACATCACATCTGCATCAACATTGCAACAATCTCATATATGTCCATTGCTCCCCCTATCACATATAACCAATATTTTCCCTAAAGGCGAAAACCCAAATATCTTGAACTCCAAACCTCAACTACCTAAGTTCACACATCCCTCTCAAGAGGAAAACCCAAATCATCTGGCAGGCAACTATGATCTATCCATGATCACACATTAGAAACACATACAACATGAGCCACACATGTTAGAAACATATAAAATAGAAGCCATACATATTACTCATAACATTAGAGTAAATTAGGGTAAAGATGTTTTGTTTCAAAGAAAAGTATGTCAAGATTAGATTTTGTTAATCCTTTTTAAACGTATCCGATTAATCAAGCATGTGAACTTAGTTTCAATCAATAAAATCGTGTATCCTTGCAAATCCGTTCATTTCTAAAGCGGGTCCGTGAATATTATTGTTTTAATTGCTAGATGATTTCTTTAAATAGCAACTAAGACAAACAAACATAAAGAACAAAGAGAATATTAACTTCCAAATCTATGTCTAGAGTTTGTTGGTTAATAGATGAAAAGAATAGATCAAAACTTGGAAAATCTATATCTAGAGTGATTCAAACCATAAATACATCATTGTAGCAAATATCTTTATCATTTAATGATCATTACCTTGTTCACATACAAAAGATCAAAATAAATAAATAAAAGTAAGATTAATTACCTCTAATCTTTACACAAAAGTGTTTAGCTACCCATCACCAAGGTAGCTTGATCAACATGTAAGAAAAAAAGCCTTTTTAGGATTAAAGTCGAAGAATCGAGGATTGATGCTCCAAAGACTTAATTATCACTTCTCCAAGAGTTTCTATGTTTTTTGACCTACAAACCCCTTTTTCTATTTCTCAAATGCTAAAAAGTGTGAAAAGGTACAAGTTGTTGAAAATATCTTCCAAGTGATATATTTATAGACAAGGCCACTTAGTGCAGTAAGTGGTACCGCGCTAATTGCCCTCATAGGGGCGCTAAGCAGGATCACAAGAACACAACTTATTTCCTAGGAAGTGCGCTAAGCGCGATAGGAGCTCACTTATGAAGTTTTGAGACTTTAGCTACTAGAATTTTCATGAGCACGCCGGTCTCGCGCTGAAAAGCTCGCTTAGCGCGCTATGCCGACATGAAAACTTGAAAACTTGCTTTTCAGTCCTTCTTTCTTGCACTAATTGTTTCTATCATCAAAAATAGGAAAGAAGAACTATTAAAGAACATCAAAATGCTCAATATTCAAAATATTTACACTAAAATCGAAAATTAACATAAATATATTTAAACTACTAGATTTTAGACTAAACTCTCAAGAAAACCAATTGAAAGGGCCATAAAATCAAGTTAAAGTATGCACAATTTGGCCCTTAACAATTGCAACTCCTTCAAACTCAAAAAATATAAAGAGATCATATGTCAGGACATGTGGTCTGACATCACATCTGCATCAACATTGCAACAATCTCATATATGTCCATTGCTCCCCCTATCACATATAACCAATATTTTCCCTAAAGGCGAAAACCCAAATATCTTGAACTCCAAACCTCAACTACCTAAGTTCACACATCCCTCTCAAGAGGAAAACCCAAATCATCGGGCAGGCAACTATGATCTATCCATGATCACACATTAGAAACACATACAACATGAGCCACACATGTTAGAAACATATAAAATAGAAGCCATACATATTACTCATAACATTAGAGTAAATTAGGGTAAAGATGTTTTGTTTCAAAGAAAAGTATGTCAAGATTAGATTTTGTTAATCCTTTTTAAACGTATCCGATTAATCAAGCATGCGAACTTAGTTTCAATCAATAAAATCGTGTATCCTTGCAAATCCGTTCATTTCTAAAGCGGGTCCGTGAATATTATTGTTTTAATTGCTAGATGATTTCTTTAAATAGCAACTAAGACAAACAAACATAAAGAACAAAGAGAATATTAACTTCCAAATCTATGTCTAGAGTTTGTTGGTTAATAGATGAAAAGAATAGATCAAGACTTGGAAAATCTATATCTAGAGTGATTCAAACCATAAATACATCATTGTAGCAAATATCTTTATCATTTAATGATCATTACCTTGTTCACATACAAAAGATCAAAATAAATAAATAAAAGTAAGATTAATTACCTCTAATCTTTACACAAAAGTGTTTAGCTACCCATCACCAAGGTAGCTTGATCAACATGTAAGAAAAGAAGCCTTTTTAGGATTAAAGTCGAAGAATCGAGGATTGATGCTCCAAAGACTTAATTATCACTTCTCCAAGAGTTTCTATGTTTTTTGACCTACAAACCCCTTTTTCTATTTCTCAAATGCTAAAAAGTGTGAAAAGGTACAAGTTGTTGAAAATATCTTCCAAGTGATATATTTATAGACAAGTCCACTTAGTGCAGTAAGTGGTACCGCGCTAATTGCCCTCATAGGGGCGCTAAGCAGGATCACAAGAACACAACTTATTTCCTAGGAAGTGCGCTAAGCGCGATAGGAGCTCACTTATGAAGTTTTGAGACTTTAGCTACTAGAATTTTCATGAGCACGCCGGTCTCGCGCTGAAAAGCTCGCTTAGCGCGCTATGCCGACATGAAAACTTGAAAACTTGCTTTTCAGTCCTTCTTTCTTGCACTAATTGTTTCTATCATCAAAAATAGGAAAGAAGAACTATTAAAGAACATCAAAATGCTCTATATTCAAAATATTTACACTAAAATCGAAAATTAACATAAATATATTTAAACTACTAGATTTTAGACTAAACTCTCAAGAAAACCAATTGAAAGGGCCATAAAATCAAGTTAAAGTATGCACAATTTGGCCCTTAACAATTGCAACTCCTTCAAACTCAAAAAATATAAAGAGATCATATGTCAGGACATGTGGTCTGACATCACATCTGCATCAACATTGCAACAATCTCATATATGTCCATTGCTCCCCCTATCACATATAACCAATATTTTCCCTAAAGGCGAAAACCCAAATATCTTGAACTCCAAACCTCAACTACCTAAGTTCACACATCCCTCTCAAGAGGAAAACCCAAATCATCGGGCAGGCAACTATGATCTATCCATGATCACACATTAGAAACACATACAACATGAGCCACACATGTTAGAAACATATAAAATAGAAGCCATACATATTACTCATAACATTAGAGTAAATTAGGGTAAAGATGTTTTGTTTCAAAGAAAAGTATGTCAAGATTAGATTTTGTTAATCCTTTTTAAACGTATCCGATTAATCAAGCATGCGAACTTAGTTTCAATCAATAAAATCGTGTATCCTTGCAAATCCGTTCATTTCTAAAGCGGGTCCGTGAATATTATTGTTTTAATTGCTAGATGATTTCTTTAAATAGCAACTAAGACAAACAAACATAAAGAACAAAGAGAATATTAACTTCCAAATCTATGTCTAGAGTTTGTTGGTTAATAGATGAAAAGAATAGATCAAGACTTGGAAAATCTATATCTAGAGTGATTCAAACCATAAATACATCATTGTAGCAAATATCTTTATCATTTAATGATCATTACCTTGTTCACATACAAAAGATCAAAATAAATAAATAAAAGTAAGATTAATTACCTCTAATCTTTACACAAAAGTGTTTAGCTACCCATCACCAAGGTAGCTTGATCAACATGTAAGAAAAGAAGCCTTTTTAGGATTAAAGTCGAAGAATCGAGGATTGATGCTCCAAAGACTTAATTATCACTTCTCCAAGAGTTTCTATGTTTTTTGACCTACAAACCCCTTTTTCTATTTCTCAAATGCTAAAAAGTGTGAAAAGGTACAAGTTGTTGAAAATATCTTCCAAGTGATATATTTATAGACAAGTCCACTTAGTGCAGTAAGTGGTACCGCGCTAATTGCCCTCATAGGGGCGCTAAGCAGGATCACAAGAACACAACTTATTTCCTAGGAAGTGCGCTAAGCGCGATAGGAGCTCACTTATGAAGTTTTGAGACTTTAGCTACTAGAATTTTCATGAGCACGCCGGTCTCGCGCTGAAAAGCTCGCTTAGCGCGCTATGCCGACATGAAAACTTGAAAACTTGCTTTTCAGTCCTTCTTTCTTGCACTAATTGTTTCTATCATCAAAAATAGGAAAGAAGAACTATTAAAGAACATCAAAATGCTCAATATTCAAAATATTTACACTAAAATCGAAAATTAACATAAATATATTTAAACTACTAGATTTTAGACTAAACTCTCAAGAAAACCAATTGAAAGGGCCATAAAATCAAGTTAAAGTATGCACAATTTGGCCCTTAACAATTGCAACTCCTTCAAACTCAAAAAATATAAAGAGATCATATGTCAGGACATGTGGTCTGACATCACATCTGCATCAACATTGCAACAATCTCATATATGTCCATTGCTCCCCCTATCACATATAACCAATATTTTCCCTAAAGGCGAAAACCCAAATATCTTGAACTCCAAACCTCAACTACCTAAGTTCACACATCCCTCTCAAGAGGAAAACCCAAATCATCGGGCAGGCAACTATGATCTATCCATGATCACACATTAGAAACACATACAACATGAGCCACACATGTTAGAAACATATAAAATAGAAGCCATACATATTACTCATAACATTAGAGTAAATTAGGGTAAAGATGTTTTGTTTCAAAGAAAAGTATGTCAAGATTAGATTTTGTTAATCCTTTTTAAACGTATCCGATTAATCAAGCATGCGAACTTAGTTTCAATCAATAAAATCGTGTATCCCTGCAAATCCGTTCATTTCTAAAGCGGGTCCGTGAATATTATTGTTTTAATTGCTAGATGATTTCTTTAAATAGCAACTAAGACAAACAAACATAAAGAACAAAGAGAATATTAACTTCCAAATCTATGTCTAGAGTTTGTTGGTTAATAGATGAAAAGAATAGATCAAGACTTGGAAAATCTATATCTAGAGTGATTCAAACCATAAATACATCATTGTAGCAAATATCTTTATCATTTAATGATCATTACCTTGTTCACATACAAAAGATCAAAATAAATAAATAAAAGTAAGATTAATTACCTCTAATCTTTACACAAAAGTGTTTAGCTACCCATCACCAAGGTAGCTTGATCAACATGTAAGAAAAGAAGCCTTTTTAGGATTAAAGTCGAAGAATCGAGGATTGATGCTCCAAAGACTTAATTATCACTTCTCCAAGAGTTTCTATGTTTTTTGACCTACAAACCCCTTTTTCTATTTCTCAAATGCTAAAAAGTGTGAAAAGGTACAAGTTGTTGAAAATATCTTCCAAGTGATATATTTATAGACAAGTCCACTTAGTGCAGTAAGTGGTACCGCGCTAATTGCCCTCATAGGGGCGCTAAGCAGGATCACAAGAACACAACTTATTTCCTAGGAAGTGCGCTAAGCGCGATAGGAGCTCACTTATGAAGTTTTGAGACTTTAGCTACTAGAATTTTCATGAGCACGCCGGTCTCGCGCTGAAAAGCTCGCTTAGCGCGCTATGCCGACATGAAAACTTGAAAACTTGCTTTTCAGTCCTTCTTTCTTGCACTAATTGTTTCTATCATCAAAAATAGGAAAGAAGAACTATTAAAGAACATCAAAATGCTCAATATTCAAAATATTTACACTAAAATCGAAAATTAACATAAATATATTTAAACTACTAGATTTTAGACTAAACTCTCAAGAAAACCAATTGAAAGGGCCATAAAATCAAGTTAAAGTATGCACAATTTGGCCCTTAACAATTGCAACTCCTTCAAACTCAAAAAATATAAAGAGATCATATGTCAGGACATGTGGTCTGACATCACATCTGCATCAACATTGCAACAATCTCATATATGTCCATTGCTCCCCCTATCACATATAACCAATATTTTCCCTAAAGGCGAAAACCCAAATATCTTGAACTCCAAACCTCAACTACCTAAGTTCACACATCCCTCTCAAGAGGAAAACCCAAATCATCTGGCAGGCAACTATGATCTATCCATGTTCACACATTAGAAACACATACAGCATGAGCCACACATGTTAGAAACATATAAAATAGAAGCCATACATATTACTCATGACATTAGAGTAAATTAGGGTAAAGATGTTTTGTTTCAAAGAAAAGTATGTCAAGATTAGATTTTGTTAATCCTTTTTAAACGTATCAGATTAATCAAGCATGCGAACTTAGTTTCAATCAATAAAATCGTGTATCCTTGCAAATCCATTCATTTCTAAAGCGGGTCTGTGAATATTATTGTTTTAATTGCTAGATGATTTCTTTAAATAGAAACTGAGACAAACAAACATAAAGAACAAAGAGAATATTAGCTTTCAAATCTATGTCTAGAGTTTGTTTTTTAATAGATGAAAAGAATAGATCAAGACTTGGAAAATCTATATCTAGAGTGATTCAAACCATAAATACATCATTGTAGCAAATATCTTTATCATTTAATGATCATTACCTTGTTCACATACAAAAGATCAAAATAAATAAATAAAAGTAAGATTAATTACCTCTAATCTTTACACAAAAGTGTTTAGCTACCCATCACCAAGGTAGCTTGATCAACATGTAAGAAAAGAAGCCTTTTTAGGATTAAAGTCGAAGAATCGAGGATTGATGCTCCAAAGACTTAATTATCACTTCTCCAAGAGTTTCTATGTTTTTTGACCTACAAACCCCTTTTTCTATTTCTCAAATGCTAAAAAGTGTGAAAAGGTACAAGTTGTTGAAAATATCTTCCAAGTGATATATTTATAGACAAGGCCACTTAGTGCAGTAAGTGGTACCGCGCTAATTGCCCTCATAGGGGCGCTAAGCAGGATCACAAGAACACAACTTATTTCCTAGGAAGTGCGCTAAGCGCGATAGGAGCTCACTTATGAAGTTTTGAGACTTTAGCTACTGGAATTTTCATGAGCACGCCGGTCTCGCGCTGAAAAGCTCGCTTAGCGCGCTATGCCGAAATGAAAACTTGAAAACTTGCTTTTCAGTCCTTCTTTCTTGCACTAATTGTTTCTATCATCAAAATAGGAAAGAAGAACTATTAAATAACATCAAAATGCTCAATATTCAAAATATTTACACTAAAATCGAAAATTAACATAAATATATTTAAACTACTAGATTTTAGACTAAACTGTCAAGAAAACCAATTGAAAGGGCCATAAAATCAAGTTAAAGTATGCACAATTTGGCCCTTAACAATTTCAACTCCTTCAAACTCAAAAAATATAAAGAGATCATATGTTAGGACATGTGGTCTGACATCACATCTGCATCAACATTGCAACAATCTCATATATGTCCATTGCTCTCCCTATCACATATAACCAATATTTTCCCTAAAGGCGAAAACCCAAATATCTTGAACTCCAAACCTCAAATACCTAAGTTCACACATCCATCTCAAGAGGAAAACCCAAATCATCTGGCAGGCAACTATGATCTATCCATGTTCACACATTAGAAACACATACAACATGAGCCACACATATTAGAAACATGTAAAATAGAAGCCATACATATTACTCATAACATTAGAGTAAATTAGGGTAAAGATGTTTTGTTTCAAAGAAAAGTATCTCAAGATTAGATTTTGTTAATCCTTTTTAAACGTATCCGATTAATCAAGCATGCGAACTTAGTTTCAATCAATAAAATCGTGTATCCTTGCAAATCCGTTCATTTCTAAAGCGGGTCCGTGAATATTATTGTTTTAATTGCTAGATGATTTCTTTAAATAGCAACTGAGACAAACAAACATAAACATTGATACAAAGAGAATATTGACTTCCAAATCTATGTCTAGAGTTTGTTGGTTAATAGATGAAAAGAATAGATCAAGACTTGGAAAATCTATATCTAGAGTGATTCAAACCATAAATACATCATTGAAGCAAATATCTTTATCATTTAATGATCATTACCTTGTTCACATACAAATGATCAAAATAAATACATAAAAGTAAGATTAATTACCTCTAATCTTTACACAAAAGTGTTTAGCTACCCATCACCAAGGTAGCTTGATCAACATGTAAGAAAAGAAGCCTTTTTAGGATTAAAGTTGAAGAATCGAGGATTGATGCTCCAAAGACTTAATTATCACTTCTCCAAGAGTTTCTATGTTTTTTGACCTACAAACCCCTTTTTATATTTCTCAAATGCTAAAAAGTGTGAAAAGGTACAAGTTGTTGAAAATATCTTCCAAGTGATATATTTATAGACAAGGCCACTTAGTGCAGTAAGTGGTACCGCGCTAAGTGCCCTCCTAGGGGCGCTAAGCAGGATCAGAAGAACACAACTTATTTCCTAGGAAGTGCGCTAAGCGCGATAGGAGCTCACTTATGAAGTTTTTAGACTTTAGCTACTGGAATTCTCATGAGCACGCCGGTCTCGCGCTGAAAAGCTCGCTTAGCGCGCTATGCCGACATGAAAACTTGAAAACTTGCTTTTCAGTCCTTCTTTCTTGCACCAATTGTTTCTATCATCAAAAGAGGAAAGAAGAACTATTAAAGAACATCAAAATGCTCAATAGTCAAAATATTTACACTATAATCGAAAATTAACCTAAATATATTTAAACTACTAGATTTTAGACTAAACTGTCAAGAAAACCAATTGAAAGGGCCATAAAATCAAGTTAAAGTATGCACAATTTGGCACTTAACAATTGCAACTCCTTCAAACTCAAAAAATATAAAGAGATCATATTTCAGGACATGTGGTCTGACATCACATCTGCATCAACATAGCAACAGTCTCATATATGTCCATTGCTCCCCCTATCACATATAACCAATATTTTCCCTAAAGGCGAAAACTCAAATATCTTGAACTCCAAACCTCAACTACCTAAGTTCACACATCCCTCTCAAGAGGAAAACCCAAATCATCTGGCAGACAACTATGATCTATCCATGTTCACACATTAGAAACACATACAACATGAGCCACACATATTAGAAACATGTAAAATAGAAGCCATACATATTACACATAACATTAGAGTAAATTAGGGTAAAGATGTTTTGTTTCAAAGAAAAGTATGTCAAGATTAGATTTTGTTAATCCTTTTTAAACGTATCCGATTAATCAAGCATGCGAACTTAGTTTCAATCAATAAAATCGTGTATCCTTGCAAATCCGTTCATTTCTAAAGCGGGTCCGTGAATATTATTGTTTTAATTGCTAGATGATTTCTTTAAATAGCAACTGAGACAAACAAACATAAAGAACAAAGAGAATATTAACTTCCAAATCTATGTCTAGAGTTTGTTGGTTAATAGATGAAAAGAATAGATCAAGACTTGGAAAATCTATATCTAGAGTGATTCAAACCATAAATACATCATTGTAGCAAATATCTTTATCATTTAATGATCATTACCTTGTTCACATACAAAAGATCAAAATAAATAAATAAAAGTAAGATTAATTACCTCTAATCTTTACACAAAAGTGTTTAGCTACCCATCGCCAAGGTAGCCTGATCAACATGTAAGAAAAGAAGCCTTTTTAGGATTAAAGTCGAAGAATCGAGGATTGATGCTCCAAAGACTTAATTATCACTTCTCCAAGAGTTTCTATGTTTTTTGACCTACAAACCCCTTTTTCTATTTCTCAAATGCTAAAAAGTGGGAAAAGGTACAAGTTGTTGAAAATATCTTCCAAGTGATAGATTTATAGACAAGGCCACTTAGTGCAGTAAGTGGTACCGCGCTAAGTGCCCACATAGGGGCGCTACGCAGGATCAGAAGAACACAACTTATTTCCTAGGAAGTGCGCTAAGCGCGATAGGAGCTCACGTATGAAGTTTTGAGACTTTAGCTACTGGAATTTTCATGAGCACGCCGGTCTCGCGCTGAAAAGCTCGCTTAGCGCGCTATGCCGACATGAAAACTTGAAAACTTGCTTTTCAGTCCTTCTTTCTTGCACCAATTATTTCTATCATCAAAAATAGGAAAGAAGAACTATTAAAGAACATCAAAATGCTCAATATTCAAAATATTTTCACTAAAATCGAAAATTAACATGAATATATTTAAACTACTAGATTTTAGACTAAACTGTCAAGAAAACCAATTGAAAGGGCCATAAAATCAAGTTAAAGTATGCACAATTTGGCCCTTAACAATTGCAACTCCTTCAAACTCAAAAAATATAAAGAGATCATATGTCAGGACATGTGGTCTGACATCACATCTGCATCAACATTGCAACAATCTCATATATGTCCATTGCTCCCCCTATCACATATAACCAATATTTTCCCTAAAGGCGAAAACCCAAATATCTTGAACTCCAAACCTCAACAACCTAAGTTCACACATCCCTCTCAAGAGGAAAACCCAAATCATCTGGCAGGCAACTATGACCTATCCATGTTCACACATTAGAAACACATACAACATGAGCCACACATATTAGAAACATATAAAATAGAAGCCATACATATTATTCATAACATTAGAGTAAATTAGGGTAAAGATGTTTTGTTTCAAAGAAAAGTATGTCAAGATTAGATTTTGTTAATCCTTTTTAAACGTATCCGATTAATCAAGCATGCGAACTTAGTTTCAATCAATAAAATCGTGTATCCTTGCAAATCCGTTCATTCCTAAAGCGGGTCCGTGAATATTATTGTTTTAATTGCGTGATGATTTCTTTAAATAGCAACTGAGACAAACAAACATAAAGAACAAAGAGAATATTAACTTCCAAATCTATGTCTAGAGTTTGTTGGTTAATAGATGAAAAGAATAGATCAAGACTTGGAAAATCTATATCTAGAGTGATTCAAACCATAAATACATCATTGTAGCAAATATCTTTATCATTTAATGATCATTACCTTGTGCACATACAAAAGATCAAAATACATAAATAAAAGTAAGATTACTTACCTCTAATCTTTACACAAAAGTGTTTAGCTACCCATCGCCAAGGTAGCTTGATCAACATGTAAGAAAAGAAGCCTTTTTAGGATTAAAGTCGAAGAATCGAGGATTGATGCTCCAAAGACTTAATTATCACTTCTCCAAGAGTTTCTATGTTTTTTGACCTACAAACCCCTTTTTCTATTTCTCAAATGCTAAAAAGTGGGAAAAGGTACAAGTTGTTGAAAATATCTTCCAAGTGATAGATTTATAGACAAGGCCACTTAGTGCAGTAAGTGGTACCGCGCTAAGTGCCCACATAGGGGCGCTACACAGGATCAGAAGAACACAACTTATTTCCTAGGAAGTGCGCTAAGCGCGATAGGAGCTCACGTATGAAGTTTTGAGACTTTAGCTACTGGAATTTTCATGAGCACGCCGGTCTCGCGCTGAAAAGCTCGCTTAGCGCGCTATGCCGACATGAAAACTTGAAAACATGCTTTTCAGTCCTTCTTTCTTGCACCAATTATTTCTATCATCAAAAATAGGAAAGAAGAACTATTAAAGAACATCAAAATGCTCAAATTCAAAATATTTTCACTAAAATCGAAAATTAACATGAATATATTTAAACTACTAGATTTTAGACTAAACTGTCAAGAAAACCAATTGAAAGGGCCATAAAATCAAGTTAAAGTATGCACAATTTGGCCCTTAACAATTGCAACTCCTTCAAACTCAAAAAATATAAAGAGATCATATGTCAGGACATGTGGTCTGACATCACATCTGCATCAACATTGCAACAATCTCATATATGTCAATTGCTCCCCCTATCACATATAACCAATATTTTCCCTAAAGGCGAAAACCCAAATATCTTGAACTCCAAACCTCAACAACCTAAGTTCACACATCCCTCTCAAGAGGAAAACCCAAATCATCTGGCAGGCAACTATGACCTATCCATGTTCACACATTAGAAACACATACAACATGAGCCACACATATTAGAAACATATAAAATAGAAGCCATACATATTACTCATAACATTAGAGTAAATTAGGGTAAAGATGTTTTGTTTCAAAGAAAAGTATGTCAAGATTAGATTTTGTTAATCCTTTTTAAACGTATCCGATTAATCAAGCATGCGAACTTAGTTTCAATCAATAAAATCGTGTATCCTTGCAAATCCGTTCATTCCTAAAGCGGGTCCGTGAATATTATTGTTTTAATTGCGTGATGATTTCTTTAAATAGCAACTGAGACAAACAAACATAAAGAACAAAGAGAATATTAACTTCCAAATCTATGTCTAGAGTTTGTTGGTTAATAGATGAAAAGAATAGATCAAGACTTGGAAAATCTATATCTAGAGTGATTCAAACCATAAATACATCATTGTAGCAAATATCTTTATCATTTAATGATCATTACCTTGTGCACATACAAAAGATCAAAATACATAAATAAAAGTAAGATTACTTACCTCTAATCTTTACACAAAAGTGTTTAGCTACCCATCGCCAAGGTAGCTTGATCAACATGTAAGAAAAGAAGCCTTTTTAGGATTAAAGTCGAAGAATCGAGGATTGATGCTCCAAAGACTTAATTATCACTTCTCCAAGAGTTTCTATGTTTTTTGACCTACAAACCCCTTTTTCTATTTCTCAAATGCTAAAAAGTGTGAAAAGGTACAAGTTGTTGAAAATATCTTCCAAGTGATATATTTATAGACAAGGCCACTTAGTGCAGTAAGTGGTACCGCGCTAAGTGCCCTCATAGGGGCGCTACGCAGAATCTGAAGAACACAACTTATTTCCTAGGAAGTGCGCTAAGCGCGATAGGAGCTCACTTATGAAGTTTTGAGACTTTAGCTACTGGAATTTTCATGAGCACGCCGGTCTCGCGCTGAAAAGCTCGCTTAGCGCGCTATGCCGACATGAAAACTTGAAAACTTGCTTTTCAGTCCTTCTTTCTTGCACCAATTATTTCTATCATCAAAAATAGGAAAGAAGAACTATTAAAGAACATCAAAATGCTCAATATTCAAAATATTTACACTAAAATCGAAAATTAACATGAATATATTTAAACTACTAGATTTTAGACTAAACTGTCAAGAAAACCAATTGAAAGGGCCATAAAATCAAGTTAAAGTATGCACAATTTGGCCCTTAACAATTGCAACTCCTTCAAACTCAAAAAATATAAAGAGATCATATGTCAGGACATGTGGTCTGACATCACATCTGCATCAACATTGCAACAATCTCATATATGTGCATTGCTCCCCCTATCACATATAACCAATATTTTCCCTAAAGGCGAAAACCCAAATATCTTAAACTCCAAACCTCAACAACCTAAGTTCACACATCCCTCTCAAGAGGAAAACCCAAATCATCTGGCAGACCACTATGATCTATCCATGTTCACACATTAGAAACACATACAACATGAGCCACACATATTAGAAACATATAAAATAGAAGCCATACATATTACTCATAACATTAGAGTAAATTAGGGTAAAGATGTTTTGTTTTAAAGAAAAGTATGTCAAGATTAGATTTTGTTAATCCTTTTTAAACGTATCCGATTAATCAAGCATGCGAACCTAGTTTCAATCAATAAAATCGTGTATCCTTGCAAATCCGTTCATTCCTAAAGCGGGTCCGTGAATATTATTGTTTTAATTGCGTGATGATTTCTTTAAATAGCAACTGAGACAAACAAACATAAAGAACAAAGAGAATATTAACTTCCAAATCTATGTCTAGAGTTTGTTGGTTAATAGATGAAAAGAATAGATCAAGACTTGGAAAATCTATATCTAGAGTGATTCAAACCATAAATACATCATTGTAGCAAATATCTTTATCATTTAATGATCATTACCTTGTGCACATACAAAAGATCAAAATACATAAATAAAAGTAAGATTACCTACCTCTAATCTTTACACAAAAGTGTTTAGCTACCCATCGCCAAGGTAGCTTGATCAACATGTAAGAAAAGAAGCCTTTTTAGGATTAAAGTCGAAGAATCGAGGATTGATGCTCCAAAGACTTAATTATCACTTCTCCAAGAGTTTCTATGTTTTTTGACCTACAAACCCCTTTTTCTATTTCTCAAATGCTAAAAAGTGTGAAAAGGTACAAGTTGTTGAAAATATCTTCCAAGTGATATATTTATAGACAAGGCCACTTAGTGCAGTAAGTGGTACCGCGCTAAGTGCCCTCATAGGGGCGCTACGCAGAATCTGAAGAACACAACTTATTTCCTAGGAAGTGCGCTAAGCGCGATAGGAGCTCACTTATGAAGTTTTGAGACTTTAGCTACTGGAATTTTCATGAGCACGCCGGTCTCGCGCTGAAAAGCTCGCTTAGCGCGCTATGCCGACATGAAAACTTGAAAACTTGCTTTTCAGTCCTTCTTTCTTGCACCAATTATTTCTATCATCAAAAATAGGAAAGAAGAACTATTAAAGAACATCAAAATGCTCAATATTCAAAATATTTACACTAAAATCGAAAATTAACATGAATATATTTAAACTACTAGATTTTAGACTAAACTGTCAAGAAAACCAATCGAAAGGGCCATAAAATCAAGTTAAAGTATGCACAATTTGGCCCTTAACAATTGCAACTCCTTCAAACTCAAAAAATATAAAGAGATCATATGTCAGGACATGTGGTCTGACATCACATCTGCATCAACATTGCAACAATCTCATATATGTGCATTGCTCCCCCTATCACATATAACCAATATTTTCCCTAAAGGCGAAAACCCAAATATCTTAAACTCCAAACCTCAACAACCTAAGTTCACACATCCCTCTCAAGAGGAAAACCCAAATCATCTGGCAGACAACTATGATCTATCCATGTTCACACATTAGAAACACATACAACATGAGCCACACATATTAGAAACATATAAAATAGAAGCCATACATATTACTCATAACATTAGAGTAAATTAGGGTAAAGATGTTTTGTTTCAAAGAAAAGTATGTCAAGATTAGATTTTGTTAATCCTTTTTAAACGTATCCGATTAATCAAGCATGCGAACTTAGTTTCAATCAATAAAATCGTGTATCCTTGCAAATCCGTTCATTCCTAAAGCGGGTCCGTGAATATTATTGTTTTAATTGCGTGATGATTTCTTTAAATAGCAACTGAGACAAACAAACATAAAGAACAAAGAGAATATTAACTTCCAAATCTATGTCTAGAGTTTGTTGGTTAATAGATGAAATGAATAGATCAAGACTTGGAAAATCTATATCTAGAGTGATTCAAACCATAAATACATCATTGTAGCAAATATCTTTATCATTTAATGATCATTACCTTGTTCACATACAAAAGATCAAAATAAATAAATAAAAGTAAGATTACTTACCTCTAATCTTTACACAAAAGTGTTTAGCTACCCATCGCCAAGGTAGCTTGATCAACATGTAAGAAAAGAAGCCTTTTTAGGATTAAAGTCGAAGAATCGAGGATTGATGCTCCAAAGACTTAATTATCACTTCTCCAAGAGTTTCTATGGTTTTTGACCTACAAACCCCTTTTTCTATTTCTCAAATGCTAAAAAGTGTGAAAAGGTACAAGTTGTTGAAAATATCTTCCAAGTGATATATTTATAGACAAGGCCACTTAGTGCAGTAAGTGTTACCGCGCTAAGGGCCCTCATAGGGGCGCTACGCAGAATCAGAAGAACACAACTTATTTCCTAGGAAGTGCGCTAAGCGCGATAGGAGCTCACTTATGAAGTTTTGAGACATTAGCTACTGGAATTTTCATGAGCACGCCAGTCTCGCGCTGAAAAGCTCGCTTAGCGCGCTATGCCAACATGAAAAGTTGAAAACTTGCTTTTCAGTCCTTCTTTCTTGCACCAATTATTTCTATCATCAAAAATAGGAAAGAAGAACTATTAAAGAAGATCAAAATGCTCAATATTCAAAATATTTACACTAAAATCGAAAATTAACATGAATATATTTAAACTACTAGATTTTAGACAAAACTTTCAAGAAAACCAATTGAAAGGGCCATAAAATCAAGTTAAAGTATGCACAATTTGGACCTTAACAATTGCAACTCCTTCAAACTCAAAAAATATAAAGAGATCATATGTCAGGACATGTGATCTGACATCACATCTGCATCAACAATGCAACAATCTCATATATGTCCATTGCTCCCCCTATCACATATAACCAATATTTTCCCTAAAGGGGAAAACCCAAATATCTTGAACTCCAAACCTCAACAACCTAAGTTCACACATCCCTCTCAAGAGGAAAACCCAAATCATCTGGCAGACAACTATGATCTATCCATGTTCACACATTAGAAACACATACAACATGAGCCACACATATTAGAAACATATAAAATAGAAGCCATACATATTACTCATAACATTAGAGTAAATTAGGGTAAAGATGTTTTGTTTCAAAGAAAAGTATGTCAAGATTAGATTTTGTTAATCCTTTTTAAACGTATCCGATTAATCAAGCATGCGAACTTAGTTTCAATCAATAAAATCGTGTATCCTTGCAAATCCGTTCATTTCTAAAGCGGGTCCGTGAATATTATTGTTTTAATTGCTAGATGATTTCTTTAAATAGCAACTAAGACAAACAAACATAAAGAACAAAGAGAACATTAACTTCCAAATCTATGTCTAGAGTTTGTTGGTTAATAGATGAAAAGAATAGATCAAGACTTGGAAAATCTATATCTAGAGTGATTTAAACCATAAATACATCATTGAAGTAAATATCTTTATCATTTAATGATCATTACCTTGTTCACATACAAAAGATCAAAATAAATACATAAAAGTAAGATTAATTACCTCTAATCTTTACACAAAAGTGTTTAGCTACCCATAACCGAGGTAGCTTGATCAACATGTAAGAAAAGAAGCCTTTTTAGGATTAAAGTCGAAGAATCGAGGATTGATGCTCCAAAGACTTAATTATCACTTCTCCAAGAGTTTCTATGTTTTTTGACCTACAAACCCCATTTTCTATTTCTCAAATGCTAAAAAGTGTGAAAAGGTACAAGTTGTTGAAAATATCTTCCAAGTGATATATTTATAGACAAGGCCACTTAGTGCAGTAAGTGGTACCGCGCTAAGTGCCCTCATATGGGCGCTAAGCAGGATCAGAAGAACACAACTTATTTCCTAGGATGTGCGCTAAGCGCGATAGGAGCTCACTTATGAAGTTTTGAGACATTAGCTACTGGAATTTTCATGAGCACGTCGGTCTCGCGCTGAAAAGCTCGCTTAGCGCGCTATGCCGACATGAAAACTTGAAAACATGCTTTTCAGTCCTTCTTTCTTGCACCAATTGTTTCTATCATCAAAAATAGGAAAGAAGAACTATTAAAGAACATCAAAATGCTCAATATTCAAAATATTTACACTAAAATCGAAAATTAACATAAATATATTTAAACTACTAGATTTTAGACTAAACTTTCAAGAAAACCAATTGAAAGCGCCATAAAATCAAGTTAAAGTATGCACAATTTGGACCTTAACAATTGCAACTCCTTCAAACTCAAAAAATATAAAGAGATCATATGTCAGGACATGTGATCTGACATCACATCTGCATCAACAATGCAACAATCTCATATATGTCCATTGCTCCCCCTATCACATATAACCAATATTTTCCCTAAAGGCGAAAACCCAAATATCTTGAACTCCAAACCTCAACAACCTAAGTTCACACATCCCTCTCAAGAGGAAAACCCAAATCATCTGGCAGACAACTATGATCTATCCATGTTCACACATTAGAAACACATACAACATGAGCCACACATATTAGAAACATATAAAATAGAAGCCATACATATTACTCATAACATTAGAGTAAATTAGGGTAAAGATGTTTTGTTTCAAAGAAAAGTATGTCAAGATTAGATTTTGTTAATCCTTTTTAAACGTATCCGATTAATCAAGCATGCGAACTTAGTTTCAATCAATAAAATCGTGTATCCTTGCAAATCCGTTCATTTCTAAAGCGGGTCCGTGAATATTATTGTTTTAATTGCTAGATGATTTCTTTAAATAGCAACTAAGACAAACAAACATAAAGAACAAAGAGAACATTAACTTCCAAATCTATGTCTAGAGTTTGTTGGTTAATAGATGAAAAGAATAGATCAAGACTTGGAAAATCTATATCTAGAGTGATTTAAACCATAAATACATCATTGAAGTAAATATCTTTATCATTTAATGATCATTACCTTGTTCACATACAAAAGATCAAAATAAATACATAAAAGTAAGATTAATTACCTCTAATCTTTACACAAAAGTGTTTAGCTACCCATCACCAAGGTAGCTTGATCAACATGTAAGAAAAGAAGCCTTTTTAGGATTAAAGTCGAAGAATCGAGGATTGATGCTCCAAATACTTAATTATCACTTCTCCAAGAGTTTCTATGTTTTTTGACCTACAAACCCCTTTTTCTATTTCTCAAACGCTAAAAAGTGTGAAAAGGTACAAGTTGTTGAAAATATCTTCCAAGTGATATATTTATAGACAAGGCCACTTAGTGCAGTAAGTGGTACCGCGCTAAGTGCCCTCATAGGGGCGCTAAGCAGAATCAGAAGAACACAACTTATTTCCTAGGAAGTGCGCTAAGCGCGATAGGAGCTTACTTATGAAGTTCTGAGACTTTAGCTACTGGAATTTTCATGAGCACGCCGGTCTCGCGCTGAAAAGCTCGCTTAGCGCGCTATGCCGACATGAAAACTTGAAAACTTGCTTTTCAGTCCTTCTTTCTTGCACCAATTGTTTCTATCATCAAAAATAGGAAAGAAGAACTATTAAAGAACATCAAAATGCTCAATATTCAAAATATTTACACTAAAATCGAAAATTAACATAAATATATTTAAACTACTAGATTTTAGACTCAACTTTCAAGAAAACCAATTGAAAGGGCCATAAAATCAAGTTAAAGTATGCACAATTTGGCCCTTAACAATTGCAACTCCTTCAAACTCAAAAAATATAAAGAGATCATAAGTCAGGACATGTGGTCTGACATCACATCTGCATCAACATAGCAACAATCTCATATATGTCCATTGCTCCCCCTATCACATATAACCAATATTATCCCTAAAGGCGAAAACCCAAATATCTTGAACTCCAAACCTCAACAACCTAAGTTCACACATCCCTCTCAAGAGGAAAACCCAAATCATCTGGCAGACAACTATGATCTATCCATGTTCACACATTAGAAACACATACAACATGAGCCACACATATTAGAAACATATAAAATAGAAGCCATACATATTACTCATAACATTAGAGTAAATTAGGGTAAAGATGTTTTGTTTCAATGAAAAGTATGTCAAGATTAGATTTTGTTAATCCTTTTTAAACGTATCCGATTAATCAAGCATGTGAACTTAGTTTCAATCAATAAAATCGTGTATCCTTGAAAATCCGTTCATTTCTAAAGCGGGTCGTGAATATTATTGTTTTAATTGCTAGTTGATTTCTTTAAATAGCAACTGAGACAAACAAACATAAAGAACAAAGAGAACATTAACTTCCAAATCTATGTCTAGAGTTTGTTGGTTAATAGATGAAAAGAATAGATCAAGACTTGGAAAATCTATATCTAGAGTGATTTAAACCATAAATACATCATTGAAGTAAATATCTTTATCATTTAATGATCATTACCTTGTTCACATACAAAAGATCAAAATAAATACATAAAAGTAAGATTAATTACCTCTAATCTTTACACAAAAGTGTTTAGCTACCCATCACCAAGGTAGCTTGATCAACATGTAAGAAAAGAAGCCTTTTTAGGATTAAAGTCGAAGAATCGAGGATTGATGCTCCAAAGACTTAATTATCACTTCTCCAAGAGTTTCTATGTTTTTTGACCTACAAACCCCTTTTTCTATTTCTCAAATGCTAAAAAGTGTGAAAAGGTACAAGTTGTTGAAAATATCTTCCAAGTGATATATTTATAGACAAGGCCACTTAGTGCAGTAAGTGGTACCGCGCTAATTGCCCTCATAGGGGCGCTAAGCAGGATCACAAGAACACAACTTATTTCCTAGGAAGTGCGCTAAGCGCGATAGGAGCTCACTTATGAAGTTTTGAGACTTTAGCTACTAGAATTTTCATGAGCACGCCGGTCTCGCGCTGAAAAGCTCGCTTAGCGCGCTATGCCGAAATGAAAACTTGAAAACTTGCTTTTCAGTCCTTCTTTCTTGCACTAATTGTTTCTATCATCAAAAATAGGAAAGAAGAACTATTAAAGAACATCAAAATGCTCAATATTCAAATATTTACACTAAAATCGAAAATTAACATAAATATATTTAAACTACTAGATTTTAGACTAAACTGTCAAGAAAACCAATTGAAAGGGCCATAAAATCAAGTTAAAGTATGCACAATTTGGCCCTTAACAATTGCAACTCCTTCAAACTCAAAAAATATAAAGAGATCATATGTCAGGACATGTGGTCTGACATCACATCTGCATCAACATAGCAATAATCTCATATATGTCCATTGCTCCCCCTATCACATATAACCAGTATTTTCCCTAAAGGCGAAAACCCAAATATCTTGAACTCCAAACCTCAACTACCTAAGTTCACACATCCCTCTCAAGAGAAAAACACAAATCATCTGGCAGACAACTATGATCTATCCATGTTCACACATTAGAAACACATACAACATGAGCCACACATATTAGAAACATATAAAATAGAAGCCATACATATTACTCATAACATTAGAGTAAATTAGGGTAAAGTTGTTTTGTTTCAAAGAAAAGTATGCCAAGATTAGATTTTGTTAATCCTTTTTAAACGTATCTGATTAATCAAGCATGCGAACTTAGTTTCAATCAATAAAATCGTGTATCCTTGCAAATCCGTTCATTTCTAAAGCGGGTCCATGAATATTATTGTTTTAATTGCTAGATGATTTCTTTAAATAGCAACTGAGACAAACAAACATAAAGAACAAAGAGAATATTAACTTCCAAATCTATGTCTAGAGTTTGTTGGTTAATAGATGAAAAGAATAGATCAAGACTTGGAAAATCTATATCTAGAGTGATTCAAACCATAAATACATCATTGTAGCAAATATCTTTATCATTTAATGATCATTACCTTGTTCACATACAAAAGATCAAAATAAATAAATAAAAGTAAGATTAATTACCTCTAATCTTTACACAAAAGTGTTTAGCTACCCATCACCAAGGTAGCTTGATCAACATGTAAGAAAAGAAGCCTTTTTAAGATTAAAGTCGAAGAATCGAGGATTGATGCTCCAAAGACTTAATTATCACTTCTCCAAGAGTTTCTATGTTTTTTGACCTACAAACCCCTTTTTCTATTTCTCAAATGCTAAAAAGTGTGAAAAGGTACAAGTTGTTGAAAATATCTTCCAAGTGATATATTTATAGACAAGGCCACTTAGTGCAGTAAGTGGTACCGCGCTACGTGCCCTCATAGGGGCGCTAAGCAGAATCAGAAGAACACAACTTATTTCCTAGGAAGTGCGCTAAGCGCGATAGGAGCTCACTTATGAAGTTCTGAGACTTTAGCTACTGGAATTTTCATGAGCACGCCGGTCTCACACTGAAAAGCTTGCTTAGCACGCTATGCCAACATGAAAACTTGAAAACTTGCTTTTCAGTCCTTCTTTCTTGCACCAATTGTTTCTATCATCAAAAATAGGAAAGAAGAACTATTAAAGAACATCAAAATGCTCAATATTCAAAATATTTACACTAAAATCGAAAATTAACATAAATATATTTAAACTACTAGATTTTAGACTAATCTTTCAAGAAAACCAATTGAAAGGGCCATAAAATCAAGTTAAAGTATGCACAATTTGACCCTTAACAATTGCAACTCCTTCAAACTCAAAAAATATAAAGAGATCATAAGTCAGGACATGTGGTCTGACATCACATCTGCATCAACATAGCAACAATCTCATATATGTCCATTGCTCCCCCTATCACATATAACCAATATTTTCCCTAAAGGCGAAAACCCAAATATCTTGAACTCCAAACCTCAACAACCTAAGTTCACACATCCCTCTCAAGAGGAAAACCCAAATCATCTGGCAGACAACTATGATCTATCCATGTTCACACATTAGAAACACATACAACATGAGCCACACATATTAGAAATATATAAAATAGAAGCCATACATATTACTCATAACATTAGAGTAAATTAGGGTAAAGATGTTTTGTTTCAAAGAAAAGTATGTCAAGATTAGATTTTGTTAATCCTTTTTAAACGTATCCGATTAATCAAGCATGCGAACTTAGTTTCAATCAATAAAATCGTGTATCCTTGAAAATCCGTTCATTTCTAAAGCGGGTCGTGAATATTATTGTTTTAATTGCTAGTTGATTTCTTTAAATAGCAACTGAGACAAACAAACATAAAGAACAAAGAGAACATTAACTTCCAAATCTATGTCTAGAGTTTGTTGGTTAATAGATGAAAAGAATAGATCAAGACTTGGAAAATCTATATCTAGAGTGATTTAAACCATAAATACATCATTGAAGTAAATATCTTTATCATTTAATGATCATTACCTTGTTCACATACAAAATATCAAAATAAATACATAAAAGTAAGATTAATTACCTCTAATCTTTACACAAAAGTGTTTAGCTACCCATCACCAAGGTAGCTTGATCAACATGTAAGAAAAGAAGCCTTTTTAGGATTAAAGTCGAAGAATCGAGGATTGATGCTCCAAAGACTTAATTATCACTTCTCCAAGAGTTTCTATGTTTTTTGACCTACAAACCCCTTTTTCTATTTCTCAAATGCTAAAAAGTGTGAAAAGGTACAAGTTGTTGAAAATATCTTCCAAGTGATATATTTATAGACAAGGCCACTTAGTGCAGTAAGTGGTACCGCGCTAATTGCCCTCATAGGGGCGCTAAGCAGGATCACAAGAACACAACTTATTTCCTAGGAAGTGCGCTAAGCGCGATAGGAGCTCACTTATGAAGTTTTGAGACTTTAGCTACTAGAATTTTCATGAGCACGCCGGTCTCGCGCTGAAAAGCTCGCTTAGCGCGCTATGCCGAAATGAAAACTTGAAAACTTGCTTTTCAGTCCTTCTTTCTTGCACTAATTGTTTCTATCATAAAAAAATAGGAAAGAAGAACTATTAAAGAACATCAAAATGCTCAATATTCAAAATATTTACACTAAAATCGAAAATTAACATAAATATATTTAAACTACTAGATTTTAGACTAAACTGTCAAGAAAACCAATTGAAAGGGCCATAAAATCAAGTTAAAGTATGCACAATTTGGCCCTTAACAATTGCAACTCCTTCAAACTCAAAAAATATAAAGAGATCATATGTCAGGACATGTGGTCTGACATAACATCTGCATCAACATAGCAACAATCTCATATATGTCCATTGCTCCACCTATCACATATAACCAGTATTTTCCCTAAAGGCGAAAACCCAAATATCTTGAACTCCAAACTTCAACTACCTAAGTTCACACATCCCTCTCAAGAGAAAAACACAAATCATCTGGCAGACAACTATGATCTATCCATGTTCACACATTAGAAACACATACAACATGAGCCACACATATTAGAAACATATAAAATAGAAGCCATACATATTACTCATAACATTAGAGTAAATTAGGGTAAAGTTGTTTTGTTTCAAAGAAAAGTATGCCAAGATTAGATTTTGTTAATCCTTTTTAAACGTATCTGATTAATCAAGCATGCAAACTTAGTTTCAATCAATAAAATCGTGTATCCTTGAAAATCCGTTCATTTCTAAAGCGGGTCGTGAATATTATTGTTTTAATTGCTAGTTGATTTCTTTAAATAGCAACTGAGACAAACAAACATAAAGAACAAAGAGAACATTAACTTCCAAATCTATGTCTAGAGTTTGTTGGTTAATAGATGAAAAGAATAGATCAAGACTTGGAAAATCTATATCTAGAGTGATTTAAACCATAAATACATCATTGAAGTAAATATCTTTATCATTTAATGATCATTACCTTGTTCACATACAAAAGATCAAAATAAATACATAAAAGTAAGATTAATTACCTCTAATCTTTACACAAAAGTGTTTAGCTACCCATCACCAAGGTAGCTTGATCAACATGTAAGAAAAGAAGCCTTTTTAGGATTAAAGTCGAAGAATCGAGGATTGATGCTCCAAAGACTTAATTATCACTTCTCCAAGAGTTTCTATGTTTTTTGACCTACAAACCCCTTTTTCTATTTCTCAAATGCTAAAAAGTGTGAAAAGGTACAAGTTGTTGAAAATATCTTCCAAGTGATATATTTATAGACAAGGCCACTTAGTGCAGTAAGTGGTACCGCGCTAATTGCCCTCATAGGGGCGCTAAGCAGGATCACAAGAACACAACTTATTTCCTAGGAAGTGCGCTAAGCGCGATAGGAGCTCACTTATGAAGTTTTGAGACTTTAGCTACTAGAATTTTCATGAGCACGCCGGTCTCGCGCTGAAAAGCTCGCTTAGCGCGCTATGCCGAAATGAAAACTTGAAAACTTGCTTTTCAGTCCTTCTTTCTTGCACTAATTGTTTCTATCATAAAAAAATAGGAAAGAAGAACTATTAAAGAACATCAAAATGCTCAATATTCAAAATATTTACACTAAAATCGAAAATTAACATAAATATATTTAAACTACTAGATTTTAGACTAAACTGTCAAGAAAACCAATTGAAAGGGCCATAAAATCAAGTTAAAGTATGCACAATTTGGCCCTTAACAATTGCAACTCCTTCAAACTCAAAAAATATAAAGAGATCATATGTCAGGACATGTGGTCTGACATAACATCTGCATCAACATAGCAACAATCTCATATATGTCCATTGCTCCACCTATCACATATAACCAGTATTTTCCCTAAAGGCGAAAACCCAAATATCTTGAACTCCAAACCTCAACTACCTAAGTTCACACATCCCTCTCAAGAGAAAAACACAAATCATCTGGCAGACAACTATGATCTATCCATGTTCACACATTAGAAACACATACAACATGAGCCACACATATTAGAAACATATAAAATAGAAGCCATACATATTACTCATAACATTAGAGTAAATTAGGGTAAAGTTGTTTTGTTTCAAAGAAAAGTATGCCAAGATTAGATTTTGTTAATCCTTTTTAAACGTATCTGATTAATCAAGCATGCAAACTTAGTTTCAATCAATAAAATCGTGTATCCTTGAAAATCCGTTCATTTCTAAAGCGGGTCGTGAATATTATTGTTTTAATTGCTAGTTGATTTCTTTAAATAGCAACTGAGACAAACAAACATAAAGAACAAAGAGAACATTAACTTCCAAATCTATGTATAGAGTTTGTTGGTTAATAGATGAAAAGAATAGATCAAGACTTGGAAAATCTATATCTAGAGTGATTTAAACCATAAATACATCATTGAAGTAAATATCTTTATCATTTAATGATCATTACCTTGTTCACATACAAAAGATCAAAATAAATACATAAAAGTAAGATTAATTACCTCTAATCTTTACACAAAAGTGTTTAGCTACCCATCACCAAGGTAGCTTGATCAACATGTAAGAAAAGAAGCCTTTTTAGGATTAAAGTCGAAGAATCGAGGATTGATGCTCCAAAGACTTAATTATCACTTCTCCAAGAGTTTCTATGTTTTTTGACCTACAAACCCCTTTTTCTATTTCTCAAATGCTAAAAAGTGTGAAAAGGTACAAGTTGTTGAAAATATCTTCCAAGTGATATATTTATAGACAAGGCCACTTAGTGCAGTAAGTGGTACCGCGCTAATTGCCCTCATAGGGGCGCTAAGCAGGATCACAAGAACACAACTTATTTCCTAGGAAGTGCGCTAAGCGCGATAGGAGCTCACTTATGAAGTTTTGAGACTTTAGCTACTAGAATTTTCATGAGCACGCCGGTCTCGCGCTGAAAAGCTCGCTTAGCGCGCTATGCCGAAATGAAAACTTGAAAACTTGCTTTTCAGTCCTTCTTTCTTGCACTAATTGTTTCTATCATAAAAAATAGGAAAGAAGAACTATTAAAGAACATCAAAATGCTCAATATTCAAAATATTTACACTAAAATCGAAAATTAACATAAATATATTTAAACTACTAGATTTTAGACTAAACTGTCAAGAAAACCAATTGAAAGGGCCATAAAATCAAGTTAAAGTATGCACAATTTGGCCCTTAACAATTGCAACTCCTTCAAACTCAAAAAATATAAAGAGATCATATGTCAGGACATGTGGTCTGACATAACATCTGCATCAACATAGCAACAATCTCATATATGTCCATTGCTCCACCTATCACATATAACCAGTATTTTCCCTAAAGGCGAAAACCCAAATATCTTGAACTCTAAACCTCAACTACCTAAGTTCACACATCCCTCTCAAGAGAAAAACACAAATCATCTGGCAGACAACTATGATCTATCCATGTTCACACATTAGAAACACATACAACATGAGCCACACATATTAGAAACATATAAAATAGAAGCCATACATATTACTCATAACATTAGAGTAAATTAGGGTAAAGTTGTTTTGTTTCAAAGAAAAGTATGCCAAGATTAGATTTTGTTAATCCTTTTTAAACGTATCTGATTAATCAAGCATGCGAACTTAGTTTCAATCAATAAAATCGTGTATCCTTGCAAATCCGTTCCTTTCTAAAGCGGGTCCATGAATATTATTGTTTTAATTGCTAGATGATTTCTTTAAATAGCAACTGAGACAAACAAACATAAAGAACAAAGAGAATATTAACTTCCAAATCTATGTCTAGAGTTTGTTGGTTAATAGATGAAAAGAATAGATCAAGACTTGGAAAATCTATATCTAGAGTGATTCAAACCATAAATACATCATTGTAGCAAATATCTTTATCATTTAATGATCATTACCTTGTTCACATACAAAAGATCAAAATAAATACATAAAAGTAAGATTAATTACCTCTAATCTTTACACAAAAGTGTTTAGCTACCCATCGCCAAGGTAGCTTGATCAACATGTAAGAAAAGAAGCCTTTTTAGGATTAAAGTCGAAGAATCGAGGATTGATGCTCCAAAGACTTAATTATCATTTCTCCAAGAGTTTCTATGTTTTTTGACCTACAAACCCCTTTTTCTATTTCTTAAACGCTAAAAAGTGTGAAAAGGTACAAGTTGTTGAAAATATATTCCAAGTGATATATTTATAGACAAGGCCACTTAGTGCAGTAAGTGGTACCGCGCTAAGTGCCCTCATAGGGGCGCTAAGCAGAATCAGAAGAACACAACTTATTTCCTAGGAAGTGCGCTAAGCGCGATAGGAGCTCACTTATGAAGTTCTGAGACTTTAGCTACTGGAATTTTCATGAGCACGCCGGTCTCGCGCTGAAAAGCTTGCTTAGCACGCTATGCCAACATGAAAACTTGAAAACTTGCTTTTCAGTCCTTCTTTCTTGCACCAATTGTTTCTATCATCAAAAATAGGAAAGAAGAACTATTAAAGAACATCAAAATGCTCAATATTCAAAATATTTACACTAAAATCGAAAATTAACATAAATATATTTAAACTACTAGATTTTAGACTAAACTTTCAAGAAAACCAATTGAAAGGGCCATAAAATCAAGTTAAAGTATGCACAATTTGGCCCTTAACAATTGCAACTCCTTCAAACTCAAAAAATATAAAGAGATCATATGTCAGGACATGTGGTCTGACATCACATCTGCATCAACATAGCAACAATCTCATATATGTCCATTGCTCCCCCTATCACATATAACCAATATTTTCCCTAAAGGCGAAAACCCAAATATCTTGAACTCCAAACCTCAACAACCTAAGTTCACACATCCCTCTCAAGAGGAAAACCCAAATCATCTGGCAGACAACTATGATCTATCCATGTTCACACATTAGAAACACATACAACATGAGCCACACATATTAGAAACATATAAAATAGAAGCCATACATATTACTCATATGATTAGAGTAAATTAGGGTAAAGATGTTTTGTTTCAAAGAAAAGTATGTCAAGATTAGATTTTGTTAATCCTTTTTAAACGTATCCGATTAATCAGGCATGCAAACTTAGTTTCAATCAATAAAATCGTGTATCCTTGAAAATCCGTTCATTTCTAAAGCGGGTCCGTTAATATTATTGTTTTAATTGCTAGATGATTTCTTTAAATAGCAACTGAGACAAACAAACATAAAGAACAAAGAGAACATTAACTTCCAAATCTATGTCTAGAGTTTGTTGGTTAATAGATGAAAAGAATAGATCAATACTTGGAAAATCTATATCTAGAGTGATTCAAACCATAAATACATCATTGAAGTAAATATCTTTATCATTTAATGATCATTACCTTGTTCACATACAAAAGATCTAAATAAATACATAAAAGTAAGATTAATTACCTCTAATCTTTACACAAAAGTGTTTAGCTACCCATCACCAAGGTAGCTTGATCAACATGTAAGAAAAGAAGCCTTTTTAGGATTAAAGTCAAAGAATCGAGGATTGATGCTCCAAAGACTTAATTATCACTTCTCCAAGAGTTTCTATGTTTTTTGACCTACAAACCCCTTTTTGTATTTCTCAAACGCTAAAAAGTGTGAAAAGGTACAAGTTGTTGAAAATATCTTCCAAGTGATATATTTATAGACAAGGCCACTTAGTGCAGTAAGTGGTACCGCGCTAAGTGCCCTCATAGGGGCGCTAAGCAGAATCAGAAGAACACAACTTATTTCCTAGAAAGTGCGCTAAGCGCGATAGGAGCTCACTTATGAAGTTTTGAGACTTTAGCTACTGGAATTTTCATGAGCACGCCGGCCTCGCGCTGAAAAGCTCGCTTAGCGCGCTATGCCGAAATGAAAACTTGAAAACTTGCTTTTCAGTCCTTCTTTCTTGCACCAATTGTTTCTATCATCAAAAATAGGAAAGAAGAACTATTAAAGAACATCAAAATGCTCAATATTCAAAATATTTACACTAAAATCGAAAATTAACATAAATATATTTAAACTACTAGATTTTAGACTAAACTTTCAAGAAAACCAATTGAAAGGGCCATAAAATCAAGTTAAAGTATGCACAATTTGGCCCTTAACAATTGCAACTCCTTCAAACTCAAAAAATATAAAGAGATCATATGTCAGGACATGTGGTCTGACATCACATCTGCATCAACATAGCAACAATCTCATATATGTCCATTGCTCCCCCTATCACATATAACCAATATTTTCCCTAAAGGCGAAAACCCAAATATCTTGAACTCCAAACCTCAACAACCTAAGTTCACACATCCCTCTCAAGAGGAAAACCCAAATCATCTGGCAGACAACTATGATCTATCCATGTTCACACATTAGAAACACATACAACATGAGCCACACATATTAGAAACATATAAAATAGAAGCCATACATATTACTCATAACATTAGAGTAAATTAGGGTAAAGATGTTTTGTTTCAAAGAAAAGTATGTCAAGATAAGATTTTGTTAATCCTTTTTAAACGTATCCGATTAATCAAGCATGCAAACTTAGTTTCAATCAATAAAATCGTGTATCCTTGAAAATACGTTCATTTCTAAAGCGGGTCCGTTAATATTATTGTTTTAATTGCTAGATGATTTCTTTAAATAGCAACTGAGACAAACAAACATAAAGAACAAAGAGAACATTAACTTCCAAATCTATGTCTAGAGTTTGTTGGTTAATAGATGAAAAGAATAGATCAAGACTTGGAAAATCTATATCTAGAGTGATTCAAACCATAAATACATCATTGAAGTAAACATCTTTATCATTTAATGATCATTACCTTGTTCACATACAAAAGATCAAAATAAATACATAAAAGTAAGATTAATTACCTCTAATCTTTACACAAAAGTGTTTAGCTACCCATCACCAAGGTAGCTTGATCAACATGTAAGAAAAGAAGCCTTTTTAGGATTAAAGTCGAAGAATCGAGGACTGATGCTTCAAAGACTTAATTATCACTTCTCCAAGAGTTTCTATGTTTTTTGACCTACAAACCCCTTTTTCTATTTCTCAAACGCTAAAAAGTGTGAAAAGGTACAAGTTGTTGAAAATATCTTCCAAGTGATATATTTATAGACAAGGCCACTTAGTGCAGTAAGTGGTACCGCGCTAAGTGCCCTCATAGGGGCGCTAAGCAGAATCAGAAGAACACAACTTATTTCCTAGAAAGTGCGCTAAGCGCGATAGGAGCTCACTTATGAAGTTCTGAGACTTTAGCTACTGGAATTTTCATGAGCACGCCGGCCTCGCGCTGAAAAGCTCGCTTAGCGCGCTATGCCGAAATGAAAACTTGAAAACTTGCTTTTCAGTCCTTCTTTCTTGCACCAATTGTTTCTATCATCAAAAATAGGAAAGAAGAACTATTAAAGAACATCAAAATGCTCAATATTCAAAATATTTACACTAAAATCGAAAATTAACATAAATATATTTAAACTACTAGATTTTAGACTAAACTTTCAAGAAAACCAATTGAAAGGGCCATAAAATCAAGTTAAAGTATGCACAATTTGGCCCTTAACAATTGCAACTCCTTCAAACTCAAAAAATATAAAGAGATCATATGTCAGGACATGTGGTCTGACATCACATCTGCATCAACATAGCAACAATCTCATATATGTCCATTGCTCCCCCTATCACATATAACCAATATTTTCCCTAAAGGCGAAAACCCAAATATCTTGAACTCCAAACCTCAACAACCTAAGTTCACACATCCCTCTCAAGAGGAAAACCCAAATCATCTGGCAGACAACTATGATCTATCCATGTTCACACATTAGAAACACATACAACATGAGCCACACATATTAGAAACATATAAAATAGAAGCCATACATATTACTCATAACATTAGAGTAAATTAGGGTAAAGATGTTTTGTTTCAAAGAAAAGTATGTCAAGATAAGATTTTGTTAATCCTTTTTAAACGTATCCGATTAATCAAGCATGCAAACTTAGTTTCAATCAATAAAATCGTGTATCCTTGAAAATCCGTTCATTTCTAAAGCGGGTCCGTTAATATTATTGTTTTAATTGCTAGATGATTTCTTTAAATAGCAACTGAGACAAACAAACATAAAGAATAAAGAGAACATTAACTTCCAAATCTATGTCTAGAGTTTGTTGGTTAATAGATGAAAAGAATAGATCAAGACTTGGAAAATCTATATCTAGAGTAATTCAAACCATAAATACATCATTGAAGTAAACATCTTTATCATTTAATGATCATTACCTTGTTCACATACAAAAGATCAAAATAAATACATAAAAGTAAGATTAATTACCTCTAATCTTTACACAAAAGTGTTTAGCTACCCATCACCAAGGTAGCTTGATCAACATGTAAGAAAAGAAGCCTTTTTAGGATTAAAGTCGAAGAATCGAGGATTGATGCTTCAAAGACTTAATTATCACTTCTCCAAGAGTTTCTATGTTTTTTGACCTACAAACCCCTTTTTCTATTTCTCAAACGCTAAAAAGTGTGAAAAGGTACAAGTTGTTGAAAATATCTTCCAAGTGATATATTTATAGACAAGGCCACTTAGTGCAGTAAGTGGTACCGCGCTAAGTGCCCTCATAGGGGCGCTAAGCAGAATCAGAAGAACACAACTTATTTCCTAGAAAGTGCGCTAAGCGCGATAGGAGCTCACTTATGAAGTTCTGAGAATTTAGCTACTGGAATTTTCATGAGCACGCTGGCCTCGCGCTGAAAAGCTCGCTTAGCGCGCTATGCCGAAATGAAAACTTGAAAACTTGCTTTTCAGTCCTTCTTTCTTGCACCAATTGTTTCTATCATCAAAAATAGGAAAGAAGAACTATTAAAGAACATCAAAATGCTCAATATTCAAAATATTTACACTAAAATCGAAAATTAACATAAATATATTTAAACTACTAGATATTAGACTAAACTTTCAAGAAAACCAATTGAAAGGGCCATAAAATCAAGTTAAAGTATGCACAATTTGGCCCTTAACAATTGCAACTCCTTCAAACTCAAAAAATATAAAGAGATCATATGTCAGGACATGTGGTCTTACATCACATCTGCATCAACATAGCAACAATCTCATATATGTCCATTGCTCCCCCTATCACATATAACCAATATTTTCCCTAAAGGCGAAAACCCAAATATCTTGAACTCCAAACCTCAACAACCTAAGTTCACACATCCCTCTCAAGAGGAAAACCCAAATCATCTGGCAGACAACTATGATCTATCCATGTTCACACATTAGAAACACATACAACATGAGCCACACATATTAGAAACATATAAAATAGAAGCCATACATATTACTCATAACATTAGAGTAAATTAGGGTAAAGATGTTTTGTTTCAAAGAAAAGTATGTCAAGATTAGATTTTGTTAATCCTTTTTAAACGTATCCGATTAATCAAGCATGCGAACTTAGTTTCAATCAAAAAAATTGTGTATCCTTGAAAATCCGTTCATTTCTAAAGCGGGTCCGTTAATATTATTGTTTTAATTGCTAGATGATTTCTTTAAATAGCAACTGAGACAAACAAACATAAAGAACAAAGAGAACATTAACTTCCAAATCTAGGTCTAGAGTTTGTTGGTTAATAGATGAAAAGAATAGATCAAGACTTGGAAAATCTATATCTAGAGTGATTCAAACCATAAATACATCATTGAAGTAAATATATTTATCATTTAATGATCATTACCTTGTTCACATACAAAAGATGAAAATAAATACATAAAAGTAAGATTAATTACCTCTAATCTTTACACAAAAGTGTTTAGCTACCCATCACCAAGGTAGCTTGATCAACATGTAAGAAAAGAAGCCTTTTTAGGATTAAAGTCGAAGAATCGAGGATTGATGCTCCAAAGACTTAATTATCACTTCTCCAAGAGTTTCTATGTTTTTTGACCTACAAACCCCTTTTTCTATTTCTCAAACGCTAAAAAGTGTGAAAAGGTACAAGTTGTTGAAAATATCTTCCAAGTGATATATTTATAGACAAGGCCACTTAGTGCAGTAAGTGGTACCGCGCTAAGTGCCCTCATAGGGGCGCTAAGCAGAATCAGAAGAACACAACTTATTTCCTAGGAAGTGCGCTAAGCGCGATAGGAGCACACTTATGAAGTTTTGAGACTTTAGCTACTGGAATTTTCATGAGCACGCCGGTCTCGCGCTGAATAGCTCGCTTAGCGCGCTATGCCGACATGAAAACTTTAAAACTTGCTTTTCAGTCCTTCTTTCTTGCACCAATTGTTTCTATCATCAAAAATAGGAAAGAAGAACTATTAAAGAACATCAAAATGCTCAATATTCAAAATATTTACACTAAAATCGAAAATTAACATAAATATATTTAAACTACTAGATTTTAGACTAAACTTTCAAGAAAACCAATTGAAAGGGACATAAAATCATGTTAAAGTATGCATAATTTGGCCCTTAACAATTGCAACTCCTTCAAACTCAAAAAATATAAAGAGATCATATGTCAGGACATGTGGTCTGACATCACATCTGCATCAACATAGCAACAATCTCCTATATGTCCATTGCTCCCCCTATCACATATAACCAATATTTTCCCTAAAGGCGAAAACCCAAATATCTAGAACTCCAAACCTCAACTACCTAAGTTCACACATCCCTCTCAAGAGGAAAACCCAAATCATCTGGCAGGAAACTATGATCTATCCATGTTCACACATTAGAAACACATACAACATGAGCCACACATATTAGAAACATATAAAATAGAAGCCATACATATTACTCATAACATTAGAGTAAATTAGGGTAAAGATGTTTTGTTTCAAAGAAAAGTATGTCAAGATTAGATTTTGTTAATCCTTTTTAAACGTATCCGATTAATCAAGCATGCGAAGTTAGTTTCAATCAATAAAATCGTGTATCCTTGCAAATCCGTTCATATCTAAAGCGGGTCCGTGAATATTATTGTTTTAATTGCTAGATGATTTCTTTAAATAGAAACTGAGACAAACAAACATAAAGATTGATACAAAGAGAATATTAATTCCAAATTTATTTCTAGAGTTTGTTGGTTAATAGATGAACAGAATAGATCAAGACTTGGAAAATCTATATCTAGAGTGATTCAAACCATAAATACATCATTAAAGCAAATATCTTTATCATTTAATGATCATTACCTTGTTCACATACAAAAGATCAAAATAAATACATAAAAGTAAGATTAATTACCTCTAATCTTTACACAAAAGTGTTTAGCTACCCATCACCAAGGTAGCTTGATCAACATGTAAGAAAAGAAGCCTTTTTAGGATTAAAGTCGAAGAATCGAGGATTGATGCTCCAAAGACTTAATTATCACTTCTCCAATAGTTTCTATGTTTTTTGACCTACAAACCCCTTTTTCTATTTCTCAAATGCTAAAAAGTGTGAAAAGGTACAAGTTGTTGAAAATATCTTCCAAGTGATATATTTATAGACAAGGCCACTTAGTGCAGTAAGTGGTACCGCGCTAAGTGCCCTCATAGGGGCGCTAAGCAGAATCAGAAGAACACAACTTATTTCCTAGGAAGTGCGCTAAGCGCGATAGGAGCTCACTTATGAAGTTTTGAGACTTTAGCTACTGGAATTTTCATGAGCACGCCGGTCTCGCGCTGAATAGCTCGCTTAGCGCGCTATGCAGACATGAAAACTTTAAAACTTGCTTTTCAGTCCTTCTTTCTTGCACCAATTGTTTCTATCATCAAAAATAGGAAAGAAGAACTATTAAAGAACATCAAAATGCTCAATATTCAAAATATTTACACTAAAATCGAAAATTAACATAAATATATTTAAACTACTAGATTTTAGACTAAACTTTAAAGAAAACCAATTGAAAGGGCCATAAAATCATGTTAAAGTATGCACAATTTGGCCCTTAACAATTGCAACTCCTTCAAACTCAAAAAATATAAAGAGATCATATGTCAGGACATGTGGTCTGACATCACATCTGCATCAACATAGCAACAATCTCCTATATGTCCATTGCTCCCACTATCACATATAACCAATATTTTCCCTAAAGGCGAAAACCCAAATATCTTGAACTCCAAACCTTAACTACCTAAGTTCACACATCCCTCTCAAGAGGAAAACCCAAATCATCTGGCAGGCAACTATGATCTATCCATGTTCACACATTAGAAACACATACAACATGAGCCACACATATTAGAAACATATAAAATAGAAGCCATACATATTACTCATAACATTAGAGTAAATTAGGGTAAAGATGTTTTGTTTCAAAGAAAAGTATGTCAAGATTAGATTTTGTTAATCCTTTTTAAACGTATCCGATTAATCAAGCATGCGAAGTTAGTTTCAATCAATAAAATCGTGTATCCTTGCAAATCCGTTCATATCTAAAGCGGGTCCGTGAATATTATTGTTTTAATTGCTAGATGATTTCTTTAAATAGCAACTGAGACAAACAAACATAAAGATTGATACAAAGAGAATATTAATTCCAAATTTATGTCTAGAGTTTGTTGGTTAATAGATGAAAAGAATAGATCAAGACTTGGAAAATCTATATCTAGAGTGATTCAAACCATAAATACATCATTGAAGCAAATATCTTTATCATTTAATGATCATTACCTTGTTCACATACAAAAGATCAAAATAAATACATAAAAGTAAGATTAATTACCTCTAATCTTTACACAAAAGTGTTTAGCTACCCATCACCAAGGTAGCTTGATCAACATATAAGAAAAGAAGCCTTTTTAGGTTTAAAGTCGAAGAATCGAGGATTGATGCTCCAAAGACTTAATTATCACTTCTCCAAGAGTTTCTATGTTTTTTGACCTACAAACCCCTTTTTCTATTTCTCAAATGCTAAAAAGTGTGAAAAGGTACAAGTTGTTGAAAGTATCTTCCAAGTGATATATTTATAGACAAGGCCACTTAGTGCAGTAAGTGGTACCACGCTAAGTTCCCTCATAGGGGCGCTAAGCAGGATCAGAAGAACACAACTTATTTCCTAGGAAGTGCGCTAAGCGCGATAAGAGCTCACTTATGAAGTTTTGAGACTTTAGCTATTGGAATTTTCATGAGCACGCCGGTCTCGCGCTGAAAATCTCGCTTAGCGCGCTATGCCGACATGAAAACTTGAAAACTTGCTTTTCAGTCCTTCTTTCTTGCACCAATTGTTTCTATCATCAAAAATAGGAAAGAAGAACTATTAAAGAACATCAAAATGCTCAATATTCAAAATATTTACACTAAAATCGAAAATTAACATAAATATATTTAAACTACTAGATTTTAGACTAAACTGTCAAGAAAACCAATTGAAAGGGCCATAAAATCATGTTAAAGTATGCACAATTTGACCCTTAACAATTGCAACTCCTTCAAACTCAAAAAATATAAAGAGATCATATGTCAGGACATGTGGTCTGACATCACATCTGCATCAACATAGCAACAATCTCATATATGTCCATTGCTCCCCCTATCACATATAACCAATATTTTCCCTAAAGGCGAAAACCCAAATATCTTGAACTCCAAACCTCAACTACCTAAGTTCACACATCCCTCTCAAGAAGAAAACCCAAATCATCTGGCAGACAACTATGATCTATCCATGTTCACACATTAGAAACACATACAACATGAGCCACACATATTAGAAACATATAAAATAGAAGCCATACATATTACTCATAACATTAGAGTAAATTAGGGTAAAGATGTTTTGTTTCAAAGAAAAGTATGTCAAGATTAGATTTTGTTAATCCTTTTTAAACGTATCCGATTAATCAAGCATGCGAACTTAGTTTCAATCAATAAAATCGTGTATCCTTGCAAATCCGTTCATTTCTAAAGCGGGTCCGTGAATATTATTGTTTTAATTGCTAGATGATTTCTTTAAATAGAAACTGAGACAAACAAACATAAAAATTGATACAAAGAGAATATTAACTTCCAAATCTATGTCTAGAGTTTGTTGGTTAATAGATGAAAAGAATAGATCAAGACATGGAAAATTTATATCCAGAGTGATTCAAACCATAAATACATCATTGAAGCAAATATCTTTATCATTTAATGATCATTACCTTGTTCACATACAAAAGATCAAAATAAATACATAAAAGTAAGATTAATTACCTCTAATCTTTACACAAAAGTGTTTAGCTACCCATCACCAAGGTAGCTTGATCAACATGTAAGAAAAGAAGCCTTTTTAGGTTTAAAGTCGAAGAATCGAGGATTGATGCTCCAAAGACTTAATTATCACTTCTCCAAGAGTTTCTATGTTTTTTGACCTACAAACCCCTTTTTCTATTTCTCAAATGCTAAAAAGTGTGAAAAGGTACAAGTTGTTGAAAATATCTTCCAAGTGATATATATATATATAGACAAGGCCACTTAGTGCAGTATGTGGTACCGCGCTAAGTGCCCTCATAGGGGCGCTAAGCAGGATCAAAAGAACATAACTTATTTCCTAGGAAGTGCGCTAAGCGCGATAGGAGCTCACTTATGAAGTTTTGAGACTTTAGCTATTGGAATTTTCATGAGCACGCCGGTCTCGCGCTGAAAATCTCGCTTAGCGCGCTATGCCGACATGAAAACTTGAAGACTTGCTTTTCAGTCCTTCTTTCTTGCACCAATTGTTTCTATCATCAAAAATAGGAAAGAAGAACTATTAAAGAACATCAAAATGCTCAATATTCAAAATATTTACACTCAAATCGAAAATTAACATAAATATATTTAAACTACTAGATTTTAGACTAAACTGTCAAGAAAACCAATTGAAAGGGCCATAAAATCATGTTAAAGTATGCACAATTTGACCCTTAACAATTGCAACTCCTTCAAACTCAAAAAATATAAAGAGATCATATGTCAGGACATGTGGTCTGACATCACATCTGCATCAACATAGCAACAATCTCATATATGTCCATTGCTCCCCCTATCACATATAACCAATATTTTCCCTAAAGGCGAAAACCCAAATATCTTGAACTCCAAACCTCAACTACCTAAGTTCACACATCCCTCTCAAGAAGAAAACCCAAATCATCTAGCAGACAACTATGATCTATCCATGTTCACACATTAGAAACACATACAACATGAGCCACACATATTAGAAACATATAAAATAGAAGCCATACATATTACTCATAACATTAGAGTAAATTAGGGTAAAGATGTTTTGTTTCAAAGAAAAGTATGTCAAGATTAGATTTTGTTAATCCTTTTTAAACGTATCCGATTAATCAAGCATGCGAACTTAGTTTCAATCAATAAAATCGTGTATCCTTGCAAATCCGTTCATTTCTAAAGCGGGTCCGTGAATATTATTGTTTTAATTGCTAGATGATTTCTTTAAATAGAAACTGAGACAAACAAACATAAAAATTGATACAAAGAGAATATTAACTTCCAAATCTATGTCTAGAGTTTGTTGGTTAATAGATGAAAAGAATAGATCAAGACATGGAAAATCTATATCCAGAGTGATTCAAACCATAAATACATCATTGAAGCAAATATCTTTATCATTTAATGATCATTACCTTGTTCACATGCAAAAGATCAAAATAAATACATAAAAGTAAGATTAATTACCTCTAATCTTTACACAAAAGTGTTTAGCTACCCATCACCAAGGTAGCTTGATCAACATGTAAGAAAAGAAGCCTTTTTAGGTTTAAAGTCGAAGAATCGAGGATTGATGCTCCAAAGACTTAATTATCACTTCTCCAAGAGTTTCTATGTTTTTTGACCTACAAACCCTTTTTTCTATTTCTCAAATGCTAAAAAGTGTGAAAAGGTACAAGTTGTTGAAAATATCTTCCAAGTGATATATATATATATAGACAAGGCCACTTAGTGCAGTATGTGGTACCGCGCTAAGTGCCCTCATAGGGGCGCTAAGCAGGATCAAAAGAACATAACTTATTTCCTAGGAAGTGCGCTAAGCGCGATAGGAGCTCACTTATGAAGTTTTGAGACTTTAGCTATTGGAATTTTCATGAGCACGCCGGTCTCGCGCTGAAAATCTCGCTTAGCGCGCTATGCCGACATGAAAACTTGAAGACTTGCTTTTCAGTCCTTCTTTCTTGCACCAATTGTTTCTATCATCAAAAATAGGAAAGAAGAACTATTAAAGAACATCAAAATGCTCAATATTCAAAATATTTACACTAAAATCGAAAATTAACATAAATATATTTAAACTACTAGATTTTAGACTAAACTGTCAAGAAAACCAATTGAAAGGGCCATAAAATCATGTTAAAGTATGCACAATTTAACCCTTAACAATTGCAACTCCTTCAAACTCAAAAAATGTAAAGAGATCATATGTCAGGACATGTGGTCTGACATCACATCTGCATCAACATAGCAACAATCTCATATATGTCCATTGCTCCCCCTATCACATATAACCAATATTTTCCCTAAAGGCGAAAACCCAAATATCTTGAACTCCAAACCTCAACTACCTAAGTTCACACATCCCTCTCAAGAAGAAAACCCAAATCATCTGGCAGACAACTATGATCTATCCATGTTCACACATTAGAAACACATACAACATGAGCCACACATATTAGAAACATATAAAATAGAAGCCATACATATTACTCATAACATTAGAGTAAATTAGGGTAAAGATGTTTTGTTTCAAAGAAAAGTATGTCAAGATTAGATTTTGTTAATCCTTTTTAAACGTATCCGATTAATCAAGCATGCGAACTTAGTTTCAATCAATAAAATCGTGTATCCTTGCAAATCCGTTCATTTCTAAAGCGGGTCCGTGAATATTATTATTTTAATTGCTAGATGATTTCTTTAAATAGAAACTGAGACAAACAAACATAAAAATTGATACAAAGAGAATATTAACTTCCAAATCTATGTCTAGAGTTTGTTGGTTAATAGATGAAAAGAATAGATCAAGACATGGAAAATCTATATCCAGAGTGATTCAAACCATAAATACATCATTGAAGCAAATATCTTTATCATTTAATGATCATTACCTTGTTCACATACAAAAGATCAAAATAAATACATAAAAGTAAGATTAATTACCTCTAATCTTTACACAAAAGTGTTTAGCTACCCATCACCAAGGTAGCTTGATCAACATGTAAGAAAAGAAGCCTTTTTAGGTTTAAAGTCGAAGAATCGAGGATTGATGCTCCAAAGACTTAATTATCACTTCTCCAAGAGTTTCTATGTTTTTTGACCTACAAACCCCTTTTTCTATTTCTCAAATGCTAAAAAGTGTGAAAAGGTACAAGTTGTTGAAAATATCTTCCAAGTGATATATATATATATAGACAAGGCCACTTAGTGCAGTATGTGGTACCGCGCTAAGTGCCCTCATAGGGGCGCTAAGCAGGATCAAAAGAACATAACTTATTTCCTAGGAAGTGCGCTAAGCGCGATAGGAGCTCACTTATGAAGTTTTGAGACTTTAGCTATTGGAATTTTCATGAGCACGCCGGTCTCGCGCGGAAAATCTCGCTTAGCGCGCTATGCCGACATGAAAACTTGAAGACTTGCTTTTCAGTCCTTCTTTCTTGCACCAATTGTTTCTATCATCAAAAATAGGAAAGAAGAACTATTATAGAACATCAAAATGCTCAATATTCAAAATATTTACACTAAAATCGAAAATTAACATAAATATATTTAAACTACTAGATTTTAGACTAAACTGTCAAGAAAACCAATTGAAAGGGCCATAAAATCAAGTTAAAGTATGCACAATTTGGCCCTTAACAATTGCAACTCCTACAAACTCAAAAAATATAAAGAGATCATATGTCAGGACATGTGGTCTGACATCACATCTGCATCAACATATCAACAATCTATTATATGTCCATTGCTCCCCCTATCACATATAACCAATATTTTCCCTAAAGGCGAAAACCCAAATATCTTGAACTCCAAACCTCAACTACCTAAGTTCACACATCCCTCTCAAGAGGAAAACCCAAATCATCTGGCAGACAACTATGATCTATCCATGTTCACACATTAGAAACACATACAACATGAGCCACACATATTAGAAACATATAAAATAGAAGCCATACATATTACTCATAACATTAGAGTAAATTAGGGTAAAGATGTTTTATTTCAAAGAAAAGTATGTCAAGATTAGATTTTGTTAATCCTTTTTAAACGTATCCGATTAATCAAGCATGCGAACATAGTTTCAATCAATAAAATCGTGTATCCTTGCAAATCCGTTCATTTCTAAAGCGGGTCCGTGAATATTATTGTTTTAATTGCTAGATGATTTCTTTAAATAGCAACTGAGACAAACAAACATAAAAATTGATACAAAGAGAATATTAACTTCCAAATCTATGACTAGAGTTTGTTGGTTAATAGATGAAAAGAATAGATCAAGACTTGGAAAATCTATATCTAGAGTGATTCAAACCATAAATACATCATTGAAGCAAATATCTTTATCATTTAATGATCATTACCTTGTTCACATACAAAAGATCAAAATAAATACATAAAAGTAAGATTAATTACCTCTAATCTTTACACAAAAGTGTTTAGCTACCCATCACCAAGGTAGCTTGATCAACATGTAAGAAAAGAAGCCTTTTTAGGATTAAAGTCGAATAATCGAGGATTGATGCTCCAAAGACTTAATTATCACTTCTCCAAGAGTTTCTATGTTTTTTGACCTACAAACCTCTTTTTCTATTTCTCAAATGCTAAAAAGTGTGAAAAGGTACAAGTTGTTGAAAATATCTTCCAAGTGATATCTATATAGACAAGGCCACTTAGTGCAGTATGTGGTACCGCGCTAAGTGCCCTCATAGGGGCGCTAAGCAGGATCAAAAGAACATAACTTATTTCCTAGGAAGTGCGCTAAGCGCGATAGGAGCTCACTTATGAAGTTTTGAGACTTTAGCTATTGGAATTTTCATGAGCACGCCGGTCTCGCGCTGAAAATCTCGCTTAGCGCGCTATGCCGACATGAAAACTTGAAAACTTGCTTTTCAGTCCTTCTTTCTTGCACCAATTGTTTCTATCATCAAAAATAGGAAAGAAGAACTATTAAAGAACATCAAAATGCTCAATATTCAAAATATTTACACTAAAATCGAAAATTAACATAAATATATTTAAACTACTAGATTTTAGACTAAACTGTCAAGAAAACCAATTGAAAGGGCCATAAAATCAAGTTAAAGTATGCACAATTTGGCCCTTAACAATTGCAACTCCTACAAACTCAAAAAATATAAAGAGATCATATGTCAGGACATGTGGTCTGACATCACATCTGCATCAACATAACAACAATCTCATATATGTCCATTGCTCCCCCTATCACATATAAACAATATTTTCCCTAAAGGCGAAAACCCAAATATCTTGAACTCCAAACCTCAACTACCTAAGTTCACACATCCCTCTCAAGAAGAAAACCCAAATCATCTGGCAGACAACTATGATCTATCCATGTTCACACATTAGAAACACATAAAACATGAGCCACACATATTAGAAACATATAAAATAGAAGCCATACATATTACTCATAACATTAGAGTAAATTAGGGTAAAGATGTTTTGTTTCAAAGAAAAGTATGTCAAGATTAGATTTTGTTAATCCTTTTTAAATGTATCCGATTAATCAAGCATGCGAACTTAGTTTCAATCAATAAAATCGTGTATCCTTGCAAATCCGTTCATTTCTAAAGCGGGTCCGTGAATATTATTGTTTTAATTTCTAGATGATTTCTTTAAATAGAAACTGAGACAAACAAACATAAAGAACAAAGAGAATATTAACTTCCAAATCTATGTCTAGAGTTTGTTGGTTAATAGATGAAAAGAATAGATCAAGACATGGAAAATCTATATCTAGAGTGATTCAAACCATAAATACATCATTGAAGCAAATATCTTTATCATTTAATGATCATTACCTTGTTCACATACAAAAGATCAAAATAAATACATAAAAGTAAGATTAATTACCTCTAATCTTTACACAAAAGTGTTTAGCTACCCATCACCAAGGTAGCTTGATCAACATGTAAGAAAAGAAGCCTTTTTAGGTTTAAAGTCGATGAATCGAGGATTGATGCTCCAAAGACTTAATTATCACTTCTCCAAGAGTTTCTATGTTTTTTGACCTACAAACCCCTTTTTCTATTTCTCAAATGCTAAAAAGTGTGAAAAGGTACAAGTTGTTGAAAATATCTTCCAAGTGATATATATATAGACAAGGCCACTTAGTGCAGTATGTGGTACCGCGCTAAGTGCCCTCATAGGGGCGCTAAGCAGGATCAAAAGAACATAACTTATTTCCTAGGAAGTGCGCTAAGCGCGATAGGAGCTCACTTATTAAGTTTTGAGACTTTAGCTATTGGAATTTTCATGAGCACGCCGGTCTCGCGTTGAAAATCTCGCTTAGCACGCTATGCCGACATGAAAACTTGAAAACTTGCTTTTCAGTACTTCTTTCTTGCACCAATTGTTTCTATCATCAAAAATAGGAAATAAGAACTATTAAAGAACATCAAAATGCTCAATATTCAAAATATTTACACTAAAATCGAAAATTAACATAAATATATTTAAACTACTAGATTTTAGACTAAACTGTCAAGAAAACCAATTGAAAGGGCCATAAAATCAAGTTAAAGTATGCACAATTTGGCCCTTAACAATTGCAACTCCTACAAACTCAAAAAATATAAAGAGATCATATGTCAGGACATGTGGTCTGACATCACATCTGCATCAACATAGCAACAATCTCATATATGTCCATTGCTCCCCCTATCACATATAACCAATATTTTCCCTAAAGGCGAAAACCCAAATATCTTGAACTCCAAACCTCAACTACCTAAGTTCACACATCCCTCTCAAGAAGAATACCCAAATCATCTGGCAGACAACTATGATCTATCCATGTTCACACATTAGAAACACATACAACATGAGCCACACATATTAGAAACATATAAAATAGAAGCCATACATATTACTCATAACATTAGAGTAAATTAGGGTAAAGATGTTTTGTTTCAAAGAAAAGTATGTCAAGATTAGATTTTGTTAATCCTTTTTAAACGTATCCGATTAATCAAGCATGCGAACTTAGTTTCAATCAATAAAATCGTGTATCCTTGCAAATCCGTTCATTTCTAAAGCGGGTCCGTGAATATTATTGTTTTAATTGCTATATGATTTCTTTAAATAGAAACTGAGACAAACAAACATAAAGAACAAAGAGAATATTAACTTCCAAATCTATGTCTAGAGTTTGCTGGTTAATAGATGAAAAGAATAGATCAAGACATGGAAAATCTATATCTAGAGTGATTCAAACCATAAATACATCATTGAAGCAAATATCTTTATCATTTAATGATCATTACCTTGTTCACATACAAAAGATCAAAATAAATACATAAAAGTAAGATTAATTACCTCTAATCTTTACACAAAAGTGTTTAGCTACCCATCACCAAGGTATCTTGATCAACATGTAAGAAAAGAAGCCTTTTTAGGATTAAAGTCGAATAATCGAGGATTGATGCTCCAAAGACTTAATTATCACTTCTCCAAGAGTTTCTATGTTTTTTGACCTACAAACCCCTTTTTCTATTTCTCAAATGCTAAAAAGTGTGAAAAGGTACAAGTTGTTGAAAATATCTTCCAAGTGATATATATATATATAGACAAGGCCACTTAGTGCAGTATGTGGTACCGCGCTAAGTGCCCTCATAGGGGCGCTAAGCAGGATCAAAAGAACATAACTTATTTCCTAGGAAGTGCGCTAAGCGCGATAGGGGCTCACTTATGAAGTTTTGAGACTTTAGCTATTGGAATTTTCATGAGCACGCCGGTCTCGCGCTGAAAATCTCGATTAGCGCGCTATGCCGACATGAAAACTTGAAAACTTGCTTTTCAGTCCTTCTTTCTTGCACCAATTGTTTCTATCATCAAAAATAGGAAAGAAGAACTATTAAAGAACATCAAAATGCTCAATATTCAAAATATTTACACTAAAATCGAAAATTAACATAAATATATTTAAACTACTAGATTTTAGACTAAACTGTCAAGAAAACCAATTGAAAGGGCCATAAAATCAAGTTAAAGTATGCACAATTTGGCCCTTAACAATTGCAACTCCTACAAACTCAAAAAATATAAAGAGATCATATGTCAGGACATGTGGTCTGACATCACATCTGCATCAACATAGCAACAATCTCATATATGTCCATTGCTCCCCCTATCACATATAACCAATATTTTCCCTAAAGGCGAAAACCCAAATATCTTGAACTCCAAACCTCAACTACCTAAGTTCACACATCCCTCTCAAGAAGAAAACCCAAATCATCTGGCAGACAACTATGATCTATCCATGTTCACACATTAGAAACACATAAAACATGAGCCACACATATTAGAAACATATAAAATAGAAGCCATACATATTACTCATAACATTAGAGTAAATTAGGGTAAAGATGTTTTGTTTCAAAGAAAAGTATGTCAAGATTAGATTTTGTTAATCCTTTTTAAATGTATCCGATTAATCAAGCATGCGAACTTAGTTTCAATCAATAAAATCGTGTATCCTTGCAAATCCGTTCATTTCTAAAGCGGGTCCGTGAATATTATTGGTTTAATTTCTAGATGATTTCTTTAAATAGAAACTGAGACAAACAAACATAAAGAACAAAGAGAATATTAACTTCCAAATCTATGTCTAGAGTTTGTTGGTTAATAGATGAAAAGAATAGATCAAGACATGGAAAATCTATATCTAGAGTGATTCAAACCATAAATACATCATTGAAGCAAATATCTTTATCATTTAATGATCATTACCTTGTTCACATACAAAAGATCAAAATAAATACATAAAAGTAAGATTAATTACCTCTAATCTTTACACAAAAGTGTTTAGCTACCCATCACCAAGGTAGCTTGATCAACATGTAAGAAAAGAAGCCTTTTTAGGTTTAAAGTCGAAGAATCGAGGATTGATGCTCCAAAGACTTAATTATCACTTCTCCAAGAGTTTCTATGTTTTTTGACCTACAAACCCCTTTTTCTATTTCTCAAATGCTAAAAAGTGTGAAAAGGTACAAGTTGTTGAAAATATCTTCCAAGTGATATATATATAGACAAGGCCACTTAGTGCAGTATGTGGTACCGCGCTAAGTGCCCTCATAGGGGCGCTAAGCAGGATCAAAAGAACATAACTTATTTCCTAGGAAGTGCGCTAAGCGCGATAGGAGCTCACTTATGAAGTTTTGAGACTTTAGCTATTGGAATTTTCATGAGCACGCCGGTCTCGCACTGAAAATCTCGCTTAGCGCGCTATGCCGACATGAAAACTTGAAAACTTGCTTTTCAGTCCTTCTTTCTTGCACCAATTATTTCTATCATCAAAAATAGGAAAGAAGAACTATTAAAGAACATCAAAATGCTCAATATTCAAAATATTTACACTAAAATCGAAAATTAACATAAATATATTTAAACTACTAGATTTTAGACTAAACTGTCAAGAAAACCAATTGAAAGGGCCATAAAATCAAGTTAAAGTATGCACAATTTGGCCCTTAACAATTGCAACTCCTACAAACTCAAAAAATATAAAGAGATCATATGTCAGGACATGTGGTCAGACATCACATCTGCATCAACATAGCAACAATCTCATATATGTCCATTGCTCCCCCTATCACATATAACCAATATTTTCCCTAAAGGCGAAAACCCAAATAACTTGAACTCCAAACCTCAACTACCTAAGTTCACACATCCCTCTCAAGAAGAAAACCCAAATCATCTGGCAGACAACTATGATCTCTCCATGTTCACACATTAGAAACACATACAACATGAGCCACACATATTAGAAACATATAAAATAGAAGCCATACATATTACTCATAACATTAGAGTAAATTAGGGTAAAGATGTTTTGTTTCAAAGAAAAGTATGTCAAGATTAGATTTTGTTAATCCTTTTTAAACGTATCTGATTAATCAAGCATGCGAACTTAGTTTCAATCAATAAAATCGTGTATCCTTGCAAATCCGTTCATTTCTAAAGCGGGTCCGTGAATATTATTGTTTTAATTGCTAGATGATTTCTTTAAATAGAAACTGAGACAAACAAACATAAAGAACAAAGAGAATATTAACTTCCAAATCTATGTCTAGAGTTTGTTGGTTAATAGATGAAAAGAATAGATCAAGACATGGAAAATCTATATCTAGAGTGATTCAAACCATAAATACATCATTGAAGCAAATATCTTTATCATTTAATGATCATTACCTTGTTCACATACAAAAGATCAAAATAAATACATAAAAGTAAGATTAATTACCTCTAATCTTTACACAAAAGTGTTTAGCTACCCATCACCAAGGTAGCTTGATCAACATGTAAGAAAAGAAGCCTTTTTAGGTTTAAAGTCGAAGAATCGAGGATTGATGCTCCAAAGACTTAATTATCACTTCTCCAAGAGTTTCTATGTTTTTTGACCTACAAACCCCTTTTTCTATTTCTCAAATGCTAAAAAGTGTGAAAAGGTACAAGTTGTTGAAAATATCTTCCAAGTGATATCTATATAGACAAGGCCACTTAGTGCAGTATGTGGTACCGCGCTAAGTGCCCTCATAGGGGCGCTAAGCAGGATCAAAAGAACATAACTTATTTCCTAGGAAGTGTGCTAAGCGCGATAGGAGCTCACTTATGAAGTTTTGAGACTTTAGCTATTGGAATTTTCATGAGCACGCCGGTCTCGCGCTGAAAATCTCGCTTAGCGCCGTATGCCGACATGAAAACTTGAAAACTTGCTTTTCAGTCCTTCTTTCTTGCACCAATTGTTTCTATCATCAAAAATAGGAAAGAAGAACTATTAAAGAACATCAAAATGCTCAATATTCAAAATATTTACACTAAAATCGAAAATTAACATAAATATATTTAAACTACTAGATTTTAGACTAAACTGTCAAGAAAACCAATTGAAAGGGCCATAAAATCAAGTTAAAGTATGCACAATTTGGCCCTTAACAATTGCAACTCCTACAAACTCAAAAAATATAAAGAGATCATATGTCAGGACATGTGGTCTGACATCACATCTGCATCAACATAGCAACAATCTCATATATGTCCATTGCTCCCCCTATCACATATAACCAATATTTTCCCTAAAGGCGAAAACCCAAATATCTTGAACTCCAAACCTCAACTACCTAAGTTCACACATCCCTCTCAAGAAGAAAACCCAAATCATCTGGCAGACAGCTATGATCTATCCATGTTCACACATTAGAAACACATACAACATGAGCCACACATATTAGAAACATATAAGATAGAAGCCATACATATTACTCATAACATTAGAGTAAATTAGGGTAAAGATGTTTTGTTTCAAAGAAAAGTATGTCAAGATTAGATTTTGTTAATCCTTTTTAAACGTATCTGATTAATCAAGCATGCGAACTTAGTTTCAATCAATAAAATCGTGTATCCTTGCAAATCCGTTCATTTCTAAAGCGGGTCCGTGAATATTATTGTTTTAATTGCTAGATGATTTCTTTAAATAGAAACTGAGACAAACAAACATAAAGAACAAAGAGAATATTAACTTCCAAATCTATGTCTAGAGTTTGTTGGTTAATAGATGAAAAGAATAGATCAAGACATGGAAAATCTATATCTAGAGTGATTCAAACCATAAATACATCATTGAAGCAAATATCTTTATCATTTAATGATCATTACCTTGTTCACATACAAAAGATCAAAATAAATACATAAAAGTAAGATTAATTACCTCTAATCTTTACACAAAAGTGTTTAGCTACCCATCACCAAGGTAGCTTGATCAACATGTAAGAAAAGAAGCCTTTTTAGGTTTAAAGTCGAAGAATCGAGGATTGATGCTCCAAAGACTTAATTATCACTTCTCCAAGAGTTTCTATGTTTTTTGACCTACAAACCCCTTTTTCTATTTCTCAAATGCTAAAAAGTGTGAAAAGGTACAAGTTGTTGAAAATATCTTCCAAGTGATATCTATATAGACAAGGCCACTTAGTGCAGTATGTGGTACCGCGCTAAGTGCCCTCATAGGGGCGCTAAGCAGGATCAAAAGAACATAACTTATTTCCTAGGAAGTGTGCTAAGCGCGATAGGAGCTCACTTATGAAGTTTTGAGACTTTAGCTATTGGAATTTTCATGAGCACGCCGGTCTCGCGCTGAAAATCTCGCTTAGCGCCGTATGCCGACATGAAAACTTGAAAACTTGCTTTTCAGTCCTTCTTTCTTGCACCAATTGTTTCTATCATCAAAAATAGGAAAGAAGAACTATTAAAGAACATCAAAATGCTCAATATTCAAAATATTTACACTAAAATCGAAAATTAACATAAATATATTTAAACTACTAGATTTTAGACTAAACTGTCAAGAAAACCAATTGAAAGGGCCATAAAATCAAGTTAAAGTATGCACAATTTGGCCCTTAACAATTGCAACTCCTACAAACTCAAAAAATATAAAGAGATCATATGTCAGGACATGTGGTCTGACATCACATCTGCATCAACATAGCAACAATCTCATATATGTCCATTGCTCCCCCTATCACATATAACCAATATTTTCCCTAAAGGCGAAAACCCAAATATCTTGAACTCCAAACCTCAACTACCTAAGTTCACACATCCCTCTCAAGAGGAAATCCTAAATCATCTGGCAGACAGCTATGAACTATCCAACTTCACACATTAGAAACACATACAACAGAAGCCACACATATTAGAAACATATAAAATAGAAGCCATACATATTACTCATAACATTAGAGTAAATTAGGGTAAAGATGTTTTGTTTCAAAGAAAAGCATTTCAAGATTAGATTTTGTTAATCCTTTTTAAACGTATCCGATTAATCAAGCATGCGAACTTAGTTTCAATCAATAAAACCGTGTATCCTTGCGAATCCGTTCATTTCTAAAGCGGGTCCGTGAATATTATTGTTTTAATTGCTAGATGATTTCTTTAAATAGAAACTGAGACAAACAAACATAAAGAACAAAGAAAATATTAACTTCCAAATCTATGTCTAGAGTTTGTTGGTTAATAGATGAAAAGAATAGATCAACACTTGGAAAATCTATATCTAGAGTGATTCAAACCGTAAATACATCATTGAAACAAATGTCTTCATCATTTATGATCATAACCTTGTTCACATACAAAAGATCAAAATAAATACATAAAAGTAAGATTAACTACCTCTAACCTTTACACAAAAGTGTTTAGCTACCCATCACCATGGTAGCTTGATCAACATGTAAGAAAAGAAGCTTTGTTAGGATTAAAGTCGAATAATCGAGGATTGATGCTCCAAATACTTAATTATCACTTCTCCAAGAGTTTCTATGTTTTTTGACCTAGAAACCCCTTTTTCTCTTTCTCAAATGCTGAAAAGTGTGAAAAGGTACAAGTTGTTGAAAATATCTTCCAAGTGATATATTTATAGACAAGGCCACTTAGTGCAGTAAGTGGCACTGCGCTAAGTGCCCTCATAGGCGCGCTAAGTAGGATCAGAAGAACACAACGTATTTCTTAGTATGTGCGCTAAGCGCGATAGGAACTCACTTATGAAGTTTTGAGACTTTAGCTACTGGATTTTTCATGAGCACGCTGGTATCGCGCTGAAAAGCTCGCTTAGCGCGCTATGTGTTGCACCCCAAAATTTGCCCAACATTTCTTTACCTAGCTTATGTTTCATTTCATGCACATTAGCATTATCATTTGCATTTCATTGACATGTATGTAGGAGATCAAGAGGTATGATTACCAATCAAGGGCTACACAAGACTATGAAGCTAGCTGGGAGGCTTATTCAAGTGTTCAAGGGTTGATATCCTTGTCAGAGAAGTTAAAAGTTCCTCAGAGAGAGTGGTTGAAGCCAAGTGTGTAGGTCTCCTAACTTGAGAGGTTTGGGAAGCCATCAGATGATACTGAGGTCATGGAGATGGACTTGAGGTCTTGAGAGAGCTCATGTGAAGTGTTGAAGATCACTTTGAGGCCTAGAGAGGTCATTGTGCAAGATTAAGAAGCCTCAGCCATGATTGATGCAGCTAGGGTTTGACTGGGTCAACGCTAAGTCAACTGATGATTTGAAGGAGGTTGAGACCTAATTCAAGAGCCATGTGATCATGGATTGATACATTGAGATGTTATAAGGATGATTCCAATGTTAACTCATCATGATTGAAGAGATTGAGAAGTTTCAGGCTAGGGTTTCTAAGGCTTGATAGTGTAAAATCCCCTAGTTTGACCCCAATCTTCAAGGCAATTTAGCTCAAGATGTGATTGTCATCTCATCTTGCCCCCAACATGATTGTTGTAGAGCATGATCTTAGCTTTAATCTGAGTGCTATAAGTCTTTGATAGGATTTGTAGAACTCAAGTTATGGCTTTGACAAGTTACAAGTCATCTGAGGAATGTGAATTTGGAGCTTGAAAGTTACCCAACTTGCATGACACTTTTTCCCTAGAAGGATGATTCCTATGAACTTTTGGTCAACATGAATGTTGTTCCTTCTCCTCTTAGATTTCTAGAGAGTACTAGAAGTCCTTGATAGGATTTGTGGAACTCAAGTTATGGCTTGGACAAGTCAAGGGTATTTTGGACATTTGGTGATTATAGGTCATTTGTGATCATAGGCCATTTTCACCAACTTAGAGGCCTCAAATGAAATTTTGTTCAACTAGAAAGTTTCTCAAAATGGGGTTTTAACCTAGACCATGCATCAAGGAGGCATTGAAATGGCTCAAGGATAGGTTTGGTTCAAGAAATTTTGAAAAAAGAAAGAATTAAAAGGATTTAATGGCCAAAAATTCAAATAATTCATTTTGTGACCAAATGAAGCAAAATAATAGGTCAAATTGATTGGAAAAATGATTTTAGAAACAATGGCAATGTTAGAATTTTGATTTGAGGTCATTTGCATACCATTCCATTTCATTTCTCATGATGAAGTAACATATCCAACTCACACCTTTGGCTTGCAAACAAGGAAAATAACACATCAAACTCATTCAATATCTCATGAGAATTTGATTACAAGCATAGCCATGCCCAAAGGGAGCCAGAATAGTGATTGCCATGGATGAGATTTTGAAGAGATTTTGAAAATCCAAAATCTCATTTGGATGATTCCAGAAAGTTCTAGACAGTCCCAATGAGTTCTATATAAGTCATTGAGTGAATTTAGTTTATTTTTTTGGAAGGAATTGAAGCTGGTTGCAGAGAGAGCCATTGAATTTTCAGAGGTGCAAGTGAGAATCGAGTTTTGAGTTTAAGGAAGAATCAAGCCAAATCAAGGTGTGCAAAGGCTTTAGGAGTGAATTTGGAGTGTGTCTGCATCATCTTGGAAGTTGAAGTGATCAAAAACCCTCTCTGTTACCTCTCTGAACTCAGGTGGGTACATTTCACTCTTATGCATGATTTAGGAGGAGATAGTTAGAATTCTATATGTGGTTAGGATCCTTGCAACATGTAGTTGGATTTAGGATCAGAATTTGGTGAATTAGAGACAAAATAGGTGTGTGATCATTTTCTGTTGAGGGTGATATCTCAAGATTCTTGAAGGAATAATCACGATGGGATAGTGGAAATTGATCAGTGAAGGATGAGGGTTACATTAGTACCTTTAATTTGGAGAATGGTGAAATTCAAGATTTGGATGAATTCTGAGAATGTTATCGTGTTTTGAGTTAGAGAGGGAATTAGATAATTCTAAGGTTGGATTCGTGATCAGCATTGAATTCTAGAGAGAATGATGTATGGTTGGTGAAGTTTTGATGAACTGTGGAGGTTGTCTCACCGGAGAAGACGGTGGTGCCACTGTTCAGGCCACCGTCTGTGTTTTCCCCCCAAATTGAGTTCAAATGGGGATGATGCACTGCAAGCGTTGGATTAGGGTTTGACCTTGGACTCAGGCGAGCAATGGAGGGCCATGATGTGATTTCAACTCTGAAGAGAGATTTCTAAATGAAATGCACCATTTCATTTAATTGGTGTTTTGGGCTTAAGACTCAGATTGTTATCCACATCCCCTTTTTGGCCCACTCTTAGAATTGAACTAAATTGGATTGCTATCTGCCACGCATGTTTACCAATTTCCATTTAATTTCTTTTATTTTTCATCATTTCATATGACTTAGAGATTAATTCATAAAAAATAGGAAATTAACTCAATTAATTCCAAACTTTTTTCCCCTGATTCATGATTGAATCTAGAATTTTGTAGATTAAAAATATTAGGAATTCTTGCATTTGTGATTTTATTTGCATTTTTTGAATATTAATTGATATTAAAATTGCCATGGTTGATACCTTGTTTTTATGAATTTTGTTTGAGCATTTGGTGATGATTCTTGCCTTGAGTTTTTTGTGGTTAGGTAGCATAGATATGCATGTTCCCCTAGTAATTTTATCACATTTTTGTGAATAAGTTTAGGGCTAGTTTTAAGTTGAAACTTTAGGTGCTCTAGTTTTAGGGTTTATGCTCAGTACCTTCATGATTTAGGTTTTATTTCTAGGACTTGGTGGATGATTCAACCCCTGGATTTTGTATGGTAGATTCATGATTGAATTAGGTTCCCATAGTTATTTTTGTAGGATTTTACAATTGGTTTTAGTATTTTAGTTAGGATTAACTTTAGTACTAAGTTTTAGGTGATCCTAACTTGCTAATTCAACTAGATTGACTTCTTTAGTTCCCTTAGATTAGGGCTTTGCCTCTCTTGCTCTTGGAGGATGTTGAAGACAAGCTTAGATTACTATGGAGTGCTTGAAGAAGCTTGGAGGTGAAGATTTCCTTTCCTTTGGGGTAGTTTTGTTTAGGTGTTAAGATTAGGGTTTGTAAGTAGAGCTTCTAGATAGATTCTCTTCTTTCATAAATATGGAAGGTGTTGATCACTTCCATTCTTCCCTATGATGCAAGGTCCCCTTGTGAAGGCCTCATCCCTCCTTTGGTAGGATGTGTGGCCCTTCCCAAGCTGGTAGAACCTTTGAGGGTTCCTTTCTTTGATGATGGAGTGCTTAAGGGTGACCTTTGGTCTTCACTCTACTGTCTATTATCCAAACCCTGCTCTTGTTAGATGAATCTTCCTCCCTTGCTAGAGGATGGAGTTCCTTGCTATGTGTTTGAAGACTGCCATTGAAGCTGAAGCTTGAAGATCCAGAAGAACAAGTTGACACTTGTGAAGAAGATCAAATTGAGATTGAAGAAAGAGCTGAAGCTTGAGGAAAACAAGTTGATACTTGTGTTTGATACTTTGAGAGCCTGAAGGAACAAGTTGACACTTGCTATTGGGATTGAAGCCTGAAGGTGGGGTTTACTTTGGAGCTGAAGCCTGAAGAAGATGAAGAAAAAGTTGATACTTGTGTTTGATGTGTTAAAAGCTTGAAGAAGCAAGTTGATATTTGCTGTTGAGGAGGAAAGCCTTGAAAAGCAGTTGAAGACTGAGGACTGAACTGATGTCAGAGAAGCTTTGCTGTGAAGTTGTGGAAGCTGTTGATCTGCTTTCTTTCCTGTCTGTTTGCTTTCTGTGCAACTGTATTGATGTGACTTGTTTGATTTTCTTGATGCATTAGAATAAGTTCATATTTAGATTGATTTAAGCTAGGGGCATGATTGCACTAGGGGTTAAGTTGCTCCCTCTACTTGTATTGTAACTGTATGGCTTTGCTTGCTGGTATTCGGTAGAGCCCTGCTCCCTTGCCTATGTGGGTTTTGATTTGCTTGATGGCATTTTACTTCCTCTGTATGATTACAGTTATTCATATCTTTGCTTGAGGTTGAGATGAGCTTGTGGAGGCTGATGCCCCACACACATTTCCTCCCTCACTTGCATTGCATGCATTTTACAGTCGTTTACTGTTTACTGTTTAAGCTGATGCTTTATCTGTTTCTGTTTATCATTGACATGATCCCCTAGGAATCTCACTTCCTTTGATAAGGAAGTGATGATAGAACTTTAGGTTGAAACCTATGCATGATAACTTCTAGGAGATCCATGTTGCAAACCTCAACCATAGGATGAATCCTTGGCATGACAACTGTTAGGACTTGATAGTCTCCCCGTAGTTGTCCTGTTCTCTTCTTATCTTCAAACAAATCAAAATACAGTAATAAAGGTTAACTGACGCCGTACGTTACGAGCCTTAAGCTATCTGAGAAATGATCGTTGGAGAGTTTCTTTTCAACAGTCTGGATGTTTAGTATGGCACCCTTTGGGTGACATACGATGCCTTCACTCTCAGGTCATAGTCTCTAGTGCGATATTGGTTGCAAACATCCATAAAAAACAGTTCTTCCGTAAAAGACAGAAAACAAACTTCAAACATTTTTGCCCCGTGGGCCCGTAATTCAAAGGAAAGCTTTTCTGAAGAAAAGAGTGTCGTTAACTCCTAGTTCTACCGCAAACGTTAACGCCTAAGTCTCCAAGGATCGAGTTGCGTGCATCCAACTGCTGGAACTGTTTGTTAACCCTACTCGATAAAATAGATGAAACTGAATCCCCGTAATCCGTATATTCCCGAACTACGTAAGCTCTGATCTCTCAAGCCTGTTGAGAGTACGTAGGCACAATACTGATGTATTGGCGAGCCACCTTCCCCATAACCCATAGTTAGTCGAACTACGTTGACTCTGATTTCTAATTCTCTGATGGGAATACGTAGGCACAAAGTGCGATGCTTTGCCGAGTCATTTTCTTTTCTTTTTATACCAGCCTTGATAGGTAGATAGATAAAACCAACTCGTCAGATAAATACAACAAGCATAGATCCCATCGAGTACGATGGACGTGAGGGGTGCTAATACCTTCCCCTTGCGTAACCGACTCTCGAACCCAGACATGGTTGCGATGACCTTGTCTTATACCCTTTCGTCAGGTTTTTTCGATCGTTTCCTTTCCCGTTCTGAGGGATAAATAACGAAAGGTGGCGACTCTTCTGTTTTGCCAGCACCTTATTTTCGCGGTAGCGACAACTGGCGACTCTGCTGGGGACTTGATAGTTTCCTGGGATCCAACGTCCCTTATGCGAGTCAGTTTGGGGATCCAATGTCCCTTGCGAGAGTCAATCCTAGCGCTTGTATGATTACTTGTTGGGTTGTATTTATTTTTCGCATTTTATTTCCCGCATTTTATTTTCAGTATGATATGATTATCTGTGCTGTTGTGGGAGGGGCATTCTGATGAGTGAGAAGCCAGACCCAGGCTTGAGTGTACCAAGCATTAGTTGTGGAAATTAGTGGGCGCGTGCTTGCTTTGCAGGCGCTAGTGTCTCATGAAATCCACGCTCAGACGAGGTTCTCCCTGTTGACTTCTTTTCCGTCCCTTTGGGCCTGAGGGGTTGTTGGTTTGGAGGATTGTCGACTCTGGGGACCGATCATTTGGGATTCAGCTAAGTGAGGCCGCTTCAGGGGATGGTGATGCCACACCTTCTGGGTATTGTATCACCCCTCTTGAATGTCTGTGACGCTGATGACCGCATAGGATGCCGAACTTGTGTCAGTTTAGGTCCATACCTGTGAGCAGGGTCGAGTTTGTTGCAGGAAACCTTAACCTTCAGACTACCTGGTTTTCTTGATAGTGAATCAGTTTTGTTGATATCAGAGGGTCTCATCATCAGATATGTGTTTGTTCTTGACCGAGCAGAGTTATAGTATGACATCAGGGGTTTCTCCTCATCATCAGATATGTGTTTGTTCTAGACAGAGCAGAGTTATAGTCTGACATCAGGGGTTTCTCCTCATCATCAGATATATGTGTTCTTGACAGAGCAGGTTTATGGTCTGATACCAGGGTTTTCTTCTCATCAGAGATATGGTTGTTTTTGACAGAGCAGTATTGTGGTTTTGTTGATACAGAATCTTCACCTTCATCTCATCAACAGCACAGTCGTCTTGATCTCCTGCCGCATGATTGCATTTTGCATTGTTTTGCATATTCATTTGCATTTCATTAACGCGTGTCTGTGTTGCAGGTACCGTTTCCCCCGGTTCAGGTTTTCTTGCCTTCTATTGTGCTATCATGGGTTCTCTGAGGAAGACTGTGGCCTACAAGCTCCCCACTCCTGATGTTGTTCAGCTGTCTAGTTTGATTGCTTTGGAAGATGATTCTGTGAAACTGCTCAGCTTGGTTCGTAAACCCTCCGTGTTTGAGTTGAATGGGTTGCACACCTTGCTGCAGTTCTACGATCCTCCTTTGAGATTCTTTACTTTCCCGGACTTCAGTCTCGCGCCTACACTAGAGGAGTATGCTGATTTGTTAGGTGTGCCTATCAAGAGTCAGATGCCCTTTATTCATATGGATGTTGCGCCTAATTTGGCTAGTCTAGCCCCTTCACTTCATCTGGATGCCTCCGAGTTGGTCTTGTCTAGTTGGAACAGGGTTCCCGGTTTCTCCCTGCAGTTCTTAGTGGGAAAGGCCCAGCAGTGTGCCAAAGACGGTTGTTGGATCGTGTTCAACGCTATTCTTGCTCTGTGCATATATGGCATCATTTTGTTCCCCAATATGCTTGACTTTGTAGACTTCGACGCATTTCACATCTTTGCATCAGAGAATCCAGTCCCTACCTTGATTAGAGATGTTTACCATTCCGTCCACTACAAAAACGAGAACAGAAGGGGCAAGAATGTCTTGTGCTGTGTGCCCCTACTCTATAGATGGCTTGATAGTCACCTACCCAAGAAGGGTCCCTTTGCTTCGTCTGCAGCCACAGCTGAGTGGTCTGAGCGCTTTATGAGCCTGTCAGCGGAGGATATTGCCTGGTTTGATAGAGATAGGTTGGGTACTGAGATTATCTTCAGCTGCAGTGGGTTTCCGAATGTGCCTTTGATAGGCAGTGGGTTTCCTTTGCTTATGCTTTGAGAGCTCCGCCGAAGGATGAAGAGGTGCAGGAATCTCTGTACCTCACTGGTCTTCTAGAGGGGGATATGTTATCTAAGCTTCAGCACGCTTGGAATGGTATCTGTAAGCGGGGAAAGCCGTTGCTGGGGAAAAGTAATAGCCAAGCCTACGCTCCGTATGTGACCTGGATCAGAGCCAGAGCAAATATTATAGGGATGCCGTTTCCACCTGCCCAGCTAGAAAGCCCTCCAGTGATTGAAGAGCCTACCACCGTGCCTATTCAACAGCATAATCAGGTGTTAGCTGAGAGAGATGAGCTGAAGAAGGAAAATGAAGAACTGGAGAAAGAATTGGCTCAACTCAGAAGTGAGAGAAGCGAAGCCGTCCATTCCTTCTAGAGGCAAACAGAGCTGGTGAACCAGTTAGGGACGGATTTGACTAAGCAGATGGCTGAGCGCGAGCGTTTGGGTCGGGACTTCAAAGCTGTCAATGACGTACTGGCCACTAAGAAGCAGCACTTGGATGAAGCGTACCGGAGAATATCCAAGTTTAATCAGCATTGGAAGGCCACCCTAGCCAACGGTAAGGAACGGGAGGATAAACTGAAGCAGCAGATCTCCAAGTTGAAAGCCCATGTGAAGGCTAGTGAGAAGAGGTTTGATGAAGAAACCGCTCGCAGATATGCCACTGAAGGCCTGCTCAACAAGGCTCTTGCTAACCTGAAGGAGCGCAAACTGACGTTTGAGTCCAAGAAGCGGAAGTTAGAAGATTGTTTCGGAGAAGGAGCATGGGAAGACTCAGTTAAAGGTCTTCAATACACTATTACGCAGAGGGAGTTACTCGTCGAAGGGTTGCTCACTCGGCCTGATCATCCAGAAACGAGGGATTTGTTAGAAGAGTTTCGAGCCCGTGGCCGTGCTTGACTATATTTGTAATCCATTTTGTTTTGATCATTGTTGTATGCTGACCATCACCAGGCTTGTTGGTTGAGGTCATGCTATTGATTATGCTTGTACTCAGTGACGTTGTGTACTGCCTTGATGGGCTTTCTTTACATATATGAGATGTTATTTCCATGACTGGACTCGAACTTCTTATTATCAGCACTGGCACTCAGGCACTAGGATCGGGGGGAAATCTCCCTAACGCACAGACACACGTTTGCATTTGCATGAAGCATTTGCATAACGAGCACTTTGTCGTTTTTCTAACCCTTTTGTGTATACAGGTTGTTTCAGGTTGTTCCAGGATTGATCAAAGACCGATCCATCGCTATCCGACCAGAGAAAATCAAGCTAGAGCAATGGAACAAGTGCAGACTGACGTTCAAGAACTCCGAGAGAGGATGGACCGCTTCATGGAACTCATGCAAGTGGTTGCCAACGGCCAAGACCAGCTCAGAACATTGGTCCAGCCACTGATCTCAAGGGTTGATAGCAATGGTGTACTCCATGGTGGGAATGTTCCAACCCCTCCACCTGTTGAAACTCCTTAGAATGGCATCCCCGTGACCGGGGGGAACGGTAGTGGTAACGGCAATGTGATTGCTAACATGGGGCTCAATGGTAATACGACTGGCGTCGGTAATGGAAATTTTGAAGCTAATGTCAACGCTGGACTAGGCAATGGCAACACAGGTGCTGGAAATCTGTATGGGCCTCAGCCATGGTTAGAAGACCGTCAAGAAGATTTGTTCTCCCAGAAGGGTGCTGAAGGAGAGCTGACTGCTGAAGCATGTCTAAGGTTTAAGGCACTCGAGGACAAAATGAGGAATTTCGAGAACCTGAACACTATGGGTGTCGACATGTCTAAATTGAGATTGATTGCTGATTTCAAGGTGCCTCCCAAATTCAAGGTAACCGATTTTGAGAAGTACAAGGGCACCACCTGCCCTCGGGTCCACTTAAGGTCATACTACCGAAAAATGTCCGCTCACTCTGAAGACGAGAAGTTGTTGATGCACTTCTTTCAGGATAGCTTGTCCGGGCCATCCTTGGAATGGTACATGAGTTTGGAGCCTACCAGTGTGTGCACGTGGAAGGAACTTGTTGAGGCATTCGTGCACCATTACCAGTATAACAGTGACTTGGCACCGAACCGGGTTCAGCTGCAGAACCTGTCACAAAGGAACAACGAAGGGTTCAAAGAATACGCCCAGAGGTGGCGTGAATTGGCAGCTAGAGTTCAACCGCCGATGGTTGAACGGGAGCTTGTTGAAATGTTTGTAGCCACCCTCCCAGGGGTTTATTACGAGAAATTGGTCAGCGGTATGTCTGGAAGCTTCTCAGATCTCACTATCACCGGCGAGCACATGGAAAATGGGATCAAAAGGGGAAAATTCAAGGTGTTGATCTATCCTCAGCTGGAGGAGGAAAGAAACCGTATGGTGGCAAAAGGCGGGAAGGAGAGACGAGCGTCGTGTCAAACGCTCGAAGGAAAGGTAAAGGCCCTCGCCAGCAGGTGGCTAGCATATCCATCCCTGTAGTCCAACAACCCCAGCCACAGCAGCAGTCGAACCAGCAAGGGTACAGAAAGTATCAAAACAGGGCTCCTTTGTCAAGTCATCACCTCGAGACGCCACCCATGTCTTATGCTCAGCTATTACAAGCACTGCTTCAGTTGCAGTTAGTCCAGAAGAGAACCCTGGCTCCCTTGACAGGGACACCTCCGCCGGGTTATGATGTGAATGCAACTTGTGAGTTTCACTCAGGGGCACCAGGCCACACGATAGAAAACTGCAAAGCCTTCAAGCACAAGGTCCAAGATATGGTGGATGCTAAGATCATCAATTTCTCAGATAATGTGCCAAATGTCACGAAGAACCCTATGCCGAATTACAGGAGAGGTGGGGTGAATGCCATTATTGAAGACGAGAATTTGGATATGTTGATTGAAGTCAGGGATCTGAAGACACCGCTTAGCTTCGTTAAAGCCAAGCTGATGAAGAGAGGCTTCTTTCCGGGCTGTGAAGAACTGTGTATGGGCTGTGTGACTCGTCCTGATGGATGTGAACAGTTGATACAAGGGATTCAGAGTCTGATGACCGAAGGAATCTTGCAGTTTAGCCGAAGGGCCGAATGTGGATCTGGAGAGGTAATGCTGAAGCAAGATGACGAGGTTGCCACCATCACCATCCCTCGCCGGACGATCACTATTTCTGCACCCAGACCGCCCACGATTACCATCACCAAGGCTGGGCCGATACCTTTTGAAAGCACCAATGTTGTCCCATGGCATTATGGGGCAGACATCTACTGTAACGGACAGAAGTGGGAACTAGAATCATCTGGGCGGTCTGTGGATAACCTAGTGGGAATTGGCAGAATCACGCGCAGCGGAAGGGTATTTGCTCCACCTGAGATTGTGGCGGACAAAGCGGACAAAGCTTAAATAACCGATAAGGGAAAGATAAAGTCGTTGAGGAAACCCCTCGTGGGGTAGAGAAGGACTTACTTGTTAAGGTCGCTGAAGAGTTCATGAGGTTGATCAAGAAGAGTGATTACAGGATCGTGGATCACCTCCATCAAACACCCTCGAAAATCTCCATCCTGAATTTGTTGATGTGTTCGGAGTCACATCGCAACGCGTTGTTAAAGGTTTTGAATGCCACGTATGTACCGCAGGAAATCTCGGTCAACCAGTTGGAAGGGGCCGTAGCCCACGTGAATGCTGGAAATGGGTTAGGGTTCACTGACTTGGAGCTGACGCCGAAGGGAAGAAACTACAACATCGCCCTGTACATCTCGATAGAGTGTAGGGGAACGATTATGTCTCATGTGTTGGTGGACACAGGGTCATCGCTCAATGTTCTTCCGAAGAAAGCATTGATAAAGTTAGATACTCGAGGATTGATTTGCACACCCAGTGACCTGGTTGTGAAGGCTTTCAATGGAACCAAGCGTCATGTCTTTGGAGAGGTGACTTTGCCAATCCAAGTGGGGCCGGAAACTTTCGACACGGTCTTTTACATCATGGATATCATGCCTGCCTACAGCTGTCTCCTAGGCCGGCCATGGATCCATTCTGCTGGTGTCGTGACCTCCACGTTGCACCAGAAGCTCAAGTATGCTGTAGGGGGCAGCATTCTAATTGTATGTGGCGAGGAAGACATAATGGTGAGCCATTTGTCGTCCTTCAAGTATGTTGAGATGGATGGGGAAATCCACGAAACCCTATGTCAGGCGTTCGAAGCGGTTAAAGTCAAGAACATGACTCAAGTAATGACCGAGAAACCAGAGATGACTCTCTCTTCCTTCAAGGAAGCCCGGGCCGTTGTTCAGGCCGGATCTACCCCAGGGTGGGGGCGAATTCTAGAGATACCTAACAAACAGGACAAGTTTGGGTTAGGATATTCTCCTGCGGCTGAAGCCTCCTCTTATCACAGTGTGTCGCGAGGTAAAGCGCCGATCCAGTTTACCAGCGGCGGAGTAATATTTTAAAGTGTCAACGCAGTGTCTGAAGACGGCGAAGACAGCGATTGCGACCTAGACTCTTGGATCCAGCCAAGCAAACCAGGAGAGAGCCTCAACAACTGGTCCATCAGGGATACCATCCAAGTGACCGGCAAAGAGTAATGATTTACTTTCTCCAATCATTGTACAACCCTATGTCCTACCCGGGGCACAGTGGTTTTATTGTCAGGGCCTTGTTTGATTATGTACATGCATTTTACCAATAAATCAAAAGGCATTTTCCTTCGCATTCAAATGTTGTGATCTCTGTTATTCCTGTTTTATATTTGTTTTGAAAAACAATAAAATGATAATGGGGTTTGTGCTGACCTGCATATCATTGTCTTAAGCTTAACCCTTGTTGTTGCAGGATCCACATAACAGATGACATCGACTCTGGACCTTCTACGACTCACTTCGACTTCGATTACCCAATTTATAAAGCCGAGGAAGAGATTTATGAAGACGAAGACCTTCCAGAAGAGTTAGCCCTCTTGTTGAAACAAGAAGAGAAAGTTATTCTGCCTCACGCAGAAGAGATTGAGATTGTGAATCTGGGTTCTGAAGAACTTGTCAGGAACGTCAGGATAGGGGCTGCATTGTAGAGTGATGTCAAGAAGAGGTTGGTCAAGATGCTTCGAGAGTATAGTGACATCTTTGCTTGGTCATACGAAGATATGCCCGAACTTGATACTAACATCGTGGTCCATCACCTGCCGCTGCAAGAAGAGTGTCCTCCCGTTAAGCAGAAGCTTAGGCAGACGCGACCAGATATGGCCGTTAAGATCAAAGAAGAAGTGCAAAAGCAGCTTGATGCTGGCTTCTTAGCGGTCACCACTTACCCTCCGTGGGTCGCCAACATAGTGCCTGTACCAAAGAAGGACGGTAAGGTGCGAATGTGCGTCGATTATCGGGATTTGAATAGGGGGGGCCCTAAAGATGATTTCCCGCTCCCTCATATTGACGTGTTGGTCGACAATACAGCTCAGTTCTCCGTATTTTCGTTCATGGATGGCTTCTCCGGCTACAATCAGATCAAGATGGCGCCGGAAGACATGGAGAAAACTACGTTTATCACTCCTTGGGGAACATTTTGCTACAAGGTAATGCCTTTCGGTCTGAAGAACGCAGGGGCCACTTACCAACGAGTAATGATTACATTGTTTCATGATATGATTCATCATGAGATTGAAGTCTATGTTGATGACATGATTGCGAAGTCCCAAACGGAGGAGGGACATCTGGTCAATTTGCTGAAGCTTTTTGAGAGGCTTAGGAAGTTCAGGTTGAGGCTGAATCCTAACAAGTGTACTTTCGGAGTACGGTCTGGAAAACTACTGGGGTTTATCGTGAGTGAAAAAGGCATTGAGGTTGATCCTGCGAAGATAAAAGCGATACAAGAAATGCCAGCGCCAAAAACCAAAAAAGAAGTTCGTGGTTTCCTGGGAAGAATAAACTACATTGTGAGGTTTATCTCTCAGCTCACGGCCACGTGTGAACTGATGTTCAAACTACTAAAGAAGAATCAGGCGATTATCTAGAACGAGGATTGCCAGAAGGCATTTGATAAGATAAAACAGTATCTACAAGAACCTCCAATCTTGATACCCCCAGTGGCTGGAAGACCCTTAATCATGTACTTGACAGTTCTTGAGAATAGTATGGGGGTGTGTTCTCGGTCAGCACGACGAGACTGGCAGAAAGGAGCATGCCATTTATTATTTGAGCAAAAAGTTCACAGACTGTGAATCTCATTACTCGATGCTGGAGAAGACGTGTTGTGCATTAGCCTGGGCTGCCAAACGTTTACGACAGTATATGCTCAATCACACAACCATGCTAATTTCGAAGATGGATCCGATCAAGTACGTCTTCGAGAAGCAAGCGCTTTCGGGCAAGATTGCCAGATGGCAAATGGTGTTTACGGAATATGACATTCAGTACGTTTCCCAGAAGGCCATCAAGGGAAGCGTATTATTTGAATACCTTGTCGAACAGCCGATCGAAGATTATCAGCCGATGAAATTTGAATTCCCTGATGAGGATATCATGTTTCTCATAGTGAAAGATTGTGATGAACCGTTGCCCGACGAGGGTCCAGACAGGAAATCCCAATGGAAATTGATATTTGACGGGGCGGTTAATTCTTATGGAAGTGTCATTGGGGCGATCATCACAACTCCCCACAGATCCCACATCCCGTTCACTGGGAGATTGACGTTTCCGGTCACCAATAACGAAGCGGAGTACGAAGCATGCATCATGGGTCTAGAAGAGGCAATTGATTTGAGAATCAATAACCTAGATGTATATGGTGACTCGGCGCTTGTGATCAACCAAATTAAAGGGGAGTGGGAGACTCGTCAATCGAATTTGGTGCCGTACATGAATTATGCCAGAAGGCTTCTTCCATTCTTTGATCGAGTGGAACTCCATCATGTGCCCAGGGCCGAGAATCAAATGGCTGATGCCTTAGCCACGTTGGCTTCAATGTATAAATTCAATTTTTGGAATGAAGCTCCAAGAATTGTCCTTTCTCGTCTTGATAGACTTGCATTCGTCTTTGCGATCGAGGAAGCCTTCGACGGCAAGCCATGGTTCCATGACATCCAGACCTTCCTTATGACTAAGGAGTATCCTGCGGGAGCATCAACCCAGGATAAGAAGACTCTGAGGAGGCTGTCTGGAAGTTTTTATCTCAATCCTGATGGAGTTTTGTATAAAAGAAACCACGATTTCGTGCTACTCAGATGTGTAGATGAGAAAGAAGCGAGTATGCTCATGGAAGAAGTCCATGAAGGCACATTTGGTACACACGCCGGCGAGCATGCTATGACGAGAAAGATCCTGAGAGCAGGATATTACTGGCTGACGATGGAATTGGATTGCTTTAAATTCCCGAAGAGATGTCATAAATGCCATATTTATGCTGATAAGATTCACGTGCCGTCGTTCCCGTTGAATGTCATGTCCTCCCCGTGGCCGTTCTCCATGTGGGGCATCGACATGATAGGCAAGATCGAGCCTACTGCATCTAACGGTCATCGCTTCATTCTAGTAGCTATCGACTACTTCACCAAGTGGGTGAAGGCAACCTCATATGCTAATGTGACCAAGCAGGTGGTGGCTAAATTCATAAAGAGGGACATCATCTGTCGTTACGGAATTCCCGAGCGGATCATTACTGATAATGGTTCGAATCTGAATAACAAGATGATGAAGGAGCTGTGCTAGAGTTTCAAGATTGAACACCACAACTCATCTCCTTACCGGTCGAAGATGAATGGCACTGTTGAAGCGGCTAACAAGAACATTAAGAAGATTGTACAAAAGATGGTTATGACCTATAAGGATTGGCACGAGATGTTGCCATTTGCGCTGCACGGTTATCGTACAAAGGTACGTACATCAACCGGGGAAACTTCTTTCTCACTGGTGTACGGTATGGAGGTTGTCCTACCATTAGAAGTTGAGATCCCTTCTTTGCGAGTTTTGGTTGACGTGAAACTCGATGAGGCAGAATGGATTAAGAACCGACTAAACCAACTCAGCCTGATGGACGAGAAGAGGTTAGCATCGATTGCATATGGTTGTTTGTACTAAAGCCGAATGAAGAAAGCTTATGATAAGAAGGTGCGTCCTAGAAGCTTTCAGACGGGTGATCTCGTCCTGAAGAAGATTCTTCCTCCATACTCCGATCACCGGGGCAAGTGGACTCCTAATTACGAAGGTCCGTACATCATCAGCAAGGTCTTCTCAGGAGGAGCCTTGTTGTTATCCACGATGGATGGCGAAGATTTTGCATCCCCGGTGAACGCGGATGCAGTTAAAAAATAGTTTGCTTAAAAAATGACCCGCTGGAAAGAAAAAGAATATCCAGGAAAAAATGGAGCATCCCGGCGAACTATAAAAAAGGAAAAAGGTTCGGGCAAAAATTAGGGATATAAAAGAAAAGAATGTACACCCGCAAATTCAAAAACCTGGAAGGGAGACTTTGGCAAAAAAGGGTATCCCGGTGAATCGAAAACTCGAAAGGGCGATTCAGGCAAAAGTTAGGGATTTGAAAAAGCAAATGACTGCGTCCCGCGTGTGGACTGTATTTGTTTGGTGGTTTGGAAGACCTGAGGGCCGTTTATCTGAATCAATCTCTTCTGAAGCTGAAGCATCGGAGAAGTATCAAAGTCGAGTGGGTCATAGAGGGATCAACTCATGGTGCTCGTCTACGCCTCATTGCCGACATTTGTGTATATACTGATGTATATTTATGTTTTTATATTTGCGCAGCTTCCTCATTCCAGGAGCTTGCATCTGTTGTAAAACATTTTTACCCATTTAGGGGTTCGTTATCAATAAAATGTATACCATTCAGAAATTATGTTTGCTTGTTTAGCATTTATCTGTTTTGCTTGCGAAAAAGAACGCCAATGTTTTTAATAAAATGCGCATAGATAAACTTACTGGCCTAGGCCACCGATTGTTGAAACAATGAATTACTTAAACATTGTCACAAGATGATAATCTTGATAGGTCCCTTTGAGAAGGGTATCTTGTCTGTCTGTTTGTGTTGTTGCAGGTATAGCATATTCCAGGCAGTATGCCGTATGTTTCCCCAAGCAGAGAAGATTCTCTCCCCAATCAGATGTATCCTGAAGGAGCTTCATCTCCCCAGCTGAGTCATATACTGAAGTGTGCAGCTTTCGATAAGTCCAGACTAAAGTCTCCAGCGGAATTGAAATTCCCCACAGAATTGTACTCTCCCCCTGTAAGCAGGATGATTCCAACTTCCCCAGCCGAGTTTGCAGATCCTCAGGAGAGCCGAGTTCTTGGGATGCCGTTTGGGCCATGATTGGTTTTCCCCAGTAGAGTAGCTGATGCTGTATTTCCCCAACAGAGTCGTTATCTCCCGGAAAGTTTTGCCACGAAGGTCGTGCAGTTTATTTCTGCAATTGATATCGTTCCCTCAGCAGTTTGTGGTTTGAATACCTAGCCGAGCGGGTCCCAGTTCTCGTAGAACTATGTTCCCCTGCAGCGATCGACTGAAGTTCGTTTTCCCCAGGCGGAGTCCAATTGAGATTGGTGTGACTTCTTCTCCTCGGCAGGATGAGTCCTTCCTCCACCAGAGTGGTCCTTTCTCCTTGACAGGAGGATTCTCCCTTCAGCATTTATTTTGCTGACGGGGTCGTAGCATTTTGCATGATTGCTTAGCATTTACCCTAAATGCGTAGCATTTCCACCGTGTGGAGCATTGCGTTATAGTTAAGCATATGCATATGAAACATGAGCTAGGTCGTTACTGTAACACCCATTTTAATTATTTAGTCATTTTATTATTATTTTAAATATTATGTGTTGGTGTGCCCTTTGGTGGGGGTGTATTTGGTGATGTTTGGTGGGTGTCCCTAATGTGGGAGGATTATTGGTGGTGTTTTGGTGAATATAATAATATAGTTTATAATATTAATAGTGGTGGGAATATTATTATTATTATTATATTTATTATAGTTAGTATTGTTATTAATATTATTATTATTTTGGTGAGATAATATTATTATTATTATTATTATTATTTTATTAAGTTATTATTATTATTATTAAGTTATTATTATTATTGGGATTAGAGAATTAAAATAGAGAATGTGAGGGGTTAGTAGTTTTACGATACATTGTGAGAAGTTAGAGAAAGTGGAAAAAGAACGATAGAAAGGAGAGAAGTGAGAAGAACGGAAAAGGGAGCGAAGAACGAAGGAACGGGGGAAAATCAGAATTGGCCAAACCTTGGAGGGTTCTTTCATCGATCAACCGATTAACAAGGTAAGGGGGGAGAAACCTGATTGGGAATGGTTTATACATGTATAGGGTAGTGGGGAGTCCTTAACCCCGTAGGAGATTGATCGATATATGATATTACATATTGATATGCTGTGATTGTTGACTATTGCTGATAATTGGATGTTGATTGTTGATGAATTGTGGTTTTTGGTTAATTTGGCGGATAGGTTGGGTTTACGGGTTTTAGGGAAAATTCTGTGTGACCTTTTAAATATCGATAGAATGCCTAAGGGTTGAATTGGGAATGTAGTCTAGAAACCGATAAGTTATGATATCTATGTTGTTAGTACTGATGTTAAGAGGTGAATTCGAAGTCGGAAGTTTAACCCATTTGGCTTAGAAAGTACTCTGCAGAACTGTGAGAAATTGGTGAAATCGCAGCATTCGCTGGGCTTCGCCTGGCGAGTGTTGGTGAAGCTTCTCCTGGAGAGTGGAGGCGAGTGTTCGCCTGGCGAGCTGAGGCGAGTGGCAGCGAATAATTCAGAATTAAGTCCCAGACCTAAAGGGTAGGAACTTCGCCTGGCGAATGCCAACGAAGGTTCGCCTGGCGAGTGAATGCTTCGCCTGGCGAATGCACGATAGTTGGAAAGGGGGCTTCGCCAGCAGGTTCGCCTGGCGAATGCCAGCGAAGGTTCGCCCCGGTTCGCCTGGCGAATGCCAGCGAACGTCGCAGAACCAGAATGTGATATTTGTGATGTTTTGGCCTTGATGCACTGTAAGGTTGGTGAGTGTGGGATTTAACTTGCGTACTGGTGATAGTACGTGTTTCCCTTGATATTGTCGGTGGAAACTTAGTTGAGGTATATGTATGTAGTGATCAGTAGGATCGTGTACCCCCGAGTGGTGGGATATGTTTATATCTTGGTGTTAAAGTATGAACTTGTTTACTATCTGGTTGATTTATATGGTGTTGGTGTATGTTATATCTGTACATATATGCATTGATGTATGATGATATGATCAGGAGGATCGTGTGCACGTTGAGTGCCTAAATATATTAGTTATGCATTGGTGTGTGCATATCATGGTGTTTTGGTGGGATGAATCATGTCTCAGGAGGAGCGTAAGTGATTCATCCGTACTCCTTTGTGGAGAATGGTGGGGGATAGATCATGTCTCAGGAGGAGCGTAAGTGATCTATCCAGGTTCGATTGAATGAACCAACGAGTCGGTACCGCATGCATGGTGTTGAGTTGCATTTTGCATTATAATATGTTATATTGTAATTTGAACAGTAGGTTCGTCATATGGTGTTGTTAGGGGTGAATCTTGGTGTGTTGGTGTGTTGTAGTACCTTATTTACATGTATTACATTACCATTATATTTTTGATCATGTTTTCTCAACCCTTTGTTGTTGTTGTGGTCTGTGCTTCTTCGGAAGTACAGATAATCCAGGTGTTTAGCTAGCTTGGATATTGGTGTAATTGTCGAGTCTAGGATGCTCTGATACGTAGCACGAGACTTGGGCGTTTTTATTTGTTTTATGTTGAACTTATATTTTATTTCCCTGTGAACGTATCAAACTTTTATTGAATTTTATTATTTAACATTCCGCTGTATTTGGAGAAAAACCTTTTTATAAGGAAACGTTGTTTTTATGTGATATCCCACTTGGGAGAATTGGAACTCTGATTTTGTTTATTTATAATGTTTATTAATTTAGATGATTTTGGGAAGTGGGGTGTTACAATTGGTATCAGAGCAGGTTGGTCCGTCCGGCCAGTGTTGTTGAGTCGAGTTGAGTCTGTCCTTTATGATGTAGTTGAATATCTTTTAACTTGGTGTTGTTCTTTTTGAGAAGTATGGCAGGAAGGAACGATGATGCATTGGCTGCTGCTATGCAAGCAATGGCGCAGGCGGTTGCTAATCAGAATCAAACTGCAGATGCCCAATTCAGGAGTTTGGCGCAGTTTCGGAGCAACAAGCCGCCAACGTTCGAAGGGGGAATTCTGGACCCCGAAGCTGCTCAGAAGTGGCTGAAGGCAATTGAGAAGATCTTCAGAACTATGGATTGTAATGATGAGCAAAAGGTGAGGTTTGGTACTCACATGCTGGAGGGTGAGGCTGAAGCCTGGTGGGACAATAGTTGCCAAAGGTTGGAAGCTGCTGGAACTACCATTACTTGGGAGGTGGTTCGGAAAGGTTTTCTGGAGAAGTATTTCCCGGAAGATATCCGAAGCGCTAAGGAAATTGAATTCTTAGAGCTGAAATAGGGTAGCATGACTGTAGCAGAATATGCTGCCAAGTTTGAGGAGCTGGTGCAGTATTGTCCCCACTATAATGTGGAAGGGGCAATGACCTCTAAGTGCTTAAAGTTTGAGAATGGACTGCGTCCAGAGATTAAGTTAGGGATTGCTTGTCAGGAGATCAGGAGCTATCCTGAGCTGGTAGGCAGGAGCAGAATCTATGATAATGATAACCGAGCAAGGATTGTGCACTACAAAGCTGTTAATGACCGTAAGGGTAAGCAGAGGTTTAGTGGTACTCCTTATAGTGTTGCTGCTGATAAGGGAAAACGTAAAGCTATTGTTGATAAGAAGCCTAGAGATGGGAGAGCATCTGCTAAAGGGAAATGTTTTCGGTGCGGTGGTATGGGACACCGTGCTAATGATTGTCCTAATGAGGCCAAGAAATGTTTTAAGTGTGGGAAACCAGGTCATGTGATAGCTGATTGCAGAGCAACTATGCCGACCTGTTATAACTGTGGTGAGAAGGGTCATATCAGTACACATTGTGAGAAGCCGAAGAAGCCTCAAACGTCTCCGGCTGGTGGAAAAGTGTTTGCCTTGGCAGGAACTCAAGCTGCCAGTGATGAGCGTGTGATCAGAGGTACTTGTATTATCAATAATATTCCTTTGATTGCTATTATTGATACGGGTGCAATGCACTCGTTTATTTCTGTAGATTGTGTGGAGAGGATAGGTTTGGTGCCGTCCACTCTGGAGATACAGATGACTATTGAGACACCCTCTATAGGTTCAGTGACTACTTCTTTGGTATGCTTGAAGTGTCCGCTGACTATTTTCGGTAGAGAATTTGGAGTGGATCTGATTTGTCTACCACTTGGTAAGTTGGATGTTATTCTGGGTATGAACTGGTTAGAGTTCAACCGAGTCTACATCGATTGTTTTCAGAAGGAATTGTTGTTCCTGACCCCTGAAGAGGAAGTTGTGGCATGTTCTATGTCTAATAAAGAATTGAGGGCCTTGTTGGAAGATGAAACTAGAGTGTTTGCTTTATTTGCAACTTTATCGATGGATAACAAAGTGTCAATGGAGGAATTAGCAGTGGTGAATGAATTTCCAGAAGTGTTTCCTGACGACATTACGGAATTGCCTCCGACGCGAGAAGTAGAATTTGGTATTGATCTTGTTCCTGGTACGAGACCTATTTCTATGGTGCCGTACAGGATGTTTGCAGTGGAATTGGCTGAGTTGAAGTCTCAGATTGGAGAATTGTTGGATAGAAAGTTTATTAGACCAAGTGTATCGCCGTGGGGAGCTCCAGTGTTGTTGGTGAAGAAGAAGGATGGTAGTATGCGTCTGTGCATCGATTACCGTCAATTGAATAAAGTGACTATTAAGAATAAGTATCCTTTACCTAGGATTGATGATTTGATGGACCAGCTGGTGGGAGCTCGTGTATTTAGTAAGATCGAATTAAGATCGGGTTATCATCAGATGAGAGTAAAAGAAGGTGATATTCAGAAGACTGCCTTTAGGACTCGATATGGACATTACGAATATGATGTAAAGCCGTTTGGAGTGACTAATGCACCAGGAGTATTTATGGAGTATATGAACAGAATTTTCCATTCTTACATGGATCAGTTCATTGTAGTGTTTATTGATGATATATTAATTTATTCTAAATCTGATGAAGAGCATGCAGGACATTTGAGAATTGCCTTGCAAGTGTTGAAGGAAAATAAATTATTTGCTAAACTGTCAAAGTGTGACTTTTGGTTGAAGAAAGTAAGTTTCTTGGGGCATGTAATATCTGAAGATGGAATAGCGGTGGATCCGTCAAAAGTAAGTGCAGTATTGCAGTGGGAACCGCCGAAGACAGCGACATAGATTAGAAGCTTTTTGGGGTTAGCCGGTTATTACCGCAGGTTTATTGAAGGGTTCTCTAAATTGGCGTTGCCATTAACTCAGTTGACGAGAAAGAACCAAGTTTTTGTATGGGATGCTGCTTGTGAAGAAAGTTTTGAAGAGTTGAAAAAGAGATTGACTACGGCACCCGTGTTAGTGTTACCGACTCCGAGTGAACCGTTTGTGGTGTACTGTGATGCGTCTAAGATGGGATTAGGCGGGGTTCTGATGCAGAATGGTAAAGTAGTAGCATATGCATCGCGACAATTGAGAGTGCATGAGCGAAATTATCCGACTCATGATCTTGAATTAGCTGCGGTTGTTTTTGTGTTGAAAATTTGGAGACACTATTTATATGGTTCAAGATTTGAAGTGTTTAGTGATCATAAGAGTCTGAGATACCTGTTTGATCAGAAAGAGCTGAATATGAGGCAGAGAAGATGGTTGGAATTTTTGAAGGATTATGACTTCAGTTTGAGTTATCATCCAGGAAAGGCCAATGTAGTGGCAGATGCTTTGAGTAGGAAAGCAATTCATATGGCAGCTCTGATGGTGAAAGAAATTGAGTTAATTGAACAATTTAGAGATTTGAGCATGGTTTGTGAGACTACTGCAGATAGTGTAATGTTGGGTATGTTGCAGGTAAATAATGACTTCTTGGATATGATTAGAGAGAATCAGAAGTTGGATGTAAAATTGGTAGATTTGATGCCTGGAGTAGGGAGTGACTCCGATAGTGACTTTAAGTTGGATAGTACAGGTGTGTTGAGATTTAGAGGCAGGATTTGCGTACCAGATGATGAGGAATTGAAAAAGCTGATTTTGAGTGAAGGACACCGTAGTAATCTGAGTATTCATCCTGGAGCTACGAAAATGTATCATGATTTGAAGAAATTATTTTGGTGGTCTGGTATGAAAAGAGACATAGCTCAATTTGTGTATGCCTGTTTGACATGTCAGAAGTCGAAGGTGGAACACCAGAGACCTTCTGGATTTATGCAACCATTAGAGATTCCGGTTTGGAAATGGGATTGCATTACTATGGATTTTGTGACAGGTTTGCCGAATACGGCGAGAGGTTTTGATGCTATATGGGTGATTGTGGATCGATTGACGAAGTTTGCACACTTTGTGCCGCTCAATATTAGTTTTCCATTAACGAAGCTGGCGGATATTTACATTCGGGTAATTGTGAAGTTGCATGGTGTTCCGTCCAGTATTGTGTCGGATAGAGATCCACGGTTTACTTCGGAATTTTGGAAGAGCTTGCAGGAAGCTTTGGGAACTAAGTTGAAATTGAGTTCAGCTTATCATCCGCAAACTGATGGTCAGTCGGAGAGGACTATTCAGTCGCTTGAAGATTTGTTGAGAGCTTGTGTGTTAGAAAAGGGTGGTGCGTGGGATACTCATTTACCATTGATTGAGTTCACGTACAATAACAGTTACCATTCTAGTATCGAAATGGCACCGTTTTAAGCTTTGTATGGGAGGAGGTGTAGGACTCCTCTGTGTTGGTATGAAACTGGTGAGAATATGGTGCTTGGGCCAGAAATTGTACAGCAGACTACTGAGACAATTCAAATGATTCGTGAGAAATTGAAAGTGTCTCAGAGTAGGACGAAAAGCTATCATGATAATTAGAGGAAAGAGTTGGAATTCTGTGTAGGTGATCACGTATTCCTAAGAGTTAATCTGATGACTGGTGTGGGTCGTGCATTGAAGTCCAAGAAGCTGGATCCTAAGTTCATTGGACCTTATGAGATTTTGCAGAGAATTGGTGATGTGGCTTATAGGGTGGCGTTGCCGCCTGAGTTGTCAAACTTACATGATGTGTTCCATGTGTCGCAATTGCGAAAGTATGTTTCTGATCCATCTCATGTGATTCAGAGAGATGATGTTCAGATTCGGGAGAATCTTACTATTGAGACGATGCCGTTGAGGATCGAGGACCGTAAGATGAAACAGCTCCGAGGGAAGGAAATACCTTTGGTGAAGGTAGCGTGGGGAGATGCTGCAGAAGGCAGTGTGACCTGGGAGTTGGAAAGCAGGATGCGAGAAGCGTATCCGGAGCTATTTCCATCAGGTAATTTTCGAGGACGAAAATAATTAAAGTGGGGGAGAGTTGTAACACCCATTTTAATTATTTAGTCATTTTATTATTATTTTAAATATTATGTGTTGGTGTGCCCTTTGGTGGGGGTGTATTTGGTGATGTTTGGTGGGTGTCCCTAATGTGGGAGGATTATTGGTGGTGTTTTGGTGAATATAATAATATAGTTTATAATATTAATAGTGGTGGGAATATTATTATTATTATTATATTTATTATAGTTACTATTGTTATTAATATTATTATTATTTTGGTGAGATAATATTATTATTATTATTATTATTATTATTATTATTTTATTAAGTTATTATTATTATTGGGATTAGAGAATTAAAATAGAGAATGTGAGGGGTTAGTAATTTTACGATACATTGTGAGAAGTTAGAGAAAGTGGAAAAAGAACGATAGAAAGGAGAGAAGTGAGAAGAACGGAAAAGGGAGCGAAGAACGAAGGAACGGGGGAAAATCAGAATTGGCCAAACCTTGGAGGGTTCTTTCATCGATCAACCGATTAACAAGGTAAGGGGGGAGAAACCTGATTGGGAATGGTTTATACATGTATAGGGTAGTGGGGAGTCCTTAACCCCGTAGGAGATTGATCGATATATGATATTACATATTGATATGTTGTGATTGTTGACTATTGCTGATAATTGGATGTTGATTGTTGATGAATTGTGGTTTTTGGTTAATTTGGCGGATAGGTTGGGTTTACGGGTTTTAGGGAAAATTCTGTGTGACCTTTTGGGATATCGATAGAATGCCTAAGAGTTGAATTGGGAATGTAGTCTAGAAACCGATAAGTTATGATATCTATGTTGTTAGTACTGATGTTAAGAGGTGAATTGGAAGTAGGAAGTTTAACCCATTTGGCTTAGAAAGCACTCTGCAGAACTGTGAGAAATTGGTGAAATCGCAGCATTCGCTGGGCTTCGCCTGGCGAGTGTTGGCGAAGCTTCGCCTGGCGAGTTGAGGCGAGTGTTCGCCTGGCGAGCTAAGGCGAGTGGCAGCGAATAATTCAGAATTAAGTCCCAGACCTAAAGGGTAGGAACTTCGCCTGGCGAATGCCAACGAAGGTTCGCCTGGCGAGTGAATGCTTCGCCTGGCGAATGCACGATAGTTGGAAAGGGGGCTTCTCCAGCAGGTTCGCCTGGCGAATGCCAGCGAAGGTTCGCCCCGGTTCGCCTGGCGAATGCCAGCGAACGTCGCAGAACCAGAATGTGATTTTTGTGATGTTTTGGCCTTGATGCACTGTAAGGTTGGTGAGTGTGGGATTTAACTTGCGTACTGGTGATAGTACGTGTTTCCCTTGATATTGTCGGTGGAAAATTAGTTGAGGTATATGTATGTAGTGATCTGTAGGATCGTGTACCCCCGAGTGGTGGGATATGTTTATATCTTGGTGTTAAAGTATGAACTTGTTTACTATCTGGTTGATTTATATGGTGTTGGTGTATGTTATATCTGTACATATATGCATTGATGTATGATGATATGATCAGGAGGATCGTGTGCACGTTGAGTGCCTAAATATATTAGTTATGCATTGGTGTGTGCATATCATGGTGTTTTGGTGGGATGAATCATGTCTCAGGAGGAGCGTAAGTGATTCATCCGTACTCCTTTGTGGAGAATGGTGGGGGATAGATCATGTCTCAGGAGGAGCGTAAGTGATCTATCCAGGTTCGATTAAATGAACCAACGAGTCGGTACCGCATGCATGGTGTTGAGTTGCATTTTGCATTATAATATGTTATATTGTAATTTGAACAGTAGGTTCGTCATATGGTGTTGTTAGGGGTGAATCTTGGTGTGTTGGTGTGTTGTACTACCTTATTTACATGTATTACATTACCATTATATTTTTGATCATGTTTTCTCACCCCTTTGTTGTTGTTGTGGTCTGTGCTTCTTCGGAAGTACAGATAATCCAGGTGTTTAGCTAGCTTGGATATTGGTGTGATTGTCGAGTCTAGGATGCTCTGATACGTAGCACGAGACTTGGGCGTTTTTATTTGTTTTATGTTGAACTTATATTTTATTTCCCTGTGAACGTATCAAACTTTTATTGAATTTTATTATTTAACATTCCGCTGTATTTGGAGAAAAACCTTTTTATAAGGAAACGTTGTTTTTATGTGATATCCCACTTGGGAGAATTGGAACTCTGATTTTGTTTATTTATAATGTTTATTAATTTAGATGATTTTGGGAAGTGGGGTGTTACAATTGGTATCAGAGCAGGTCGGTCCGTCCGACCAGTGTTGTTGAGTCGAGTTGAGTCTGTCCTTTATGATGTAGTTGAATATCTTTTAACCTGGTGTTGTTCTTTTTGAGAAGTATGGAGGAAGGAACGATGCTGCATTGGCTGCTGCTATGCAAGCAATGGCGCAGGCGGTTGCTAATCAGAATCAAACTGCAGATGCCCAATTCAGGAGTTTGGCGCAGTTTCGGAGCAACAAGCCGCCAACGTTCGAAGGGGGAATTCTGGACCCTGAAGCTGCTCAGAAGTGGCTGAAGGCAATTGAGAAGATCTTCAGAACTATGGATTGTAATGATGATCAAAAGGTGAGGTTTGGTACTCACATGCTGGAGGGTGAGGCTGAAGCCTGGTGGGACAATAGTCGCCAAAGGTTGGAAGCTGCTGGAACTACCATTACTTTGGAGGTGGTTCGGAAAGGTTTTCTGGAGAAGTATTTCCCGGAAGATATCTGAAGCGCTAAGGAAATTGAATTCTTAGAGCTGAAACAGGGTAGCATGACTGTAGCAGAATATGCTGCCAAGTTTGAGGAGCTGGTGCAGTATTGTCCCCACTATAATGTGGAAGGGGAAATGACCTCTAAGTGCTTAAAGTTTGAGAATGGACTGCGTCCAGAGATTAAGTTGGGGATTGCTTGTCAGAAGATCAGGAGCTATCCTGAGCTGGTAGGCAGGAGCAGAATCTATGATAATGATAACCGAGCAAGGATTGCGCACTACAAAGCTGTTAATGACCGTAAGGGTAAGCAGAGGTTTAGTGGTACTCCTTATAGTGTTGCTGCTGATAAGGGAAAATGTAAAGCTGTTGTTGATAAGAAGCCTAGAGATGGGAGAGCATCTGCTAAAGGGAAATGTTTTCGGTGTGGTGGTATGGGACACCGTGCTAATGATTGTCCTAATGAGGCCAAGAAATGTTTTAAGTGTGGGAAACCAGGTCATGTGATAGTTGATTGCAGAGAAACTATGCCGACCTGTTATAACTGTGGTGAGAAGGGTCATATCAGTACACATTGTGAGAAGCCGAAGAAGCCTCAAACGTCTCCGGCTGGTGGAAAAGTAGGATCGTGTACCCCCGAGTGGTGGGATATGTTTATATCTTGGTGTTAAAGTATGAACTTGTTTACTATCTGGTTGATTTATATGGTGTTGGTGTATGTTATATCTGTACATATATGCATTGATGTATGATGATATGATCAGGAGGATCGTGTGCACGTTGAGTGCCTAAATATATTAGTTATGCATTGGTGTGTGCATATCATGGTGTTTTGGTGGGATGAATCATGTCTCCGGAGGAGCGTAAGTGATTCATCCGTACTCCTTTGTGGAGAATGGTGGGGGATAGATCATGTCTCAGGAGGAGCGTAAGTGATCTATCCAGGTTCGATTGAATGAACCAACGAGTCGGTACCGCATGCATGGTGTTGAGTTGCATTTTGCATTATAATATGTTATATTGTAATTTGAACAGTAGGTTCGTCATATGGTGTTGTTAGGGGTGAATCTTGGTGTGTTGGTGTGTTGTACTACCTTATTTACATGTATTACATTACCATTATATTTTTGATCATGTTTTCTCACCCCTTTGTTGTTGTTGTGGTCTGTGCGTCTTCGGAAGTACAGATAATCCAGGTGTTTAGCTAGCTTGGATATTGGTGTGATTGTCGAGTCTAGGATGCTCTGATACGTACCACGAGTCTTGGGCGTTTTTATTTGTTTTATGTTGAACTTATATTTTATTTCCCTGTGAACGTATCAAACTTTTATTGAATTTTATTATTTAACATTCCGCTGTATTTGGAGAAAAACCTTTTTATAAGGAAACGTTGTTTTTATGTGATATCCCACTTGGGAGAATTGGAACTCTGATTTTGTTTATTTATAATGTTTATTAATTTAGATGATTTTGGTAAGTGGGGTGTTACAGTTACCGTTCTTGTTTTGCAGGTATTCCCCAACGAAGTTAATTGCCCGAGATGATTCTTGAATTCCCTAGTGAAGTCGCCAGAGTTGGTTGCTCAAGTTGATGCTTAGAGTCCCCGGCAAAGTGTTTGCTCAGGATGATTCCTGAAATTTCCCGCAGAGTTATTGGTTCAGGATGATTCTTGAAGTCCCCGGCGGAGTTATTTGTCCAAGATGATTCTTGAAGTCCTCAGCAGAGTTGATTCACCCAGAATGATTTCGGGATCCCCGAAGCAGAGTTACTTGATAGTTCTCCAGAATCCCCACCGGAGATGTGTCATCCCCAGCAGGTCTTAAGCATAGAAGTGAAATTTCCTTGAAGACTTGATGATTGAAGTCCAACTGTATTGACGAAGCAGTTCTCTTAGCTGATGCGGAGTACCTGACGGCAAAAGATTGTATGTCCTTATTTGGTTCATGATTGACCGAGAATTCTATTCCCGACTTACTGATGAAGTCCGGCTGACGCCCGAAAATTCCTTTGAATGCCCGACGGCATGATTAACTTGATTGTTAAAAAAAATTCCTAATGACCTGATGAGTCCCGAGGAATTCTTATGCCACAGTGTCGCAGAATGCCTGACGCTAATATCAGCTATGTATCGCCGGTTACCGAGTGATCAGTGATCCCTTGATGACTTGAGGAAGAAGCTGCAGCGAAATCTGGTAATCATCCCAGCAGAGTTGTCGTGCAACTGGCATGCTCAGTTTTGAAGATGTTTCTACCAATCAAAGTATCGTTTACTTGTGCAGTGGCAGATAGCCTGTTGCTGCATAACCAGTGATCCCTCGATGATTTGAGGACACCATGATATCAGATAAATCAGAGAATCACCCGGATGGAGGTTCAGATCAGTGTTTCTCCAGCTAGTTGTCGTGCAACTATTATTTCAGTTTCCGAAGATTTGTCCCCACCAGAGTATCGGGTACTTGTGCAGTTGGAAAATTTCCGGGTTTGTTGGTATTCACCTGTCTCGTACCTTGATTGTTTGAGAGCCATTCGCTTCTCACCCAGTCAGGTCCAAGCCGTTTGAATAGGGGCAGCTGTTGCACCCCAACATTTGCCCAACATTTCTTTACCTAGCTTATGTTTCATTTCATGCACATTAGCATTATCATTTGCATTTCATTGAAATGTATGCAGGAGATCAAGAGGTATGATTACCAATCAAGGGCTACACAAGACTATGAAGCTAGATGGGAGGCTTATTCAAGTGTTCAAGGGTTGATATCCTTGTCAGATAAGTTAAAAGATCCTCAGAGAGAGTGGTTGAAGCAAAGTGTGTAGGTCTCCTAACTTGAGAGTTGTGGGAAGCCATCCGATGATACTGAGGTCATGGAGATGGACTTGAGGTCTTGAGAGAGCTCATGTGAAGTGTTGAAGATCACTTTGAGGCCTAGACAGGTCATTGTGTAAGATTAAGAAGCCTCAGCCATGATTGATGCAGCTAGGGTTTGACTAGGTCAACCCTAAGTCAACTGATGATTTGAAGGAGGTTGAGACCTGATTCAAGAGCCATGTGATCATGGATTGATACATTGAGATGTTATAAGGATGATTCCAATGTTAACTCATCATGATTGAAGAGTTTGAGAAGTTTCAGGCTAGGGTTTCTAAGGCTTGACAGTGTAAAATCCCCTAGTTTGACCCCTATCTTCAAGGCAATTTAGCTCAAGATGTGATTGTCATCTCATCTTGCCCCCAACATGATTGTTGTAGAGCATGATCTTAGCTTTAATCTGAGTGCTAGAAGTATTTGATAGGATTTGTAGAACTCAAGTTATGGCTTTGACAAGTTACAAGTCATCTGAGGAATGTGAATTTGGAGCTTGAAAGTTACCCAACTTGCATGACACTTTTGCCCTAGAAAGATGATTCCTATAATCTTTTGGTCAACATGAATGTTGTTCCTTATCCTCTTATATTTCTAGAGAGTACTAGATGTCCTTGATAGGATTTGTGTAACTCAAGTTATGTCTTGGACAAGTCAAGGGTATTTTGGACATTTGGTGATTATAGGTCATTTGTGATCATAGGCCATTTTCACAAACTTAGAGGCCTCAAATGAAATTTTTTTTCAACTAGAAAGTTGCTCAAATGGGGTTTTAACCTTGACCATGCATCAAGGAGGCATTTAAATGGCTCAAGGATAGGTTTGGTTCAAGAAATTTTGAAAAAAGAAAGAATTAAAAGGATTTGATGGCCAAAAATTCAAATAATTCATTTTGTGACCAAATGAAGCAAAATAATAGGTCAAATTGATTAGAAAAATGATTTTAGAAACAATGGCAATTTTATAATTTTGATTTGAGGTCATTTGCATACCATTCCATTTCATTTCTTCATGATGAAGTAACATATCCAACTCACACCTTTGGCTTGCAAACAAGGAAAATAACACATCAAACTCATTCAATATCTCATGAGAAGTTGATTACAAGCATAGCCATGCCCAAAGGGAGCCAGAATAGTGATTGCCATGGATGAGATTTTGAATATCCAAAATCTCATTTGGATGATTCTAGAAAGTTCTAGACAGTCCCAATGAGTTCTATATAAGCCATTGAGTGAATTCAGTTCATTTTTTTGGAAGGAATTGAAGCTGGTTGCAGGGAGAGCCATTGAATTTTTAGAGGTGCAAGTGAGAATCAGGTTTTGAGTTCTAGGAAGAATCAAGCCAAATCAAGATGTGCAAAGGCTTTAGGAGTGAATTTGGAGTGTGTCTGCATCATCTTGGAAGTTGAAGTGATCAAAAACCCTCTGTGTTACGTCTCTGAACTCAGGTTGGTACATTTCACTCTTGTGCATGATTTAGGAGGAGATAGTTAGCATTCTATATGTGGTTAGGATCCTTGAAACATGTAGTTGGATTTAGGATCAGAAATTGGTGAATTAGAGACAAAATAGGTGTGTGATCATTTTCTGTTGAGGCTGATATGTCAAGATTCTTGAAAGAATAATCACGATGGGATAGTGGAAATTGATCAGTGAAGGATGAGGGTTACATTAGTACCTTTAATTTGGAGAATGGTGAAATTCAAGATTTGGATGAATTCTGAGAATGTTATCGTGTTTTGAGTGAGAGGAAATTAGATAATTCTAAGGTTGGATTCATGATCAGCATTGAATTCTAGAGAGAATGATGTATGGTTGGTGAAGTTTTGATGAACTGTGGAGGTTGTCTCACCGGAGAAGACGGTGGCGCCACTGTTCAGGCCACCGTCTATGTTTTCCCCCCAAACTGAGTTCAAATGGGGACGATGCACTGCAAACGTTGGATTAGGGTTTGACCTTGGACTCAGGCGAGCAATGGAGGGCCACGATGTGATTTCAACTCTGAAGAGAGATTTCTAAATGAAACGCACAGTTTCGTTTAATTGGTGTTTTGGGCTTAAGACTCAGATTGTTATCCACACCCCCGTTTTGGCCCACTCTGAGAATTGAACTAAATTGGATTGCTATCTGCCACACATGTTTACCAATTTCCATTTAATTTCTTTTATTTTTCATTATTTCATATGACTTAGATATTAATTCATAAAAAATAGGAAATTAACTCAATTAATTCCAAACTTTTTTCCCCTGATTCATGATTGAATCTAGAATTTTGTAGATTAAAAATATTAGGAATTCATGCATTTGTGATTTTATTTGCATTTTTTGAATATTAATTGATATTAAAATAGCCATGGTTGATACCTTGTTTTGCTGAATTTTGTTTGAGCATTTGGTGATGATTCTTGCCTTGAGTTTTTTGTGTGTAGGTAGCATAGATATGCATGTTCCCCTAGTAATTTTATCACATTTTTGTGAAGAAGTTTAGGGCTAGTTTTAAGTTGAAACTTTAGGTGCTCTAGTTTTAGGGTTTACGCTTAGTACCTTCATGATTTAGGTTTTATTTCTAGGACTTGGTGGATGATTCAACCCCTGGATTTTGTATGGTAGATTCATGATTAAATTAGGTTCCCATAGTTATTTTTGTAGGATTTTACAATTGGTTTTAGTATTTTAGTTAGGATTAACTTTAGTACTAAGTTTTAGGTGATCCTAACTTGCTAATTCAACTAGATTGACTTCTTTAGTTCCCTTAGATTAGGGTTTTGCCTCTCTTGCTCTTGGATGATGTTGAAGACAAGCTTGGGTTACTATGGAGTGCTTGAAGAAGCTTGGAGGTGAAGATTTCCTTTCCTTTGGGGTAGTTTTGTTTAGGTGTTAAGATTAGGGTTTGTAAGTAGAGCTTCTAGATAGATTCTCTTCTTTCATAAACATGGAAGGTGTTGATAACTTCCATTCTTACCTATGATGTAAGGTCCCCTTGTGAAGGCTTCATCCCTCCTTTGATAGGATGTGTGGCCCTTCCCAAGCTGGTAGAACCTTTGAGGGTTCCTTTCTTTGATGATGGAGTGCTGAAGGGTGACCTTTGGTCTTCACTTTGCTGTCTATTATCCAAACCCTGCTCTTGTTAGATGAATCTTCCTCCCTTGCTAGTGGATGGAGTTCCGTGCTAGGTGTTTGAAGACTGCCATTGAAGCTGAAGCTTGAAGATCCAGAAGAACAAGTTGACACTTGCGAAGAAGATCAAATTGAGATTGAAGAAAGAGCTGAAGCTTGAGGAAAACAAGTTGATACTTGTGTTTGATACTTTGAGAGCCTGAAGGAACAAGTTGACACTTGCTATTTGGATTGAAGCCTGAAGGTGGGGTTTACTTTGGAGCTGAAGCTTGAAGAGGATGAAGAACAAGTTGATACTTGTGTTTGATGTGTTAAAAGCTTGAAGAAGCAAGTTGATATTTGCTGTTGAGGAGGAAAGCCTTGAAAAGAAGTTGAAGACTGAGGACTGAACTGATGTCAGAGGAGCTTTGCTGTGAAGTTGTGGAAGCTGCTGATCTGCTTTCTTTCCTGTCTGTTTGCTTTCTGTGCAACTGTATTGATGTGACTTGTTTGATTTGCTTGATGCATTAGAATAAGTTCATATTTAGATTGATTTAAGCTAGGGGCATGATTGCACTAGGGGTTAAGTTGCTCCCTCTACTTGTATTGTTACTGTATGGCTTTGCTTGCTGGTATTCGGTAGAGCCCTGCTCCCTTGCCTATGTGGGTTGTGATTTGCTTGATGGCATTTTACTTCCTCTGTATGATTACAGTTATTCATATCTTGGCTTGAGGTTGAGATGAGCTTGTGGAGGCTGATGCCCCACACACATTACCTCCCTCACTTGCATTGCATGCATTTTACAGTCGTTTACTTTTTACTGTTTAAGCTGATGCTTTATCTGTTTCTGTTTATCATTGACATGATCCCCTAGGAATCTCACTTCCTTTGATAAGGAAGTGATGATAGAACTTTAGGTTGAAACCTATGCATGATAACTTCTAGGAGATCCCTGTTGCAAACCTCAACCATAGGATGAATCCTTGGCATGACAACTGTTAGGACTTGATAGTCTCCCCGTAGTTGTCCTGTTCTCTTCTTATCTTCAAACAAATCAAAATACAGCAATAAAGGTTAACTGACGTCGTACGTTATGAGCCTTAAGCTATCTGAGAAAGGATCGTTAGAGAGTTTATTTTCAACAGTCTGGATGTTTAGTATGGCACCCTTTGGGTGACATACGACGCATTCACTCTCAGGTCATAGTCTCTACTGCGATATTGGTTGTAAACATCCATAAAAAACAGTTCTTCCGTAAAAGGCAGAAAACAAACTTCAAACCTTTTTGCCCCGTGGGCCCGTAATTCAAAGGAAAGCTTTTCTGAAGAAAAGAGTGTCGTTAACTCCCAGTTCTACCGCAAACGGTAACGCCTAAGTCTCCAAGGGTCGAGCTGCGTACATCCAACTGCTGGAACTGTTTGTTAACCCTACTCGATAAAACAGATGAATCTGAATCCCCGTAATCCGTATTTTCCCGAACTACGTAAGCTCTTGAAAGTACGTAGGCACAATAATGATGTATTGGTGAGCCACCTTCCCCATAACCCGTAGTTAGTCGAACTATGTTGACTCTGATTACTCATTCTCTGATGGGAATACGTAGGCATAAAGCGCGACGCTTTGCCGAGTCATTTTCTTTTCTTTTTATACCGGCCTTGATAGGTAGATAGATAAAACCAACCCGTCAGATAAATACAACAAGCGTGGATCCCATCGATTACGATGGACGTGAGGGGTGCTAATACCTTCCCCTTGTGTAACCGACTCCCGAACCCATACATGGTTGCGATGACCTTGTCTTATACCCTTTCGTCAGGTTTTTCCGATCGCTTCCTTTCCCGTTCTGAGGGATAAATAACGAAAGGTGGCGACTCTTCTATTTTGCCGGCACCTTATTTTCGCAGTAGCGACACTATGCTGACATGAAAACTTGAAAACTTGCTTTTCAGTCCTTCTTTCTTGTACCAATTGTTTCTATCATCAAAAATAGGAAAGAAGAACTATTAAAGAACATCAAAATGATCAATATTCACAATATTTACACTAAAATAAAAAATTAACATAAATACATTTAAACTACTAGATTTTAGACTAAACTGTCAAGAAAACCAATTGAAAGGGCCATAAAATCAAGTTAAAGTATGCACAATTTAGCCCTTAACAATTGCAACTCCTTCAAACTCAAAAAATATAAAGAGATCATATGTCAGGACATGTGGTCTGACATCACATATGCATCAACATAGCAACAATCTCATATATGATCGTTGCTCCCCCTATCACATATAACCAATATTTTCCCTAAAGGAGAAAACCCAAATCTCCTGAAGTTCAAACCTCAATTACCTAAGTTCACACATCCCTCTCAAGAGGAAATCCTAAATCATCTGGCAGACAACTATGAACTATCCAACTTCACACATTAGAAACACATACAACAGAAGCCACACATATTACTCATAACATTAGAGTAAATTAGGGTAAAGATGTTTTGTTTCAAAGAAAAGCATTTCAAGATTAGATTTTGTTAATCCTTTTTAAACGTATCCGATTAATCAAGCATGCGAACTTAGTTTCAATCAATAAAATCGTGTATCCTTGTGAATCCATTCATTTCTAAAGCGGGTCCGTGAATATTATTGTTTTAATTGCTAGATGATTTCTTTAAATAGGAACTGAGACAAACAAACATAAAGATTGATCCCTAATTACATATGCATATTTTTGGTATGGGTTAATCATACTTTTTCTAAAATCCTTTTTATCAATAGCAAATGTAACTTTAGGCTCAAGTGCCTTGTTTAATTTGGCCTTGAGGTTTCTAACCTCACCTTGCCAAATGTGACAAGTATCACACCCGAAGTTGAAAGGGTTTCTATTGTCCTTACAATCCGATTTATTGCCTTTCACAATGGAAGCCTTAAGGTCCTTTAATTTCTTTTCGGACTCTTTAACTTTGTGCTCTAAATACATAAAAACTTTCTTATTAGAGGCGAGTTTCTTGAAGGCTTCAACTGCTTCATTATGTAAGGCATTAAATGCGGTTTGTAATTCTGAATGCGACATATTTGAGGAATTATCATATTTAGAGTGACGTACCTATTTTTTCTTATTTTTATGATTAGCGGAGAGGCATAGATTCACAGACTCTTCTTCATCACTAGAGCTTTCATCAGAGGAGGAAGAGTCGCTGTCACTTTCCCACGCTATGTAAGCTCTCCTAGGCTTTGATGATTTCTTGTGTGACTTTGATGATTCCTTGTCCTTTCCCTTTTTGTTCATCGAACAGTCCGGTTTGTAGTGACCGGGCTTTCCACACTTGTAGCACGTCCCTCTAGTCTTTTTACCTTTTGAGTCATCATCCTTGGAGTACCTCGATTGTTTCCGGAAGTTTACCAAGTTCTTCTCTGAATGTTGGATGTCGTTCTTTCTCACGTAACGGTTATACCGTTTGACAAACAACCCTATATCTTCGCTCTTATCCTCTTCTTCTTCGTCGCATGAGGAATAATCACTTTGCTCATTTGCTTGAGACTTCGAGGAAGAAGTCTTGAGAACTATTTATTTCTTTTCACTCACCTTCGTTTTGTCTTTCTTTTCCATCTTTTCACGTTGGTCTAGGCTCAAGAGTACATGTTCATGCTCTTGTAGTTTGCCAAACAATGTTGTCAAGTCTAATAAGGTAAGATCTTGTGCTTCTTTGATGGCGGTCACTTTAGGCTGCCATTCCCTGTTAAGACATCTTAAGATCTTATTAGTAGCAATATCATTGGAAACATGCCTACCTAATGAATGTAGGCGATTGATGAGATGAGCAAATCTCTTTTGCATGTCAACAATGGTTTCCCCTTGCTCCATGAAAAAGAGATCAAACTCTTGTGTTAATGTATTGATTCTAGCCAACTTAACATCGTTTGCCCCCTCATGGGCTATTTGTAGTGAATCCCACATGGCCTTAGCAGTAGGACAATGGGATACACGATAGTATTCATCTACACCTAATGAGGAGATTAAGATTTTTTAGCTTTCCAATCATAATTGTATTTTTTTTCATCGTCATCAGTCCATTGTGCTTCAGGCTTTGGCACAACTACGTTATCCGCATTGGTCATAGTAATTTCTATTGGACCATTGAGGATAACGTTCCATATTTTTCTGTCTATGGAGTTTATATGCACACGCATACAGTCTTTCCAATAACTATAATTTTCACCGTTGAAAACGGGAGCCCTATTGTACGCCCCTTTTGGTTCGTTAGCCATTTTCTATCTACGTTGTATTTGAAGCACCGAACAACCGGAGCTCTAGATACCACTTGTTAGACTATGGCACGGATCTAGAAGGGGGGGTTGAATAGATCCCCAATTAAAGTTTGAGTCGGCGCTACCAATTTAAAATTGGTTTTAAAAATGTTTTAAGTGCGGAAGCGGCCGAGGAAAATATAGTCTAAAATGAACGGTTATTGGAAAACCGGATATGCGTAAGCCTTTGGATTAATGACAATTTGGAAAAATAGAATCACAACACTAATCACACTTATCAATTATTTACTTCAGTTGTAAGGATTCCTAGTTCCAATGATTCAAAGAGCAAACCAAAACTAGATACACAAGTAAGATAATTTTGGTTCAAGCAATATGTCAAACACTTGGTGTGCAAAATACTCCAAGTGATATTTATGTTGAGTAAGTGATTCCAACCAGCCTAGTACAATGTCTTGTTGTACTTTGGAGTCAAAAACAGAGTTTTAACCTCTTACTCAATTGATATCACAATTTTGACAATAGAGCTTATACAAAAATCACTTATTTTGAGCTATAACGTAAATGCTGAAAATAGAGAAGACAAGTATTTGGTGAGGCAGTTCCCCCGTCGTCCTCGCTTCGGGGTACGTCTGCCCTCAATTCTAAAACTAGAATTGAGATAGATTTTATAGATATCACTTGTTGAATGTAACAGTTTATACAAGGATTGGGCAGCAAATATACAACAGAAATCTCAATGTGTTGAAAGTTGCCTTCACTCCTTGCCCCTTCATTCAAAATGAATCAAGTTCTCCGATTTGTGTTGATGGACCTCCGACTCTAGCCACCTTATTGAATAACACTTTTTTGTTCAAACCATCGGCTCCGGCTAATCTCAACAACACCAAATCGACCCCGAGATCTTCCCTTCAAAATCACTGAATCCGGTAATAGACTTGTGAAGAACACCTCTTCACAATCACCTTCGCTTGGTTGACTCTTGATGAAGAATCTCGTCCAAAAACCCCCAAAATTCAAACCAATCTTGGAGGGCAAAACCCCAACGGTTTTATTCAAGAAAGAACTTGTCACAAGCTTCAACTCGAACTTGATTCTCCAATCTAAGCTTCGAACCTTATCACCTTGAATCTCTCACAAAAGCATTTCAAAAATGATTGTGTGTAATTGAAATGTTGTGAGATGTTGAAGATGAAGATGATGAATCTTGGACACCTATTTCACTCTTTCTTGTTTTTGAACACATGAATCAAAAGAATATCAAATGTTGAAATGACACAAATGGTTAAACAAGTATATATAGTGCCAACCCAATTCTAGACATAACAGTATTTCAAATATAAGAGGGAAGCATTTAAAAACAGATTTTCCGTGCGAACGGTCGACCGTAGCAGGTCTGTGCGTCGACGCATGGCCTGTGTTGTTTGGAAATCTGGGAAGTTCATCAGTATGTGTCGACCATACAGTCGGCGTGCGCTGACCCGTTGAAATCTATTTGCCTTATGCGCCGACCCTATGGTCGACTCATGCCTTTACGCGCTGACCCGTTGGAAAGTTATTCCTTCATGCGCCGACCCTATGGTCGACTCATTTCCTTGTGCGCTGACTAGTGCAGAATTGTTCTGAGGCATGCGCCGACCCTATGGTCGACTCATGCCCTGCAAACATGCAAAAATTCATCAGTTTGAGGTCTTTCATGCATTTGGTCATGATTTCATTTTATCTACACATAGTATATTCATTTCAGCAGTTTTAAGACAAGCATAAAAGGATATGGTGGGTGATACGTTGCATCTGTTTTAGTAGATCTGGAGTTCATAATTTCCAATATATCCAGGGAATTTGTCATCATCGAAACCTGCATTAACCAATGTCTTGCAGACTTATGTGATGTGTGGCGATTTGCCTCCACAATCTCCCCCTTTTTGATGATGACAACCTGTATACAACTAAAATACTAAATATGCAATGTATACACACATGTATACACAAGCTCCCCCTTTCTTTTGTAATATAAGGCTGTAGAACAAACAGCCATCAACTGTTGTTAATATCCTGACTTGGCTTTGGTGTTGGCTAGCTTTCTACATGTTCTTCTCCCCCTTTGACACCATCAAAAAGAGAAGGAGAACGCATCAATTAACAGAGAACATACAATAGGTGATAGTCAATTACCAAACTTCACACATACGCATGATAATGAACAAAAGCAACTTGAATTAATAGATAATTACGAGAACATGTAAAGTAGGTGAAAATTCAGGCACACATAGTACAGAAATATGAAAAGTACATAGACGAAACACATAAGCAATTATGAAATATGCAACTATTAAAATAATATCCCTGACCTCGGCCCCTCCCCCGATATGCATCGGGATTGTGGTAAGGATCCGAGAAGTCCAGAAAGGCTTCTACGGACATGTTGAGGTGATTAAGAGAGTTGGTGATTTCCCAATCTTGCCGTTCATGTGATTCAACCAGAGCTTCAATACGGGCGTCCATTCGAGTCGAAAATGAATTAAACCTTTCATTTTGGGTATGAAGCTCAGCTCTAATCTGCTCCATTTGAGTGTCTTGACTCCTCATGAAGTTTTATTGATCTAACTGCATTGACTGCAGCATATTGATGACTTCAGAGTTGTCCGAAGGCGGAGGAGGTGATGTGTGCTGGGAAGGTTGATAGTCTTGAGGGTAGCCATGATATGGGTCATAGAATCTACCCAGGGTAGTCCAGCATGTATATTGCCATTCACCCCATCCTTGATTTGTAGAATCGCCTTCTTGTGCTTCTAATGGAGCTGAATACTGGACCCAATCGGTATTTGGAGGCGTATCTTGAACTGGAGATTGATGATAGTCTTGAGACTCACAGATAGGTTCTTGTACCTCTGCAGCTGTATCTTTTTCTTCATCGTATTCTTCACCTTGCTCTTCACTTTCTTCTTCAGAGCTTTCATCAGAACTGTCACGAGGCACCAGAGGAATATTGGCGCGACGGACAAATCTGTATGATCGTCGTTCAGCACACCAAAAATATCCCATCATTGCAAGGGTTTTGGTTCTAAATTCTTTGTCAGAGGGGATTGAGACACAAGGAAATGTTGGGTATACAACATTTGCAGCGGCAAGAATTTCCGAAATAAACGACCCATAGGCTAAAGCAGTGCCTCTACTTGAGTCTCTTAGAGCAAAAACCCTGCTGGCAATATAGTATGGCCAGTTTATTTTGACCTTGTGTTTCAATATATAGATGACATGTACCTCAGCTTGTTCAACACGGGACAGTCCACCCTTTTTCGGTCGAAGTATGCGAGCGACAATCCACTGAAGGATGCGCTCCCCTATACTGAGTTTCCCGGCTGTGACCGTTCTCGGAAAAGCATCACTGTTGACAATTGTATCTGGATAGGGTCTTTTGAGCATGTCATTCAGAGCGCTCTTAAATTCATACCCTGGCACCGTACGAGTGTCCGTTACCTCATGAAGAGGTGGTGCATCAGCATCAACAGTCATATCAAAATACTTGTTCCATACTTCAGAATTTATATTTACCAGTCTATTGCCGACAGAAGTGTGGAAATGTTGATCTTGAAAGTTACCCCGCAGATTTGTGTAGAACACCCTGACCAAATCCTCAATATACTTTGTATTGCACTCAGAAAATTGAAGAACCCTTGAACTTCCAACAGGGACAGAATTCGGGTGAGATGCAAGCGCTCACCTGTTGCCTGGTAGAAAGCATGTTGTGGAACTATGGCTCTTTTGCTGAGGCTCTTGTTGAAGTTTTCAACAGCAGGTGGATGAACTAGTGAAACAGCGGTAATGGGGACTGAAGCAGATGATGATGAGGCTCTTGATCTCTTATCTGTATTTTTGCGGAGAAAGGAAGCCATTGATTATGATTTTTGGAGAAGTTGTAGAGATGAACTTTGAAGAGAGTGGTTGAGGATAATTTTGGAGAAGATGAAGACTCAGGTCTTTAATAGAGAGAGGTTTTAGGGTTTTTGGGAAGAGGGAGGAGACAAGAGGACACACTAGATGTCTAGATGCAATTTACAAGACAAATGTCATATCAAATATTAACAAAAGTTGACTGCACATTAAATGTAGAGGAATGGAAACTTGGAACGGTTTTCAAAAGAGAAAAATTATGGGTTTTTACGCGAGCCGTCGACCATAGCCCTGCATGCGTCGACGTGTACTGTATATTTTTTGAAAAATTTGAAAGTTTACAACATGCGTCGACCATTGTCCTGTTTAGGTCGACTCATAACCTTCAAAAACCCAATTTTTCAGTTTCATATTATGCAGAATGCCACACTTGCCTATTTATCATGCCTATTCACCTTTTCACGATATGATTTGCATTCAACACACATAGTATCAGCCAGCAAAAGTCATATACATATATAAGTACCATGATTGTCGAACGATATAGTTATTTTCAAGTCATGAATGTTTAGAAAGAGAGATGAAAAGAGAGAGAAAGGAGCAATATCAACTCTATACCGACCACACTTGTTAATCATGGATTTGTACGTGTAACAAACTCAAAAAAATTGTTAGTGGTACAAAAGCATAGTTGTAAATAGATTAATTTTGAACATAGTAATTGTTAAACCCGATCAAAAATGTCGAGAATACCAAGTTCTCGACGGATATGAAAGAAGGGCTCATTGGCTAGCGGCTTTGTGAAGATGTCCGCTAGTTGGTTTTTAGTATCAACGTGTTCAAAGACCACGTCACCCTTCTCTACATGGTCCCTAAGAAAATGGTGTCGAATTTCTGTGTTTGGTACGCGAATGTAACACCGGATTTTTGGTAAGATTTATAGCACTGGTGTTGTCACAAAATATTGGAACACGTTCTAACTTCAAATTGAAGTCCAATAGTTGTTGTTTAAGCCATAGGATTTGCGCACAACAACTACCGGCGGCTACGTATTCCGCTTCGGCAGTTGACAGAGCAACAGACACTTGTTTCTTGCTGTGCCAACTGACCAAGGAATTTGAAAATAAGTGACACGTACCACTGGTGCTTTTCCTATCCGATTTGTAACCAGCAAAATCGGAATCGAAGAAGCCTACCAATGAACAATCATTACCCTTAGAATACCACAATCCATACTTCGGAGTACCAAATGGGTATCGAAGTATGCGTTTGACAGATTTTAGGTGGGATTCCTTAGGACATGATTGGTATTTGGCGCACATACACACGCTAAACATAATGTCGGGACGCGAAGCAGTAAGATAGAGAAGCGAGCCAATCATACCTCTGTACCTTTTTACCTCAACATCTTTACCACTTTCATCTTTACTCATATTTGCACATGTTGGCATAGGAGTGTCTATGGCCTTAGAATTTGCCATGTCAAATCTCTTGAGAAGATCCAAACAATATTTTGTTTGGCTCACGAATGTCCCTTCCCTCAGTTGCTTGATTTGTAAACTGAGAAAATATGTGAGTTCACCCATCATACTCATCTCGAAGTCACCCTGCATAAGCTTAGCAAACTCTCTTACGAGATTCATGTTAGTGGATCCAAATATGATATCGTCAACATAAATTTGTACAAGAATTAAGTGTTTTCCCTGACGTTTAATGAAGAGAGTAGTATCAACCTTTCCTGTTGAGTAGCCTTGATCAAGTAAGAATTTGCTTAGTCTCTCATACCAAGCTCTAGGAGCTTATTTGAGACCGTACAAAGCTCCTTTTAGTTTATAGACATGATCAGGATACTCATGAGACTCAAAACCAGGTGGTTGAGCAACATAGACTTCTTCATTTATGAACCCGTTAAGGAACGCACTTTTGACGTCCATTTGAAATAACTTAAAATCTTTCGCACAAGCGAAAGCAAGTAGAAGGCATATAGCCTCGAGTCGGGCAACCGGCGCATAAGTTTCCTCATAGTCGATGCCTTCCTCTTGGTTATACCCTTGCGCAACTAAACGCGCTTTGTTGCGAGTTATTACTCCGTTCTCGTCCAGTTTATTTCTAAACACCCATCGGGTGCCGATTACTCGATGACCTCGTGGAGGAGGGACAAGGTCCCAAACCTCATTTCTAGTGAACTGATTTAGTTCCTCCTGCATTGATAAATACCAATGTTCATCGATTAGGGCTTCCTTAGGGTTTTTAGGTTCCATCTGTGACACGAAAGCGAAATGATAACAGAAATTACTTAGCTTCGATTGAGTTGTTACACCCTTTGTGATGTCTCTAAGAATGTTTTCAATCGGATGGTCTTTAGATGACTTCCACTCTTGAGGAAGATCATTGTTTGAAGGCGGATGAACTTCCTCTGTTACATCACGGTGTGCATCCTTATCCTCCTCAATTTTGGCTTTGTCAGGTTGATCAATCCCCGTCTCGCCACTTTTGAGTATGTCTTCAGTGGATGTACCTGCACCATGAACAACATTATCCTTTCCGACATTTCTCGGGTAGGACGCATCAAAAGTAACATGCACAGACTCTTCTACAGCAAGTAATCGTTTATTATATATTCTATATGCTTTACTTGATTGAGAGTATCCGAGAAAGATACCTTCATCGGCTTTGGAATCAAATTGGCCCAAGTTTTCCTTTCCGTTGTTTAATACAAAACATTTGCATCCAAACACGTGCAAGTGAGAAACATTCGGCTTTCGCCCTTTTAACAGTTCGTACGGTGTTTTGTTTAGAATGGTGTGAATAAGCACCCTATTCAAAACATAACACGCCGTACTAATGGCATCGGCCCAAAAATATTTAGGTAAACCACTTTCGTTAATCATTGTTCTTCCCAATTCTTCTAAAATAAGGTTTTTGCGCTCCACAACCCCATTGTGTTGAGGAGTGCGTGGAGTGGAGAAGTTATGATCTATACCATGGTTACCGCAATATTCTTCAAATAAGTGATTTTCAAACTCACCTCCATGGTCGCTCCTAATTGACACTATGTTTGTATTTAACTTATTTTGGGAAAGCTTAGCAAACTTTTCAAAAGCGGCGAATGTATCACTTTTACTTACTAAGAAGATGGTCCAACAAAACCTAGAAAATTCATCCCCTATTAGGAACCCGTAATAGTTTCCTCCTAGACTTTTGATCCTAGACGGCCCAAACAAGTCCATGTGTAGAAGTTCAAGAGGTCTCGTTGTTGAAATTATCTTTTTGGATTTAAATGAGATCCTCGTTTGCTTCCCTTTTTGACAAATATCACAATGGTGATCCTTGGTGAACTTTATTTTGGGAAGTCCTAAGACTAGGTCTTTTGAGACTACCTTATTGAGTAAGTCAAAATTAACATGCGCTAAACGCCTATGCCATAGCCATGAGTCTTCACTCATAGTTATGAGGCATTTGTCGCTTGTTAATGATACTTCATTTAAGTCAAGCATATATACATTGTTTACTCTAAAACCATTAAACATATTCTTCTTATCATTTTCATGCACAATTTTGCAACAATCTTTTGAAAAGGATACATTGTATCCATTGTCGCATAATTGGCTAATGCTAAGCAGGTTATGTTTAAGGTTTTCGACGAGCAACACGTCGGAAATCATAGTAGAGGCGGGATTACCTACACTACCTTTACCCAGTATTGCTTCGCGGTTGTTATCACCATAAGTTACATACCCTTTCTTCTTAGCCACAAAGTCTATGAATAAGGATATGTCTCCAGACATGTGTCTTGAGCACCCACTATCAAGAACCCATCTTCTCTCGGTGGACTCGACACATTTCACCTATCAAAACATAATTAGCACAAGGAGGTACCCAATGGCATATTGGGTCCTAATAGGTTAGCGACAAAATGGTTGCGTTTGGGCAACCATTGGTAGATGCCTTTAGGAACAAGAAATCTCCTAAACCGACATTTACCAATGGAGTGGCCTTTCTTGCAACAATATAAGCATGCAAAATCGACTTTAGAGTTACTTTCACTTGCTTGATCCCTAATTACATATGCATATTTTTGGTATGGGTTAATCATACTTTTTCTAAAATCCTTTTCATCAATAGCAAATGTAACTTTAGGCTCAAGTGCCTTGTTTAATTTGGCCTTGAGGATTCTAACCTCACCTTGCCAAATGTGACAAGTATCACACCTGAAGTTGAAAGGGTTTTTATTGTCCTTTCAATCCGATTCATTGCCTTTCACAATGGAAGCCTTAAGGTCCTCTAATTTCTTTTCGGACTCTTTAACTTTGTGCTCTAAATACGTAAAAACTTTCTTATTAGAGGCGAGTTTCTTGAAGGCTTCAACTGCTTCATTATGTAAGGCATTAAATGCGGTTTGTAATTCTGAATGCGACATATTTGAGGAATTATCATATTTAGAGTGACGTACCTGTTTTTTCTTATTTTTCTGATTAGCGGAGAGGCATAGATTCACGGACTCTTCTTCATCACTAGAGCTTTCATCAGAGGAGGAAGAGTCGCTGTCACTTTCCTACGCTATGTACGCTCTCCTAGGCTTTGATGATTTCTTGTGTGACTTTGATGATTCCTTGTCCTTTCCCTTTTTGTTCATCGAACAGTCCGGTTTGTAGTGACCGGGCTTTCCATACTTGTAGCACGTCCCTCTAGTCTTTTTACCTTTTGAGTCATCATCCTTGGAGTACCTTGATTGTTTCTGGAAGTTTACCAAGTTCTTCTCGGAATGTTGGATGTCGTTCTTTCTCACATAACAGTTATACCGTTTGACAAACAACCCCATATCTTCGCTCTTATCCTCTTCTTCTTCGTCGCTTGAGGAATAATCACTTTGCTCTTTTTCTTGAGACTTCGAGGAGGAAGTCTTGAGAGCTATTGATTTCTTTTCACTCACCTTCGTTTTGTCTTTCTTTTCCATCTTTTCACGTTGGTCTAGGCTCAAGAGTACATGTTCATGCTCTTGTAGTTTGCCAAACAATGTTGTCAAGTCTAATAAGGTAAGATCATGTGCTTCTTTGATGGCGGTCACTTTAGGCTGCCATTCCCTGTTAAGACATCTTAATATCTTATTAGTAGCAACATCATTGGAAACATGCCTACCTAATGAATGTAAACGATTGATGCGATGAGTAAATCTCTTTTGCATGTCAGCAATGGTTTCCCCTTGCTCCATGAAAAAGAGATCAAACTCTTGTGTTAATGTATTGATTCTAGCCAACTTAACATCGTTTGTCCCCTCATGGGATACACGATAGTATTCATCTACACCTAATGAGGAGATTAAGATGTTTTTAGCTTTCCAATCATAATTGTATTTTTTCTCATCGTCATCGGTCCATTGTGCTTCAGGCTTTGGCACAACTACGTTACCCGCATTGGTCATAGTAATTTCTATTGGACCATTGAGGATAACTTTCCATATTTTTCTGTCTATGGAGTTTATATGCACACGCATACAGTCTTTCCAATAACTATAATTTTCACCGTTGAAAACGGGAGCCCTATTGTACGCCTCTTTTGGTTCGTTAGCCATTTTCTATCTACGTTTAATTTGAAGCACCAAACAACTAGAGCTCTAAATACCACTTGTTAGACTATGGCACGGATCTAGAAGGGGGGTTGAATATATCCCCAATTAAAATTTGAGTCGGCGCTACCAATTTAAAATTGGTTTTAAAAATGTTTTAAGTGCGGAAGCGGCCGAGGAAAATATAGTCTAAAACGAACGGTTATTGGAAAACCGGATATGCGTAAGCCTTTGGATTAATGACAATTTGGAAAAATAGAATCACAACACTAATCACACTTATCAATTATTTACTTCAGTTGTAAGAATTCCTAGTTCCAATGATTCAAAGAGCAAACCAAAACTAGATACACAAGTAAGATAATTTTGGTTCAAGCAATATGTCAAACACTTGGTGTGCAAAATACTCCAAGTGATATTTATGTTGAGTAAGTGATTCCAACCAGCCTAGTACAATGTCTTGTTGTACTTTGGAGTCAAAAACAGAGTTTTAACCTCTTACTCAATTGATATCACAATTTTGACAATAGAGCTTATACAAAAATCACTTATTTTGAGCTATAACGTAAATGCTGAAAATAGAGAAGACAAGTATTTGGTGAGGCAGTTCCCCCGTCGTCCTCGCTTCGGGGTACGTCTGCCCTTAATTCTAAAACTAGAATTAATATAGATTTTATAGATATCACCTGTTGAATGTAACAGTTTATACAAGGATTGAGCAGTAAATATACAACAGAAATCTCAATGTGTAGAAACCTTATACAAGGATCCAGCCACCTTATTGAATAATTTGTTTTTCAAACCTTCGGCTCCGACTGATCTCAACAACACCAAATCGACCCCGAGATCTTCCCTTCAAAATCACCGAATCTGCTACTAGACTTGTGAAGAACACCTCTTCACAATCACCTTCGCTCGGTTGATTCTTGATGAAGAATCTCGTCCAAAATTCAAACCAATCTTGGAGGGAAAAACCCCAACGGTTTTATTCAAGAAAGAACCTGTCACAAGCTTCAACTCGAACTTGATTCTCCAATATAAGCTTCAAACCTTATCACCTTGAATCTCTCACAAAAGCATTTCAAAAATGATTGTGTGTAATTGAAATGTTGTGAAATGTTGAAGATGAAGATGATGAATCTTGGACACATATTTCACTCTTTCTTGTTTTTGAACACATGAATCAAAAGAATATCAAATGTTGAAATGACACAAATGGTTAAACAAGTATATATAGTGCCAACCCAATTCTAGACATAACAATATTTTAAATATAAGAGGGAAGCATTTAAAAACAGATTTTCCGCGCGAACGGTCGACCGCAGCAGGTGTGTGCGTCGACCCATGGCCTGTGTTGTTTGGAAATCTAGGAAATTCATCAGTATGCGTCGACCATACAGTCGGCGTGCGCTGACCCGTTGAAATCTATTTGCCTTATGCGCCGACCCTATGGTCAACTCATGCCTTTACGCGCTGACCCGTTGGAAAGTTATTCCTTCATGCACCGATCCTATGGTCGACTCATTTCCTTGTGCGTTGACTACTGCAGAATTGTTCTGATGCATGCGCCGACCCTATGGTCGACTCATGCCCTGCAAACCTGCAAAAATTCATCAGTTTGAGGTCTTTCATGACTTTGGTCATGATTGCATTTTATCTACACATAGTATATTCATTTCAGCAGTTTTAAGACAAGCATAAAAGGATATGGTGGGTGATACGTTGCATCTGTTTTAGTAGATCTAGAGTTCATAATTTCCAATCTATCCAGGGAATTTGTCATCATCGAAACCTGCATTAACCAATGTCTTGCAGACTTATGTGATGTGTGGCGATTTGCCTCCACAATAACCAATATTTACCCTAAAGGCGAAAACCCAAATCTCCTGAAGTTCAAACCTCAACTACCTAAGTTCACACATCCCTCTCAAGGGGAACACCAAAATCATCTGGCAGACAACTATAATCTATCCAAGTTCACACATTAGAAACACATACAACAGAAGCCACTCATATTAGAAACATATAAAATAGAAGCCATACATATTACTCATAACATTAGAGTAAATTAGGGTAAAGGTGTTTTGTTTCAAAGAAAATCATGTAAAGATTAGATTTTGTTAATCCTTTTTAAACGTATGCGATTAATCAAGCATGCGAACTTAGTTTCAATCAATAAAATCGTGTTACCTTGCGAATCCGTTCATTTCTAAAGCGGGTCCGTGAATATTATTGTTTTAATGGCAAGATAATTTCTTTAAATAGCAACTGAAACAAACAAACATGAAGATCGATACAAAGCGAATATTAACTTCCAAATCCATGTCTAGAGTTTGTTGGTTAATAGATGACAAGAATAGATCAAGACTTGGAAAATCTATGTCTAGAGTGATTCAAACCATAAATACATCATTGAAGCAAATATCTTCATCATTTATTGATCATAACCTTGTTCACATACAAAAGATCAAAATAAAGACATAAAAGTAAGATTAAATACCTCTAATCCTTACACAAAAGTGTTTAGCCACCCATCACCATGGTAGCTTGATCAACATGTAAGAAAAGAAGCTTTGTTAGGATTAAAGTCGAAGAATCGAGGATTGATGCTCCAAAGACTTAATTATCACTTCTCCAAGAGTTTCTATGTTTTTTGACCTAGAAACCCCTTTTTCTCTTTCTCAAATGCTGAAAAGTGTGAAAAGGTACAAGTTGTTGAAAATATCTTCCAAGTGATATATTTATAAACAAGGCCACTTAGTGCAGTAAGTGGCACCGCGCTAAGTGCCCTCATAGGCGCGCTAAGCAGGATTAGAAGAACACAACTTATTTCCTAGGAAGTGCGCTAAGCGCGATAGGAGCTCACTGATGAAGTTTTGAGACTGTAGCTACCAGATTTTTCATGAGCACGTTGGTCTCGCGCTGAAAAGCTCGCTTAGCGCGCTATGCCGACATGAAAACATGAAAACTTGCGTTTCAGTCCTTCTTTATTGCATCAATTGTTTCTATCATCAAAAATAGGCAAGAAGAACTATTAAAGAACATCAAAATGCTCAATATTCACAATATTTACACTAAAATCAAAAATTAACATAAATACATTTAAACTACTAGATTTTAGACTAAACTGTCAAGAAAACCAATTGGAAGGGCCATAAAATCAAGTTAAAGTATGCACAATTTGGCCCTTAACAATTGCAACTCCTTCAAACTCAAAAAATATAAAGAGATCATATGTCAGGACATGTGGTCTGACATCACATCTGCTTCAACATAGCAATAATCTCATATATGTTTGTTGCTCCCCCTGTCACATATAACCAATATTTACCCTAAAGGAGAAAGCCCAAATCTCCTAAAGTCCAAACCTCAACTACCTAAGTTCACACATCCCTCTCAAGAGGAAAACCCAAATCATCTGGCAGACAACTATGAACTATCCAAGTTCACACATTAGAAACACATACAGCAGAAGCCACACATATTAGAAACATATAAACTAGAAGCCATACATATGACTCATAACATTAGAGTAAATTAGGGTAAAGATGTTTTTTTTCAAATAAAAGCATGTGAAGATTAGATTTTGTTAATCCTTTTTAAACGTATCCGATTAATCAAGCATGCAAACTTAGTTTCAATCAATAAAATCGTGTATCCTTGCGAATCCGTTCATTTCTAAAGCGGGTCCGTGAATATTATTGTTTTAGTCGATAGATGATTTATTTAAATAGCAACTGAAACAAACAAACATGAAGATCGATACAAAGAGAATATTAACTTCCAAATCCATGTCTAGAGTTTGTTGGTTAATAGATGAAAAAAGTAGATCAAGACTTGGAAAATCTATGTCTAGAGTGATTCAAACCATAAATACATCATTGCAGAAAATATCTTCATCATTTAATGATCATAACCTTGTTCACATACAAAAGATCAAAATAAATACATAAAAGTAAGATTAACTACCTCTAATCTTTACAAAAAAGTGTTTAGCTACCCATCACCATGGTAGCTTGATCAACATGTAAGAAAAGAAGCTTTGTTAGGATTAATGTCGAAGAATCGAGGATTGATGCTCCAAAGACTTAATTATCACTTCTCCAAGAGTTTCTATGTTTTTTGACCTAGAAACCCCTTTTTCTCTTTCTCAAATGCTGAAAAGTGTGAAAAGGTACAAGTTGTTGAAAATATCTTCCAAGTGATATATTTATAGACAAGGCCACTTAGTGCAGTAAGTGGCACCGCGCTAAGTGCCCTCATAGGCGCGCTAAGCAGGATTAGAAGAACACAACTTATTTCCTAGGAAGTGCGCTAAGCGCGATAGTAGCTCACTGATGATGTTTTGAGACTGTAGCTACCGGATTTTTCAAGAGCACGTTGGTCTCGCGCTGAAAAGCTCGCTTAGTGCGCTATGCCGACATGAAAACATGAAAACTTGCTTTTCAGTCCTTCTTTATTGCATAAATTGTTTCTATCATCAAAAATAGGCAAGAAGAACTATTAAAGAACATCAAAATGCTCAATATTCACAATATTTACACTAAAATCAAAAATTAACATAAATACATTTAAACTACTAGATTTTAGACTAAACTGTCAAGAAAACCAATTGGAAGGGCCATAAAATCAAGTTAAAGTATGCACAATTTGGCCCTTAACAATTGCAACTCCTTCAAACTCAAAAAATATAAAGAGATCATATGTCAGGACATGTGGTCTGGCATCACATCTGCTTCAACATAGCAACAATCTCATATATGTTCGTTGCTCCCCCTGTCACATAAAACCAATATTTACCCTAAAGGCGAAAACCCACATCTCCTAAAGTCCAAACCTAAACTACCTTAGTTCAAACATCCCTCTCAAGAGGAAAACCCATATCATCTGGCAGACAACTATGAACTATCCAAGTTCACACATTAGAAACACATACAATAGAAGCCACACAAATTAGAAACATATAAAATAGAAGCCATACATATTACTCATAACATTAGAGTAAATTAGGGCAAAGATGTTTTGTTTCAAAGAAAAGCATGTCAAGATTAGATTTTGTTAATCCTTTTTAAACGTATCTGTTCATTTCTAAAGCGGGTCCGTTAATATTATTGAATTAATTGCAAGATGAGTTCTTTAAATAGCAACTGAGACAAACGAACATAAAGATCGAGACAAAGCGAATATTAACTTCCAAATATATGTCTAGAGTTTATTGGTTAATAGATGAAAAGAATAGATCAACACTTGGAAAATCTATATCAATAGTGATTCAAACCATAAATACATCATTGAAGCAAATATCTTCATCATTTATTGATCATAACCTTGTTCACATACAAAAGGTCAAAATAAAGACATAAAAGTAAGATTAAATACCTCTAATCCTTACACAAAAGTGTTTAGCTACCCATCACCATGGTAGCTTGATCAACATGTAAGAAAAGAAGCTTTGTTAGGATTAAAGTCGAAGAATCAAGGATTGATGCTCCAAAAACTTAATTATCACTTCTCCAAGAGTTTCTATGTTTTTTGACCTAGAAACCCCTTTTTCTCTTTCTCAAATGCTGAAAAGTGTGAAAAGGTACAAGTTGTTGAAAATATCTTCCAAGTGATATATTTATAGACAAGGCCACTTAGTGCAGTAAGTGGCACCGCGCTAAGTGCCCTCATAGGCACGCTAAGTAGGATCAGAAGAACACAACTTATTTCCTAGGAAGTGCACTAAGCGCGATAAGAGCTCACTTATGAAGTTTTGAGACTTTAGCTACTGGATTTTTCGTAAGCACGCTGGTCTCGCGCTAAAAAGCTCGCTTAGCACGCTATGCCGACATGAAAACATGAAAACTTGCTTTTCAGTCAGTCTTTATTGCATCAATTGTTTCTATCATCAAAAATAGGCAAAAAGAACTATTAAAGAACATCAAATTGCTCAATATTCACAATATTTACACTAAAATCAAAAATTAACATAAATACATATAAACTACTAGATTTTAGACTAAACTGTCAAGAAAACCAATTGAAAGGGCCATAAAATCAAGTTAAAGTATGCACAATTTGGCCCTTAACAATTGCAACTCCTTCAAACTCAAAAAATATAAAGAGATCATATGTCAGGACATGTGTTCTGACATCAGATCAGCATCAACATAACAACAATCTCATATATGTCTGTTGCTCCCCCTGTCACAAATAACCAATATTTACCCTAAAGGAGAAAACCCAAATCTCCTAAAGTCCAAACCTCAACTACCTAAGTTCACACATCCCTCTCAAGAGGAAAACCCAAATCATCTGGCAGACAACTATGAACTATCCAAGTTCACACATTAGAAACACATACAACAGAAGCCACACATATTAGAATCATATAAAATAGAAGCCATACAAATTACTCATAACATTTGAGTAAATTAGGGTAAAAATGTTTTGTTTCAAAGAAAATCATGTCAAGATTAGATTTTGTTAATCCTTTTTAAATGTATCCGATTAATCAAGCATGCAAACTTAGTTTCAATCAATAAAATCGTGTATCCTTGCGAATCCGTTCATTTCTAAAGCAGGTCTGTGAATATTATTATTTTAATTGCAAGATGATTTCTTTAAATAGCAACTGAAACAAACAAACATAAAGATCAATACAAAGCGAATATTAACTTCCAAATCCATGTCTAGAGTTTGTTGGTTAATAGATGAAAAAAATAGATCAAGACTTGGAAAATCTATGTCTAGAGTGATTCAAACCATAAATACATCATTGAAGCAAATATTTTCATCATTTATTGATCATAAGTGTTGCACCCCAAATTTTGACCCCTTAGATTCTCATTATCATTGTAGGAGCATACTCATTAATTTTCTAACCTTAACCTAGTGCAAGTCATTCTTTGTCAAATTGGAGATGAATCAGGGTTTCAGGCCGTCAAAATTGAAGTTTCAGGGTTTGTGATTAGTCAATGTTTTGGGTTCATTCAAATAGGAAAAAAGGTCAAGGGAATTATATAATGTCAATTGAGAAGCCAATGTGAGGTTGTTACCCCAGAGTTCAGAGCAGTACATTTCAGAGCACCCGATTAGGGTTTTGGACCAGTAAAAGTCAATTGTAGTTTGACTTTGATGTTGGAAGGTGTTTAAATGGTGGTATTGTGATTCATGAAGTTCATATAGCCTAACAAAGTTCATCCAGGAAGTTTCAAGGTCTCCGAAGGCCCAGAATGTCAACAGGCGACTCGGTAATCACCGATCGGTCGTACGGTTGACCGAAAAGTCAACTCTCCAAATTGTATGAATTGGATTTCAAGTTGTAAAACAAAGTTGTTCCTTATGTCATAATATACTTTCATATCAAGTTTCATGACCATCGAATCAAGGACGAAGGATTAATCGAAAAATCGGGAAATTAAGGTTTTGAAAAGGGATAAACCATAACTCCTTAACCACACATCCAATTGAGTTGTTTCAAAGCTCATTTGGAAGCTCTTGACAAGTCCTAAAAAAGTCCCTAAGTGGTCCATGATCAGAAAATGCATAGATTTTTAGTTATGGTCAAATTCATTTCAAGAAGGGAAAAAGACTTGGGAAAATTTCACCTTTTAAGCTCATTTTTAGCAACTCTGGAGGGCTTTTTGGCCAAGTTACTTTGAGAAATTGAAACTCATGAAAGCATGAATGTTTTAGAGCAGAAAGTTACATGTGTTCAAAGTTAAGGGTTTCACATAATAGTCCCACATTGGCCAAATTTTCAAAGTGACCTACTTCCTCAAAACTGCCAATTTTGGTTGATCCAACTTGTCATGTTTGACATATTAGATGTGTGTGGCATGAGAGAATAGAGAATTATGCAGAAGATAGCAAAAATCAAGAGTGTAGCTCATTGCCTTGCAAGTGGGCAACTTGCACTAAAGTTGAAAATTCAAAGCATGAGGTGGAAAGTGAACTGCACCAGCCCCTCCCCTAGTGCTTCTAGCCTGCTAACAACATCGGAAAACTCAGTAGAACCATTGACAAATGAAGCCTTGGACAGAGCCAATAGAAAACCCTCCCTTGGAGGTTTTCTCAAAATATCTCCAAACTTTCTTCAAAGTGAAGCAACCTCACCAAGCAAGCACCTCACTCCATTTGCCTATAAAAGGAGGGTGTCTTCACTTCATTAAAAACACAACAATTCATCTGCTAAAGATCATAGAGAAGCTCTGTCACTACTCCTCCCACACCTTGCTTCAATTTCTCAAAACCACAAAATCCACAAAAACAACAAAAATTGGTCATGAAGTGAATTCTGCCCAAATTCATTTCTACTCTTTCAAACACTTCAACCACCCTCCACACAACTTCTAAATAACATATAGAAGGTGTTTGATCCATTGAACCATCAAGAAACCACAAGAATCAAAAAGTCAACTTCCTTCCCACACTACTTTGACCAAAAGCCACAAAAATCACCAAACTTTGTTCTAAGCCCTTCCTTGAGATTTTGATCATTCATAAACCTCACCAATGATGTTTCTCAACTGTCAAAAGCATTAGCAAGCATTGGAGACTCCTAATTTTCAATTTGGCATCATAAGTGCATTTTGATCAAAAGTGAAATTCAAGGCAAGGAGATTCAAAGAGATTTCTGGTTTTCTAGGAGTATTTTTGCTTGCCCAAGTTTACTACAACAGGTATGAAGTGTCTAGCCTCTTTCCATTCATTACCATGTCATGAGCATCATTTTGGTGTTTTGCCTAGAAGCTTCTTGTTACTTGATTATTGCACATACATGCTCTAATGCCAAGACTGTAGGATTTGAAGTTTGTTTGGTTCTAATCTATGTGTTATCATGTTTGTGTGTGTAATATATGATTGCTTGTTTCATTTTGAAAAATGCCCTGTTACTGTCAAAAAAACTTCAAAACAATATGCACACACCATTAAGTTTTGGTTCACTTGCATCAATGGCTGTTGGAAAGATCACAAAGATGTTGGCTTGATTTGGTTACTACTTGGCTTGACAGTTGTTTGTTTTGATGTTGATTACTGATATTTGATTATGAGCATTTTTCCAAAGCATAAACTTGACCAATCTTTCTGCTAGCAGTCCAGGTTACCTTGCCTTTGCATTAATTGCTTGATCATTAACATCACTACATTGTGCTCATGATTGTTTGCTTGTGTTATGTTGTTTGATATGTTGAAATGTTAACATTACTGTACTGTGAACAAGTTTCAAAACCATTGCATGCTAACTTTTTCCTGCTACTGCATCTATTCTGTCAAGCAAAACAGTTGGCATACCATTTTTTGTATCAACATTGAAACTGACTTTCTTATCCCTTGGAGCATGTCTAAATGTGCATGTGAAAGTTGCCTAGATGCCTACTTTACAAATTTTGTGCATAAAACTCATTTTTGCATTTTGGCATGAACACTTGAAGTCAACCAATGCAACTCATAAGGCATTTTTTCATAGAGCTTGTTTTTCATTGAAAGTACCTTTTGAGCATCTCATACTGATCATTTGAAGTGTGTTTGCATCATCATTTGACCTAGAAACAAACTGTCATGATCTATACCTCTCAAAATGCATTTTTCACCAAGTTTTGCATTTGACATGCTACTTTCACAAACCTGTGTGCATTAAGTTCATTTTGTACATCAAACCTCTCAAGATGATATGTATGTGCTGTGTGTGTAAATCATATAGCCATAATTTGCATAGAACCTGAAATTGCCTTCTTCGTGCACCTTCATTTTGTACCAAAATGCAGTCAGAACAACATTTTTCAAAACAGATGGATTTAAGCTTTCTCATGTGCATAACCTCACTCAATAGGACATAGTTGACATGTATGTATGTTTGATTTGATCTCCTTGTGTTTTAAATACTGAACAGTCATCATGTATGCTCACCATTTATGCCAATTTTGCACATCACATACCATATCACTACACAACAGGATCTGAGCACCACACCTTGCATGAATCATCCATAAATCATCATTGTATCATGTTTGTATAATTGATTTACTTTGAAACTATTTGCATCAAACTGTCCATTTGAAAGTGCATTCTTTCCTCATTCTTGCATTTCAACATGCCACTTGCCATTTCTGCATGAACCAAGTTACTTTGAGTTGATAATATCCTTTAGAATCATGTTTGAATGTTGTGTATGTGCTTAGCATGGTTTAAGAGTGTTTGAATTAATTGAAAAATCTCAAAACGTACCTCATATCATCAACATACAGCAGCTATCGTTTTTTTTAAAAGGATGAGAATTTCATAAAATTAATACCACCATCATTTTCCTCGTATTTTTCTAGTCAAGATACATATAAATTTTGTCTCATTTGGATAAGCGACGAGAAAGTTACGATAAAAAACGTATTTGGTTTTGTTGTGTGTTTTTTTGCCCAGCCAGCTTTTCAAACATGCCTTATATATTTATGGTTGTAGTTTAATCAACAGATGTATCGCCACCCCAGTGGTAAGACTATGCGCCTTGTACCCCTTTGTTCTGAGTTTGACCCATGAGGAGGGCAACTCCTTTATTCATTTTTGTTATTTTTTTCATACCAACTTTAAAAATTCATATCTCACTCGTTTTTTATCGTTTTTCGTCCGTTCTTTTTCTATTGTGTTCATATTTATGTCTATTTTCATTCCATGTTTTTATTTTTCATGTTTGCATTTTTTATCACTTAGTTTTACTATGTGTAAGTTATGCGCATTTCAAGATTGTTTGCGTAATTGCAGATGAATTTCTAAGTAGTTCCTTTCAATATTTTTCTTGGAATTTGGTTGAATCCATGTCCGTACATTTTATTTAACATGCTAGGATTTGTTTTTTGGTTGTTACCATTTCATCTGTTGATTTTCATTAAGTGTGAACTGTCGTCACGATATCGATCTTTTTCATCTGTTAACTATTATCATCATGTTTCATCCTCATCTTTTCTTATTGTTTAAATTGGTTGTCACCATGAACATGCTTTACATTGATTGTCATCTTGTTTAGCATTTATTTTCTTTTGTCCCCACGCGACGAAACTCGTTAGTTCTCGTCCGAATTGCCTCCCCTTTTCTCCTTCTAAAGGAAGGTCTGTCCACTTGACCCTCAATGTCATGGATAATTTATTCACCCTCTCTTGACTTTGTTAAGTCACTTTACCCCTAGCTTAGAAGCCTTTAGACTTTGCTTTGAGTCTAAGAAACCCACCTGTACTAGGAGTGTTCTTCAACTAGAACCCTAGGAAAGAGTTCGTCAACTCTGTGTAAGAATCATCGTCATGATTTCTTACTTCCCCTTTTAAATACTACAACTTAGATTAGGGAGTTTTGTCAAACTCCACACAAACATTGTCATGTTTGTTCCCCCTTTGAACCTTGATCGTCATCAAGTGTTCTTTTCCCTTGTGAGGCGAACTACGATTGCTCTGATTCTATCCTATTCAGGATACGTATGAAGAACATGCGACGTCTTTGCGAGCAAACTTAGGAAACCACTTAGGAATTTATTTGTTTTTATCTTATCCCTTAACCATAGAACAATTCACAAACTTAGCAAGCAATCAAACAAAAGGTTCCTGTAGAGTACTACAGATATTTAGAATGATAATACCTTCCCTAGATATAACTAACCCCCGATCCTCAAATCTCCTAAAGCGTTGTCGTTACATCGCGAAAAAGGATTTTCTTTCTTTAGACCTTTCCTTGGATAAAATAAAGTACGGTTGTAAAAGAATTAAGATTCAAGTTAATTAATAGCTTGATACCCAAATCATGTGGAAGACAACTATGAACTATCCAAGTTCACACATTAGAAACCCATACAACAGAAGCCACACATATTAGAAACATATAAAATAGAAGCCATACATATTACTCTTAACATTAGAGTAAATTAGGGTAAAGATGTTTTGTTTCAAAGAAAAGCATGTCAATATTAGATTTTGTTAATCCTTTTTAAACGTATCCGATTAATCAAGCATGCAAACTTAGTTTCAATCAATAAAATCGTGTATCCTTGCGAATCCGTTCATTTCTAAAGCGGGTCCGTGAATATTATTGTTTTAGTCGCTAGATGATTTCTTTAAATAGCAACTGAAACAAACAAACATGAAGATCGATACAAAGCGAATATTAACTTCCAAATCCATGTCTAGAGATTGTTGGTTAATAGATGAAAAAAATAGATCAAGACTTGGAAAATCTATGTCTAGAGTGATTCAAACCATAAATACATCATTGCAGAAAATATCTTCATCATTTAATGATCATAACCTTGTTCACATACAAAAGATCAAAATAAATACATAAAAGTAAGATTAACTACCTCTAATCTTTACACAAAAGTGTTTAGCTACCCATCACCATGGTAGCTTGACCAACATGTAAGAAAAGAAGCTTTGTTAGGATTAAAGTCGAAGAATCGAGGATTGATGCTCCAAAGACTGTATTATTACTTCTCCAAGAGTTTCTAATTTTTTTGACCTAGAAAACCCTTTTTCTCTTTCTCAAATGCTGAAAAGTGTGACAAGGTACAAGTTGTTGAAAATATCTTCCAAGTGATATATTTATAGACAAGGCCACTTAGTGCAGTAAGTGGCACCGCGCTAAGTGCCCTCATAGGAGCGCTAAGCAGGATCAGAAGAACACAACTAATTTCCTAGGAAATGCGCTAAGCACGATAGGAGCTCACTTATGAAGTTTTGAGACTAGAGCTACTGGATTTTTCATGAGCACGTTGGTCTCCCGCTGAAAAGCTGGCTTAGCGCGCTATGCCGACATGAAAACATAAAAACTTGCTTTTCAGTCCTTCTTTCTTGCACCAATTGTTTCTATCATCAAAAATAGGCAAGAAGAACTATTAAAGAACATCAAAATGCTCAATATTCACAATATTTACATTTAAATCGAAAATTAACATAAATACATTTAAACTACTAGATTTTACACTAAACTGTCAAGAAAACCAATTGAAAGGGCCATAAAATCAAGTTAAAGTATGCACAACTTGGCCCTTAACAATTGTAACTCCGTCAAACTCAAAAAATATAAAGAGATCATATGTCAGGACATGTGGTCTGACATCACATCTGCTTCAACATAGCAACAATCTCATATACGTCCATTGCTCCCCCTATCACATATAACCAATATTTCCCCTAAAGGCGAAAACCCAAATCTTCTGAAGTCCAAACCTCAACTACCTAAGTTCACACATCCCTCTCAAGAGGAAAACCCAAATCATCTGGAAGACAACTATGAACTATCCATGTTCACACATTAGAAACCCATACAACAGAAGCCACGCATATTAGAACCATATAAAATAGAAACCATACATATTACTCATAACATTAGAGTAAATTAGGTTAAAGATGTTTTGTTTCAAAGAAAAGCATGTCAATATTAGATTTTGTTAATCCTTTTTAAACGTATCCGATTAATCAAGCATGCGAACTTAGTTTCAATTAATAAAATCGTGTATCCTTGCGAATCCGTTCATTTCTAAAGCGGGTCCGTGAATATTATTGTTTTAATCGCTAGATGATATCTTTAAATAGCAACTGAAACAAACAAACATGAAGATCGATACAAAGCGAATATTAACTTCCAAATCCATGTCTAGAGTTTGTTGGTTAATAGATGAAAAAAATTGATCAAAACTTAGAAAATCTATGTCTTGAGTGATTCAAACCATAAATACATCATTGAAGCAAATATCTTCATCATTTATTGATCATAACCTTGTTTATATACAAAAGATCAAAATAAATACATAAAAGTAAGATTAACTACCTCTAATCTTTACACAAAAGTGTTTAGCTACCCATCACCATGGTAGCTTGATCAACATGTAAGAAAAGAAGCTTTGTTAGGATTAAAGTCGAAGAATCGAGGATTGATGCTCCAAAAACTTAATTATCACTTCTCCAAGAGTTTCTAAGTTTTTTGACCTAGAAAACCCTTTTTCTCTTAATCAAATGCTGAAAAGTGTGAAAAGGTACAAGTTGTTGAAAATATCTTCCAAGTGATATATTTATAGACAAGGCCACTTAGTGCAGTAAATGGCACCGCACTAAGTGCCCTCATAGGCGCGCTAAGCAGGATCAGAAGAACACAACTTATTTCCTAGGAAGTGCGCTAAGCGCGATAGGAGCTCACTTATGAAGTTTTGAGACTATAGCTACTGGTTTTTTCATGAGCACGTTGGTCACCCGCTGAAAAGCTGGCTTAGCGCGCTATGCCGACAAGAAAACATGAAAACTTGTTTTTCAGTCCTTCTTTCTTGCACCAATTGTTTCTATCATCAAAAATAGGCAAGAAGAACTATTAAAGAACATCAAAATGCTCAATATTCACAATATTTACACTAAAATCGAAAATTAACATAAATACATTTAAACTACTATATTTTAGACTAAACTGTCAAGAAAACCAATTGAAAGGGCCATAAAATCAAGTTAAAGTATGCACAATTTGGCCCTTAACAATTGCAACTCCTTCAAACTCAAAAAATATAAAGAGATCATATGTCAGGACATGTGGTATGACATCACATCTGATTCAACATAGCAACAATCTCATATATGTCCATTGCTCCCCCTATCACATATAACCAATATTTCCCCTAAAGGAGAAAACCCAAATCTTCTGAAGTCCAAACCTCAACTACCTAAGTTCACACATCCCTCTCAATAGGAAAACCCAAATCATCTGGAAGACAACTATGAACTATCCAAGTTCACACATTAGAAACCCATACAACAGAAGCCACACATATTAGAAACATATAAAATAGAAGCCATACATATTACTCATAACATTATAGTAAATTAGGGTAAAGATGTTTTGTTTCAAAGAAAAGCATGTCAATATTAGATTTTGTTAATCCTTTTTAAATGTATCCGATTAATCAAGCATGCGAACTTAGTTTCAATCAATAAAATCGTGTATCCTTGTGAATCCGTTCATTTCTAAAGCGGGTTCGTGAATATTATTGTTTAAATCGCTAGATGATAGCTTTAAATAACAACTGAAACAAACAAACATGAAGATCGATACAAAGCGAATATTAACTTCCAAATCCATGTCTAGAGTTTGTTGGTTAATAGATGAAAAAAATTGATCAAAACATAGAAAATCTATGTCTTGAGTGATTCAAACCATAAATACATCATTGAAGCAAATATCTTCATCATTTATTGATCATAACCTTGTTTATATACAAAAGATCAAAATAAATACATAAAAGTAAGATTAACTACCTCTAATCTTTACGCAAAAGTGTTTAGCTACCCATCACCATGGTAGCTTGATCAACATGTAAGAAAAGAAGCTTTGTTAGGATTAAAGTCGAAGAATCGAGGATTGATGCTCCAAAAACTTAATTATCACTTCTCCAAGAGTTTCTAAGTTTTTTGACCTAGAAAACCCTTTTTCTCTTTCTCAAATGCTGAAAAGTGTGAAAAGTTACAAGTTGTTGAAAATATCTTCCAAGTGATATATTTATAGGCAAGGCCACTTAGTGCAGTAAATGGCACCGCGCTAAGTGCCCTCATAGGCGCGCTAAGCAGGATCAGAAGAACACAACTTATTTCCTAGGAAGTGCGCTAAGCATGATAGAAGCTCACTTATGAAGTTTTGAGACTATAGCTACTGGTTTTTTCATGAGCACGTTGGTCACCCGCTGAAAAGCTGGCTTAGCGCGCTATGCCGACAAGAAAACATGAAAACTTGCTTTTCAGTCCTTCTTTCTTGCACCAATTGTTTCTATCATCAAAAATAGGCAAGAAGAACTATTAAAGAACATCAAAATGCTCAATATTTACAATATTTACACTAAAATCGAAAATTAACATAAATACATTTAAACTACTAGATTTTAGACTAAACTGTCAAGAAAACCAATTGAAAGGGCCATAAAATCAAGTTAAAGTATGCACAATTTAGCCCTTAACAATTGCAACTCCTTCAAACTCAAAAAATATAAAGAGATCATATGTCAGGACATGTGGTATGACATCACATCTGATTCAACATAGCAACAATCTCATATATGTCCATTGCTCCCCCTATCACATATAACCAATATTTCCCCTAAAGGAGAAAACCCAAATCTTCTGAAGTCCAAACCTCAACTACCTAAGTTCACACATCCCTCTCAATAGGAAAACCCAAATCATCTGGAAGACAACTATGAACTATCCAAGTTCACACATTAGAAACCCATACAACAGAAGCCACACATATTAGAAACATATAAAATAGAAGCCATACATATTACTCATAACATTAGAGTAAATTAGGGTAAAGATGTTTTGTTTCAAAGAAAAGCATGTCAATATTAGATTTTGTTAATCCTTTTTAAACGTATCCGATTAATCAAGCATGCGAACTTAGTTTCAATCAATAAAATCGTGTATCCTTGTGAATCCGTTCATTTCTAAAGCGGGTTCGTGAATATTATTGTTTAAATCGCTAGATGATATCTTTAAATAACAACTGAAACAAACAAACATGAAGATCGATACAAAGCGAATATTAACTTCCAAATCCATGTCTAGAGTTTGTTGGTTAATAGATGAAAAAAATTGATCAAAACTTAGAAAATCTATGTCTTGAGTGATTCAAACCATAAATACATCATTGAAGCAAATATCTTCATCATTTATTGATCATAACCTTGTTTATATACAAAAGATCAAAATAAATACATAAAAGTAAGATTAACTACGTCTAATCTTTACGCAAAAGTGTTTAGCTACCCATCACCATGGTAGCTTGATCAACATGTAAGAAAAGAAGCTTTGTTAGGATTAAAGTCGAAGAATCGAGGATTGATGCTCCAAAAACTTAATTATCACTTCTCCAAGAGTTTCTAAGTTTTTTGACCTAGAAAACCCTTTTTCTCTTTCTCAAATGCTGAAAAGTGTGAAAAGGTACAAGTTGTTGAAAATATCTTCCAAGTGATATATTTATAGGCAAGGCCACTTAGTGCAGTAAATGGCACCGCGCTAAGTGCCCTCATAGGCGCGCTAAGCAGGATCAGAAGAACACAACTTATTTCCTAGGAAGTGCGCTAAGCATGATAGGAGCTCACTTATGAAGTTTTGAGACTATAGCTACTGGTTTTTTCATGAGAACGTTGGTCACCCGCTTAAAAGCTGGCTTAGCGCGCTATGCCGACAAGAAAACATGAAAACTTGCTTTTCAGTACTTCTTTCTTGCACCAATTGTTTCTATCATCAAAAATAGGCAAGAAGAACTATTAAAGAACATCAAAATGCTCAATATTTACAATATTTACACTAAAATCGAAAATTAACATAAATACATTTAAACTACTAGATTTTAGACTAAACTGTCAAGAAAACCAATTGAAAGGGCCATAAAATCAAGTTAAAGTATGCACAATTTAGCCCTTAACAATTGCAACTCCTTCAAACTCAAAAAATATAAAGAGATCATATGTCAGGACATGTGGTATGACATCACATTTGATTCAACATAGCAACAATCTCATATATGTCCATTGCTCCCCCTATCACATATAACCAATATTTCCCCTAAAGGAGAAAACCCAAATCTTCTGAAGTCCAAACCTCAACTACCTAAGTTCACACATCCCTCTCAATAGGAAAACCCAAATCATCTGGAAGACAACTATGAACTATCCAAGTTCACACATTAGAAACCCATACAACAGAAGCCACACATATTAGAAACATATAAAATAGAAGCCATACATATTACTCATAACATTAGAGTAAATTAGGGTAAAGATGTTTTGTTTCAAAGAAAAGCATGTCAATATTAGATTTTGTTAATCCTTTTTAAACGTATCTGATTAATCAAGCATGCGAACTTAGTTTCAATCAATAAAATTGTGTATCCTTGTGAATCCGTTCATTTCTAAAGCGGGTTCGTGAATATTATTGTTTAAATCGCTAGATGATATCTTTAAATAGCAACTGAAACAAACAAACATGAAGATCGATACAAAGCGAATATTAACTTCCAAATCCATGTCTAGAGTTTGTTGGTTAATAGATGAAAAAAATTGATCAAAACTTAGAAAATCTATGTCTTGAGTGATTCAAACCATAAATACATCATTGAAGCAAATATCTTCATCATTTATTGATCATAACCTTGTTTATATACAAAAGATCAAAATAAATACATAAAAGTAAGATTAACTACCTCTAATCTTTACGCAAAAGTGTTTAGCTACCCATCACCATGGTAGCTTGATCAACATGTAAGAAAAGAAGCTTTGTTAGGATTAAAGTCGAAGAATCGAGGATTGATGCTCCAAAAACTTAATTATCACTTCTCCAAGAGTTTCTAAGTTTTTTGACCTAGAAAACCCTTTTTCTCTTTCTCAAATGCTGAAAAGTGTGAAAAGGTACAAGTTGTTGAAAATATCTTCCAAGTGATATATTTATAGGCAAGACCACTTAGTGCAGTAAATGGCACCGCGGTAAGTGCCCTCATAGGCGCGCTAAGCAGGATTAGAAGAACACAACTTATTTCCTAGGAAGTGCGCTAAGCATGATAGGAGCTCACTTATGAAGTTTTGAGACTATAGCTACTGGTTTTTTCATGAGCACGTTGGTCACCCGCTGAAAAGCTGGCTTAGCGCGCTATGCCGACAAGAAAACATGAAAACTTGCTTTTCAGTCCTTCTTTCTTGCACCAATTGTTTCTATCATCAAAAATAGGCAAGAAGAACTATTAAAGAACATCAAAATGCTCAATATTCACAATATTTACACTAAAATCGAAAATTAACATAAATACATTTAAACTACTAGATTTTAGACTAAACTGTCAAGAAAACCAATTGAAAGGGCCATAAAATCAAGTTAAAGTATGCACAATTTAGCCCTTAACAATTGCAACTCCTTCAAACTCAAAAAATATAAAGAGATCATATGTCAGGACATGTGGTATGACATCACATCTGATTCAACATAGCAACAATCTCATATATGTCCATTGCTCCCCCTATCACATATAACCAATATTTCCCCTAAAGGAGAAAACCCAAATCTTCTGAAGTCCAAACCTCAACTACCTAAGTTCACACATCCCTCTCAATAGGAAAACCTAAATCATCTGGAAGACAACTATGAACTATCCAAGTTCACACGTTAGAAACCCATACAACAGAAGCCACACATATTAGAAACATATAAAATAGAAGCCATACATATTACTCAAAACATTAGAGTAAATTAGGGTAAAGATGTTTTGTTTCAAAGAAAAGCATGTCAATATTAGATTTTGTTAATCCTTTTTAAACGTATCCGATTAATCAAGCATGCGAACTTAGTTTCAATCAATAAAATCGTTTATCCTTGCGAATCCGTTCATTTCTAAAGCGGGTCCGTGAATATTATTGTTTTAATCGCTAGATGATATCTTTAAATAGCAACTGAAACAAACAAACATGAAGATCGATACAAAGCGAATATTAACTTCCAAATCCATGTCTAGAGTTTGTTGGTTAATAGATGAAAAAAATTGATCAAAACTTAGAAAATCTATGTCTTGAGTGATTCAAACCATAAATACATCATTGAAGCAAATATCTTCATCATTTATTGATCATAACCTTGTTTATATACAAAAGATCAAAATAAATACATAAAAGTAAGATTAACTACCTCTAATCTTTACGCAAAAGTGTTTAGCTACCCATCACCATGGTAGCTTGATCAACATGTAAGAAAAGAAGCTTTGTTAGGATTAAAGTCGAAGAATCGAGGATTTATGCTCCAAAAACTTAATTATCACTTCTCCAAGAGTTTCTAAGTTTCTTGACCTAGAAAACCCTTTTTCTCTTTCTCAAATGCTGAAAAGTTTTAAAAGGTACAAGTTGTTGAAAATATCTTCCAAGTGATATATTTATAGGCAAGGCCACTTAGTGCAGTAAATGGCACCGCGCTAAGTGCCCTCATAGGCGCGCTAAGCAGGATCAGAAGAACACAACTTATTTCCTAGGAAGTGCGTTAAGCATGATAGGAGCTCACTTATGAAGTTTTGAGACTATAGCTACTGGTTTTTTCATGAGCACGTTGGTCACCCGCTGAAAAGCTGGCTTAGCGCGCTATGCCGACAAGAAAACATGAAAACTTGCTTTTCAGTCCTTCTTTCTTGCACCAATTGTTTCTATCATCAAAAATAGGCAAGAAGAACTATTAAAGAACATCAAAATGCTCAATATTCACAATATTTACACTAAAATCGAAAATTAACATAAATACATTTAAACTACTAGATTTTAGACTAAACTGTCAAGAAAACCAATTGAAAGGGCCATAAAATCAAGTTAAAGTATGCACAATTTGGCCCTTAACAATTGCAACTCCTTCAAACTCAAAAAATATAAAGAGATCATATGTTAGGACATGTGGTGTGACATCACATCTGATTCAACATAGCAACAATCTCATATATGTCCACTGCTCCCCCTATCACATATAACCAATATTTCCCCTAAAGGAGAAAACCCAAATCTTCTGAAGTCCAAACCTCAACTACCTAAGTTCACACATCCCTCTCAATAGGAAAACCCAAATCATCTGGAAGACAACTATGAACTATCTAAGTTTACACGTTAGAAACCCATACAACAGAAGCCACACATATTAGAAACATATAAAATAGAAGCCATACATATTACTCATAACATTAGAGTAAATTAGGGTAAAGATGTTTTGTTTCAAAGAAAAGCATGTCAATATTAGATTTTGTTAATCCTTTTTAAACGTATCCGATTAATCAAGCATGCGAACTTAGTTTCAATCAATAAAATCGTGTATCCTTGCGAATCCGTTCATTTCTAAAGCGGGTCCGTGAATATTATTGTTTTAATCGCTAGATGATATCTTTAAATAGCAACTGAAACAAACAAACATGAAGATCGATACAAAGCGAATATTAACTTCCAAATCCATGTCTAGAGTTTGTTGGTTAATAGATGAAAAAAATTGATCAAAACTTAGAAAATCTATGTCTTGAGTGATTCAAACCATAAATACATCATTGAAGCAAATATCTTCATCATTTATTGATCATAACCTTGTTTATATACAAAAGATCAAAATAAATACATAAAAGTAAGATTAACTACCTCTAATCTTTACGCAAAAGTGTTTAGCTACCCATCACCATGGTAGCTTGATCAACATGTAAGAAAAGAAGCTTTGTTAGGATTAAAGTCGAAGAATCGAGGATTGATGCTCCAAAAACTTAATTATCACTTCTCCAAGAGTTTCTAAGTTTCATGACCTAGAAAACCCTTTTTCTCTTTCTCAAATGCTGAAAAGTGTGAAAAGGTACAAGTTGTTGAAAATATCTTCCAAGTGATATATTTATAGGCAAGGCCACTTAGTGCAGTAAATGGCACCGCGGTAAGTGCCCTCATAGGCGCGCTAAGCAGGATCAGAAGAACACAACTTATTTCCTAGGAAGTGCGCTAAGCATGATAGGAGCTCACTTATGAAGTTTTGAGACTATAGCTACTGGTTTTTTCATGAGCACGTTGGTCACCCGCTGAAAAGCTGGCTTAGCGCGCTATGCCGACAAGAAAACATGAAAACTTGCTTTTCAGTCCTTCTTTCTTGCACCAATTATTTCTATCATCAAAAATAGGCAAGAAGAACTATTAAAGAACATCAAAATGCTCAATATTCACAATATTTACACTAAAATTGAAAATTAACATAAATACATTTAAACTACTAGATTTTAGACTAAACTGTCAAGAAAACCAATTGAAAGGGCCATAAAATCAAGTTAAAGTATGCACAATTTAGCCCTTAACAATTGCAACTCCTTCAAACTCAAAAAATATAAAGAGATCATATGTCAGGACATGTGGTATGACATCACATCTGATTCAACATAGCAACAATCTCATATATCTCCATTTCTCCCCCTATCACATATAACCAATATTTCCCCTGTAGGAGAAAACCCAAATCTTCTGAAGTCCAAACCTCAACTACCTAAGTTCACACATCCCTCTCAATAGGAAAACCCAAATCATCTGGAAGACAACTATGAACTATCCAAGTTCACACATTAGAAACCCATACAACAGAAGCCACACATATTAGAAACATATAAAATAGAAGCCATACATATTACTCATAACATTAGAGTAAATTAGGGTAAAGATGTTTTGTTTCAAAGAAAAGCATGTCAATATTAGATTTTGTTAATCCTTTTTAAACGTATCCGATTAATCAAGCATGTGAACTTAGTTTCAATCAATAAAATCGTGTATCCTTGCGAATCCGTTCATTTCTAAAGCGGGTTCGTGAATATTATTGTTTTAATCGCTAGATGATATCTTTAAATAGCAACTGAAACAAACAAACATGAAGATCGATACAAAGCGAATATTAACTTCCAAATCCATGTCTAGAGTTTTTTGGTTAATAGATGAAAAAAATTGATCAAAACTTAGAAAATCTATGTCTTGAGTGATTCAAACCATAAATACATCATTGAAGCAAATATCTTCATCATTTATTGATCATAACCTTGTTTATATACAAAAGATCAAAATAAATACATAAAAGTAAGATTAACTACCTCTAATCTTTACGCAAAAGTGTTTAGCTACCCATCACCATGGTAGCTTGATCAACATGTAAGAAAAAAAGCTTTGTTAGGATTAAAGTCGAAGAATCGAGGATTGATGCTCCAAAAACTTAATTATCACTTCTCCAAGAGTTTCTAAGTTTTTTGACCTAGAAAACCCTTTTTCTCTTTCTCAAATGCTGAAAAGTGTGAAAAGGTACAAGTTGTTGAAAATATCTTCCAAGTGATATATTTTTAGACAAGGCCATTTAGTGCAGTAAATGGCACCGCGCTAAGTGCCCTCATAGGCGTGCTAAGCAGGATCAGAAGAACACAACTTATTTCCTAGGAAGTGCGCTAAGCGCGATAGGAGCTCACTTATGAATTTTTGAGACTATAGCTACTGGTTTTTTCATGAGCACGTTGGTCACCCGCTGAAAAGCTGGCTTAGCGCGCTATGCCGACAAGGAAACATGAAAACTTGCTTTTCAGTCCTTCTTTCTTGCACCAATTGTTTCTATCATCAAAAATAGGCAAGAAGAACTATTAAAGAACATCAAAATGCTCAATATTCACAATATTTACACTAAAATCGAAAATTAACATAAATACATTTAAACTACTAGATTTTAGACTAAACTGTCAAGAAAACCAATTGAAAGGGCCATAAAATCAAGTTAAAGTATGCACAATTTAGCCCTTAACAATTGCAACTCCTTCAAACTCAAAAAATATAAAGAGATCATATGTCAGGACATGTGGTATGACATCACATCTGATTCAACATAGCAACAATCTCATATATGTCCATTTCTCCCCCTATCACATATAACCAATATTTCCCCTGTAGGAGAAAACCCAAATCTTCTGAAGTCCAAACCTCAACTACCTAAGTTCTCACATCCCTCTCAATAGGAAAACCCAAATCATCTGGAAGACAACTATGAACTATCCAAGTTCACACATTAGAAACCCATACAACAGAAGCCACACATATTAGAAACATATAAAATAGAAGCCATACATATTACTCATAACATTAGAGTAAATTAGGGTAAAGATGTTTTGTTTCAAAGAAAAGCATGTCAATATTAGATTTTGTTAATCCTTTTTAAACGTATCCGATTAATCAAGCATGTGAACTTAGTTTCAATCAATAAAATCGTGTATCCTTGCGAATCCGTTCATTTCTAAAGCGGGTTCGTGAATATTATTGTTTTAATCGCTAGATGATATCTTTAAATAGCAACTGAAACAAACAAACATGAAGATCGATACAAAGCGAATATTAACTTCCAAATCCATGTCTAGAGTTTTTTGGTTAATAGATGAAAAAAATTGATCAAAACTTAGAAAATCTATGTCTTGAGTGATTCAAACCATAAATACATCATTGAAGCAAATATCTTCATCATTTATTGATCATAACCTTGTTTATATACAAAAGATCAAAATAAATACATAAAAGTAAGATTAACTACCTCTAATCTTTACGCAAAAGTGTTTAGCTACCCATCACCATGGTAGCTTGATCAACATGTAAGAAAAGAAGCTTTGTTAGGATTAAAGTCGAAGAATCGAGGATTGATGCTCCAAAAACTTAATTATCACTTCTCCTAGAGTTTCTAAGTTTTTTGACCTAGAAAACCCTTTTTCTCTTTCTCAAATGCTGAAAAGTGTGAAAAGGTACAAGTTGTTGAAAATATCTTCCAAGTGATATATTTTTAGACAAGGCCACTTAGTGCAGTAAATGGCACCGCGCTAAGTGCCCTCATAGGCGCGCTAAGCAGGATCAGAAGAACACAACTTATTTCCTAGGAAGTGCGCTAAGCGCGATAGGAGCTCACTTATGAAGTTTTGAGACTATAGCTACTGGTTTTTTCATGAGCACGTTGGTCACCCGCTGAAAAGCTGGCTTAGCGCGCTATGCCGACAAGAAAACATGAAAACTTGCTTTTCAGTCCTTCTTTCTTGCACCAATTGTTTCTATCATCAAAAATAGGCAAGAAGAACTATTAAAGAACATCAAAATGCTCAATATTCACAATATTTACACTAAAATCAAAAATTAACATAAATACATTTAAACTACTAGATTTTAGACTAAACTGTCAAGAAAACCAATTGAAAGGGCCATAAAATCAAGTTAAAGTATGCACAATTTGTCCCTTAACAATTGCAACTCCTTCAAACTCAAAAAATATAAAGAGATCATATGTTAGGACATGTGGTGTGACATCACATCTGATTCAACATAGCAACAATCTCATATATGTCCACTGCTCCCCCTATCACATATAACCAATATTTCCCCTAAAGGAGAAAACCCAAATCTTCTGAAGTCCAAACCTCAACTACCTAAGTTCACACATCCCTCTCAATAGGAAAACCCAAATCATCTGGAAGACAACTATGAACTATCCAAGTTCACACATTAGAAACCCATACAACAGAAGCCACACATATTAGAAACATATAAAATAGAAGCCATACATATTACTCATAACATTAGAGTAAATTAGGGTAAAGATGTTTTGTTTCAAAGAAAAGCATGTCAATATTAAATTTTGTTAATCCTTTTTAAACGTATTCGATTAATCAAGCATGCGAACTTAGTTTCAATCAATAAAATCGTGTATCCTTGCGAATCCGTTCATTTCTAAAGCGGGTCCGTAAATATTATTGTTTTAATCGCTAGATGATATCTTTAAATAGCAACTGAAACAAACAAACATGAAGATCGATACAAAGCGAATATTAACTTCCAAATCCATGTCTAGAGTTTGTTGGTTAATAGATGAAAAAAATTGATCAAAACTTAGAAAATCTATGTCTGGAGTGATTCAAACCATAAATACATTATTGAAGCAAATATCTTCATCATTTATTGATCATAACCTTGTTCATATACAAAAGATCAAAATAAATACATAAAAGTAAGATTAACTACCTCTAATCTTTACACAAAAGTTTTTAGCTACCCATCACCATGGTAGCTTGATCAACATGTAAGAAAAGAAGCTTTGTTAGGATTAAAGTCGAAGAATCGAGGATTTATGCTCCAAAGACTTAATTATCACTTCTCCAAGAGTTTCTAAGTTTTTTGACCTAGAAAACCCTTTTTCTCTTTCTCAAATGCTGAAAAGTGTGAAAAGGTACAAGTTGTTGAAAATATCTTTCAAGTGATATATTTATAGACAAGGCCACTTAGTGCAGTAAATGGCACCGCGCTAAGTGCCCTCATAGGCGCGCTAAGCAGGATCAGAAGAACACAACTTATTTCCTAGGAAGTGCGCTAAGCGCGATAGGAGCTCACTTATGAAGTTGTGAGACTATAGCTACTGGTTTTTTCATGAGCACGTTGGTCACCCGCTGAAAAGCTGGTTTAGCGCGCTATGCCGACATGAAAACTTGCTTTTCAGTCCTTCTTTCTTGCACCAATTGTTTCTATCATCAAAAATAGGCAAGAAGAACTACTAAAGAACATCAAAATGATCAATATTCACAATATTTACACTAAAATTGAAAATTAACATAAATACATTTAAACTACTAGATTTTAGACTAAACTGTCAAGAAAACCAATTGAAAGGGCCATAAAATCAAGTTAAAGTATGCACAATTTGGCCCTTAAAAAGTGCAACTCCTTCAAACTCAAAAAATATAAAGAGATCATATGTCAGGACATGTGGTGTGACATCACATCTGATTCAACATAGCAACAATCTCATATATGTCCACTGCTCCCCCTATCACATATAACCAATATTTCCCCTAAAGGAGAAAAACCAAATCTTCTGAAGTCCAAACCTCAACTACCTAAGTTCACACATCCCTCTCAATAGGAAAACCCAAATCATCTGGAAGACAACTATGAACTATCCAAGTTCACACATTAGAAACCCATACAACAAAAGCCACACATATTAGAAACATATAAAATAGAAGCCATACATATTACTCATAACATTAGAGTAAATTAGGGTAAAGATGTTTTGTTTCAAAGAAAAGCATGTCAATATTAGATTTTGTTAATCCTTTTTAAACGTATCCGATTAATCAAGCATGCAAACTTAGTTTCAATCAATAAAATCGTGTATCCTTGCGAATCCGTTCATTTCTAAAGCGGGTCCGTAAATATTATTGTTTTAATCGCTAGATGATATCTTTAAATAGCAACTGAAACAAACAAACATGAAGATCGATACAAAGCGAATATTAACTTCCAAATCCATGTCTAGAGTTTGTTGGTTAATAGATGAAAAAAATTGATCAAAACTTAGAAAATCTATGTCTGGAGTGATTCAAACCATAAATACATTATTGAAGCAAATATCTTCATCATTTATTGATCATAACCTTGTTCATATACAAAAGATCAAAATAAATACATAAAAGTAAGATTAACTACCTCTAATCTTTACACAAAAGTTTTTAGCTACCCATCACCATGGTAGCTTGATCAACATGTAAGAAAAGAAGCTTTGTTAGGATTAAAGTCGAAGAATCGAGGATTTATGCTCCAAAGACTTAATTATCACTTCTCCAAGAGTTTCTAAGTTTTTTGACCTAGAAAACCCTTTCTCTCTTTCTCAAATGCTGAAAAGTGTGAAAAGGTACAAGTTGTTGAAAATATATTCCAAGTGATATATTTATAGACAAGGCCACTTAGTGAAGTAAGTGGCACCGCGCTAAGTGTTGCACCCCAAAATTTGCCTAACCTTTTCCTACTTGGTTTATGTTTCATTGCACTAGCATTGCATTGTTCTAGCATTTGCATAGCATAGCATTGTTCATTTAGCAGGGGATCAAGTGAGGTTTATATCAAGAGGAGCCTACCTAGATGTGTTATTCAAGCTTGAGAGATCACCAAAGTCATCAGGAAGTGGTTTATGCTCTTGAGAAGTTCAGATGCTTGTATGTGGTCCATCTCCTAACCTGAGGACCAATTGAAGAGGATCAGTGGGTTGTGAGGCCTTGATCATGGAGAGAATGTGTTGATATAGCTCATGGAGTGCCTTGAGGGTAATGGTGGAGCTCAGTCAAGTCATAATGCTGAGTGTGGAGACCCACAATTGAGGGTGTTGCAATTAGGGTTTTCATTTGAGTAACCCTAAGTCAACTGTGCAATTGAAGAGGATAATAAACCTATTTCTATGTCTTAGTGATCATGGAAAGTTGTGTTGAGATACATGATGTGATATGCTAAGATCAATCCAAGAAGAATTCAATGTGTGAGGAGTTGCTAAACTAGGGTTCTCAGGGTAAAATCCCCTATTTAGTGCCTGGCTTCAAGAACACTTATCTCAAGATGCAAGTTTCATCTCAACTTTTGGCCAACATGAAATTTGTAGGTCTTGATCTTAGCTTTCCAAATTGTACTAGAAGTCTTCCATCTGATTTGTAGAAGTAAAGTTATGATGAGGTTTGCAAGCCAGGGGTATTTTGGGAAAGTAAGATTATAGGTCATTTGGCATTATAGGTCATTTTCTCTATCTTGCACACTTCAAATGATGTTTTGTCCAACACAAAACATGCTCAAAATGGCATTTTTAAGTCAAACATGTATCCATGAGGATTTGATTTGGCTTAGGGTGAGACTTGGTTTGAAAGAGATTGACAAAAGGGGAATTAAAAGGCATTTAAGTGAAAAAAATCCAAATTAATTCACATGTGTTCAAACCAATGCAAATGAGTGCTCATTTTAATCAGAAAAATCATTTTGAAAACAATGGCAATAGTGGAAAATGCATTTGTGGAATAATTCATAGTGTTTCAACTTGTTGTTTCATGATGAAGAAACACATCAAATCTTGGCCATAGGATACAAACAAGGGTTTAATCCTGTTCATACACTCTCCACATTTAAGAAGCATTGCAATTGAAGCTTCTTGGGGAAGGAATTTAAGGAAATTCATGTACACCATATTTGGATTTTCAAGCAAAAGTGAAACTGGGATTTCTGAGTTTGGGCTTTCTATGGGCCTCTAGAATCTTCCATTCACTTCTATTTAAGTTCAGAAAGTGATTTGGATAAAGGTTGGTGCTGATTTGAAGCTAGAACCAGAGAGTGCAAAGGGAATTTCAAGGGAGCAAGTGCAAATCGTGTTTTCATTCCAAGAGTAATTCAAGAAAATTTGAGGATTCAATCATCTTCACCATCAATCATAGAGTGTATCTGCACAGTTTGAAGCCAAGGATCGTGCCCTAACTGCTCCAATTTGAAGCTGCAACTCAGGTATGCAACTTTCAAAATTGTTGTAGATTCATGATGATCTAGCATGTTTTAGCATGATGTTTAGGTTTAGGAGAGATTATAGATGGATTCCAGATCAAAATTGTTGAGTTTAGAGACAAATTAGGATGTGATCAACTTTCTGTTTGGCTTCGAAGCTCTTTGCTCTTAAGGTGTTAGCATGATTTGATTAGTTCAAGATAATCTATGAAGCATGAGGAATTGATCCATGCTTTAGATTGAGCTTTGATGATGATCAAAATTATGGAGGGATTTTTGTTTGCGTTTGAATTTTGAAATGCTTGAAGAATTAGCATGAATGGATAGCATATTTGGAATCATGGTGAAAATCTGAAGAAGTTAATATAAGGTTTGAAGTGTTTTGATTTCCTGTACATGATGTCTCACCGGAGAAGACGACCGACGTCGTTCTCCGGCCACCGCCGCTATTTTCCCTCCTTCTGAGGTTTGAACGAAGAAGATGATGCCAGGGCCCTTGGATCTGATGTTTTCTTTGACTTGGTACCTCAATCGTACACTTGTAATTTAATCTCAGAATTGAACTTGGACCAAATGAAACGCTGCGTTTCATTTATGCGTTGTCACCACCTGATCCCTTGGATGCCTTGACTTAGTCACAGATCCTGCGCCTCTGATTAATTCTCAGCTTTTAATTTCTTTAATTCATTTTTGATTTTATTTTAATTGCCTTTCCATGATTAATTCATATTAAATTCAATAATGATCAGAAAGATAAGATAAAAATATGTGGATGATCTAGATTTTATTTCTGATTTTCTGGTGCTTTTAGATTTTATTTTCATGCAATTTTCAATTTAATTTGATTTATTGCATTTTGTTTAATTCCTTAATTTTGGCTTATTTTTTCATTTTCTTGCTGATTTTTGTATGGTTAATTGGTATTGAATTTGGATGAGATTTTTGAATGGCTATTAGGATAGCGATGCATGATCCCTTAGGAATTATTTCATGATTTTTAGATAACTTTAGATTTTGTTTTGGATTAGGTTCCCATGACCTTCCATTTTAGGGTTCCCCTTTGATAACTTTAAGTTTAGGTTTTTTTTAGTGGCTTTCCGTTCAGATTCAGTCCCTGGTTTTTATACCATAAGTACCTAACGCATGTAGGTTCCCTTAGAAAATTTTATAGGATTTTAGAAGTGGTTTTAGTATTTTAGAAAATTTTAGGCTAGTTTTAAGGTGCTTTCAACATAATACTTGCACTAGTCGAACCCCAATGGTGGCCTTTAGTTATAATAGGTTTGCTAATATTTTTTTATAGTGCTTTAGACATATAGAAGCTTTTGTTTGCTTGATTGTGGTGTTTGGTTTTGGTGTTTATACCTCCTTTTAGTAGCTTTCTTGTAGCTTAATCAATTAGGGTTTAGGAAGAGCTTTAGTTTTGACTTCTCTTTCTACAAACAAACATGGATGGCCTTGATTGCTTTCCATTCCCATCCTATGATTCAAGGTCCTTATGTGGAAGCCTCATCTTTCCTTTGGAAGGATGTGTGGCATATCAGAAGAGGTAGAACCTTTGAGGACGCCTATCTCAGATGTATGGTTGAGTGCCATGATGAATTCCTTTGGTTTCCATCATGCTTCCTATCATCATGCTATCATCCAGATGTTGATTATCATTTCTCTTGGTGGATCCTTTGGATCTTGAAGATGGGGCTTTCATTTCCTTCTCTTGAAGATGGCTTAGGCTTGAACTTGATTACCGACTGTTGGTTTGTTTTGCTGTTAGAAGATTGCTTTGTTGTTTGTCTGCTGTTTTGTCTGCTGTGTTTTCTGATTGCTTGACTGTTGCTTGTGTGACTATTTTGTGTGTTGCATCAGACTAGGCCTCATGTAGATGATTCTAGGCCTAAGAGCATCCTAAAGGTTGAGTCTAGCTCCCTTTGCTTGTCTGCATTAGAGGTTGAGTCTGTCTTCCTCTGCTTGACTATTATTGTATGGTTTGCTTGCTGGCTTAAGGTTGAGTCTGTCTCCCTTGCCTGTGTTGTGTGTTGCCTCTGGCTTGCTTGCTCTAGAAGTTGAGCTTGGCTCCTTCTACTTGTATTGTTGCATTGCATGCATTTTACTTACAGTTATTTCTTTACAGTTTATTTCTTTTGTTGTTGCTTTCCTTTTCCACGTTCCCCTAGGAAATCTGACTTCTCTTGTTCAAGAGAAGTTATGACAGACATTAGGGTTCTAACCATGCATGATAACATTAGGTAGTTCCCTCCTAACCTCAATCATAGGATCAACTTTGCATGACAACTTTAGGGTTGGATTAGTCCCCTTTAGTGCGTCCCTTCTCTTCTCATCTCCAAACAAATCAAAATACAGTAATAAGGGTTAATTGATGTCGTACGCTACGTGCCTTAAGCTACTTGAGAAAGGGTTGTTGGAGAGTTTCTTTTCAACAACTTGGATGTTTAGTATGGCACCCTCTGGGTGACATGCGACGCATTCACTCTCAGGTCATAGTCTCTAGTGCGATATTAGTTGCAAACATCCATAAAAGATACTTCTTCTAAAAGATAGAAAACAAAGATCAAACATCTTTTTGTCCTCTTGGACCTTTAATCCCTAGAAACCCTTTTCAGAAGGAGAGTTTTGTTAACACTCGATTCTACTATAAACGGTAAACGCCTAAGTTTTCGTCGAGCGAGCTGCATACACCCAACTGCTGGAACCGTCTGTTAACCATACTCGAGTAAAAAACACAAACATGTGTCTCTTGTTGACCCGAACTACATTTGCTCTGATCTTTCACGCCGTGTGAAAGTACGTAGGCACGAGATGCGATATCTCGGCGAGCAACCTTCCCCCGTAACCCATAGTTAGGCGAACTACGTTGACTCTGATTTCTCGTTCCAGACGGGAATACGTAGGCATAAAACTGTTGTGTTCTGCCGAGTCATTTTCTTTTCTTTTTAGACCAGACCTTTTAGCATAGATAGTTAAACCAACCCGTCAGATAAACACAACAAGTGTGGATCCCATCGAGTACGATGGACGTGAGGGGTGTTAATACCTTCCCCTTGCATAACCGACTTCTGAATCCAGACATGGTTGCCATGACCTTGTCTTATACCTTTTCGCCAGATTTTTTCCGATTGTTTCCTTTCCCTTTCTGTGGGATAAATAACGAAAGGTGGCGACTCTCCTGTTTTGCCGGCACCTTATTTTTACGGTAGCGACAGCTGGCGACTCTGCTAGGGATATCTAGCTGCTGGGGACTTTTCCCATCCCCTACGCTGGGACCGTTTCCCGTCCCCTATGCGAGTCAATCATAGCGCTTGTGTGTTTACCTGTTGTGTTTTATTTATCGCACTTTATTTTCAGTATGATATCATTATTGTGTTGTTGTGGGAAGGGGATGTGATGAGTGATAAGCCAGACCCAGGCTTGAGTGTACCTAGTATTAGTTGCGGAAAGTAGTGGGCTCGTGCTTGCTTTGCAGGTACTAGTGTCTCACGAAATCCACGCTCAGACGAGATTCTCCCGGTTGACTTCTTTTCCAGCCCATTGGGCTTGAGGGGTTGTTGGTTTGGAGGATTGTCGACTCTAGGGACCGATCATTTGTGACTCAGTTGAGTGAGGCCACTTCAAGAGATGATGATGCCACACCTTCTGGGTATTGTATCATCGTTTCTTGAAAGTCTGTGACGCTCGGAAACGCATAGGATGCCATACCTTGTTTGTGACTAGGTCCATACCTGTGAGCGGGGTCAGGTTATTGCAGGAAACCTTAACCTTCAGACTACCTGGTTTTCTTGGCAGTGAATCAGTATTGTTGGGTTTAGAGGGTTCTTATCATCAGAGATGTGGTTGTTCTCGACGGTGCCTAATTATTGGTCCTCTTCAGGGTTGTATTATCAGAGCAGTGTTGTGATTGTGTTGGAACAGAGCCTCGGTTTCCTCAACAGCACAATCTTGATCCCCTGTCGCATGTTTGCATTTTTCATTTTGCATACTCATTTGCATATCATTAACGTGTGTCTATGTTGCAGGTGAATATATTACCCCCCGGTTCCGGTATTCTTGCCTTCTGTTGTACTAGCATGGGATCTTTGAAGAAGAATGTGGCCTACAAGCTCCTTACCCCAGATGTTGCTCTACTGTCTAGTTTGATTGCCTTGGCAGATGATACGGTGATAGGGGAATTCTGAAAATCTTATCGGAAATTGTTCAGTCTGGTGCGCAAACCTTCGGTATATGAGTTGAATGGGTTGTATGCCTTGCTGCAGTTCTATGACCCTCCAATGAGGTGCTTCACTTTTCCGGACTTCATTCTTGCACCTACATTAGAGGAGTATGCTGAGTTGCTGGGTGTACCTATTAAGAGTCAGATGTCGTTTGTTCACATGGATGCTAAGCCTAATCTGGCTAATCTAGCTCTTGCTCTTCATCTGGATGCCTCTGAGTTTCTTTTGTCCAGTTGGAATGGGGTTCCTGGATTTTTTCTACAGTTTCTAGTTGGGAAAGCCCAAAAATGTGCCAAAGAAGGTTGTTGGATTGTATTCAATGCCATTCTTGCCCTCTGCATTTATGGCATCATTTTGTTTCCCATCATGCCTGATTTTGTAGACTTGGATGCCTTCCATATCTTTGCATCAGGGAATCCAGTTCCTACCTTGATTGGAGATGTATATCATTATGTCCATTATAAGAACGAAAATAGGAGGGGTAAAAATGTATCATGTTGTGTGCCCTTACTCTACAGATGGTTTGATAGTCACATGCCTAAAAAGGGTCCCTTTGCTTCATCTGCAGCCACAGCTGAGTGGTCGGAGCGCTTGACGGGTTTATCAGCAGAGAGTGTTGTTTGGTTTGATAGGGATATGTTGGGTACTGAAATCATCTTCAGCTGCAGTGGTTTTCCGAATGTGCCTTTGATTGGAAGAAAGGGCAGCATCAACTATAATCCCTCCCTATTTGTCAGACAGTTTGCATATGCTTTGAGAGGTCTGCCAAAAGATGAAGAGGTGCAGGAATCTCTGTACCTCACAGGGATCCTAGAGGGGGATATGTTAGCTAAGCTTCAGCATGCATGGAATGACGTCAGCAAACAAGGAAAATCATTGTTGGGTAAGAGCAATAGCCAAGCTTACGCTCCTTATGTGACCTAGATCATGAGCAGGGCAGAGACAATAGGGATGCCTTTCCCACCTGCTAAGCAAGAGTGCCCTCCGGTGGTTGAAGAGCCTACTACCGTGTCTATTCAACAGTATAATCAGGTGTTAGCTGAGAAGGAAGAGCTGAAAAAGGCCAACAAATAATTGGAGAAAAAGCTTGCACAACTTAGAAGTGAGAGAAACGAAGTCGTCCACTCCTTCAAAAAGCAGACAGAGCTGGTAAATCGGTTAGGCACGGACTTGACCAAACAGATAGCTGACCATGAACGTTTGTGTTTAGACTTCAAATTTGTCAACGTTGTGCTTGCCACCAAGAAGCAGAACTGGATGAAGCATATCAGAGAATCTCCAAATTCAATCAGCAGTGGAATGCCACTATAGCCAGCAACAAAGAGAGGGAGGACAAACTGAAATAGCAGATCTCCAAATTGAAGGCTCAAGTGAAGGCCAGCAAGAAGAAGTTTGATGAGGAATCTGCTTGCAGGTATGCCACTGAAGACATGATAAACAAAGCTATCGCTAACCTAAAAGATCGCAAGTAGATGTTCGAATCTAAGAAGCGAAGGTTAGAGGACTATTTTTGCCAAGGCGCGTGGGAAGACTTTGTGGAAGGTCTCCAGTTCACCATTATGCAGAGGGAGTTGCTTGTTGAAGGGTTACTCACTCGGCCTGATCATCCTAGAACAAAGGAGTTGCTAGAAGAGTTTCGCGCCCGTTGTCGCACTTGATTATCTTTGTAACCCTTTGTATTTTCGGAGCTTTGCTGTAGGTTGACCATCACCAGGCTTGTTGGTCGAGGTCATGCTATTGATTCCCCATGTATTCAGTGGTATTATATTGTTGCCTTGTTGGGCCACTTATATATATGAGATGTTATTTCAATGACTGGATCCGGACTTCTTGTTATCAACACTGGCACTCTGGCATTAGAATCGGGGGAGAAATCTCCCTAACGCACAGACACACGTTTGCATTTGCATAAATCATTTGCATAGTAGGTACATTGAGTTGTTTCCTAACCCTCTTTCGATGCAGGTTTCAAGATTGCCGATCAGCGAATTCATCGCTACTCTACGAGAAGTAACTGCAAGAAAGCTATGGATCAAATGCAAACTGAGATGCAGGAGATGCGCGACAGGATGGCGCAGTTCATGCAAGTGATGGAATTTGTGGCCAAGGGCCAAGAGCAGCTTCAGACTCTGGTGTAGCTGCTGATTGCACGAGTCGATGGTAACGGTGTGCTACATGGCGGGGTTGCTACTGATCCTCCTCATGGCGAGACTCCCCTAGCGGGTGATGCTGTACCAGTGGTTGTCCTCAATACGACTGAGAATGGTAATAGAGCTGGGAATGGGAATGTGACTGGTAATGGTAACGGGCATGTGGAATCCAACGGAAATGTTGGAGCTGGCAATGCTGGTTTCAATGTTGGAACTGGGAATGCTGGTTTTGGTGTTGGTGCTGGAAACACTGGTATGGGTATTAGTGTTGGCAATACTGGTTTTGGTGGTAATCAGGGTTATGCCAATCAGGGCTATGGCAATCAGGGCTTTGGTAACGCAGGTTTTGGTAATGCAAGTAACAATGGTGTTGGAATGGGTGCCTACAACGCTGGCTTTGGGCCAGGTGCTGGTAATCAGGGTTTTGGTAATATGGCGTATGGTCCCAGGTTCAATCAGAATGGCTTTGGTCCTAATGTTGCTTATGTTGGGTATGATAATGGGGATTCTCACTGGGGCGAGGATCATCAAGAAGATGCTTTCCCTCCGGCGGGCAGGGATCTTGAGATGCCCACTAACAATGACCGAAGGTTCAAGATGTTGGAAGAACAAATGAAAAATCTTGCCAATCAGAATTCCACGGGATTGGACATGGCTAATATGGGGTTGGTTCCTAGCTTGAGGGTGCCACTCAAGTTCAAAGTGCCTGCTTTTGACAAGTATAAGGGGGATACTTGCCCAAGAGTTCATGTACGGTCGTATTATCGGAGAATGTCTTCCTATTCTGACGACGAAAAGATGTTGATGCATTTTTTCCAGATAGCTGTCTGGACCGTCATTGGAGTGGTATATGGGGTTAGAGCCCACTCAGATTGGTAGCTGGAAGGAGTTGGAGGAAGCCTTTGTAAAGCATTACCAATATAACAGCGACCTTGCGCCAAACAGGGTCCAACTCCAAAATCTTTCTTAGAAAAATGGCGAGAGTTTTAAATAGTACGCCCAGAGGTGGCGTGAGCTTGCAGCTAGGGTGCACCCACCCATGGTAGAGCGTAAGTTGGTGGATATTTTTGTGGGCACTTTCTCTGGTTTGTATTATGACAGGCTTATCAATTATACGACAGCTAATGTTTCTGAGATGATACTCTTGAGAGAACGTATAGAGAATGGCGTCAAGATCAATAAGATTCAAGCAGAAGAATCAGCCTCAGCTGGAGGTGGTAAAAAGGTCTTTGGGAACAAGAGACAGGGGGATACTAATTCAGTATACAGCTCCCGAGGAAGAGGTAGAGGTCGAAACCAATACCGTCAGCAACAAATTGCTAGTGTAACAATTCTCGTACCTCAACAACAGCAACAACAGCAGCAGCAGAGCCAGCAGCATCCTGCTCAACGAAGAATTCAGGATAGAGATAGGGCCGTGAAAAGAGTATTTGATGTGCCTCCACTACCGTATGCTCAGCTTCTTCCAACTTTGTTACAATTGCAGCTTGTTGAGAAAAGGACGTTAGCTCCGCCGAAGGGCACGCCTCCTTTTGGTTATGACGCCAATGCACATTGTGAATTCCACTTTGAGGCACCCGGTGACAACATAGAGAATTGTCATGCGTTCAAGCACAAGGTGCAGGATTTGATAGATAACAAGGCTATAAACTTTGGTAATGAGGCACCCAATATTGAGAAAAATCCGATGCCTTCTCACAGATATGCACAGGTAGGTGCAATTTTGGAGGATACCGGTCTGAATTTGGTTATGAATGTGAATAAATTGAAGACGCCTCTGGTTTGTGTAAAGAGCAGGTTGCTAAAAGGGGGAGTGTTCCCTGGTTGTGATACAGATTGTGTTGACTGTTTAGCCCAGCCTGAGGGTTGTGATAGCTTGAGAAGAGGTGTTCAAGGTCTGATTGATGAAGGAAGGCTGCAATTCGACCGTACTGCTGAAGAGAAGCCTGTTGAGGCAATAGCTGAAAGGCAGGGCGAAGTTGCAACAGTTACGATCCCGTTTAAGACTGTCACGATATCGGCGCCTCCCAAGCGGCCGACCATCACTATAACCAAAGCTGGACCCATTCTGTATGAAAGCACTAAATCCATCCTTTGGAATTATGGGGCGGAGGTTTACTGAAATGGAGAAAAGATTAACCTGGAGAGCCTGCCAGTAGGTTCAGTTGATAACCTTGTGGGGGCAGGGGGCATAACTCGCAGCGGCAGAATTTTTGCGTCACCAGAGGTAGAAGCTGAGAGAATTGTCAAGGGGAAGGGTAAAGTCAATGAAGAAGGACCTTCTCAAGAGAAAGAAAAAGAGTCTTTGACTAAGGATGTGGAAGAATTTATGAGATTAATTCGGACGAGCGATTATAAAATTGTCGATCATCTGCAACAGACGCCTTCCAAGATCTCGATTTTGTCATTGTTGCTTTGTTCTGAAGCTCACCGGAACGCTTTGCTAAAAGCGCTTGACACTGCTTATGTACCACAGGAGATATCCGTGAATCAACTCGAAGGAGTGATTGCGCACGTGAACACGGGGCATGGCCTTGGCTTTACATATTTTGATTTAACACCCAGGGGCCGCAACCACAATAGTGCGTTGCATATTTCAGTTGAGTGTAGGGGCACTGTTATGTCTCATGTCCTTGTTGACACTGGTTCTTCCTTGAATGTTTTGCCCAAGGAGGCACTATTGAAGCTGGATACCCGAGGTATAATATGCACGCCAAGCGACTTGGTAGTGAGAGCTTTTGACGGGACTAGAAGGTTTGTATTTGGAGAATTGACTTTTCCAATTCAGGTTGGTCCAGAGGTGTTTGATACTGTGTTTTACATCATGGACATTCAGCCAGCTTGTAGCTGTTTGCTGGGACGACCGTGGTTTCACTCTGCAGGGGTTGTAACGTCTATGTTGCACCAAAAGCTCAAATATATGGTCGGTGGTAGCATTGTCACCGTGTGTGGGGAGGAAGAAATCCTGGTAAGTCATATTTCGTCATTCAAATATGTGGAAGTGGATGGTGAGATCCATGAGACATTATGCCAAGCTTTTGAAGGGGTGCAGATCAGAGACAAATCTCATGTCATAAGCAGTGGGCCAGAGGTGGCTATGTCTTCATACAGAGAAGCCCAAGCGGTAGTTCAGGCCGGGGAGACTAAAGGCTAGGGTCAAGTTCTAGAGATTCCTATTAAGCAGGATAAGTTTGGTTTGGGTTATCGGCCGTCGTCGTCATCTTCATCATAGAGCGCTCCCAAGTTCAAGAGGCCGATTGTGTTTACTCCAGGAGGAGTCAGTTTTGAAACGATCAATGATGTGTCTGACAGTGAAGATGGAGATAGCGACTGAAACATGGATTCATGGATCAAGCCCAGCGATCTAGGACAAAGCCTATGCAACTGGTTTATCCAGGACTTTATTCAAGTGACGACGAAACAGTAATGCCTTGTTTTTCGATTATTTTACAATCCTACGTCCTACCCGGGGCATAATGGTTTTATTTCAGGGCCTACTTGTTTATGTGTATGCTTTGCTTTAATCATCAAATAAAGGCGTTTTCCTCATGCAAATTTTGTGATCCCTGTTTTTCTGCTTTTTATTTTCTTACAATAAAATGGCAATGTGGTTGTATGCTTCATTTGCATATCATTTGAAGCATTTAACCCTTTCTCTTGCAGGATCCATATTTCAGATGACACTGATCAAGAAATCCATATGACTCGCTTCAACTTTGAGCACCTGATATTTCAAGCCGAGGAAGAGATTGTTGAGGACGACGACTTACCAGAAGAGCTGAATCAACTTTTGAAACAAGAAGAGAGAATCATTCTGCCTCATTAGGAGGATATTGAGGTCGTTAATTTGGGTTCGAAAGAAGTTGTCAGGAATGTCCGGATATGGACTGCGCTGCAAAGCGATATCAAGCAGAGACTTGTTGAGATGCTTCGAGAGTATAGTGACATCTTTGCTTGGTCTTATCATGATATGCCTGGGTTAGACACCGATATTGTGGTCCACCGTTTGCCATTGTGTGAAGACTGTCCGCCAGTCAAACAGAAACTCAGAAGAACGAAACCAGATATGGCTGTAAAGATTAAAGAGGAAGTACAGAAACAGTGGGACGTTGGTTTTCTAGCTGTTACAACTTACCCTCCTTGGGTCGCCAATATAGTACCTGTACCAAAGAAAGATGGTAAGGTGCAGATGTGCGTTACTATCGGGATCTGAATAAGGCGAGCCCTAAGGATGACTTCCTGCTTCCTCATATTGACGTATTGGTCGACAATACTGCTCAATTCTCTGTGTTTTCCTTCATGGACGGCTTTTCGGGCTACAATCAAATTAAGATGGCGCCGGAGGATATGGAGAAAACGACTTTTATTACCCCGTGGGGAACATTCTGCTACAAAGTGATGCCCTTTGGTTTGAAGAACGCTGGGGCAACATATCAACGTGCTATGACGACACTCTTTCATGACATGATGCATAAAGAGATTGAGGTCTATGTTGACAATATGATTGCCAAATTGCAGACAGAGGAAGAGCATCTGATGAATCTTATGAAATTGTTTGAGAGGCTTTGGAAATTCAGGCTAAGGCTGAATCCTAATAAGTGCACCTTCGGGGTGAGATCTGGAAAGCTACTGGGGTTGATTGTTAGTGAAAAAAGAATAGAGGTTGATCCTGCAAAAATAAAAGCGATACAAGAAATGCCAGCGCCAAAAACGGAGAAAGAGGTTCGTGGCTTTTTGGGGAGATTGAACTACATTGCCCGGTTCATATCTAACCTTACAGCCACGTGTGAGCCGATGTTTAAACTGTTGAAAAAAGATCACGCAAATGTATGGAACGAAGATTGTCAAAAGGCATTTGAAAGAATAAAAGAATACTTGCAGGAACCTCTGATATTGATACCCCGAGTAGCCGGGAGACCACTGATCCTGTACTTGACGGTTCTTGAGAACAGCATGGGTTGTGTTCTCGGTCAACATGACGAGACTCGACGAAAAGAGCATGCGATCTATTACCTGAGTAAAATGTTCACGGATTGTGAATCCCGCTACTCAATGCTGGAAAAGACGTGTTGTGCACTTGCTTGGGCTGCCAAATGTTTGAGACAATACATGCTAAATCATACAACCATGCTGATTTCGAAGATGGATCCAATCAAATATGTCTTCGAGAAGCAGGCACTTTCAGGAAGGATTGCTCGATGACAAATGGTACTGACATAGTACGATATACAATATGTTTCGCAAAAGGCTATCAAAGGTAGCGTGTTGTCAGAGTACTTGGCCGAGCAGCCAATCGATGATTACCAGCCGATGAAGTTTGATTTTCCTGACGAGGATATCATGTACTTAAAGATGAAAGACTGCGAGGAGCCATTGCATGGTGAAGGTCCTGAGCGGAGTTCCCAGTGGCAATTAATTTTTGATGGGGCTATTAATTCATATGGAAGTGGAATCGGGGCAATCATTACGACACCCCATGGGACGCACATCCTGTTCACTGCCAGATTGACATTCCCAGTTACCAACAATGAGGCTGAATATGAGGCGTGTATCATGGGTCTCGAGGAGGCTATTGATTTGAGGATTAAAAATCTTGATGTGTATGGAGACTCCGCGTTAGTCATAAACCAGATCAAGGGAGAATAGGAGACTCGTCAGCCTAATCTGATACTATACATGAATTATGCAAGGAGGCTGTTGCCTTTCTTTGACAGAGTAGAGTTTCACCATGTGCCATGGGCAGAAAATCAGATGGCTGACGCTCTTGCGACGTTGTCTTCAATGTACAAAGTTAACTTCTGGAATGAGGCTCCTAGGATAGTTATCTCTCGCCTTGATAGGCCCGCCTTCATATTCGCCATTGAGGAAGCTTCCGATGGCAAGCCGTGGAATTTTGATATCCAGAATTTCCTAAAGAACCAAGAGTATCCGACTGGGGCATTCAGCCGCGATAAGAAGACTCTTAGGAGATTGGCTGGCAACTTCTACTTGAATCCAGATGGTGTTCTATACAGGAGAAACCATGATTTGGTGCTATTGCAATGTGTTGATGAGAAAGAGGCTAATCTACTTATGGAGGAAGTCCACGTAGGAACCTTTGGCATGCACGCCGGTGGACATGCTATGTCTCGAAAGTTATTGCGGGCAGGGTATTATTGGCTGATGATGGAAAGAGACTGTTTCAAGTTTGCGAAGAAGTGCCATAAATGCCAGATTTATGCAGACAAGATTCATATGCCGCCAAGCCCTTTGAATGTTATGGCGTCCCCGTGGCCTTTCTCCATGTGGGGCATAGATATGATTGGCAAAATTGAGCCCGCCGCGTCCAACGGACACCGGTTCATCTTGGTAGCTATCGATTACTTCACCAAGTGGGTCAAAGCAGCGTCCTACGCCAATGATACCAAGCAAGTAGTAGCCCGGTTTATCAAAAAGGACATCATCTGTCAATACGACATTCTCGAAAGAATCATTAGTGACAATGGTTTGAACTTGAATAACAAGTTGATGAAGGAATTATGCCAGAATTTCAAGATTGAGCACCACAACTCATCTCCCTATAGACCCAAGATGAATGGCGCTGTCGAAGCGGCCAATAAGAACATCAAGAAGATAGTTCAGAAGATGGTTGTAACATACAAAGACTGGCACGAGATGTTGCCCTTCGCATTACACAGTTATCTTACGACGGTACGCACATCAACCGGGGCAACACCTTTCTAACTAGTGTATAGTATGGAAGCTGTCCTACCATTACAGGTTGAGATTCCTTCTTTGAGAGTTTTGCTCGATGTCCAACTTGATGAGGCAAAGTGGATAAAGAATAGACTGAATCAGCTCAGTTTGATGGATGAAAAGAGACTTGCATCTATCGCATATGGTCGTTTATACCATAGTCGGATGAAGAAAGCTTACGACAAGAAGGTGCACCCTCAAAGCTTTCAGACGGGCGATCTTGTGCTGAAGAAGATTCTCCCACCACAATCAGATCACAGGGGAAAATAGACTCCCAACTATGAAGGTCCATATATCGTTCAAAAGGTATTCTCTGGAGGAGCCTTACTGTTGTCCACCATGGACGGCGAGGATTTTACATCCCCTGTGAACTCGGACGCAGTTAAAAAATAATTTGCTTAAAGAGACGCGCTAGATAGAAAAAAGAAAGTCCAGGCAAAAATGGGGCATCCCGGTGAACCAAGAAAAAAAAGAAAATGGTTCGAGCAAAAATTAGGGATCAAAATTGGAAAGATGTACACCCGCGAAGTCGAAAACCTGAAAAGGCGACTTCGGCAAAAAAGGGCGATTCAGGAAAAATTTAGGGATTGAAAAAGCAAATGACTGTGGTCCGAGTTTGATAATGCATTGCTTAGTGGTTTGGGAGAACCTGAGGGTCGATTATCCAAGTCAATCTCTTCCGAGGACGGAGTATCGGGAAAGCGTCGGAGTCAGGCAAGTCATAGGAGGATCAGCTCATGGTGTTTGTCTGAACCGCGTTGCCGACATGTATACAAATTTCTTTGTACCTCTGTACATATTTGTATTTATTTTTGTAGCTTCCTCTTTTCAGGAGCTGCATCCGTTGTACAAAACTTTACCTATTTTACAGGCCCGTTATCAATAAACGCATATTATTTAGTACTTGATGTTTGTTTTAACTTTTACTGTTTTGTTTGTGGAAAACGCTGATGTTTTTGATAAACTTGCACGTGCATAAACTTGCAGGCCTCGGCCAATAATTGTTAAAACTTTAAATTAACTGAGCAATTGTCACGGCTATTGACCTGGATATTTCCTTTTGTATATGATATCTTGTTGTTGCTCATATTTTGCAGGGTCGTTGCCTTTGAATCAAACACCAAGTAGGAGCAGGCTCTAGGTGATCTTATTCCTCCCCAGTAGATGGAAGTCGCATTTCTATCCCCAGAAGAGTTGGATGCGAGCTAGTAAGCAGTCAGGCAGTAATGTGCATCCCCGACAGTTGGTCGTGTGTACATTTAATCCCCAGTGAAGACCTCACATGGTACAACCAGGTCGTCGGTGGTTTGTAAGGATCGTCCCCTCGCAGGATTGTTCTTTCTGTTCCCTAGTAGGTTGTCTTGCCTCCAACAGGTTGATCATCCTCAGCAGAGTTCGTAATTTCGGATTTGTTAGGCTATCCCCCAGCAGGATTGTTTCTTCCCCCAATGGAAGTTTGGGTCTCGTTCCTCCGACATTTATTTTGCTGGAACGCCCTCTTTGCATTTGCATCGTGCATAGGCATTTTGAAACATAAGTCAGGTCGGTTATCTCTTTGTTTTCAAGTGTTTCCCTGTAGGTAATTGGAATTCTTGTTCAAGATGGTTTTCGGATATTCAAATTTTTGGCATGAGATATGTGATGATAACGTTTCTTCCTATCATGTGTCCCCTCATCAAAGTTGCTTGATTAAGTTTCTCTTCTTCCCAAGCGGAGTTTCCCTCAGATTGATGTTACGTCAGCATTAAAAGATTTCAGTGATTAGACCTTTGAAGTCGTTACTGGTTGTCAAAGTAAGTGTCTGGTAGTTGATGTCAGAATTTCCCCAGTAGAGTTTTCCTCGGATTGCTGTTACGTCGGTGTTAAAAGATCTCATGAATTAAACCTTCAGAGAAGTTACCCGTGTTGACGGAGATGTTACCCGTGTTGACGGAGTTGTTACCCGTGTTAACAAAGAGTTTACCCGTGTTGACGGAGATGTTACCTGTGTTGAAAGATATGTTACCCATGTTGACAGAGATTGTTACCCGTGTTGACAGAGATTTTCACCCGTGTTGACGAAGATGTTACCCGTGTTGACGAAGTCGTTCCCCGTGTTGACAGAGATGTTACCTGTGTTGACAGAGATGTTACCCGTGTTGACGGAGATTGTTACCCGTGTTGATGGAGATTTTTATCCGTCTTGACGGAGATTTTTACCCGTGTTGACGGAGATGTTACCTGTGTTGACAGAGATTTTTACCCGTGTTGACGGAGATTTTTACCCGTGTTGACGGAGATTGTTACCCGTGTTGACGGAGATTGTTACCAGTGTTGACGGAGATTGTTACCCGTGTTGACGGAGATTGTTACCCGTCTTGACGGAGATTGTTACCCGTGTTGACGAAGATTGTTACCCGTGTTGACGTAGTTGTTACCCGTGTTGACGGAGATTGTTACCCGTGTTGACAGAGATGTTACCTGTGTTGACGGAGTTGTTACCCAAGTTCGCGCTTTACGTAGTGCAAATATCGGTAGTGTCAGAAATGTTCCCCGCAGAATTGTTCGTTCAAGTCTTCGGATGCCAGATTAGCACTTTTATTTAGTTCTTCGCCTGTTTCTGCGGAAATGGAAGGTCAAGGATAATACATTGACAACTCGCGCTTTACGTTGTGCTTGCCCGTCCCTTCGGAGATAGAAAGTCAAGGACAATGTTTTGATATGGTCCTGTGACTCGGTTCCCGCTTATTGTAGCGTATATTTAAGGTTTGTTTGTTTGGATTCAGTTCCTATGGCGTTACACAGGTGATTGATATTGAAACCAGGTTCTGTATCGGATGATTGATTAGTTGATGCCGTGACAACCGGATTCAATTCTTTGGATTTTTGTTCCCCAAGCAGTTTGTGCAGTTTATTTCTTTGGTTAGTAAATTTCCGGGTTCTTCGGTATTCAACCGTCTTTTACCTTGATTTCCTGAAAGCCATTCGATTTTCATCCAGTCAGGTCCAAGTCGCTTGAATAGGGGCAGCTGTTGCACCCCTAAATTTGCCTAACCTTTTCCTACATGGTTTATGTTTCATTGCATTAGCATTGCATTGTTCTAGCATTTGTATAGCATAGCATTGTTCATTTAGCAGGGGATCAAGTGAGGTTTATATCAAGAGGAGCTTATCTAGAGGTATTATTCAAGCTTGAGAGATCACCAAAGTCATCAGGAAGTGGTTTATGCTCTTGAGAAGTTCAAATGCTTGTATGTGGTCCATCTCCTAACCTGAGGACCGATTAAAGACCATCAATGGATTGTGAGGCCTTGATAATTGAGAGAATGTGTGGATAGAGCTCATGGAGTGCCTTGAGGGTCATGGTGGAGCTCAGTCAAGTCATTATGCTGAGTGTGGAGAGCCACAGTTGAGGGTGTTGCAATTAGGGTTTTCATCTGAGTAACCCTAAGTCAATTGTGCAATTGAAGAGGATCAAAAACCTATTTCTAAGTCTTCGTGATCATGGAAAGTTGTGTTGAGATACATGATGTGATATGCCAAGATCAATCCAAGAAGAATTCAAAGTGTGAGGAGTTGCTAAACTAGGGTTCTCAGGGTAAAATCCTCTATTTAGTGCCTGGCTTCAAGACTACTTATCTCAAGATGCAAGGTTCATCTCAACTTTTGGCCAACATGAAAGTTGTAGGTCTTAATCTTAGATTTCCAAATTGTACTAGAAGTCTTCCATCTGATTTGTAGAACTCAAGTTATGAGGTTGGCAAGCCAGGGGTATTTTGGGAAAGTAAGATTATAGATCATTTGGCATTATAGGTCGTTTTCTCTATCTTTCACACTTCAAATGAAGTTTTTTCCAACACAAAACTTGCTCAAAATGGCATTTTTAGGTCAACCATGTATCCATGAGGATTTAATTTGGCTTAGGGTGAGACTTGGTTTGAAAGAGATTGACAAAAGGGGAATTAAAAGGCATTTAAGAGAAAAAATCTAAATTAATTCATATGTGTTCAAACTAATGCAAATGAGTGCTCATTTTAATCAGAAAAATCATTTTGAAAACAATGGCAATAGTGGAAAATGCATTTGTGGAATAATTCATAGTGTTTCAACTTGTTGCTTCATGATGAAGAAACACATCCAATCTTGGCCATAGGATACAAACAAGGGTTTAATCCTATCCATACACTCTCCACAGTTAACAAGCATTGCAATTGAAGCTTCTTGGGGAAGGAATTGAGGGAAATTCGTGTACACCATAGTTGGATTTTCAAGCGAAAATGAAACTGGGATTTCTGAGTTTGGGCTTTCTATGGGCCTCTAGAATCTTCCATTCACTTCTATTTAAGTTCAGAAAGTGATTTGGATAAAGGTTGGTGCTGATTTGAAGCTAGAACCAGAGAGTGCAAAGGGAATTTCAAGGGATCAAGTGCAAATCGTGTTTTCATTCCAAGAGTAATTCAGGGCAAATTGAGGATTCAATTATCTTCAGCATCAATCATAGAGTGTATCTGCGCAGTTTGAAGCCAAGGATCGTGCCCTAACTGCTCCAATTTGAAGCTGCAACGCAGGTATGCAACTTTCAAAATTGTTGTAGATTCATGATGATCTAGCATGTTTTAGCATGAGGTTAAGGTTTAGGAGAGATTATAAATGGATTCTGGATCAAAATTGTGGAGTTTAGAGACAAATTAGGATGTGATCAACTTTCTATTTGGTGTCGAAGCTCTTTGATCTTAAGGTGTTAGCATGATTTGATTAGTTCAAGATAATCTATGAATCATGAGGAATTGATCCATGGCTTTAGATTGAGCTTTGATGATGATCAAAATTATGGAGGGATTTCTGTTTGCGTTCGAATTTTGAAATGCATGAAGAATTAGGATGAATGGATAGCATATTTGGAATCCTGGTGAAAATCTGAAGAAGTTCATATATGGTTTGAAGTGTTTTGATCGCCTCTACATGATGTCTCGCCGGAGAAGACGACCGGCGTCGTTCTCCGACCACCGCTGCTATTTTCCCTCCTTCTGATGTTTTGTTTGACTTGGTACCTCAATCGTACGCTTGTAATTTAATCTCAGAATTGAACTTGGACCAAATGAAACGTTGCGTTTCATTTATGTGTTGTCACCACCTGATCCCTTGGATGCCTTGACTTAGTCACAGATCCTGCGCCTCTGATTAATACTCAGCTTTTAATTTCTTTAATTCATTTTTGATTTTATTTTAATTGCCTTTCCATGATTAATTCATATTAAATCCAATACTGATCAGAAAAATAAGATAAAAATATGTGGATGATCTAGATTTTATTTCTGATTTTCTGGTGCTTTTATATTTTACCTTCATGCAATTTTCAATTTAATTTGATTTTTTGCATTTTGTTTAATTCCTTAATTTTGGCTTATTTCTTCATTTTCTTGCTGATTTTTGTATGGTCAATTGGTATTGAATTTGGATGGGATTTCTGCCCGGCTATTAGTATAGAGATGCATGATCCCTTAGGAATTATTTCATGATGTTTAGATAACTTTAGGTTTTGTTTTGGATTAGGTTCCCATGACCTTCCATTTTAGGGTTCCCCTTTGATAACTTTAAGTTTAGGTTTTTTTTAGTGGCTTTCCCTTTAGATTCAATCCCTGGTTTTTGTACCATAAGTACCTAACACATGTAGGTTCCCTTAGAAAATTTTATAGGATTTTAGAAGTGGTTTTAGTATTTTAAATAGATTAAATACTTAGGCTAGTTTTAAGGTGCTTTCAACATAATACTTGCACTTGTTGAACCCCAATGGTGGCCTTTAGTCATAATAGGTTTGTTAATCTTTTTTGATAGTGCTTTAGACATATTGAAGCTTCTGTTTGCTTGATTGTGGTGTTTGGTTTTGGTGTTTAGACATCCTTTTAGTAGCTTTCTTGTAGCTTAATCAATTAGGGTTTAGGAAGAGCTTTAGTTTTGACTTCTCTTTCTTCAAACAAACATGGATGGCCTTGATTGATTTCCATTCGCATCCTATGATTCAAGATCCCTAAGTGGAAGCCTCATCTTTCCTTTGGAAGGATGTGTGGCATATCACAAGAGGTAGAACCTTTGAGGATGCCTATCTCAGATGTATGGTTGAGTGCCATGATGGACTCCTTTGGTTTCCATCATGCTTCCTATCATCATGCTATCATCTGGATGTTGATTATCATTTCTCTTGGTGGATCCTTTGGAGCTTGAAGATGGGGCTTTCATTTCCTTGTCTTGAAGATGGCTTAGGCTTGAAGTTGATTACCGACTGTTGGTTTGTTTTGCTGATAGAAGATTGCTTTGCTGTTTGTCTGTGGTTTTGTCTGCTGTGTTTTCTGATTCTTGACTGTTGCTTGTGTGACTGTTTTTTGTGTTGCATCAGACAAGGCCTCATGTAGATGATTCTAGGCCTAAGAGCATCCTAAAGGTTGAGCCTAGCTCCCTTTGCTTGTCTGCATTAGAGGTTGAGTCTGTCTCCCTCTGCTTGACTGTTATTGTGTGGCTTTGCTTGCTGGCTTAAGGTTGAGCCTATCTCCCTTGCCTGTGTTGTGTGTTGCCTCTGGCTTGCTTGCTCTAGAAGTTGAGCTTGGCTCCATCTACTTGTATTGTTGCATTGCATGCATTTTACTTACAGTTATTTCTTTACAATTTATTTCTTTTGCTGTTGCTTTCCTTTGCCACGTTCCCCTAGGAACTCTGACTTCTCTTGTTCAGGATGTCGCTTCCGCGAAAATAAAGTGTCGGAAAAACAAAAGAGTCTCCACCTTTCGTTATTTATCCCTCAGAACGGGAAAGGAAACGATCGTAAAAACCTGACAAAAAGGTATAAGACAAGGTCATCGCAACCATTGTCTGGGTTCGGGAGTCGGTTACGCAAGGGGAAGGTATTAGCACCCCTCACGTCCATTGTACTCGATGGGATCCATGCTTGTTGTGTTTACCGGACGAGTTAGTTTACTATCTACCTATCAAGGCCTGGTCAAAAAAGAAAAGAAAAATGACTCGGCAAAGCGTCGCACTTTATGCCTACGTATTCTCATCAGAGAATGAGAAATCAGAGTCAACGTAGTTCGGCTAACTACGGGTGATGGGGGGAAGGTGGCTCGCCAATACATCAGTATTGTGCCTACGTAATCTCAACAGATATGAGAGATCAGAGCTTACGTAGTTCGGGATAATACGGCTTACGGGGGTTCAAATTCATCTGTTTTATCGAGTAGGGTTAACAAACAGTTCCAGCAGTTGGATGTACACAACTCGACCCTTGGAGACTTATGCGTTACCATTTGCGGTAGAACTGGGAGTTAACGACACTCTTTTCTTCAGAAAAGCTTTCCTTTGAATTATGGGCCCACGGGGCAAAAAGGTTTGAAGTTTGTTTTCTGTCTTTTACGGAAGAACTGTTTTTTATGGATCTTTGCAACCAATATCGCACTAGAGACTATGACCTGAGAGTGAATGCATCGCATGTCACCCAAAGGGTGCCATACTAAACATCCAAGCGGTCGAAAAGAAACTCTCCGACAACCCTTTCTCAGATAGCTTAAGGCTTGTAACGTTCGACATAAGTTAACCTTTATTACTGTATTTTAATTTGTTTTGAGATGAGAAGAGAGAACGAACAGGTTCAACTAAGGGGAGACTATCAAGTCCTAATGTTGTCATGCCAAGGATTCATCCTATGGTTGAGGTTTGAAACAGGGAACTCCTAGAAGTTATCATGCATAGGTTTCAACCTAAAGTTTTAATCATCAATTCCTTATCAAAGGAAGTGAGATTCCTAGGGGATCATGTCAATGACAAACAGAAACAGATAAAGCATCAGCTTAAACAGTAAACAGTAAACGACTGTAAAATGCATGCAATGCAAGTGAGGGAGGAAATGTGTGTGGGGCATCAGCCTCCACAAGCTCGTCTCGACCTCAAGCCAGATATGAATAACTGCAATCATATAGAAGAATAAAATAAAATGCCGTCAAGCAAATCACAACCCACATAGGCAAGGGAGCAGGGCTCTACCGAATACCCGCAAGCAAAGCCATACAGTAAAAATAGAAGCAGAAGGAGCAACTCAACCTCTAGTGCAATCATGCTCCTAGCTTAAATCAATCTAAATATGAACTTATTCTAATGCATCAAGCAAATCAAACAAGGCACATCAATACAGTTGCACAGCAAGCAAACAGACAGGAAAGAAAGCAGATCAACAACTTCCATAGCAAAGCTCTCCTCTGACAGCAGTTCAGTCCTCCATCTTCAATAGCAAGTGTGAACCTGCTTCTTCAAGCTTTCAATGCATCAAACACAAGTATCAACTTGTTCTACAACTTCAAGCGTCAGCTCTTCCTTCAATCTCAATTTGATCCTCTTCACAAGTATCAACTTGTTTTTCTTGGTCTTCAAGCTTCAGCTCCAATGGCAGTCTTCAAACACAGAGAAGTAGCAACTTCTAGCATCTTCAATCTTCTAACAAGTAACTCCATCCTCTAGCAAGGGAGAAATATTCATCTAACAAGAGCAAGGTTTGGATAGTGGAAAGCAAAGTGAAGACCAAAGGTCACCACTAAACACCCCACCATCAAAGAAAGGAACCCTCAAAGGTTCTACCAACTTGGGAAGAGCCACACATCCTACAAAAGGAGGGATGGTGCCTTTACAAGGGGACCTTACATCATAGGGAAGAATGGAAGTGATCAACATATTCCATGTTTATGAAAGAAGAGAATCTATCTAGAAGCTCTACTTACAAACCCTAATCTTAACACCTGAACAAAACTACTCCAAAGGAAGAGCAAACTTCAAGTCCAAGCTCCATCATGCATTCCTCAGCAGCCCACACATGTCTTCATCATCATCCAAGAGCAAGAGAGGCAAAACCCTAATCTAAGGGAACTCAAGAAATCATTCTAGTTGAATTAGCAAGTTAGGATCACCTAAAACCTAGTACTAAAGTTAATCCTAACTAAAATACTAAAACCAATTGTAAAATCCTACAAAATAGCTATGGGAACCCAAGTCAATCATGAATCTACCATGCAAAATCCAGGGGTTGAATCATCCAAAAAGTCCTAGAAATAAATCATAAACTATGGGGGTATTAAGGTGAAACCCTAAAACTAGACCACCTAAAGTTTCAACTTAAAACCAACACCTAATTTCATCACAAAAATGTGAGAAAAATCTAAGCGGAACATACATGTCTAAACTAGCTACACACAAAAAATCAGCACATGAATCATCATCAAATGATCACACAAAATTCCACAAGATAAGGTATCAACCATAATGAAATTAATGTCAATTAAAATACAAAAAATTCAATTAAAATCACAAATGCATGAATTCCTAATAATTCAATTTCCTAAAATTCTAGACTCATTCATGAGTCAAGGGAAAAAACTTGGATCAATTGGAGTTATTATTCTATTTTTTATGAATTATTTTCTAAGCTATATAAAATGATGAAAAATAAGAAAATAAGAAGAAAATAATAAATGGTGCGTATCAAATAGCAAATCATTGCAGTTCATTTCAGGAATTGGGCCAATTGGGGGGTGTGGATATCACTCAGTGCACTAAGCCCAAACCAAACCAATTAATGAAACGGTGCATTTCATCTCAACTCACTCTTCAGAGCTTCAGCAATCAATCGTGGCCTTTCATTCCTTGCCCAAGTCAATGGTCAAACGCTCATCTGACGGTTCCCATGCATCGTCCCCAATTTGAACTTAGATGGAGGGAATTCTCCAGACGGTGGCCTGAGCTGCAGTGCCACCGTCTTCTCCGGTGAGGTTCTCATCTCAGGTCATCAAAAATGTCAAAACGAATCATCATCTTACTCAATTTTTCTCACTGAATCCAAATCCAATCTCCAAATTCTCTAATTCCTCCTCTAACTTAAAACCCGAACAAAGTTTCAGAAACCACTCAAATCTTGATCATCATGATTCTTAAAATTAATGACACTAATGGAAACTACACTCATCAGAGATCACATTCCACTATCCAAACATGAATAACACTCCAAGAATCATGAGAAATCCATCTCAACAGAAGTTGCACAACACCTAGCATTGTTTCTAACCGTGTAATTAACCATCCTAAATCCATCTAGATCATGAATAGAACCTAACCACATGAATATTTCTATCTAACACTGCCTTTATTAAGCATAATTTCAATTTTCACAAACCTGGTTTCAGATGAAGAACAAGTGCAGTTCTTGCTCGATTCCTCCTCCACAATGATCCAGATTCACTCTAAAACTCCTTCCAAAGCTAATGCAATCTTCAATTTCTCTTGGATTGGCCTTGAACTCAGAATACAATTTCAACTTGCAGCTGTGAAACTCCAACCTCACTCTCTGCTTCAGGGATCAATCTTCACCAAAAAAATGGCTGAACACATTCTAATGTTTATATAGAACTCAATGCAAATGTCTAGAACTTTCTGTAGCCTTCCATATGAGATTTTCAATTTCACTTTCTCCTTCAAAATACCATCCACACCAGTCATGATTCTGGCTCTCTTTGGGCATGAAAATGCTTGGAAAATTCATCTCATGAGATATTGAATTGGTTTGTTATGATTATTTCCTTGTTTGCAAGCCAATGGTTCATGTTGGTCATGTTGCTTCATCATGAAGAAATGAAATGAAATGGCATGAATTTGACCTCAAACCAAAATTCCAACATTGCCAAAGTTTCTAAAATTATTTTACCATTCAAAATGACCTATAATTTCGCCTTGTTTGGACACAAAATGAATTATTTCAATTTTTGGTCATTAATTCTCTTTAATTCTTCCTTTTTCAAAATTCCTTGAACCAAGTCTCTCCTTGAGCCATTTCAATGCCTCCTTAATGCATGGTCAAGGTTAAAACCCCATTTTGAGCAACTTTCAAGTTGAACAAAATTTCATTTGAGGTGTCTAAGTTGGTGAAAATGACCTATGATCATAAATGACCTATAATCACAACTGCCCAAAATACCCTTGACTTGTCATAGCCATAACATGAGTTCTACAAATCCTATCAAGGACTTCTAGTACTATATGGAAAGCTAAGAGAATAAGGAACAACATTCATGTTGACCAAAAGTTCATAAGAATCATCTTCCCAGGGCAAATGTTTCATGCAAGTTGGGTAACTTTCAAGCCCCAAATTCACAAACCTCAGATGACCTGTAACTTGTCAAAGCCATAACATGAGTTCTACAAATACTATAAAGGACTTCTAGCACTAAAATTAAAGCCAAGACCATGCTCTACAACAATCATGTTGGGGTCAAGAAGAGATGACAGTCACATCTTGAGCTACATTTCCTTGAAGATAGGGGTCAAACTAGGGGATTTTACACTATCAAGCCTTAGAAACCCTAGCTTGAAACTTCTCAAACTCTTCAATCATGATGAGTTAACCTTGGAGTCATCCTTATAACATCTCAATGTATCAATACATGATCACATGGCTCTTGGATTAGGTTTCAACCTTCTTCATATCATCAGTTGACTTAGGGTTGACCCAGTCAAACCCTAGCTGTACTACTCATGGCTGGGCCTTCTTAATCATGCACAATGACTTGTCTAGGCCTCAAAGTGATCTTCAACACTTCTCATGAGCTCTCTCAAGACCTCAAGTCCATATACATGACCTCAGAATCATCTGATGGCTTCCCACAACTCTCAAGTTAGGAGACCTACACACTTGGCTTCAATCACTCTCTCCGAGGATCTTTTAACTTCTCTGACAAGGATATTAACCCTTGAACTCTTTAATAAACTTCTTAGCTAGCCTCATAGTCTTGTATAGCTCTTAATTGGAAATCACACCTCTTGATCTCCTGCATACATGTCAATGAAATGCAAATGATAATGCTAATGTGCATGAAATGAAACATAAGCTAGGTAAAGAAATGTTGGGCAAATTTTGGGGTGCAACACAGGAGAAGTTATGACAGGCATTAGGGTTCTAACCATGCATGATAACATTAGGTAGTTCTCTCCTACCTCAATCATAGGATCAACTTTGCATGACAACTTTAGGGTTGGATTACAGTAATAAGGGTTAATTGATGTCGTACGCTACGAGCCTTAAGCTACTTGAGAAAGGGTTCTTGTAGAGATATTAGTTGCAAACATCCATAAAAGATATTTCTTCTAAAAGACAGAAAACAAAGATCAAACATCTTTTTGTCCTCTTGGACCTTTAATCCCGGGAAACCCTTTTCAGAAGGAGAGTTTTGTTAACTCTCGGTTCTACTGCAAACGGTAAACGCCTAAGTCTCCATCGAGCGAGCTGCATACACCAAACTGCTGGAACCGTCTGTTAACCCTACTCGGTTAAAAACACAATACTGTGTCTCTTGTTGACCCGAACTACGTTTGCTCTGATCTTTCATGCTGTCTGAAATTATGTAGGCACGAGATGCGATATCTCGGCGAGCAACCTTCCCCCGTAAACCGTATTTAGATGAACTACGTTGACTCTGATTTCTCGTTCCAGACGGGAATAGGTAGGCATAGAACTGTTGTGTTCTGCCGAGTCATTTTCTTTTCTTTTCAGACCAGACCTTTTAGCGTAGATAGTTAAACCAACCCGTCAGATAAACAAAACAAGTGTGGATCCCATCGAGTAAGATGGACGTGAGGGGTGCTAATACCTTCCCCTTTGCGTAACCGACTCCCAAGTCCAGACATGGTTGCGATGACGTTGTCTTATACCTTTTCGTCAGGTTTTTTCCGATCCTTTCCTCTCCCTATTGGTGGGATAAATAACGAAAGGTGGTGACTCTTCTGTTCTCCGGCACCTTATTTTCGCGGTAATGACACTAAGTACCCTCATAGGCGCGCTAAACAGGATCAGAAGAACACAACTTATTTCCTAGAAAGTGCGCTAAGCGTGATAGGAGCTCATTTATGAATTTTTGAGACTTTAGCTACTGTATTTTTCATGGGCACGTTGGTCTCGCGCTGAAAAGCTCGCTTAGCGCGCTATGCCCACATGAAAACTTGAAAACATGCTTTTTAGTCCTTCTTTCTTGCACCAATTGTTTCTATCATCAAAAATAGGCAAGAAGAACTATTAAAGAACATCAAAATGCTCAATATTCACAATATTTACACTAAAATCGAAAATTAACATAAATACATTTAAACTACTAGATTTTAGACTAAACTGTCTAGAAAACCAATTGAAAGGGCCATAAAATCAAGTTAAAGTATGCACAATTTGGCCCATAACAATTGAAACTCCTTCAAACTTAAAGAGAACATATGTCAGGACATGTGGTCTGACATCACATCTGCTTCAACATAGCAACAATCTCATATATGTCCATTGCTCTCCCTATCACATATAACCAATATTTCCCCTAAAGGTGAAAACCCATATCTTCTGAAGTCCAAACCTCGACTACCTAAGTTCACGCATCCCACTTTAGAGGAAAACTCAAATCATCTGGCAGACAACTATGAACTATCCTAGTTCACACATTAGAAACACATACAACAGAAGCCACACATATTAGAAACATAAAAAATAGAAGCCATACGGATTACTCATAACATTAGAGTAAATTAGGGTAAAGATGTTTAGTTTCAAAGAAAAGCGTGTCAAGATTAGATTTTGTTAATCCTTTTTAAACGTATCCGATTAATCAAGCATGCGAACTTAGTTTCAATCAATAAAATCGTGTATCCTTGCGAATCCGTTCATTTCTAAAGCGGGTCCGTGAATATTATTGTTTTAATTGCTAGATGATTTATTTAAATAGCAACTGAAACAAACAAACATAAAGATCGATACAAAGCGAATATTAACTTCCAAATCCATGTCTATAGTTTGTTGGTTAATAGATGAAAAAATAGATCAAGACTTGGAAAATGTATGTCTAGAGTGATTCAAACCATAAATATATCATTGAAGCAAATATCTTCATCATTTATTAATCATAACCTAGTTCACATACAAAAGATCAAAATAAATACATAAAAGTTAGATTACTACCTCTAATCTTTACAGAAAAGTGTTTAGCTACTCATCACCGTGGTAGCTTGATTAACATATAAGAAAAGAAGCTTTGTTAGGATTAAAGTCGAAGAATCGAGGATTGATGCTCCAAAGACTTAATTTTCACTTCTCCAAGAGTTTCTTAGGTTTTTTACCTATAAAACCCTTTTTCTCTTTCTCAAATGCTGAAAACTGTGAAAAGGTACAACTTGTTGAAAATATCTTCCAAGTTATATGTTTATAGACAAGGCCACTTAGTGCAATAAAAGGCACCGTGCTAAGTTCCCTCATAGGCGCGCTAAGAAGGATCAGAAGAACACAACTTATTTCCTAGGAAGTGCGCTAAGCGCGATAGGAGCTCACTTATTAAGTTTTGAGACTTTAGCTACTGGATTTTTCATGAGCACGCTGGTCTCGCGCTCAAAAGCTCGCTTAGCACGCTATGCCGACATGAAAACTTGAAAACTTGCTTTTGAGTCCTTCTTTCTTGCACCAATTGTTTCTAACATTAAAAATAGGCAAGAAGAACTATTAAAGAACATCAAAATGCTCAATATTCACAATATTTACACTAAAATAAAAAATTAACATAAATACATTTAAACTACTAGATTTTAGACTAAACTGTTAAAGTATGCACAATTTGGCCCTTAACAATTGCAACTCCTTTAAACTCAAAAAATATAAAGAGATCATATGTCAGGATATGTGACATCACATCTGCTTCATCAAAGCAACAATCTCATATATGTCCATTGCTCCCCCTGTCACATATAACCAATATTTCCCCTAAAGGCGAAAACCCAAATCTCCTGAAGTCCAAACCTCGACTACCTAAGTTCACACATCCCTCTCAAGAAGAAAACCCAAATCATCTGGCAGACAACTATGAACTATCCTAGTTCACACATTAAGAACACATACAACAGAAGCCACACATATTAGAAACATATAAAATAGAAGCCATACATATTACTCATAACATTCGAGTAAATTAGGGTAAAGATGTTTTGTTTCAAAGAAAAGCATGTCAAGATTAGATTTTGTTAATCCTTTTTAAACGTATCCAATTAATCAAGCATGCGAACTTAGTTTCAATCAATAAAATCGTGTATCCTTACGAATATGTTCTTTTCTAAAGCGGGTCCGTGAATATTATTGTTTTAATTGCTAGATGATTTCTTTAAATAGCAACTGAAACAAACAAACATAAAGATTGATACAAAGCGAATATTAACTTCCAAATCTACGTCTAGAGTTTGTTGGTTAATAGATGAAAAAAATAGATCAAGACATGGAAAATCTATGTCTAGAGTGATTCAAACCATAAATACATCATTGAAGCAAATATCTTCATCATTTATTGATCATAACCTTGTTCCCATAAAAAAGATCAAAATAAATACATAAAAGTAAGATTAACTACCTCTAATCTCTACACAAAAGTGTTTAGCTACCCATCACCATAGTAGCTTGATCAACATGTAAGAAAAGAAGCTTTGTTAGGATTAAAGTCGAAGAATCGAGGATTGATGCTCGAAAGACTTAATTATCACTTCTCCAAGAGTTTCTAAGGTTTTTGACCTAGAAAACACGTATTCTCTTTCTCAAATGCTGAAAAGTGTGAAAAGGTAAGAGTTGTTAAAAATATCTTCCAAGTGATATATTTATAGACAAGGCCACTTAGTGCAGTAAGTGGCAGCGCGCTAAATGCCCGCGTAGGCGCACTAAGCAGGATCAGAAGAACACAACTTATTTCTTAGGAAGTGCGCTAAGCGCGATAGGAGCTCACTTATGAAGTTTCGAGACTTTAGCTACTGGATTTTTCATGAGCACGCTGGTCTCGCGCTGAAAAGCTCGCTTAGCGCGCTATGCCGACATGAAAACTTGAAAACTTGCTTTTCAGTCCTTCTTTATTGCACCAATTGTTTCTAACATCAAAAATAGGCAAGAAGAACTATTTAAGAACATCAAAATGCTCAATATTCACAATATTTAAACTAAAATAAAAAATTAATATAAATACATTTAAACTACTAGATTTTAGACTAAACTGTCAAGATAACCAATTGAAAGGGCCATAAAATCAAGTTAAAGTATGCACAATTTGGCCCTTAACAATTGCAACTCCTTCAAACTCAAAAAATATAAAGAGATCATATGTCAGGACATGTGGTCTGACATCACATCCGCTTCAACATAACAACAATCTCATATATGTCCATTGCTCCCCCTGTCACATATAACCAATATTTCCCCTAAAGTCGAAAACCCAAAACTCCTGAAGTCCAAACCTCAACTACCTAAGTTCACACATCCCTCTCAAGAGGAAAACCCAAATCATCTGGCAGACAACTATGAACTATCCAAGTTCACACATTAGAAACACATACAACATAAGACACACATATTAGAAACATATAAAATAGAACCCATACATATTACTCATAACATTAGAGTAAATTAGGGTAAAGATGTTTTGTTTCAAAGAAAAGCAAGTGAAGATTAAACTTTGTTAATCCTTTTTAAACGTATCTGATTAATCAAGCATGCGAACTTAGTTTCAATCAATAGAATCGTGTATACTTGAGAATCCGTTCATTTCTTAAGCGGGTCCGTGAATATTATTGTTTTAATTGCTAGATGATTTCTTTAAATAACAACTGTATCAAACAAACATAAAGATCGATACAAAGCGAATATTAACTTCCAAATCTATGTCTAAGTTTGTTGGTTAATAGATGAAAAAAATAGATCAAGACTTGGAAAATCTATGTCTAGAGTGATTCAAACCATAAATACATCATTGAAGCAAATATCTTCATCATTTATTGATCATAATCTTATTCACATACAAAAGATCAAAATAAATACATAAAAGTAAGATTACTACCTCTAATGTTTACACAAAAGTGTTTAGCTACCCATGACCATGGTAGCTTGATCAACATGTAAGAAAAGAAGCTTTGTTAGGATTAACGTCGAAGAATCGAGGATTGATGCTCCAAAGACTTAATTTTAACTTCTCCAAGAGTTTCTAAGGTTTTTGACCAAGAAAACCCTCTTTCTCTTTCTCAAATGCTGAAAACTGTGAAGAGGTACAAGTTGTTGAAAATATTTTCCAAGAGATATATTTATAGACAAGGCCACTTAGTGTAGTAAGTGGCACCACGCTAAATGCCCTCGTAGGCGCGCTAAGCAGGATCAGAAGAACACAACTTATTTCTTAGGAAGTGCGCTAAGCGCGATAGGAGCTCACTTATGAAGTTTCGAGACTTTAGCTACTGGATTTTTCATGAGAACGCTGGTCTAGCGCTGAAAAGCTCGCTTAGCGCGCTATGCCGACATGAAAACTTGAAAACTTGCTTTTCAGTCCTTCTTTCTTGCACCAATTGTTTCTATCATCAAAAATAGGAAAGAAGAACTATTAAAGAACATCAAAATGTTTAATATTCACAATATTTACACTAAAATCAAAAATTAACATAAATATATTTAAACTACTACATTTTAGACTAAACTGTCAAGAAAACCAATTGAAAGGACCATAAAATCAAGTTAAAGTATGCAAAATTTGGCCCTTAACAATTGCAACTCCTTCAAACTCAAAAAATATAAAGAGATCATACGTCTGGACATGTGGTCTAACATCACATCCGCTTCAACATAGCAACAATTTCATATATGTCCCTTGCTCCCCCTGTCACATATAACCAATATTTCCCCTAAAGGCGAAAACCCAAATCTCCTGAAGTCCAAACCTCAACTACCTAAGTTCACACATCCCTCTCAAGAGGAAAACCCAAATCATCTGGAAGACAACTATGAACTATCCAAGTTCACACATTAGAAACACATACAACATAAGCCACAGATATTAGAAACATATAAAATAGAACCCATACATATTACTCATAACATTAGAGTAAATTAGGGTAAAGATGTTTTGTTTCAAAGAAATGCATGTCATGATTAGAATTTGTTAATCCTTTTTAAACGTATCCGATTAATCAAGCATGCGAACTTAGTTTCAATCAATAAAATCGTGTATAGTTGCGAATCCATTCATTTCTAAAGCGGGTCCGTGAATATTATTGTTTTAATTGCTAGATGATTTCTTTAAATAACAACTGTATCAAACAAACATAAAGATCGATACAAAGCGAATATTAACTTCCAAATCTATGTCTAAGTTTTTTGGTTAATAGATGAAAAAAATAGATCAAGACTTGGAAAATCTATGTCTAGAGTGATTAAAACCATAAATACATCATTGGAGCAAATATCTTCATCATTTAGTGATCATAACCTTGTTCACACACAAATGATCAAATAAATACATAAAAGTAAGATTACTACCTCTAATCTTTACACAAAAGTGTTTAGCTACCCATGACCATGGTTGCTTGATCAACATGTAAGAAAAGAAGCTTTGCTAGGATTAAAGTCGAAGAATCGATGATTGATGCTCTAAAGACTTAATTTTCACTTCTCCAAGAGTTTCTAAGGTTTTTGACCAAGAAAACCCTCTTTCTCTTTCTCAAATGCTGAAAACTGTGAAGAGGTACAAGTTGTTGAAAATTTTTTCAAGTGATATATTTATAGACAAGGCCACTTAGTGCAGTAAGTGGCACCGCGCTAAATGCCCTCATAGGAGCGCTAAGCAGAATTAGAAGAACACAACTTATTTCCTAGGAAGTGCGCTAAGCGCGATAGGAGCTCACTTATGAAGTTTCGAGACTTTAGCTACTGGATTTTTAATGAGAACGCTGGTCTAGCGCTGAAAAGCTCGCTTAGCGCGCTATGCCGACATGAAAACTTGAAAACTTGCTTTTCAGTCCTTCTTTTTTTGCACCAATTGTTTCTATCATCAAAAATAGGAAAGAAGAACTATTAAAGAAAATCAAAATGTTTAATATTCACAATATTTACACTAAAATCGAAAATTAACATAAATATATTTAAACTACTACATTTTAGACTAAACTGTCAAGAAAACCAATTGAAAGGACCATAAAATCAAGTTAAAGTATGCACAATTTGGCCCTTAACAATTGCAACTCCTTCAAACTCAAAAAATATAAAGAGATCATACGTCTGGACATGTGGTCTGACATCACATCCGCTTCAACATAGCAACAATCTCATATATGTCCCTTGCTCCCCCTGTCACATATAACCAATATTTCCCCTAAAGGAGAAAACCCAAATCTCCTGAAGTCAAAACCTCAACTACCTAAGTTCACACATCCCTCTCAAGAGGAAAACCCAAATCATCTAGCAGACAACTATGAACTATCCAAGTTCACACATTAGAAACACATACAACATAAGCCACAGATATTAGAAACATATAAAATAGAACCCATACATATTACTCATAACATTAGAGTAAATTAGGGTAAAGATGTTTTGTTTCAAAGAAATGCATGTCATGATTAGAATTTGTTAATCCTTTTTAAACGTATCCGATTAATCAAGCATGCGAACTTAGTTTCAATCAATAAAATCGTGTCTAGTTGCGAATCCGTTCATTTCTAAAGCGGGTCCGTGAATATTATTGTTTTAATTGCTAGATGATTTCTTTAAATAACAACTGTATCAAACAAACATAAAGATCGATACAAAGCGAATATTAACTTCCAAATCTATGTCTAAGTTTTTTGGTTAATAGATGAAAAAAATAGATCAAGACTTGGAAAATCTATGTCTAGAGTGATTAAAACCATAAATACATCATTGGAGCAAATATCTTCATCATTTAGTGATCATAACCTTGTTCACACACAAAAGATCAAATAAATACATAAAAGTAAGATTACTACCTCTAATCTTTACACAAAAGTGTTTAGCTACCCATGACCATGGTTGCTTGATCAACATGGAAGAAAAGAAGCTTTGCTAGGATTAAAGTCGAAGAATCGATGATTGATGCTCTAAAGACTTAATTTTCACTTCTCCAAGAGTTTCTAAGGTTTTTGACCAAGAAAACCCTCTTTCTCTTTCTCAAATGCTGAAAACTGTGAAGAGGTACAAGTTGTTGAAAAAATTTTCCAAGTGATATATTTATAGACAAGGCCACTTAGTGCAGTAAGTGGCACCGCGCTAAATGCCCTCATAGGAGCGCTAAGCAGAATTAGAAGAACACAACTTATTTCCTAGGAAGTGCGCTAAGCGCGATAGGAGCTCACTTATGAAGTTTCGAGACTTTAGCTACTGGATTTTTAATGAGAACGCTGGTCTAGCGCTGAAAAGCTCGCTTAGCGCGCTATGCCGACATGAAAACTTGAAAACTTGCTTTTCAGTCCTTCTTTTTTTGCACCAATTGTTTCTATCATCAAAAATAGGAAAGAAGAACTATTAAAGAAAATCAAAATGTTTAATATTCACAATATTTACACTAAAATCGAAAATTAACATAAATATATTTAAACTACTACATTTTAGACTAAACTGTCAAGAAAACCAATTGAAAGGACCATAAAATCAAGTTAAAGTATGCACAATTTGGCCCTTAACAATTGCAACTCCTTCAAACTCAAAAAATATAAAGAGATCATACGTCTGGACATGTGGTCTGACATCACATCTGCTTCAACATAGCAACAATCTCATATATGTCCCTTGCTCCCCCTGTCACATATAACCAATATTTCCCCTAAAGGAGAAAACCCAAATCTCCTGAAGTCAAAACCTCAACTACCTAAGTTCACACATCCCTCTCAAGAGGAAAACCCAAATCATCTGGCAGACAACTATGAACTATCCAAGTTCACACATTAGAAACACATACAACATAAGCCACAGATATTAGAAACATATAAAATAGAACCCATACATATTACTCATAACATTAGAGTAAATTAGGGTAAAGATGTTTTGTTTCAAAGAAATGCATGTCATGATTAGAATTTGTTAATCCTTTTTAAACGTATCCGATTAATCAAGCATGCGAACTTAGTTTCAATCAATAAAATCGTGTATACTTGCGAAGCCGTTCATTTCTAAAGCGGGTCTGTGAATATTATTGTTTTAATTGCTAGATGATTTCTTTAAATAACAACTGTATCGAACAAACATAAAGATCGATACAAAGCGAATATTAACTTCCAAATCTATGTCTAAGTTTTTTGGTTAATAGATGAAAAAAATAGATCAAGACTTGGAAAATCTATGTCTATAGTGATTCAAACCATAAATACATCATTGAAGCAAATATCTTCATCATTTAGTGATCATAACCTTGTTCACATACAAAAGATCAAATAAATACATAAAAGTAAGATTACTACCTCTAATCTTTACACAAAAGTGTTTAGCTACCCATGACCATGGTTGCTTGATCAACATGTAAGAAAAGAAGCTTTGCTAGGATTAAAGTCGAAGAATCGATGACTGATGCTCTAAAGACTTAATTTTCACTTCTCCAAGAGTTTCTAAGGTTTTTAACCAAGAAAACCCTCTTTCTCTTTCTCAAATGCTGAAAACTGTGAAGAGGTACAAGTTGTTGAAAATATTTTCCAAGTGATATATTTATAGACAAGGCCACTTAGTGCAGTAAGTGGCACCGTGCTAAATGCCCTCATAGGAGCGCTAAGCAGAATTAGAAGAACACAACTTATTTCCTAGGAAGTGCGCTAAGCGCGATAGGAGCTCACTTATGAAGTTTCGAGACTTTAGCTACTGGATTTTTCATGAGAACGTTGGTCTAGCGCTGAAAAGCTCGCTTAGCGCGCTATGCCGACATGAAAACTTGAAAACTTGCTTTTCAGTCCTTCTTTCTTGCACCAATTGTTTCTATCATCAAAAATAGGAAAGAAGAACTATTAAAGAACATCAAAATGTTTAATATTCACAATATTTACACTAATATCGTAAATTAACATAAATATATTTAAACTACTATATTTTAGACTAAACTGTCAAGAAAACCAATTGAAAGGGCCATAAAATCAAGTTAAAGTATGCACAATTTGGCCCTTAACAATTGCAACTCCTTCAAACTCAAAAAATATAAAGAGATGATACGTCTGGACATGTGGTCTGACATCACATCCGCTTCAACATAGCAACAATCTCATATATGTCCATTGCTCCCCCTGTCACATATAACTAATATTTCCCCAAAAGGCGAAAACCCAAATCTCCTGAATTCCAAACCTCAACTACCTAAGTTCACACATCCCTCTCAAGAGGAAAACCCAAATCATATGGCAGACAACTATGAACTATCCAAGTTCACACATTAGAAACACATACAACATAAGCCACAGATATTAGAAACATATAAAATAGAACCCATACATATTACTCATAACATTAGAGTAAATTAGGGTAAAGATGTTTTGTTTCAAAGAAATGCATGTAATGATTAGAATTTGTTAATCCTTTTTAAACGTATCCGATTAATCAAGCATGCGAACTTAGTTTCAATCAATAAAATCGTGTATACTTGCGAATCCGTTCATTTCTAAAGCGGGTCCGTGAATATTATTGTTTTAATTGCTAGATGATTTCTTTAAATAGCAACTGAAACAAACAAACATAAAGATCAATACAAAGCGAATATTAACTTTCAAATCTATGTCTAGAGTTTGTTGGTTAATAGATGAACAAAATAGATCAAGACTTGGAAAATCTATGTCTTGAGTGATTCAAACCATAAATACATCATTGAAGCAAATATCTTCATTATTTATTGATCATAACCTTGTTCACATACAAAAAGATCAAAATAAATACATAAAAGTAAGATTAACTACCTCTAATCTTTACACAGAAGTGTTAAGCTACCCATCACCATGGTAGCTTGATCAACATGTAAGAAAAGAAGCATTGTTAGGATTTAAGTCGAACAATCGAGGATTGATGCTCCAAAGACTTAATTATCACTTCTCCAAGAGTTTCTAAGGTTTTTGACCTAGAAAACCCTTTTTCTCTTTCTCAAATGCTGAAAAGTGTGAAAAGGTACAAGTTGTTGAAAATATCTTCCAAGTGATATATTTATAGACAATGCCACTTAATGCAGTAAGTGGCACTGCGCTAATTGCCCTCATAGGCGCGCTAAGTAGGATCAGAAGAACACAAATTATTTCCTAGGAAGTGCGCTAAGCGCGATAGGAGCTCACTTATGAAGTTTTGAGACTTTAGCTACTGGATTTTTCATGAGCATGCTAGTTTCGCGCTGAAGAGCTCGCTTAGCGTGCTCTGCCGACATGAAAACTTAAAGAATTGCTTTTCAGTCCTTGTTTCTTGCACCAATTGTTTCTATCATCAAAAATAGGCAAGAAGAAGTATTAAAGAACATCAAATTCTCAATATTCACAATATTTACACTAAAATCGAAAACTAACATAAATACATTTAAACTACTAGATTTTAGACTAAACTGTCAAGAAAACCAATTGAAAGGGCCATGAAATCAAGTTAAAGTATGCACAATTTGGCCATGGACAATTGCAACTAATTCAAACTCAAAAAATATAAAGAGATCATATGTCAGGACATGTGGTCTGACATCACATCTGCTTCAACATAGCAACAATGTCATATATGCCTATTGCTCCCCCTATCACATATAACCAATATTTCCCCTAAAGGCGAAAACCCAAATCTCCTAAAGTCCAAACCTCGACTACCTAAGTTCACACATACCTCTCAAGAGGAAAACCCAAATCATCTGGCAGACATCTATGAACTATCCAAGTTCACACATTAGAAACACATACAACAGAAGACACACATATTAGAAACATATAAAGTAGAAGCCATACATATTACTCATAACATTAGAGTAAATTAGGGTAAAGACGTTTTATTTCAAAGAAAAGCATGTCAAGATTAGATTTTGTTAATCCTTTTTAAACATATATGATTAATCAAGCATGCGAACTTAGTTTCAATCAATAAAACCGCGTATCCTTGCAAATCCGTTCATTTCTAAAGCGGGTCCGTGAATATTATTGTTTTAATTTCTAGATGATTTCTTTAAATAGCAACTGAAACAAACAAAACTAAAGATCAATACAAAGCGAATATTAACTTCCAAATCTATGTCTAGATTTTGTTGGTTAATAGATGAAAAACATAGATCAAGACTTGGAAAATCTAGGTCTTGAGTGATTCAAACCATAAATACATCATTGAAGCAAATATCTTCATCATTTATTGATAATAACCTTGTTCACATACAAAAGATCAAAATAAATACATAAAAGTAAGATTAACTACCTCTAATCTTTACACAGAAGTGTTTAGCTACCCATCACCATGGTAGCTTGATCAACATGTAAGAAAAAAAGCTTTGTTAGGATTAAAGTCGAAGAATCGAGGATTGATGCTCCAACGACTTAATTATCACTTCTCCAAGAGTTTCTAAGGTTTTTGACCTAGAAAACCCTTTTTCTCTTTCTCAAATGCTGAAAAGTGTGAAAAGGTACAAGTTGTTGAAAATATCTTCCAAGTGATATATTTATATACAAGGCCGCTTAGTGCAGTAAGTGGCACCGCGATAAGTGCCCTCGTAGGCGCGCTAAGCAGGATCAGAAGAACACAAATTATTTCCTAGGAAGTGCGCTAAGCGCGATAGGAGCTCACTTATGAAGTTTTGAGACTTTAGCTACTGGATTTTTCATGAGAACGCTGGTTTCGCGCTGAAAAGCTCGCTTAGCGCGCTATGCCGACATGAAAACTTGAAAACTTGCTTTTCAGTCCTTCTTTCTTGCACCAATTGTTTCTATCATCAAAAATAGGCAAGAACAACTATTAAAGAACATCAAAATTCTCAATATTCACAATATTTACACTAAAATTAAAATTAATATAAATACCATTAAACTACTAGATTTTAGACTAAACTGTCAAGAAAACGAATTGAAAGAGCGATAAACTCAAGTTAAAGTATGCACAATTTGGCCCTTAACAATTGCAACTCCTTCAAACTCAAAAAATATAAAGAGATCATATGTCAGGACATGTGGTCTGACATCACATCTGCTTCAAGATAGCAACAATCTCATATATGCCCATTGCTCCCCCTATCACATATAACCAATATTTCCCCTAAAGGCGAAAACCCAAATCTCGTAAAGTCCAAACCTCAACTACCTAAGTTCACACATACCTCTCAAGAAGAAAACCCAAATCATCTGGCAGACATCTATGAACTATCAAAGTTCACACATTAGAAACACATACAACAGAAGCCACACATATTAGAAACATATAAAGTAGAAGCCATACATATTACTCATAACATTAGAGTAAATTAGGGTAAAGACGTTTTGTTTCAAAGAAAAGCATGTCAAGATTAGATTTTGTTAATCCTTTTTAAACGTATATGATTAATCAAGCATGCGAACTTAGTTTCAATCAATAAAATCGCGTATCTTTGCGAATCCGTTCATTTCTAAAGCGGGTCCGTGAATATTATTGTTTTAATTTCTAGATGATTTCTTTAAATAGCAACTGAAACAAACAAACATAAAAATCGATACAAAGCGGATATTAACTTCCAAATCTATGTCTAGAGTTTGTTGGTTAATAGATGCAAAAAATAGATCAAGACTTGGAAAATCTAGGTCTTGAGTGACTCAAACCATAAATGCATCATTGAAGCAAATATCTTCATCATTTATTGATCATAACCTTGTTCACATACAAAAGATCAAAATAAATACATAAAAGTAAGATTAACTACCTCTAATCTTTACACAGAAGTGTTTAGCTACCCATCACCATGGTAGCTTGATCAACATGTAAGAAAAAAAGCTTTGTTAGGATTAAAGTCGAAGAATCGAGGATTAATGCTCCAAAGACTTAATTATCACTTCTCCAAGAGTTTCTAAGGTTTTTGACCTAGAAAACCCTTTTTCTCTTTCTCAAATGCTGAAAAGTGTGAAAAGGTACAAGTTGTTGAAAATATCTTCCAAGTGATATATTTATATACAAGGCCACTTAGTGCAGTAAGTGGCACCGCGCTAAGTGCCCTCGTAGGCGCGCTAAGCAGGAACAGAAGAACACAAATTATTTCCTAGGAAGTGCGCTAAGCGCGATAGGAGCTCACTTATGAAGTTTTGAGACTTTAGCTACTGGATTTTTCATGAGCACGCTGGTTTCGCGCTGAAAAGCTCGCTTGGCGCGGTATGCCGACATGAAAACTTGAAAACTTGCTTTTCAGTCCTTCTTTCTTGCACCAATTATTTCTATCATCAAAAATAGGCTAGAATAACTATTAAAGAACATCAAAATTCTCAATATTCACAATATTTACACTAAAATCGAAAATTAACATAAATACATTTAAACTACTAGATTTTAGACTAAACTGTCAAGAAAACCAATTGAAAGGGCCATAAAATCAAGTTAAAGTATGCACAATTTGGCCCTTGACAATTGCAACTCCTTCAAACTCAAAAAATATAAAGAGATCATCTGTCAGGACATGTGGTCTGACATCACATCTGCTTCAACATAGCAACAATCTCATATATGCCCATTGCTCCCCCTAACACATATAACCAATATTTCTCCTAAAGGCGAAAACCCAAATCTCCTGAAGTCCAAACCTCAACTACCTAAGTTCACACATACCTCTCAAGAGGAAAACCCAAATCATCTGGCAGACATCTATGAACTATCCAAGTTCACACATTAGAAACACATACAACAGAAGCCACACATATTAGAAACATATAAAGTAGAAGCCATACATATTACTCATAACATTAGAGAAAATTAGGGTAAAGACGTTTTGTTTCAAAGAAAAGCATGTCAAGATTATATTTTGTTAATCCTTTCTAAACGTATATGATTAATCAAGCATGCGAACTTAGTTTCAATCAATAAAATTGCGTATCCTTGCGAATCCGTTCATTTCTAAAGCGGGTCCGTGAATATAATTGTTTTAATTTCTAGATGATTTCTTTAAATAGCAACTGAAACAAACAAACATAAAAATCGATACAAAGCGGATATTAACTTCCAAATCTATATCTAGAGTTTGTTGGTTAATAGATGAAAAAAATAGATCAAGAGTTGGAAAATCTAGGTCTTGAGTGATTCAAACCATAAATACATCATTGAAGCAAATATCTTCATCATTTATTGATCATAACCTTGTTCACATACAAAAGATCAAAATAAATACATAAAAGCAAGATTAACTACCTCTAATCTTTACACAGAAGTGTTTAGCTACCCATCACCATGGTAGCTTGATCAACATGTAAGAAAAAAAGCTTTGTTAGGATTAAAGTCGAAGAATCTAGGATTGATGCTCCAAAGACTTAATTATCACTTCTCCAAGAGTTTCTAAGGTTTTTGACCTAGAAAACCCTTTTTCTCTTTCTCAAATGCTGAAAATTGTGAAAAGGTACAAGTTGTTGAAAATATCTTCCAAGTGATATATTTATATATAAGGCCACTTAGTGCAGTAAGTGGCACCGCGCTAAGTGCCCTCGTAGGCGCGCTAAGCAGGATCAGAAGAACACAAATTATTTCCTAGGAAGTGCGCTAAGCGCGATAGGAGCTCACTTATGAAGTTTTGAGACTTTAGCTACTGGATTTTTCATGAGCACGCTGGTTTCCTGCTGAAAAGCTCGCTTAGCGTGTTATGCCGATATGAAAACTTGAAAACTTGCTTTTCAGTCCTTCTTTCTTGCACCAATTGTTTCTATCATCAAAAATAGGCAAGAATAACTATTAAAGAACATCAAAATTCTCAATATTCACAATATTTACACTAAAATGAAAATTAACATAAATACATTTAAATTACTAGATTTTAGACTAAATTGTCAAGAAAACCAATTGAAAGGGCCATAAAATCAAGTTAAAGTATGCACAATTTGGCCCTTAACAATTGCAACTCCTTCAAACTCAAAAAATATAAAGAGATCATATGTTAGGACATGTGGTCTAACATCACATCTGCTTCAACATAGCAACAATCTCATATATGCCCATTGCTCCCCCTATCACATATAACCAATATTTCCCCTAAAGGCGAAAACCCAAATCTCGTAAAGTCCAAACCTCAACTACCTAAGTTCACACATACCTCTCAAGAGGAAAACCCAAATCATCTGGCAGACATCTATGAACTATCAAAGTTCACACATTAGAAACACATACAACAGAAGCCACACATATTAGAAACATATAAAGTAGAAGCCATACATATTACTCAAAACATTAGAGTAAATTAGGGTAAAGACGTTTTGTTTCAAAGAAAAGCATGTCAAGATTAGATTTTGTTAATCCTTTTTAAACGTATATGATTAATCAAGCATGCGAACTTAGTTTCAATCAATAAAATCGCGTATCCTTGCGAATCCGTTCATTTCTAAATCGGGTCCGTGAATATTATTGTTTTAATTTATAGATGATTTCTTTAAATAGCTACTGAAACAAACAAACATAAAGATCGATACAAAGCGGATATTAACTTCCGAATCTATGTCTAGAGTTTTTTGGTTAATAGATGAAAAAAATAGATCAAGAGTTGGAAAATCTAGGTCTTGAGTGATTCAAACCATAAATACATCATTGAAGCAAATATCTTCATCATTTATTGATCATAACCTTGTTCACATACAAAAGATCAAAATAAATACATAAAAGTAAGATTAACTACCTCTAATCTTTACACAGAAGTGTTTAGCTACCCATCACCATGGTAGCTTGATCAACATGTAAGAAAAAAAGCTTTGTTAGGATTAAAGTCGAAGAATCGAGGATTGATGCTCCAAAGACTTAATTATCACTTCTCCAAGAGTTTCTAAGGTTTTTGACCTAGAAAACCCTTTTTCTCTTTCTCAAATGCTGAAAAGTGTGAAAAGGTACAAGTTGTTGAAAATATCTTCCAAGTGATATATTTATATACAAGGCCACTTAGTGCAGTAAGTGGAACCGCACTAAGTGCCCTCGTAGGCGCGCTAAGCAGGATCAGAAGAACACAAATTATTTCCTAGGAAGTGCGCTAAGCGCGATAGGAGCTTACTTATGAAGTTTTGAGACTTTAGCTACTGGATTTTTCATGAGCACGCTGGTTTCGCGCTGAAAAGCTCGCTTGGCGCGGTATGCCGACATGAAAACTTGAAAACTTGCTTTTCAGTCCTTCTTTCTTGCACCAATTATTTCTATCATCAAAAATAGGCAAGAAGAAGTATTAAATAACATCAAATATCTCAATATTCACAATATTTACACTAAAATCGAAAATTAACATAAATACATTTAAACTACTAGATTTTAGACTAAACTATCAAGAAAACCAATTGAAAGGGCCATAAAATCAAGTTAAAGTATGCACAATTTGGCCATGGACAATTGCAACTCCTTCAAACTCAAAAAATATAAAGAGATCATATGTCAGGACATGTGGTCTGACATCACATCTGCTTCAACATAGCAATAATCTCATATATGTCCATTGCTCCCCCTATCACATATAACCAATATTTCCCCTAAAGGCGAAAATCCAAATCTCCTAAAGTCCAAACCTCAACTACCTAAGTTCACACATCCCTCTCAAGAGGAAAACCCAAATCATCTGGCAGACAACTATGAAATATCACAGTTTACACATTAGAAACACATACAACAGAAGCCACACATATTAGAAACATATAAAGTAGAAGCCATACATATTACTCATAACATTAGAGTAAATTAGGGTAAAGATGTTTTGTTTCAAAGAAAAGTATGTCAAGATTAGATTTTGTAATCCTTTTTAAACGTATATGATTAATCAAGCATGTGAACTTAGTTTCAATCAATAAAATCGTGTATCCTTGCGAATCCGTTCATTTCTAAAGCGGGTCCGTGAATATTATTGTTTTAATTTCTAGATGATTTCTTTAAATAGCAACTGAAACAAACAGACATAAAGATCGATACAAAGCGAATATTAACTTCCAAATCTATGTCTAGAGTTTGTTGGTTAATAGATGAAAAAAATAGATCAAGACTTGGAAAATCTATGTTTAGAGTGATTCAAACCATAAATACATCATTGAAGCAAATATCTTCATCATTTATTGATCATAACCTTGTTCACATACAAAAGATCAAAATAAATACATAAAAGTAAGATTAACTACCTCTAATCTTTACACAGAAGTGTTTAGCTACCCATCACCATGGTAGCTTGATCAACATGTAAGAAAAAAAGCTTTGTTAGGATTAAAGTCGAAGAATCGAGGATTGATGCTCCAAAGACTTAATTATCACTTCTCCAAGAGTTTCTAAGGTTTTTGACCTAGAAAACCCTTTTTCTCTTTCTCAAATGCTGAAAAGTGTGAAAAGGTACAAGTTGTTGAAACTATCTTCAAGTGATATATTTATAGATAAGGCCACTTAGTGCAGTAAGTGGCACCACGCTAAGTGCCCTCGTAGGCGCGCTAAGCAGGATCAGAAGAACACAAATTATTTCCTAGGAAGTGCGTCAAGCTTGATAGGAGCTCACTAATGAAGTTTTGAGACTTTAGCTACTGGATTTTTCATGAGCACCCTGGTTTCGCACTGAAAAGCTCGCTTAGCGCGCTATGCAGACATGAAAACTTGAAAAGTTGCTTTTCAGTCCTTCTTTCTTGCACCAATTGTTTCTATCATCAAAAATAGGCAAGAAGAACTATTCAAGAACATCAAAATTCTCAATATTCACAATATTTACACTAAAATGAAAATTAACATAAATACATTTAAACTACTAGATTTTAGACTAAACTGTCAAGAAAACCAATTGAAAGGGCCATAAAATCAAGTTAAAGTATGCACAATTTGGCCCTTGACAATTGCAACTCCTTCAAACTCAAAAAATATAAAGAGATCTTATGTCAGGACATGTGGTCTGACATCACATCTGCTTCAACATAGCAACAATCTCATATATGCCCATTGGTCCCCCTATCACATATAACCAATATTTCCCCTAAAGGCGAAAACCCAAATCTCCTGAAGTCCAAACCTCAACTACCTAAGTTCACACATCCCTCTCAAGAGGAAAACCCAAATCAGCTGGCAGACAACTATGAACCATCCTAGTTCACACATTAGAAGCACATACAACAGAAGCCACACATATTAGAAACATATAAAGTAGAAGCCATACATATTACTCATAACATTAGAGTAAATTAGGGTAAAGATGTTTTGTTTCAAGAAAAGCATGTCAAGATTAGATTTTGTTAATCCTTTTTAAACGTATATGATTAATCTAGCATGCGAACTTAGTTTCAATCAATAAAATCGTCTATCCTTGCGAGTCTGTTCATTTCTAAAGCGGGTCCGTGAATATTATTGTTTTAATTTCTAGATGATTTCCTTAAATAGCAACTGAAACAAACAAACATAAAGATCAATACAAAACGAATATTAACTTTCAAATCTATGTCTAGAGTTTGTTGGTTAATAGATGAAAAAAATGGATCAAGACATGGAAAATCTATGTCTTGAGTGATTCAAACCATAAATACATCATTGAAGCAAATATCTTCATCATTTATTGACCATATCCTTGTTCACATACAAAAGACCAAAATAAATACATAAAAGTAAGATTAACTACCTATAATCTTTACACAAAAGTGTTAAGCTACCCATCACCATGGTAGCTTGATCAACATGTAAGAAAAGAAGCTTTGTTAGGATTAAAGTCGAAGAATCGAGGATTGATGCTACAAAGACTTAATTATCACTTCCCCAAGAGTTTCTAAGGTTTTTAACCTAGAAAACCCTTTTTCTCTTTCTCAAATGCTGAAAAGTGTGAAAAGGTACAAGTTGTTGAAAATATCTTCCAAGTGATATATTTATAGACAATGCCACTTAATGCAGTAAGTGGCACTGCGCTAATTGCCCTCATAGGCGCGCTAAGCAGGATCAGAAGAACACAAATTATTTCCTAGGAAGTGCGCTAAGCGCGATAAGAGCTCACTTATGAAGTTTTGAGACTTTAGCTACTGGATTTTTCATGACATTTTGGTTTCGCGCTGAAGAGCTCGCTTAGCGCGCTCTGCCGACATGAAAACTTAAAGAATTGCTTTTCAGTCCTTCTTTCTTGCACCAATTGTTTCTATCATCAAAAATAGGCAAGAAGATGTATTAAGGAACATCAAAATTCTCAATATTCACAATATTTACACTAAAATCGAAAACTAACATAAATACATCTAAACTACTAGATTTTAGACTAAACTGTCAAGAAAACCAATTGAAAGGGCCACAAAATCAAGTTAAAGTATGCACAATTTGGCCATGGACAATTGCAACTCCTTCAAACTCAAAAAATATAAAGAGATCATATGTCACGACATGTGGTCTGACATCACATTTGCTTCAACATAGCAATAATCTCATATATGTTCATTGCTCCCCCTATCACATATAACTAATATTTCCCCTAAAGGCGAAAACCCAAATCTCCTAAAGTCCAAACCTCAACTACCTAAGTTCACACATCCCTCTCAAGAGGAAAACCCAAATCATCTGGCAGACAACTATGAAATATCACAGTTTACACATTAGAAACACATACAACAGAAGCCACACATATTAGAAACATATAAAGTAGAATCCATACATATTACTCATAACATTAGAGTAAATTAGGGTAAAGATGTTTTGTTTCAAAGAAAAGCATGTCAAGATTAGATTTTGTAATCCTTTTTAAACGTATATGATTAATCAAGCATGTGAACTTAGTTTCAATCAATAAAATCGTGTATCCTTGCGAATCCATTCATTTCTAAAGCGGGTCCGTGAATATTATTGTTTTAATTTCTAGATGATTTCTTTAAATAGCAACTGAAACAAACAGACATAAAGATCGATACAAAGCGAATATTAACTTCCAAATCTATGTCTAGAGTTTGTTGGTTAATAGATGAAAAAAATAGATCAAGACTTGGAAAATCTATGTTTAGAGTGATTCAAACCATAAATACATCATTGAAGCAAATATCTTCATCATTTATTGATCATAACCTTGTTCACATACAAAAGATCAAAATAAATACATAAAAGCAAGATTAACTACCTCTAATCTTTACACAAAAGTGTTAAGCTACCCATCACCATGGTAGCTTGATCAACATGTAAGAAAAGAAGCTTTGTTAGGATTAAAGTCGAAGAATTGAGGATTGATGTCCAAAGACTTAATTATCACTTCTCCAAGAGTTTCTAAGGTTTTTGACCTAGAAAACCCTTTTTCTCTTTCTCAAATGCTGAAAAGTGTGAAAAGGTACAAGTTGTTGAAAATATCTTCAAGTGATATATTTATAGATAAGGCCACTTAGTGCTAATTGCCCTCACAGACGCGCTAAGCAGGATCAGAAGAACACAAATTATTTCCTAGGAAGTGCGCCAAGCTTGATAGGAGCTCGCTTATGAAGTTTTGAGAATTTACCTACTGGATTTTTCAATAGCACGCTGGTCTCGCACTGAAGAGCTCGCTTAGCGCGCTATGCCGACATGAAAACTTGAAAACTTGCTTGTCAGTCCTTCTTTCTTGCACCAATTGTTTCTATCATCAAAAATAGGCAAGAAGAACTATTAAAGAACATCAAAATGCTCAATATTCACAATATTTACACTAAAATCGAAAATTAACATAAATACATTTAAACAACTAGATTTTAAACTAAACTGTCAAAGAAAACCAATTGAAACGGCCAAAAAATCAAGTTAAAGTATTCGCAATTTGGCCCTTAACAATTGCAACTCCTTCAAACTCAAAAAATATAAAGAGATCATATGTCAGGACATGTGGTCTGATATCACATCTGCTTCAACATAGCAACAATCTGATATATGTTCATTGCTCCCCCTGTCACATATAACCAATATTTCCCTTAAAGGCGAAAACCCAAATCTCCTGAAGTCCAAACCTCAACTACCTAAGTTCACACATCCCTCTCAAGAGGAAAACCCAAATCATCTGGCAGACAACTATGAACTATCCAAGTTCACACATTAGAAACACATACAACAGAAGCCACACATATTAGAAACATATAAAGTAGAAGCCATACATATTACTCATAACATGTATTGTTTCAAAGAAAAGCATGTCAAGATTAGATTTTGTTAATCCTTTTTAAACGTATATGATTAATCAAGCATGCGAACTTAGTTTCAATTAATAAAATCGTGTATCCTTGCGAATCCGTTCATTTCTAAAGCGGGTCCGTGAATATTATTGTTTTAATTTCTAGATGATTTCTTTAAATAGCAACTGAAACAATCAGACATAAAGATCGATAGAAAGCGAATATTAACTTCCAAATCTATGTCTAGAGTAAATAAAACCATAAATACATCATTGAAGCAAATATCTTCATCATTTATTGATCATAATCTTGTTCACATATAGAAGATCAAAATAAATACATAAAAGTAAGATTAACTATCTATAATCGTTACACAAAAGTGTTTAGCTTCCCATCACCATGGTAGCTTGACCAACATGTAAGAAAAGAAGCTTTGTTAGGATTAAAGTCGAAGAATCGAGGATTGATGCTCCAAATACTTAATTATCACTTCTCCAAGAGTTTCTAAAGTTTTTGACCTAGAAAACCCTTTTTCTCTTTCTCAAATGCTGAAAAGTGTGAAAAGGTACAAGTTGTTGAAAATATCTTCCAAGTGATATATTTATAGACAAGGCCACTTAGTGCAGTAAGTGGCACCGCGCTAAGTGCCCTCATAGGCGCGCTAAGCAGGATCATAAAAACAGAAATTATTTCCTAGGAAGTGCGCTAAGCGCGATTTGAGCTCAATTATGATGTTTTGAGACTTTAGCTACTAGATTTTTCATGAGCACGGTGGTCTCGCACTGAAAAGCTCGCTTAGCGCGCTATGCCGACATGAAAACTTGAAAACTTGCTTTTCAGTCCTTCTTTCTTGCACCAATTGTTTTTATCATCAAAAATAGGCAATAAGAACTATTCAAGAACATCAAAATGTTCAATATTCATAATATTTACACTAAAATCGAAAATTAACATAAATACATTTAAACTACTAGATTTTAGAATAAACTGTCAAGAAAACCAATTGAAAGGGCCATAAAATCAAGTTAAAGTATGCACAATTTGGCCCTTAACAATTGCAACTCCTTCCAACTCAAAAAATATAAAGAGATCATCTGTCAGGACATGTGGTCTGACATCACATCTGCTTCAACATAGCAACAATCTCATATATGTCCATTGCTCCCTCTATCACATATAACCAATATTTCCCCTAAAGGCGAAAACCTAAATCTCCTGAAGTCCAAACCTCAACTACCTAAGTTCACACATCCCTCTCAAGAGGAAAACCCAAATCATCTGGCAGACAACTATGAACTATCCAAGTTCACACATTAGAAACACATACAACAGAAGCCACACATATGAGAACCATATAAAGTAGAAGCCATACATATTACTCATAACATTAGAGTAAATTAGGGTAAAGATGTTTTGTTTCAAAGAAAAGCATGTCAAGATTAGATTTTGTTAATCCTTTTTAAACCTATATGATTAATCAAGCATGCGAACTTAGTTTCAATCAATAAAATCGCGTATCCTTGCGAATCCGTTCATTTCTAAAGCGGGTCCGTGAATATTATTGTTTTAATTTCTAGATGATTTCTTTATATAGCAACTGAAACAAACAAATATAAAGATCGATTCAAAGCGAATATTAACTTCCAAATCTATGTCTAGAGTAAATAAAACCATAAATACATCATTGAAGCAAATATCTTCATCATTTATCGATCATAACCTTGTTCACATACAAAAGATCAAAATAAATAGATAAAAGTAAGATTAACTATCTCTAATCGTTACACAAAAGTGTTTAGCTTCCCATCACCATGGTAGCTTGATCAACATATAAGAAAAGGATCTTTGTTAGGATTAAAGTCGAAGAATCGAGGATTGATGCTCCAAAGACTTAATTATCACTTCTTCAAGAGTTTCTAAGGTTTTTGACCTAGAAAACCCTTTTTCTCTTTCTCAAATGCTGAAAAGTGTGAAAAGGTACAAGTTGTTGAAAATATCTTCCAAGTGATATATTTATAGACAAGGCCACTTAGTGCAGTAAGTGGCACTGCGCTTAGTGCCCTCATAGGCGCGCTAAGCAGGATCAGAAAAACACAAATTATTTCCAAGGAAGTGCGCTAAGCACAATAGGAGCTCACTTATGATGTTTTAAGACTTTAGCTACTAGAATTTTCATGAGCACGGTGGTCTTGTGCTGAAAAGCTCGCTTAGCGCGCTATGCCGACATGAAAACTTGAAAACTTGCTTTTCAGTCCTTCTTTCTTGCTCCAATTGTTTCTATCATCAAAAATAGGCAAGAAGAACTATTAAAGAACATCAAAATGCTCAATATTCAAAATATTTACACTAAAATCGAAAATTAACATAAATACATTTAAATTACTAGATTTTAGACTAAACTATCAAGAAAACCAATTAAAAGGGCCATAAAATCAAGTTAATGTATGCACAATTTGGCCCTTAACAATTGCAACTCCTTCAAACTCAAAAAATATAAAGAGATCATATGTCAGAACATGTCGTCTGACATCACATCTGCTTCAACATAGCAACAATCTCATATATGTCCATTGCTCCCCCTATCACATATAACCAATATTTCCCCTAAAGGCGAAAAAACCTAAATCTCCCGAAGTCCAAACCTCAACTACCAAAGTTCACACATCCCTCTCAAGAGGAAAACCCAAATCATCTGGCAGACAACTATGAACTATCCAAGTTCACGCATTAGAAACACATACAACAGAAGCCACACATATGAGAAACATATAAAGTAGAAGCCATACATATTACTCATATCATTTAAGTAAATTAGGGTAAAGATATTTTGTTTCAAAGAAAAGCATGTCAAGATTAGATTTTGTTAATCCTTTTTAAACCTATATGATTAATCAAGCATGCGAACTTAGTTTCAATCAATAAAATCGTGTATCCTTGCGAATCCGTTCATTTCTAAAGCAGGTCCGTGAATATTATTTTTTTTAATTTCTAGATGATTTCTTTAAATAACAACTGAAATAAACAGACATAAAGATCGATACAAAGCGAATATTAACTTCCAAATCTATGTCTAGAGTTTGTTGGTTAATAGATGAAAATAATAGATCAAGACTTGGAAAATCTATGTCTGGAGTGATTCAAAGCATAAATACATCATTGAAGCAAATATCTTCATCATTTATTGATCATAACCTTGTTCACATACAAAACATCAAAATAAATACATAAAAGTAAGATTAACTACCTCTAATCGTTACACAAAAGTGTTTAGCTACCCATCACCATGGTAGCTTGATCGACATGTAAGAAAAGAAGCTTTGTTAGGATTAAAGTCGAAGAATCGAGGATTGATGCTCCAAAGACTTAATTATCACTTCTCCAAGAGTTTCTAAGGTTTTTGACCTAGAAAACCCTTTTTCTCTTTCTCAAATGCTGAAAAGTGTGAAAAGGTACAAGTTGTTGAAAATATCTTCCAAGTCATATATTTATAGACAAGGCCACTTAGTGCAGTTAGCGGCACCGCGCTAAGTGCCCATATAGGCGCGCTAAGCAGGATCAAAAGAACACAAATTATTTCCTAGGAAGTGCGCTAAGTGCGATAGGAGCTCACTTATGAAGTCTTGAGACTTTAGCTACTAGATTTTTAATGAGCACGCTGGTCTCGCGCTGAAAAGCTCGCTTAGCGCGCTATGCCTACATGAAAACTTGAAAACTTGCTTTTCAGTCCTTGTTTCTTGAACCAATTGTTTCTATCATCAAAAATAGGCAAGAAGAACTATTAAAGAACATCAAAATGCTCAATATTCACAATATTTACACTAAAATCAAAAATTAACATAAATACATTTAAACTACTAGATTTTAGAATAAACTGTCAAGAAAACCAATTGAAAGGGCCATAAAATCAAGTTAAAGTATGCACAATTTGGCCCTTAACAATTGCAACTCCTTTAAATTCAAAAAATACAAAGAGATCATATGTCAGGACATGTGGTCTGACATCACATTGTTAGAACACAGATTGGTTCTTAATAATATCTCTATGTTTTGATGATAATTATTATGAAATTTTGTAATTAAGAATTATATACTCTGTAATTTGCTTGAGAGTTTTTACTGCAGATAGTAAAGCAATTAACACTCCAAAAGCAAATTAGAATTGAACATAAGAAATTTGCTAGACTCTGAAGCTCCAGATGCATCCATTAGAAGATTCTGATTGCTGCCAACAGAAGATCCTGAGCGTGGCCTCTAGAAGATTCTGAAGCAGAAGCTCCAGAAGGATCTGAAGCAGAAGCTCCAGAAGGATCTGGAGCAGAAGCTCCAGAAGAATCTGAAGCAAGTCAGAAGCATCTGAACCAAAGAAGAATTTTGTATGAAGAGTTTTCAAAGCATAGTTACTACAGAAGATTCTGAAAGTACTAAAGCTGCCAGTACTGAGGATCTGACTCAAATATGCTCTGACCTTAAACACGCTAAAAGCACACCTGCTGCAGAAGACTCTCATTCAGCAAAAACTCTTAACAACATCAGAAGGCTCTGATCAAATTAGACTCTGATGAAATTTGCTGAAAATTGAAGAAGAATTATTGAAAGATTATATCCGTTGGAATGATCCAAACGACTCTTTCCTTATTTATGCTATACACAAGAACACAGACAAAAAGGATTTTTCTGTGCTTTCTTCTTCTAGGAAAGGTCACTTGATGTGAAGACAAAAAGGCTCAGACCTTTTGGACACTCTTCTCAACGTGAAGCTCTCCTTGGATCAGCTGTTGTCGCTTCCGCGAAAATAAGGTGCCGGCAGAACAGAAGAGTCGCCACCTTTCGTTATTTATCCCTCGGAACGGGAAAGGAAACGATCAGAAAAACCTGATGAAAAGGGTATAAGACAAGGTCGTCACAACCATTGTCTGGGTTCGGGAGTCGGGTACGCAAGGGGAAGGTATTAGCACCCCTCACGTCCGTCGTACTCGACGGGATCCACGCTTGTTGTGTTTACTGGACGAGTTGGTTTATCTATCTACCTATCAAGACTGGCTTAAAAAGAAAAGAAAATGACTCGGCAAAGCGTCGCGCTTTATGCCTACGTATTCTCATCAGAGAATGAGAAATCAGAGTCGACGTAGTTCGACCTACTACGGGTTACGGGGAAGGTAGCTCGCCAATACATCAGTATTGTGCCTACGTACTCTCAACAAATATGAGAGATTAGAGCTTACGTAGTTTGGGACACTACGGTTTACGGGAATTCAGATTCATTTGTTTTATCGAGTAGGGTTAAACAGCAGTTCCAGCAGTTAGAGACAAAGCTTGTTTGCGTTGGCGCTGAAGTTTAACGACACTCTTTTCTTCAGAAAAGCTTTCCTTTGAATTATGGGCCTACGGGGCAAAAAGGTTTGAAGTTTGTTTTTTGTCTTTTACGAAAGAAGTGTTTTTTATTGTGTTTGCAATTTCAATCGCACTAAAGACTATGACCTGAGAGTGAATGCGTCGCATGTCACCCAAAGGGTGCCATACTAAACATCAAGACTATTGAAAAGAAACTCTCCAACAATCCATTCTCAGATAGCTTAAGGCTCGTAACGTACGAAATAAATCATTCATGATTACTGTATCTTAAGCTGTTTTGAGATGAGAAGAGAACAGGCTCAACTACGGGGAGACTATCAAGTCCTACTGTTGTCATGCCAAGGATTCATCCTATAGTTGAAGTTTGAAACAGGGAACTCCTAGAAGTTATCATGCATAGGTTTCAACCTGAAGTTCTATCAGCACTTCCTTATCAAAGGAAATGAGAGTCCTAAGGGATCATGTCAATGATACACAGAAACAGATAAAGCATCAGCTTAAACAGTAAACAGTAATACGGTAAACGAATGTAAAATGCATGCAATGCAAGTGAGGGAGGAAATGTGTGTGGGGCAGCAGCCTCTACAAGCTCATCTCAACCTCAAGCCAGAATGAATAACAATAATCATACAGAAAGATAAACATGCTATCAAGCAAACTACAGTAAACTGCAATCATACAGAAGAAATAAAATCATACTATCAAGCAAAACAAACCACATGGGCAAGGGAGCAGGGCTCTATCGAATACCCGCAAGCAAAGCCAAACAATAACAATACAAGCAGAGGGAGCAACTCAACCTTTAGTGCAATCATGCTCATAGATTAAAGTTAGTCTAGATATGGACTTATTCTAATGCATCAAGCAAGTCAAACAAGGCACATCAGCAATACAGAGAAGAAACATACAAGAAAGCAGATCAACCCCTCCCTCTTCCAACTCCAAGCCTCAGCTCTTCTGACAGCAACTCAGTCTTCAGACTTCAATCACTCTTGACAAATATCAATTTGCTTCTCCAGGTTTCAACCCTTCAACATAAGTTTCAACGTATCTTCTTCTTCAAGCTTCAGCTCCTTAATCATTTCCACCTTCAGGCTTCACTCTCAACCACAAGTATCAACTTGATTCTTCAGGATCTCCAAGCTTCAAAGTAAGTATCAACTTATCCTTTGTTCTTCCTACAAGCTTCAGCTTCTCAGAGTAGTCTTTAATCATTTAGAAGTATCAACTTTATCCTTCAGTCTTTAAGCCTCAACTCTTCATTCAGTCTTTACTGGATCTTCCTTGGGTCTTCATTGGGTCTTCAAGCATCAACTCAGTCTTTATGCTTTTCAAGCTTCAGCTACAATGGCAATGCTTAGGGAATCATCCTCTTCCGTACTCTTCAATGAAGTCTTCATCTTCACACTCAAGCCCAACATCTCTCAAGATGCTCAAACCAGAAGAAATCACTTAACTGGATAAGCTAGGATATTAAACTGCTTATTGACCACCAAAGGTGACCTATAAGGGTTTAACATCAAAAGAATGGTTCCCTCAAAAGTTCTACTTCCTAGGTACCATCACTTATCCCTCCAAAGGAGGGAGGTGAATGCCATGGAAGGACTTTTAATCATTGGGAGGAATGGAAGCACAAGATGCTTTCCATGTTTGAGAAAGAACTTAACTAAGTCTAAGCTCTACTAAACTCCTAACCCTAGAACAACAACAAAACAAACAAGCCTTCAAGCTCTCAATCTCCTTCTTCAATCTCCAAGTCTTCCACTATGCTCCTCCATTCTCCACAAAGCAAGACCAAGCCCACCAAGCCAAGCAAAAACCCACAAAGCAAAGCAAAACAAAATACAAGCCCACAAGGGCAACACAAACAGCAATCAACTACAAAAATCAATTAAAAATAGTATACTACTATATTAAAATCTAATATAATTTCTAGGGGATCCTATATGACTACCATTAATACCCTATATGTCCCAATGTCTAACTTGACCTAGAAACCCAAAATTCTAGTGTTATTGTGGACCTATGTTAAGGATTGACCTAATTCTATACAACCTAAAGTCATCTAATCAAAACTAATAAAAAACTAATCACAAAATTATGGAATAAATCCAGAGGGGAGATAAAGTCCTAATCTAACTATCTTAAAAAGAATGGTTCAAAAATATGAAGGGAACTAGCTAAACAAAATTCTACAAATCTATGCATCAACATAAAAGGAATTAAAAGATATTAAAAGAGAAAATACACAAAAAATATTAAAAATGCATGAAATGCAAATGTTTTGATTTTATAATTTTCTTGACATTAACATGAAATATGAGAAAAAATCCCCATGCAAAAATCATTAATTTTCTATTTAATATGATTTTTCAAAGATTAAAGAAAAATGGAGAAAAAGAAAATAAAATGTGAAATGTTTGGTGCAGATAGCAATGGTATGCAGTTCAATATGAGGATGGGCCCTAAATGGGGGTGTCAAAAGCAATGCATGCTAGGCCCAATTTTAATCAGAAAATCAATTAACAAAATATAAAGAAAAGGGAAAACATGCGGTGCAATAAGTAACGAAAAATAGTTCAAAATGCAATGGGCCATGAGAGTGGGGTGGGATTATCATTTAATCACTTAAGCCCAAGATGGTACCATAAGTGATACGCTGCGTTTTGGTTGTCTTCAGACTTCCCTCTTCAAACACGAAATTAAATCCCATCCACACGATCTGATCCCAGTCAATGGTCCACTCTCCATCCAACGGCCATGGAGTTGTCTTCTTCCTTCAGCCAGGGTTTTGAATGAAGAAGCCATGGAAACAGAGCTTCATAGCCTCTCTTCACCATAATCGTATCACCTCAATTCTCAACCAAAATCCATGTTTCAAAACCCTAATCCGTTCTAAATTTCATGCTGATCATGATCATCACCTTAGAATTCAAAGAATCATCCTCAATCTCTAAACCCGATAGTGAATCCAAGTTATGCTCAAATCTCAACTCTAACCATTCTTGAAATTGATTGGCTCAGAATGATCACCTCCTCACACTGGTTAAATCTTGCTATTAAACTCATGTCATATCTCACTATACATCGTGTTCTTGATCAAAACAAAAATGGTGTCACTAACTCAAACTTCACCAAATGATCTCAAACTTTCCAGAATCCATCTCCTACTTGTCTCTAACCATTCTAACCTAACAAATCTAACTAATTATGCTTAAATTAAGGTGTAGAAGAAAAGTTGCAAACCTGTCAAATCTTGAATATCAGATAGGTCAAACCTTCACTTCAACCTCTCCAACTCTTCAGAATCACTCCTTGATTGATGTTAATGCTTCTGTTTGCAAAAGATTTGATCCAAGAAGCTTGAATCTCCAAATCCGATTGTGACTTGCAGCTCCCAAAATCCAAATGCTAACTCTTCAATTCTTCATGATCTTGCCCTCAATTTGGTATGCACACATTCAGTATGATCAATGGAAGGTGTTAGGATTGAAAGAATCAATGGAAATGGTGTGGAATGGAGAAATTGCTCTCAACTTGCAATGGAAGAAATTGAAATGGCTATCTCACTCTCCTCTCTAATCTCTCACCAACCTTGCATCTGAGCAAGTTCTAATCCATATATAGGATGGTTCTAAACCATCCAGAACTTTCTGGAATCATCCAATGAGAATTTGAGATTCTCATGCCATGAGTTTTTGATTTCAATCTATCTCATGTACCATCTCATGCTATACCTCTTGCAGCAGCTTGTTCTGACTTGAAAATCTCCTTAGATGAGATACATGACATGTTAGGATACTTAGCTAGCTTGTGTATTGGTTTTCCTTGTGTTTTGCATTTGTACCTTAATATGCAAGCAATCATTTTCCAAAGCAAGTCCATGATCTAAACCTCAAATCAAAAATGTGGCTGAACAATTGTTTCTAAAATGCTTTTTAGAGTCAAAGTGACCTATTACATGCCATGGTTTGGATGTGTAGCTTGGAAATTTCAATTTCCAACTTTGTTTTATTTAACTTATGCCCCCATTTTAGGTCATTTTTACCATTTTGAGCTACAAGCTTTTTCAACATCTCATGAACTCCTTACTAGCCTTAAAACATCATTTTAAGCATGTTTGATGTTGAAGATTTTTTCATTTGAAGCTTGGAAATAGGAGTTATGGCCTTATGCTTGAAATGACCTATAATCTCCAAATGACCAAAATGCCCATGACTTGTCAAAGCCATAACTTGAGTTCTACAAATCCTATCAAGGACTTCTAGTACTCTATAGAAAGCTAAGAAGATAAGGAACAACATTCATGTTGGCCAAAAGTTCATAAGAATCATCCTTCTTGGGAAAAAGTTGGATGCAAGTTGGGTGACTTTCAAGGCCCCAGATTCACATACCTCAGATGACCTGTAACTTGTCAAAGCCATAACTTGAGCTCTACAAATCCTATCAAGGACTTCTATTACTCAAATTAAATCTAAGAGAATGCTCTACAACATTCATGTTGGGGGTAAGATGAGATGACAATCACATCTTGAGCTAAACTTCCTTGAAGATAGGGGTCAATCTAGGGGATTTTACACTGTCAAGCCTTAGAAACCCTAGCTTGAAACTTCTCAAACTCTTCAATCATGATGAGTTGATCTTGGAATCATCCTTATAGCATCTCAATGCATCAATCCATGATCACATGTCTCTTGGATTAGGTCTCAACCTTCTTCAAATCCTCAGTTGACTTAGGGTTGACCCAGTCAAACCCTAATTGCACCACTCATGGCTGAGCCTTTTTAATCTTGCACAATGACCTGTCTAGGCCTCAAAGTGATCTTCAAAACTTCTCATGAGCTCTCTCAAGACCTCAAGTCCATCTTCATGGCTTCAGCATCATCTGAGGGCTTCCATAACTCTCAAGTTAGGAGACACACACACTTGGTTTCAACCACTCTCTCTGAGGATCTTCTAACTTCTCTGACAAGGATATCAACCCTTGAGCACTTGAATAACCTTCTTGGCTAGCTTCAAAGTCTTGTGGTGCTCTTGATTGGTAATCATACCTCTTGATCTACTGCATACATGTCAATGAAATGCAAATGATAATGCTAATGTGAATGAGATGAACCACAAGCTAGGTAAAGAAAAGTTGGTCAAATTTTGGGGTGCAACAGCTGCCTATAAAAGCAAGTCTTCACCCATCTTCTTCACTTGATGTTTTATCTGAAAGAAATCAACATTCAAAGCTCTCATACTATTCATTTTCTTTCTAAGAATTAATTTCTTCGTTCTTAATATTTAAGTGAAAAATCACAGTTGTGATAAAGCTTTTTAGAAGCAATTTAAACACTTGTATTTATATTACATTTGATTGTAAACCTTAAGAAGATCCAGTTAGGATCAGTAGTTCTTGAGAAGACTTTGAACAGTTGTTCTTAGTGCTTACTATTGTAATTAGTTGATTAAATAGTGGATTAAGTCCTTGATTGAGAAAGGCAAATCACTCTAGGAAGGGTGGACTGGAGTAGTTGAGTTCAACGAACCAGGATAAAAATACTTGAGTTTTTATTTCTAAGTTTTAATCTTCATACTTATTCAACCCCCCCTTCTAAGTATTTTCTCACCTTCAGTTGGCATCAGAGCTCTGGTTCTGTGTGTGCTACCACTTCAAAGTGACAGTAAAGATCCAGTGAGAAAAACTTTGATATATATTTGGTTGTTACTATGGCTGATAATACAATGTCTAACACTAACAACAAATATGAAGAAAGGGACAGAATCAGCACCAAACCCCCTATGTTTGATGGGGAGAAATTTGATTATTGGAACGACAGGATTGAAAATTTTTTCCTTGGCTATGATGCTGATTTATGGGATCTGGTCATAGATGGATATGTTCATCCCACTGATGGGAATGGCAAGAATATAGACAGAAAATCTATGACAGGTGCTCAGAAGAAAGAATTTAGAAATCACCACAAGGCCAGAACAATATTGTTGAATGCAATATCTCACACTGAGTATGAAAAAATTACAAACAGGGAAACTGCATTTGACATGTTTGAATCCTTAAAGATGACTCATGAGGGAAACTCTCAAGTTAAGGAAACAAAGGCTCTGGCTCTGATCCAGAAGTATGAAGCATTCAAGATGGAAGACTCTGAATCTGTTGAAGCTATGTTCTCCAGATTTCAAATACTTACAATTGGACTAAAGGTTCTAGATAAAGGATACTCTACTGCTGATCATGTGAAAAAGATTATCAAAAGCTTACCTACCAGATGGAGACCTATGGTGACAGCGCTGAAAATGGCTAAAGATCTGAACAAGATCTCCTTGGAGGAACTAATCAGTTCACTAAGAAGTCATGAAATTGAACTTGAGGAAGATGAACCTCAAAAGAAAGGAAAATCTATTGCTTTAAAATCTAATAAATCTGCTAAAGCGTTGCAGGTAATAGAGGAAAGCTCTGAAGTTCCTCATCTGAAGATGAAGATGAATTATCCATGTTGTCCAGAAGAATAAACAAACTCTGGAAGCATAAAGGAAAGAAGTTCAGAAACTTCAGGAAGCCTGACCAAAGAAAAGAATCTTCTGGACACAGAAGATCTGGCAAAAAGGAGGTTGTCTGTTATGAATGTAAAGAACCTGGACATTACAAAAATGAATGTCCAAAGGTGCTGAAAGAAAAGCCTAAAAGAAAATTTGATAAGAAGAAAAAGGTTCTGATGGCCACCTGGGATGATTCAGATACATCTGAATCTGAATCTGAGTCAGAAGAAGAATGTGCCAATGTAGCCTTGATGGCAGACATAGAAGATCAGGAGGAAGGAACTTCAGGATCTGAATCTGACTCTGAATCTGACTCTGACGCTGAAGAGGTAATGGCTAAACTCACTAAAGAAGAACTTATCAAAGTGTTATCAGAAGTTCTGAAAAGCTATAACAATATTAAGCTCAAATACAAGAAGCGTCAAAGCAATCTTGTATTTGAGAATAATATTCTCAAATCAGAAGTAGCTGAGCTAAATAAAAAGAACTTAAAATTGAAAAATGATTATGAATTAGCTCAACAAAACTCTGATTCTGAACTGAATCTGAATGCAAAAAAATTTTGGAAAAATATGATTATAGCTTTCAGAAGTTTCTTGCTGAAAGCATAGACAGAAGCAAAATGGCTTCTATGATCTATGGAGTTAGCAGAAATAACAGAAAAGGAATTGGATATGAATCCTCCTCTGGAAAGGATTTAAATCCAAAACCTGTTGATAAAATTATCATCAAGAAAACTCCTTTATATTCACACTTTAAATTTGGTCACTTGAATGATATTGAACAAACACGCTCTGAAAAGAATATTCATGTGTTTAAATCTAAGGCTAGTCAGAATAAACCTTATGTTGAAATCAGAAGTTTAGACAAACCTTCAGAACATCTAACCCTAAAGGACCCAAGAAGATCTGGGTACCTAAAAGTAAAATAATTCATGTTGCAGATGTTCTTAGTAGCAAGGTCAGGACGCCAATCATGGTACCTGGACTCTGGATGCTCACGACACATGACATGAGAAAGGTATATGTTCCAAAGCCTGGAGCTTAGATCTGGAGGTGATGTGAAATTTGGAGGGAACCAGAAGGGCAAGATCATTGGATCTGGCACCATTGGAAATGGTAAACTTCCCTCTATTACTAATGTTTTACTTGTTGAAAGGTTAAAGCATAACTTATTGTCCATAAGTCAATTAAGTGACAATGGTTATGATATTACCTTTAATCAAAAATGTTGTAAAGCTATTAGTCAAAAGGATGGCTCTATCCTATTTAGTGGTAAGAGGAAAAACAACATTTATAAAATAAATCTTTCAGAACTTAAGGTTCAGAATGTTAAATGCCTCTTGTCTGTTAATGAAGAGCAATGGGTCTGGCACAGAAGATTGGGGCATATTAATATGAGACGTATATCTCAGATTAATAAACTTAATCTTGTCAGAGGACTTCCTAATCTGAAGTTCACCTCAGATGCTCTTTGTGAAGCATGCCAAAATGGGAAGTTTTCAAAATCATCTTTTAAATCAAAAAATGTTGTTTCTACTTCCAGACCACTAGAATTACTTCATATTGATCTGTTTGGACCAGTGAAAACTGCATCCATCAGAGGCAAGAAGTATGGATTAGTCATTGTTGATGATTATAGTAGATGGACATGGGTAAAGTTCTTAAAACACAAGGATGAGTCACATTCTGTGTTCTTTTACTTCTGTAAACAAGTCCAGAATGAAAAAGATTTCAAAATTATAAAAGTCAGAAGTGATCATGATGGTGAATTTGAAAATAAATATTTTGAGAAATATTTTAATGAAAATGGCATTGCTCATGATTTTTCCTGTCCTAGAACTCCACAACAAAATGGAGTTGTAGAGAGGAAAAATAGAACTCTGCAAGAAATGGCCAGAACCATGATCAATGGGACTAATCTGGCAAAACACTTTTGGGCAGAAGCAATTAACACAGCTTGTTACATTCAGAACAGAGTGTCTGTAAGACCTCTTCTGGAGAAGACTCCATATGAACTGTGGAAGAACAGAAAGCCCAACATTTCATATTTTCATCCTTTTGGATGTATTTGCTATATGTTAAATACTAAAGAAAATCTAAACATGTTTGATTCCAAAGTACAGAAGTGTTTCATGCTTGGATATTCTGAACGCTCTAAAGGCTACAGAGTATACAACACTGAGACACAGATTGTGGAAGAATCTATTCATGTTAGATTTGATGATAAGCTTGGCAATAAAAAGCCAAAGCAGTCTGAAAACTCTGCAGATAGAGAAGTAGTCTTCACAGACTCTAAAGGCTCAGAGGCAGACAAAGCTCAAGCGAAGGAACCAGAAGCAACGCCAGAACCTACTTTATGTATTGCTTAAGTCAGAGCACCAAGGTAGATCTTCCATATATTTTGTTTATGCACTTATGGAATCATATAAATGCCTCTAGAGAATATGTGAAAGAAAAAGGTCAGAAGATCAGAACCTGGATTCCTTTTGGAAGGTTAATCTCAGATCTTCTAACAGAAAATGGACTTGTAACTGCTCTGTATGCTGCTGGAGTCACAAAAGAACTGGAATTCATTCTTGGAAAGCCTATGAATGCCAAAAGTCTTCAGAGACTAAAAATAGTGGAAGAACTCACAACAGCACCCAAGAAGCTGAACATTACTGAACTTAGTCAGAAGAGAACCCCTGTAGATGACTACCCTCTGTTCAATGCTGAAGAACCAAGGGAAATTATAGTAAGATATATTGATGGTTGCAAGGCAGAAGGAAAGCTTATTCCTGCTGATATTATAAAGAGAGCAAGGGAACCATTTCCTGTTGTAGTAGAAGAGACACCAAGAAAGAGAACTCAATCAGAAGCAGAAGCTGCACCTGTTCAGAAAAAGCCCAAGGTTGCTGAGAAGCCACAGAAGCTGCTAAAGAGGAAAGAATCTGGAGACACTCCTTCTGTTACTGCTAAACGCATCAAAATTAAAGGTACTAAATCTTCTGTATCTTCTGCAAATACTATTGTTATAAATGATTCAACTGTTAAGTCTATTCCAAAACCACCTACTACACAACAACAATCTGTTACTGCTCCACCTCATGTTTCTGTTCCATCTCCTCAAAAATCATCTAATCCTATTTCCATGTCTCCTGTAAAACAATCATCTATACCTCAACCATCAACAACAAAACCAAAAATTTAGACTCCACAACCAGAAATTCCAACCAAACAATCTGTACCACAACAACAACCATCATAAAAACAACCCACAGAACAACAACAACCAGAAAAACCATCTGCACAACAAAAACCATCTGAACAACTCAAAGAAAAGCTATCTGAACAACAACAACAACCACAAGAAAACCAACCACAAAAACAATCTGAACCTCAAAAACCATCTGAACCTCAAACACAACAACAAGAGAAACAACCACAATCAAAAAATCCACCATCCAACACATCTGAACCCACTGCATTTGTACCAGTTACTTCTGAACCTATAAAAGTCACATCTGATCCACCCACATCAGACCCACCTACATTTGAACCCTCATCAAAATCTTCTGAAAATCCTTCAGAGTCAACCAACTCATCTGGAACCAACATCCCTAAGACAGAAGTTCTTGATGTTACACCACTCAAAACTGTGTTTCAAGTGTCTTCTACCTCTTGCACACCAACCACATCATCCAATTCTTCAGAATCTGATATACACCAAGATTTTCTAATATCCCCCTCTCACAGAGATTCTGAGGTAAACCAACCAGAACCCCTTGTATCTTCTAAAGTTCTTATTCCAGATCCTACTCCCACACCTAAACCATCATCTGAAATCCTCATTCCAAATCCTATCCCAACATCTACACCAAGAACAACTGTAACTTCTGCCTCGTGCGACCAATTCTCATCTTATCTTCACAACCTCTCCTATGGTTTCAAACTCAAAGATTTCTATGACAGAGTTGAACCATCTGACCCTATCACTCCTTTAAAACCCAAACTTACAATCATCCTACCATCTGTGCTTCTAACCTATATTCAATCAATGTCAGAAGTAGGTTCATTAGATACAATGTCATACTCTGCTAAATCTGAAAAAGTTGTTACTTCTGCTAAACCTATTTCATCTGCTAAACCTGATACTTCTGAAAAACCTGCAAAATCTGCTTTCCAACCTTACTCTAATAAACCCTTTGATGTGGTTTCCTATCACACCAAAGCAAAACCAAATCTGTTGAATGCCTTAAACAGATCAAAACCTGACAAATCCCGTGAAATTCCTTTCATACCATACTACCCTCCTCCTCTGATCTCCATTCACAAATCCATATTTCCACCTACTCCCCAATAAAAGTCAATTACCTTGGAGACTCTGTTACACCCCAGACCTAGACTAAATGTTGATCATTTATTTACATGTTTTTTGCAAGAAATACAGATGTATTTAGGTACTATACAAAGGAAGTGTTCAGCAACAATGGATGCAATAGAATCTAATGTCATCTGAAATGGCTTCATCAACAAATTGAACACTGTAGCATCAAATCTGAAGAACATATGTTCTAATGATGCGAAGCTCAGATTTGCTGAAGCTACAAGAAGTCTGTTTTGGACTGTCAAGAGATCTGGACCATTACTTCTTACAGATGCTCCTCCATCATCAGAAGAAGCTACTGAATCTACATCTGAAGACAACCCTCTGGCCATGACTCTGATAGAACATCCTTCTAGCTCTACTTCTCCAAGCTCTAAAGCCCCTATGGAAATTGACTTTGTTCAAGCTTCAGAAACTGTTGAACCTTCTTCATCTGAGATTAAGAAAGAACATCTAGATCTTGAGGATAAGATTGTTGTTCTGGAAGCTGGTCAATCAGAAATCAAGTCATGGATGGCAAAACAGGATAAGAAGTCTGAAGACATGACTCAGTGGATGTCACAACAGGATCAGAAGAATGAAACAATGGCTAAGTGGATGTCAAAACAAGAACAGTCCTCTTCTGAGATCACGGATCTGTTGAAGATGCTTTTGTCAAAACACTCTTAGTTTTTCTTTTTTTTCATTCTGATGTTTGCTTATGTATTTTGAATATCTTCTAATGTGTGTCCTCTTGCTCTGAACTGTATTGAATGAATGTTTCAAAGTTTTCTCCACATGATTTATCTCATTTACTGTTTCCTTTTATTTGTCTTTTCAAAGTTATTACATTTTGCTTATGACAAAAAAGGGGGAGAAAATATAGATCTGAACTGTTTAATTAAACTTCACCAGAATGAAACTTCAGACATATCTATTTAATCTAACATTAAATCTGAGTATTTCAGAACATTTGATAAGTACACTCTATAAAAGAAACTCTGAGACTCTTAGATCATTTGACAATTATCAAACTCTGACTCTGAAATTTGCAAGACACTCTGACTCTCAAATGTTAAAAAACAATCAAGCTCTAACTCTGAAAATTACTCAAGACAAAAGGGAAGTTTCTATTCTTTATTTGTATTTAATTCAGGGGGAGATTCATCATCTCAGGGGGAGTTATAATTTTTATATTTTCAATTAAACAAAATTTCTGATGTTTTTGTCATCATCAAAAAGGGGGAGATTGTTAGAACACCAATTGGTTCTTAATAATATCTCTATGTTTTGATGATAACTATTATGAAATTTTATAATTAAGAATTATATACTCTAAAATTTGCTTGAGAGTTTTTACTTCAGATAGTAAAGGAATTAACACTCTAGAAGCAAATCAGAATTGAACATAAGAAATTTGCTAGACTCTGAAGCGCCAGATGCATCCATTAGAAGATTCTGATTGCTGCCAACAGAAGATCCTGAGCGTAGCCTCCAGAAGATTCTGAAGCAGAAGCTCCAGAAGGATCTGAAGCAGAAGCTCCAGAAGAATCTGAAGCAAGTCAGAAGCATCTGAACCAAAGAAGAATTCTGTATGAAGAGTTTTCAAAGCATAGTTACTACAGAAGATTCTGAAAGTACTAAAGCTGCCAGTACTGAGGATCTGACTCAAATATGCTCTGATCTTAAACACGCTAAAAGCACACCTGTTGCAGAAGACTCTGATTCAGCAAAAACTCTGATCAACATCAGAAGGCTCTGATCAAATTAGACTCTGATGAAATTTGCTGAAAATTGAAGAAGAATTATTCAAAGATTATATCCGTTGGAATGATCCAAACGACTCTTTCCTTATTTATGCTAGACACAAGAACACAGACAAAAATGATTTTTCTGTGCTTTCTTCTTCTAGGAAAGGTCACTTGATGTGAAGACAAAAAGGCTCAGACCTTTTGGACACTCTTCTCAACGTGAAGCTCTCCTTGGATCAGCTGCCTATAAAAGCAAGTCTTCACCCATCTTCTTCACTTGACGTTTTATCTGAAAGAAATCAACATTCAAAGCTCTCATACTATTCATATTCTTTCTAAGAATTAATTTCTTTGTTCTTAATATTTAAGTGAAAAATCACAATTGTGATAAAGCTTTTTAGAAGCAATTTAAACACTTGTATTTATATTACATTTGATTGTAAACCTTAAGAAGATCCAATTAGGATCAGTAGTTCTTGAGAAGACTTTGAACAATTGTTCTTAGTGCTTACTATTGTAATCAGTTGATTAAATAGTGGATTAAGTCCTTGATTGAGAAAGGCAAATCACTCTAGGAAGGGTGGACTGGAGTAGTTGAGTTCAACGAACCAGGATAAAAATACTTGAGTTTTTATTTCTAAGTTTTAATCTTCATACTTATTCAACCCCCCCCCCCCTTCTAAGTAATTTTTCACCTTCACACATCTGCTTCAACATAGCAACAATCTCATATATGTCCATTGTTCCCCCTATCACATATAACCAATATTTCCCCTAAAGGCGAAAACCTAAATCTCCTAAAGTCCAAACCTCAACTACCTAAGTTCACACATCCCTCTCAAGAGGAAAACCCAAATCATCTGGCAGACAACTACGAACTATCCAAGTTCACACATTAGAAACACATACAACAGAAGCCACACATATGAGAAACATATAAAGTAGAAGCCATACATATTACTCATAACATTAGAGTAAATTAGGGTAAAGATGTTTTGTTTCAAAGAAAAGCATGTCAAGATTAGATTTTGTTAATCCTTTTTAAACCTATATGATTAATCAAGCATGCGAACTTAGTTTCAATCAATAAAATCGTGTATCCTTGCGAATCCGTTCATTTCTAAAGCGGGTCCGTGAATATTATTGTTTTAATTTCTAGATGATTTCTTTAAATAGTAACTGAAACAAACAAACATAAAGATCGATACAAAGCGAATATTAACTTCCAAATCTATGTCTAGAGTTCATTGGTTAATAGATGAAAAAAATAGATCAAGACTTGGAAAATCTATGTATAGAGTGATTCAAAGCATAAATACATCATTGAAGCAAATATCTTCATCATTTATTGATCATAACCTTGTTCACATACAAAAGATCAAGATAAATACATAAAAGTAAGATTAACTACCTCTAATCGTTACACAAAAGTTTTTAGCTACCCATCACCCTGGTAGCTTGATCAACATGTAAGAAAAGAAGCTTTGTTAGGATTAAAGTCGAAGAATCGAGGATTGATGCTCCAAAGACTTGATTATCACTTCTCCAAGAGTTTCTAAGGTTTTTGACCTAGAAAACCCTTTTTCTCTTTCTCAAATGCTGAAAAGTGTGAAAAGGTACAAGTTGTTGAAAATATCTTCCAAGTGATATATTTATAGACAAGGCCACTTGGTGCAGTAAGCGGCACCGCGCTAAGTGCCCTAATAGGGGCGCTAAGCAGGATCAGAAGAACACAAATTATTTCCTAGGAAGTGCGCTAAGCGCGATAGGAGCTCACTTATGAAGTTTTGAGACTTTAGCTACTAGATTTTTCATGAGCACGCTGGTCTTGCGCTGAAAAGCTCGCATAGCGCGCTATGCCGACTTGAAAACTTGAAAACTTGCTTTTCAGTCCTTCTTTCTTGCACCAATTGTTTCTATCATCAAAAATAGCCAAGAAGAACTATTAAAGAGCATCAAAATGCTCAATATTCACAATATTTACACTAAAATAGAAAATTAAGATAAATACATTTAAACCACTATATTTTAGACTAAACTTTCAAGAAAACCAATTGAAAGGGCCATAAAATCAAGTTAAAGTATGCACAATTATGCCCTTAACAATTGCAACTCCTTCAAACTCAAAAAATATAAAGAGATCATATGTCAGGACATGTGGTCTGACATCACATTGTTGCACCCCAAAATTTGACCAACATTTATTCATCCATCAAGTGTTTGAAGTTTGATGCCTTCATCAGAAAGTTCAAGAGATCCTCAGAGGAATTGGTTGAAACCAAGATTGTGTGCCTCCTAACTTGAGAGTTGTGGGAACTCCTCAGATGATTCTGAGACTATGAGAGTGAACTTGAAGCTTTGAGGAAGCTTATGAGATGTCTTGAAAGCCATCATGAATCCTAGAGAGGTCATTATGCAAGAATTCAGAAGATTCAACAATGAATGGATAATTAGGGTTTTGACTGGGTCAGTCCTGGATCAGCTGAAGATTTGGAGAAGGTTGAGACCTAATCCAAGGGCCATGAGATCATGTAATGATGTATGGAGATGTTATAAAGGTGATTCCTAGACCAACTCATCATGATTGAGGAGTTTGAGAAGTTTTAAGCTAGGGTTTCTAAGGATTGTCAGTGTAAAATCCCCTAGTTTGATCTCTATCTTCCAGGCAGTTTTAGCTCAAGATGTGATTGTCATCTCATCTTCCCCACAACATGAATATTGTAGAGCTTGTTCTTAGCTTTAATTTTAGTAGTAGAAGTCCTTGATAGGATTTGCATATCTCAAGTTATGGTTTTGAGAAATTACAGGTCATCTGAGGTATGTGAATCGGGGTCCTTGAAAGTCACCCAACTTGCAGACAACTTTTGCCCTAGTAGGATGATTCCTATGATCTCTTGGTCAACATGAATGTTTAAGAGCATCTTCTTAGATTTCTAGAGAGTACTAGAAGTCCTTGATAAGATTTGTAGAACTCAATTTATGGTTTGAACAAGACAGGGGTATTTTGGTCATTTGGTGATTATAGGTCATTTTAAGCAAGGGCCATATCTCCTATTTCCAAGCCTCAAATGAAAAAACTCAAAACATAAAAGTTGTTCAAAATGGGATTTTAAGCCTATAAAAGTGGTCATGGGTTGTTGAAAATGCTTGTAGCAAGGATTTACAAGATTGGGTAAAAATGACCTAAAAATGACTTATAAGTTAAATGAATCCAAGTTGGAATTTGGTTTGGGAGATCCACAAATCCAAAACAGGTCATCCAATATGTCATTTTGACTCCAAACATCCTTTTAAAAACAATGGTTCAAGTAGAATTTTGATTTGAGGTCTTAAAATGGGGGCTACTTTGTAAAGTTCATGCTTGCATATTAAGGAACCTTTGAGAAACTTGGCATAAGGCAAAGTTTAGCTTGTTTTTTCACCCATTCAATCCCAATATCTCATGTAAGGAGTTTTTGACACAAAATTGAATGCCTTAATTCATGAAAGGAGATAATCCCACATATCACTTCAAGAGAAGTTCCATAACATTCTAGCTCTTTCCATAAGTTTCTAGACGTTTCCATTGGTTGTTATAAAAAGAGCGAATCACAATGAGGAAAAGGTTGGTGAAAGTTGCTGAATCCATTGGAGAGAGCGAGGGAGAAAGTTCCATTTCAAGATTCCTTCAAAATCAAGCTAGCTTTCATTTCTTCATCCACAAGCCTCATCCATCTCAATTCTTGCAAACAGAAAGATATCCACCATTGGAGGAGCATTTGGAGAAGATTACAAGTCTTGAATCAAGCCCTAACATCACTCACCATTGATACTTAACAGGTTGGTAACTTGCTCCATAGATCCTCATTTAGGTGCATACTGTTAGATTTCTAGGTGTAAGGATAACATGCTAGGTTAGGTGATGATTTTCTGAGGATTTGAGAGAGATCCATGGAGTTTCGTGGCAGGGTGCCATTTCTTGCAAGATTAAGAACCAGTTGTATATTAAGTTTTAATTGGTATGTGATAGTATAGAATGATGAGGGTAACATAAGGAACAAGTTTAGATCATTGGATTTGAGTTTGGTTAAGGTTGATCACAGAGAAAAGAGGTTGAACCCAGGACTTTGAGCTATCGGGCTAGGAGCTACAAGATGTTTCAGTGGAAGATATGAGCATGGTTAGAATCTTGGTAACACGTAGAGCATTTTTGCCTTTGGAAGTTTGTGATTTCATTGAGTAATGGAGGAGAACGAAGGAGTTGAAACTCTGGCATGGAGTTAGGGTTTCTGAAACCCTAGATGGTGTTTTGGAGAAGACGGGTTTGTAACCGTTGGATCGTCTCAGAATTTTGACTTCTTTATCTAATCTAACGGGCGTGATTCAATTTAGAAAACGGAGGGAAAGCTTGAAGCTAAACGCTGCGTTTGAATTAGTTGGGAGTTCTGGGCTTCAGAAATTCTTTGATACCCACACCCCCTCGCTGGGCCCAATTCAATTTTACACTATAAATTGTTGCTATTCGTACCGCTGGTGTATTGATTTTCTGTTAATTTTTTCTTTTAATTTTGCTGAAGCGCATGGGCCTAAGCCATTCACTATCTGCACCCCCAGGTTCTCAGCCCATCATGATAATAACTGGGCGCTTCTTCTATTAACACCCCCATCCTATTTTTCTCATATTTTCTTATTTTAAGTTCTTTTAATATTCTTGCATTTTATAAAAAACATATAAAATGGAAAATTGATTATTTTTTAATGCTTGTTTTTTCTACATGTTCATGATTTTGTCTAGAAAAATACCAATAAATAAAATTCCATTTTATTTTTCTTTTAATATTTTTAGAATATTATTCATTTAAATAGCCTTTTTAATTAATTTTAGTTTGATACTTAATTTTGTAGAATTTCCTTTAGGACCTTCCCTTAGGATTTTTTAGCCATTCTTTTTGGCATGATTAGATATTGAATCATAGTTCATATAGGATTTAATTCATGATTTTTAGATTAAAATTTGATTAGTTTGTTTAGGCTAGCATTAGCACTCAAAATTAGGGTTTTAGGTTGCATAAGTAGATTTGAACAATTTTGTTTTGGGTTTTATAGGCCAAATTAGAGTATGGGGAATACATGGGTTAAGGGTAGGTATGTGTAGAATCCCCTAGAATTTTACTAGAATATTATATAGTATTTTAGTATTTTTAATTGATTTTTGAATTTATGGATAGTATGTGTGTTGCTTAAGGGCATAGTTTGTATTGTTTTGCTTTCTTTCCTTCTCCTTTGAGTGTGTGAGCTTTGAAGATTGAGTTGAAGACCTTGTGGATCATCATTGAAGACTTTGAAGACCTTGAAGAGGAGCTTAGCTTAGCTTTTGTTTGTTCTGTTTATGGGACCATAAGTGCATAGGTAGAGCTTTAGATAGAATAATTCCATTCAATAAACAAGGAGTGTCTTGTTCACCTCCTTCCTTCTCTATGATATAAAGTCCCTTAAGGGTATTCACCTCTCTCCTTTGGAGGGATTAGTGACCTTGCCCTATGAGGTAGAACTTTGAGAGAGCCTTTCCTTTTGATGTTAAGTCCTCAATGGCCTCCTTTGGAAGTCAGTGAGCACTCTAACATCCTCCCCTCATCTTGTTGACTGAGTCTTGTTTGATGGAGCATTTGGGTTGTTGAAGATAGCAATGAAGAGTATTGAAGATTTGATTGAAGATCTAAAAGCCATTGAAGATAGAAGCTGAAGCTTTGAAGAGGATGATTCCTTGGAGATTGTTGAAGTCTGAAGACTTTGTGAAGATCAAGTTGATACTTGAAGATCCCTGAAGATAGTGAAGCCTGAAGGTGGAGCTGATCAAAGAAGCTGAAGCTTAAGGGAGAAGATGAGTTGATACTCATGTTGTAGGGTTGATACCTGGAAAGCACTTGATGATTGAAGTCTGAAGACTGAGTAGCTGCTGGAGGAGCTGAGGCTTTCTTCTGTTTTTCTTTTTTGTATTGTATGTTTTGTTTGATTTGTCTGTTGCATTAGATTAAGTTCATCTAGAATAAGTTCAGTCTAGGAGCATGATTGCACTAGAGGTTGAGTTGCTCCCTCTGCTTGTATTGTTATTGCGTGGCTTTGCTTGCGGGTATTCGGTAGAGCCCAGCTCCCTTGCCCATGTGGTTTGTTTGCCTGATGGCATTTCATTTCTTTTATCTGTATGATTGCAGTTTACTGTTCATTGCTTGATAGCATGTTGTTTATTTTTCAGTATGATTACTGTTATTTCATGACTGGCTTGAGGTCGAGACGAGCTTGTGGAGGCTGAAGCCCCACACACATTTCCTCCCTCACTTGCATTGCATGCATTTTACTGTTAAGCTGATGCTTTGTCTGTTTTGGTGTATCATTGACATGATCCCTTAGGACTCTCATTTCCTTTGATAAGGATTTGATGATAGACTTTTAGGTTGAAACCTATGCATGACAACTTCTAGGAGTTCCCTGTTCAAACCTCGACCATAGGATGAATCCATGGCATGATAACAGTAGGACTTGATAGTCTCCTTCCTAGTTGGGCCTATTCTCTTCTCATCTCAAAACAGTTAAGATACAGTAATCATGAATGATTCCTTTCGTACGTTACGAGCCTTAAGCTATCTGAGGTTGGATGTTTAGTATGGTACCCTTTGGGTGACATGCGACGCATTCACTCTCAGGTCATAGTCTCTAGTGCGGTTGAAATCGCAAACACAATAAAAAACACTTCTTTCAGGAAATAAGTCGTAGTTTCCCGAACTACGTGAGCTCTGATCTTCCATGCAGTGTGGAAGTACGTAGGCACAAGATGGCGAAGTCTTGGCGAGCTACCTTTCCCCGTAACCCTTCGTAGGCCGAACTACGTTGACTCTGATTTCTCATTCTCTGATGAGAATACGTAGGCATAAAGTGCGACGCTTTGCCGAGTCATTTTTCTTTTCTCTTTGAGCCAGCCTTGATAGGTAGATAGAATAAAACCAACCCGTCCAAGTAAACAAGCAAGCGTGGATCCCGTCGAGTACGACGGACGTGAGGGGTGCTAATACCTTCCCCTTGCGTAACCGACTCCCGAATCCAGACAATCATTGCGATGACCTTGTCTTACCCTTTTTCGTCAGGTTTTTCCGATCGTTTCCTTTCCCGCTCTGAGGGATAAATAACGAAAGGTGGCGACTCAACTGTCATGCCGGCACCTTATTTTCGCGCAAGCGACAGCTGGCGACTCTGCTGGGGACTTGATAGTTTCCTAGGGATCCAACGTCTCGAAAGCGAGTCAGTTTTGGGATCCAACGTCCCTTAAGAGAGACAATCCTACCGCTTGTGTGTTTGCTTGTTGGGTTGCGTTTATTTATCGCATTTTTACTTCTCGCACTTTATTTCCCGCATTTTATTTTCAGTATAATATGATTATTGGTGCTGTTGTGGGATGGGAGTTCTGATGAGTGAGAAGGCAGACCCAGGCTTGAGTGCACCATAGACTTAGAGTGGAAATTAGTGGGCGCGTGCTTGCTTTGCAGGCACTAGTGTCGCATGAAATCCACGCTCATACGAGGTTCATCCGGTTGGCTTCACTTTCAACCCTTTGGGTTGAAACGGTTGCTGGTTTGGTGGATTGTCGACTCTGGGGACCGATCATTTGTGATTCAGCTAAGTGAGGCCTCTTCAGGACTTGATGATGCCACTCCTTCTGGGAATCGTATCGTCAGTTTTGAAAGTCTGTGACGCTGATGAACGCATAGGATGCCGTACCTTGAGTCAGTTTAGGTCCATACCTGTGAGTGGGATTGGGTTTGTTGCAGGAAACTTAGACCTTCAGACTACCTGGTTTTCTTGACAGTGAATCAGTTGTATTGGTACCAGGGTTTCTCAGTTGCAGATTAGTCTGTTCTTGATAGAGCAGGTTTTGATCAGAGGATCTTATCATCAGGTGTATGTCTGTTCTTGATAGAGCAGGTCTGATCAGAGTATCAGCATCAGTGGTTTGTTCCGGATAGAGCAGATTTTGAGTGGGGTCTGAAGATCTCATCAGCAGTTGTATGTTTGTTCTTGATAGGGCAGATTTTTGATTTGGGGTCTGAAGACTTCATCAGCAGATATCTCTTGATCATACATCTGAGGCCTTTATCATCAGACTTTTGTTCTTGACAGAGCGGAATTATGATCCCGTGTATATGGTCCTATCAGATGGTTGTTCCTTGCAGATCAGATTTGTTGTCCTGCGCCAGGGTTTTCTTCTCATCAGTGGTCGTGGTTTTGTTGATACAGAATCTCCACAGTAGTTACCCGGATATATTATTGCATGACTGCATTTTGCATTAGTTCGCATATTCATGTTTGCATTCCATTAGCATGTGTCTGTGCCGCAGGCGCATTTCGTACCCTGATTCTGGTGTTCCGAGCAATATGAGATATTTTCTTCCATGAATGCATCCAGTCTTGTCACTGCATTGGCACTATGTTGGCACGTTGACACCACAATTAGGGGTGATCTCCTAAACGTACAGACACCCATGGCATTAGCATAATTCATCTTGCATGACAGAAGTCGGGGCTTGTCTTCTAACCCTTGTGTTTGCAGGTTTGACTCAGAATCGAGCAGCTCAGACTAATGGAGCAAGTACAAGCTGAGTTGGGGAAAATCCAAAGCCAGTTGGGGCAGGTCATGAATGACATACAGGCAGTGCGCCTGGACCAGCAAGTACTCAGAGAAGAGAATCAGCAGCTGCAGAATCAATTGAGCTTTCTCATGGGAGTGGTGAGAAGTATGCTAAAAAAGAAGAGTGATCGAGCACCCGAGGTGGGGACCGAAGTGCTTCCTCCATTGCCGTCAGTGCCACCTGTGCTGAAGCCAAGTGGACCTCATGGACCCTCTACACAGCATGAAGCTCAAGACCTGTCTCGTCGGCAGCCACGCCAGGCATCTCAGCATAACCCTGAAGGTCATAATCAAAAGAAGAAGTTACTGGATAGAGCTGTGGACCCAATACCTGTGAGTTATGCCCAGCTATTGCCACTGTTGGTTCAGAACCATGTTCTCAAGCTTCGGACTTTGGATCCACCAGATGACGTGTCACCAGACGTCGATCTCAGCACACATTGTGATTTCCACTCAGGAGCACCGGGGCACCATGTTGAAACATGTAAGGCTCTCAAGAATAAGATTCAAGACCTTATTGACTCAAGGACAATTAGGCTTGTGTCGGGCGGCATGAGAGCATCGGGAAAGTTTATCCCGTACCCTGCAGGAGAGGTGAATGATTCCACTCCTTTTCCTGAAGCTGAGAAAGATCTTGAATATGACCCGCGACTTTTGGTGACTGAATCGCCTCGCTCGCAGTTTCTACCTGGATCAAGTTCAAGGATGCAAGCGCCTAAACAAGGGACCGTTGCCATTCAGAAACGACGACCTCTTACTCCTGGGCGGAAAGAATACCAACACCAGAATCAGAAGAGGCCTCGCAACCACTTGGAGCGAAGGAATGCTTCTTTCCATCCAGTGCCTGTGCCGTATAGCCAGATTCTTCCACAGCTGATTCAGAATTCATTGGTGGAACCGAAAGCTCTCCAGTCCGTGCCAGAGCCTTACCCTCCAGGGTACAATCCCCATGCTCATTGTGGTTACCATGGTGGATCTCTGGGGCATTCAACTGAAGATTGCAAGGCTTTTCAGGCGAAAGTGCAACAGTTGATCGATAAAGGGTGCATTTCCATCCCCGAAGGAGTTTTGGTTGTGCGTGACAACCTCTCAGCTGTCTGAGCTTGCAGATTCAGAGGGTTATGTTCAGAAGCCAGTGGTCCAGACAGGCAGACGTCCTCAGCATTGGCAGTCCTCAGATCTTTTACCATTTGCATTTGTAGTTTCTTTTCTGTTAGTTACTACTTGCTGTTAAACATTGTATGTTTCGAATGGTAATATTAATAAAGTGACTATGCATTTTTTCTGAATTAGTTATGTCGTTGTCACTCATTTACTGCATTGCACTGACACTTGCATTTTATTCACTCTACTTTATCACTATGATTAGCAAAGATTGGAGGGAGGATGATGAAACCGAATACTCATAGCCGATGATCGTATTGCTTTCAGATAAAACCTTGCCGATAACGTATAAGGCATTGTTTCAAATCCCCTAAACACCGGAGAGATAAGGAAGAGAATCCCTTGTTAACCACTTTGAGCCGAGAAGTAGGAGTTTCTTTCAGACTTGTTAAACCCTCACATCTTAACCCGGGGCAGGATAGTTGTCAGTTAGCTTGATCGAGCGTTCAAGTCTTATAGAGGAGTGTTGTCCTTCGAGGACTAATCACATCATATTCCTCTCCAGAGGTCGTACCTCATCAACCACAATGGTTAAACCTCACCAACCAGGAGTGAAACAGTTATAATCCTTTCGGAGCAATCAAGACAACCGGTGTCGCACGACTCGTTCCAAAAGAAGAAAAAAAAAGGAATAAGAAAGCCCGCTAAGTAAAAAAGAAAAAGCTAGAAAGCAAATACTTAGGCAAAAATTAGGGCATCCCTCTGGACTTCAAAAGAAAAATCGAAAAGAACTCTGAAGAGTCAGTCCAGGCAAAAATTAGGGAATCAAAAGAATGAAAAAGAAAGGATTATAAAAAAGGAAAAATCCTCGAACAAGGACGAAGTCGTGTAGATACAGACACCGAAAACGAAAAAGGAGTAACCGTCACTCCGAAAACCTTGTGAATTCATTAACCAGTTGTCCCCAATGTTCAACATACCTCTCGAAGAGGCGAGCGCTCGAGCTAAGTTAGCTGGACTTTAGGATCGGAGATCATCACGTAGAAGGGGTGGGTACAAATTATAATTTGAGCCAAATATCCTTTGTTTCACGAACCGTGAACCCAACCACGATACAACCCTTAAAAGACCTAATTGAGGCAGGGTTTATTCTGAAAGCGCATTACGATAAGGTTGAGTAACATGACTCCTGCATGATTTGCTAATCATATCCTTATTGCATTTTTCACTGATCAAATCAGCACTACGTTTGAACTCTTGAGTTCATTCGTTACTCACTAGCATGACACGTAAATGAGTGACAGTACATTTTTTCGAAATTTGCATGAACACTGCATTAAAATTACCATCCGTGAATAAACAATTTTAATCGCAGGTCAGTAGCTGATATGGAGGAACTTCAACAGGGAATAGTCAATCAGGACTGAATCGTCAGAGGTCTGGATTAGAATGGTATGCTGCGAAACCCTGTGAATCTGGGGCATTGACTTCCTGTGAGTTTGGAATTAGTTTGTCTGAGGACAAGTCCCGAAGTATCGGTTGATTAGGGGACCGTTTGTTGATCGGAAGTGAATCTTCTCGAGACCCAATCAGGGGCAGTTATCCAGAATTCTTGCGATTTGAGGGCGGATCCCTCTAGTGTTCAATCAGAGCATGTTGAGTCGCTCATCGCTCGTTCAGGGGCAAACTAATTCAGAGATATTGAAGCCAACCATGCTGAGAGTTGATTAGCGGAGGATGAATCCTTCCGTTGTACAGATGTTGGGGCAAGCCATCTGAGGATTGTCTTGTTGCCAGTTGTTTTCTGTTCAGAACGAATTATTCCCAAGAGTCGGATTGGGGCAAGTTGAATTGTACTAGGGCAGTTGTTCAAATGAGTTTGTTCGCCCTAGCAAGAATTGAGTGTCGGAGAGTCGTGTCCTTACCCTGCCAAAACCTGAGCCTTCTGAAGAAGCCTTGCTGGCATTGGATTGTTATCCTACAGCCCAACCTGTTACTCGGCTCCATGATTGGTAGTCTGTATTCCCTGTGTTGATGTTGTTGAATCAGGAGTATTTTCTCAGCAGAGATGTACAGTTTGAGGTTTTTTCCCCTGAGCAGTTTGAGACTACAGCAAATTGAGATGGCATTCATCCCGTATCAGAATAGGATCAAGATTATCCTCAGCAGGGTTTGATTGATATTCCCGGCAGAGTATGGACATCCCAAGCATTGAACGTTGATTGGCCTGATGTGCTATTTTCCCAAGTGGGTTGAGACTGAAGCTTTCCCTGACCGGCAGATTTGGGTTTATTTCCCCAGCTGTGGGACTGATGCACTGTTGTATCCCCACAGAGTCCGAGTTTGACTCCTTTCCCTCCGAGTCTAGGTCATTGACTCATTCCTCAAGAAGAAGTCAACGGTGATTTCCTCATTGAATAATCTCTAGCCGCGTAGATTTTGATCTCAGCCAGTGAAGAGTTATTTCTCAGCAGATTGCGTCGTACCCTATAAGGACTTAGGGTGTTCAAAAAGGACCGTTCAGGGTCGTTTTCCTCGGTGAAGTGAGATTCAAGTTTAGTGATCGATTGTTATCTTCCGCAGATGTCAGAGGTGTTCCCTTGATAGAATCAGTACGTCTCTAGCAGGGTTGCACCACGAGTGGCTAAGGATTGATATCCCCAGCAGCGTTGATATACAGATATTCTTCATCAGACTTGATAGTCCAGCAAGTGTTACCCAGAAGGGTCAGTCTCCGTAAGGCCTATGCAAGATTACCCTCAGCAGACCAGGATTGATATCCCCGAGAGGATGGTTCCTCTTCCCAGCATTTATTTTGCTGGGGCATTTCCTTGCATCATTGCATAACAAAAGTGTAGCATTTCCGTTTCGCACGGAGCATTACACTCATCCATGCATTTCCCAGCATGCGCATATTGAAACACGAACCAGGTGGTTAGCTTTTCCCAGGCAGAGGTGATTCTCTCTCCCCAAGCAGACGTGTCCTGAAGGAACGTCATATTCTCAGCTGAGTCGCGCGCTGAAGCAAGATTTCTTTTCCCCCGCACCGGGTCACAAGTGCAGATTTCATAGAAATGTTCGGGTGCCGAAGCTCGTGTTTCCCCAGTAAGGTCGCCGAAGCAGGTGCCTTCCCCAGCACCGGGTCACAAGTGCAGGTCTCGTAGGAAGATGTTCGTATGCCGAAGGATGCAGTAACTGATGGTGCCAGACTGAAGTCTCCCGCGGAATTGAAATTCCCCTCCAGAGCCGTATTCTCTCCCGAAGTCGGATGATTCCCTCTTCCCCAGTAGAGTGTTGGAACAACTGATGTTGAGATTCCCCTGCAGAGTTGTACTCTCCCCCGAAGTCGGATGGTTCCTTCTTCCCCAGTGGAATTAGAACTCCTCATCAGAGCTGTACTCTCCAGTGAAGTAGAATGATTTCTCTCTCCACGGCTGAGTTCGCAAACCCCAAGAGAGCCGAATCCTTGGAAGCAGTTGAGACCATGAGTGGATTTTCCCTAGCAGGGCATTAAACAGCTGATGTTGTATTTCCCCAGAGTCGCACTCTCTCCAGCGAAGCAGAATGATTTCTCCTTCCCCAGTCGAGTTTGCAGATTCCCAAGAGAGCCGATTCCTTGGAAATTGATCGGACCATGTTCAGTTGTTGCCCCAGTGGAGTGTTGAGCAGTTGAAGTTGTTTCCCCACAGAGTTGTTATCCCCAGAAGAGTAGCCGAGAAGGCCCCGCAGTTTATTCATCGCATTCCTTCAGCAGGTCCAAGTTCTCGTAGAGCTTCGTTCCCCTGCAGCAGATCAACTGAAGTGGTTTTCCCTGCAGCAGTCATCGGAAGATCAATTCCCCAGACGGAGTCCGATTGATATTGGCGTGTCCACGTTCTCCTCAACAGGAAGATTCCTCTGTCTGAGTAGTGCTTTTCTCCTTGACAGGAGAATTCCCCTTCGGCATTTATTTTGCTGACGAAATCGCATCATCGTGCATGATTGCATAGCATCTAGCATAAACGCATAGCATTTCCACCGTGTGGGGCATGGCGCCGAAGCATTTGCATCATAAGCATGATCTAGGTTATTATCATTCTTGTTTTACAGGTGTTCAGCCGAAGGATCAGTTGCTCAGGATGATTCCTGACATTCTCTCCAACGAGGTCGCTTTCTTAAGATGATCCTTAAGACCCCGGTGTAATCCCCACAGTCGCTCGCTCAAGATGATTTTTGAGATCCCCAGTGAAATCTTCAGTTCAAGACGATTCTTGAATTCCTCAGCAGGGCCGTTTGCTTAAGGTGATTCTTAAGACCTCAGCGCAATTTCTCGAGTTGTTTGCTCAGTATGATTCTTGAGCTCCCCAGTAGCGTCCCCAACAAGAGTTGCCCAGGAAGATTCCTAGAATACCCAGCAGAATAAAATCTCCAGAAAGGTTATCAGTTCAGGATGATTCTTGAAGGTGCCCGACGGAGTTGTTCGTTCAAGATGATTCTTGAAGTCCCTAGCGGCGTGATATGTTCGCTCCAACAGTGATGTCTAATCTGAAGATTGACTTCGTAAACGCCTGAAGGCGACATCAGAATGTTCCTGTGGATTCAGATTTCCGTGTTGATGAATCAACGTGTGTCTGAAGACAAAGTTCAAAAGTTTGTAGATGCCGCTTTTGTGTGCAAGGTGATCCGTGTTGGCCTGAAGACCAAGGCGGTTGTCCTGAGGTGATGATTGATTACGATCAAGTGAATAGTTTTTTTTTCTGACTGAAGTCGAAGATGTTTCTCCAGCTGAAGCGAAGTTTGCCTGAAGGCAAAGCGTTCGAATCCCCGAAGAGTCATGAATGGCTCAGGATACCATTTCTCTGACTGAAGTCACAGATTTCCCAAGCTGAAGCGAAGGTGCCTGAAGGCAAGGTTATCCCCAAGGTCATGAATGACCTAGGATTCACTTTTCGGACTGAAGGCCGAAGTATATCCCTGATTGAAGTCTCGGATACTCTATAGCAGAGGCGGAGTTGCCTGAAGGCAGATCCATGTATCCTTGAAGGCCAAGGACCATTTCTTTAGACTGAAGTCGAAGATACCTCCTGCCAAGTTTATATCCTTGAAGACCAAGGATGCTTATCTTCAGAAGTACTTGAAGATCTCTTCTAGCTGAAGCTGGAAGTGGCCAGGGGCCAGGGTTTCATATGTCTTTAATGTTGAAGTTCTACGGTGAACTCAGTATGCAGTAGTATGTGAATATTCGTTATGGTTCTAAGGGAGAACCCCAGATCAGAGCGTGCTCGGTTAAGTCTCTCATTCCCAGCGGAGTAGTTTCAAATACGCAAGTGTACCTTTTGTTCCATTTACCAGGGGTGAACCCCAGGTCAGAGTTGTTCAGTGTTGTATTTTCTCCAGCGGCGAGGCGGGGTATTTTGTTTGGAGTTGACGGCGAGGTCAGATTATGTTTGTTTCCGGCGGCGAGGTTGGATGTTTGGATTTGACGGCGAGGTCAGATTATGTTTGTTTTCGGCGGCGAGGTTGGATGTTTGGATTTGACGGCGAGGTCAGACCATGTTTGTTTCCAGCGGCGAGGTTGGATGTTGGTTCGACGGCAAGGTTGAATGTTCGATTTGACGGCGAGGTCAGATGATGTTTGTTCGGCGGCGAGGTTGAATGTTTGTTTGACGGCGAGGTCAGACTCTTTAAATCCCCAGCAGAGATGATGTTTGTACGACGGCGATGTCGAGTGTCTCTCCAAGTGATGTTTGTTTCCGACGGCAATGTCAGATTCAGTTTTCCAGCGGCAATGTTGGGTATGTCAAATTCAGTTCTCCAGCGGCGATGCGGGGTATTTTGTCAGATGTAGTTCTCCAGCGGAGATGTTGGGTGATGTGGTTGTCTGAAGGCAATATCAGAAGAATTTAACATGAATAACTGACAGCGATATCCGATCAGTATTTCTCCAATTAGTTGCTGGGCAGCTGTTATTCCAGTTGAGCAGTTGGCAAATTTTCGGGTTTACCGGTATTCAACCGTCCCGCACCGTTATTGGCTGAAAGCCGTTCGCTTCTCATCCAGTCAGGTTCAAGCCGTTTGAATAGGGGCAGCTGTTGCACCCCAAAATTTGACCAACATTTATTCATCCATCAAGTGTTTGAAGTTTGATGCCTTCATCAGAAAGTTCAAGAGATCCTCAGAGGAATTGGTTGAAACCAAGATTGTGTGCCTCCTAACTTGAGAGTTGTGGGAACCCCTCAGATGATTCTGAGACTATGAGAGTGAACTTGAAGCTTTGAGAAAGCTTATGAGATGTCTTGAAAGCCATCATGAAGCCTAGAGAGGTCATTATGCAAGAATTCAGAAGATTCAACAATGAATGGATAATTAGGGTTTTGATTGGGTCAGTCCTGGATCAGCTGAAGATTTGGAGAAGGTTGAGACCTAATCCAAGGGCCATGAGATCATGGAATGATGTATGGAGATGTTATAAAGGTGATTCCTAGACCAACTCATCATGATTGAGGAGTTTGAGAAGTTTTAAGCTAGGGTTTCTAAGGATTGTCAGTGTAAAATCCCCTAGTTTGATCTCTATCTTCCAGGCAGTTTTAGCTCAAGATGTGATTGTCATCTCATCTTCCCCACAACATGAATATTGTAGATCTTGTTCTTATCTTTAATTTGAGTAGTATAAGTCCTTGATAGGATTTGCATATATCAAGTTATGGTTTTGACAAATTACAGGTCATCTGAGGTATGTGAATCGGGGTCCTTGAAAGTCACCCAACTTGCAGACAACTTTTGCCTTAGTAGGATGATTCCTATGATCTCTTGGTCAACATGAATGTTGAAGAGCATCTTCTTAGCTTTATAGAGAGTACTATAAGTCCTTGATAGGATTTGTAGAACTCAACTTATGGTTTGAACAAGACAGGGGTATTTTGGTCATTTGGTGATTATAGGTCATTTTAAGCAAGGGCCATATCTCCTATTTCCAAGCCTGAAATGAAAAAACTCAAAACATAAAAGTTGTTCAAAATGGGATTTTAAGCCTAGAAAAGTGGTCATGAGTTGTTGAAAAAGCTTGTAGCAAGGATTTACAAGATTGGGTAAAAATGACCTAAAAATGACTTATAAGTTAAATGAATCCAAGTTGGAATTTGGTTTGGGAGATCCACAAATCCAAAACAGGTCATCCAATATGTCATTTTGACTCCAAACATCCTTTTAAAAACAATGGTTCAAGTAGAATTTTGATTTGAGGTCTTAAAATGGGGGCTACTTTGTAAAGTTCATGCTTGCATATTAAGGAACCTTTGAGAAACTTGGCATAAGGCAAAGTTTAGTTTGTTTTTTCACCCATTCAATCCCAATATCTCATGTAAAGAGTTTTTGACACAAAATTGAATGCCTTAATGCATGAAAGGAGATAATCCCACATATCACTTCAAGAGAAGTTCCATAACATTCTAGCTCTTTCCATAAGTTTCTAGACCTTTCCATTGGTTGTTATAAAAAGAGTGAATCACAATGAGGAAAAGGTTGGTGAAAGTTGCTGAATCCATTGGAGAGAGTGAGGGAGAAAGTGCCATTTCAAGATTCCTTCAAAATCAAGCAAGCTTTCATTTCTTCATCCACAAGCCTCATCCATCTCAATTCTTGCAAACAGAAAGATATCCACCATTGGAGGAGCATTTGGAGAAGATTACAAGTCTTGAATCAAGCCCTAACATCACTCACCATTGATACTTAACAGGTTGGTAACTTGCTCCATAGATCCTCATTTAGGTGCATACTGTTAGCTTGCTAGGTGTAAGGATAACATGCTAGGTTAGGTGATGATTTTCTGAGGATTTGAGAGAGATCCATGGAGTTTCGTGGCAGGGTGCCATTTCTTGCAAGATTAAGAACCAGCTGTATATTAAGTTTTAATTGGTATGTGATAGTATAGAATGATGAGGGTAACATAAGGAACAAGTTTAGATCATTGGATTTGAGTTTGGTTAAGGTTGATCACAGAGAAAAGAGGTTGAACCCAGGACTTTGAGCTATCGGGCTAGGAGCTACAAGATGTTTCAGTGGAAGATATGAGCATGGTTAGAATCTTGGTAACACGTAGAGCATTTTTGCCTTTGGAAGTCTGTGATTTCATTGAGTAATGGAGGAGAACGAAGGAGTTGAAACTCTGGCATGGAGTTAGGGTTTCTGAAACCCTAGATGGTGTTTTGGAGAAGACGGGTTTGTAACCGTTGGATCGTCTCAGAATTTTGACTTCTTCATCTAATCTAACGGGCGTGATTCAATTCAGAAAACGGAGGGAAAGCTTGAAGCTAAACGCTGCGTTTGAATTAGTTGGGAGTTCTGGGCTTCAGAAATTCTTTGATACCCACACCCCCTCGCTGGGCCCAATTCAATTTTACACTATAAATTGTTGCTATTCGTATCGCTGGTGTATTGATTTTCTGTTAATTTTTTCTTTTAATTTTGCTGAAGCGCATGGGCCTAAGCCATTCACTATCTGCACCCCCAGGTTCTCAGCCCATCATGATAATAACTGGGCGCTTCTTCTATTAACACCCCCATCCTATTTTTCTCATATTTTCTTATTTTAAGTTCTTTTAATATTCTTGCATTTTATAAAAATCATATAAAATGGAAAATTGATTATTTTTTAATGCTTGTTTTTTCTACATGTTCATGATTTTGTCTAGAAAAATACCAATAAATAAAATTCCATTTTATTTTTCTTTTAATATTTTTAGAATATTATTCATTTAAATAGCCTTTTTAATTGATTTTAGTTTGATACTTAATTTTGTAGAATTTCCTTTAGGACCTTCCCTTAGGATTTTTGAGCCATTCTTTTTGGTATGATTTGATATTGAATCATAGTTCATATAGGATTTAATTCATGATTTTTAGATTAAAATTTGATTAGTTTGTTTAGGCTAGAATTAGCACTCAAAATTAGGGTTTTAGGTTGCATAAGTAGATTTGAACAATTTTGTTTTGGGTTTTATAGGCCAAATTAGAGTATGGGGAATACATGGGTTAAGGGTAGGTATGTGTAGAATCCCCTAGAATTTTACTAGAATATTATATAGTATTTTAGTATTTTTAATTGATTTTTGAATGTATGGATAGTATGTGTGTTGCTTAAGGGCATAATTTGTATTGTTTTGCTTTCTTTCCTTCTCCTTTGAGTGTGTGAGCTTTGAAGATTGAGTTGAAGACCTTGTGGATCATCATTGAAGACTTTGAAGACCTTGAAGAGGAGCTTAGCTTAGCTTTTGTTTGTTCTGTTTATGGGACCATAAGTGCATAGGTAGAGCTTTAGATAGAATAATTCCATTCAATAAACAAGGAGTGTCTTGTTCACCTCCTTCCTTCTCTATGATATAAAGTCCCTTAAGGGTATTCACATCTCTCCTTTGGAGGGATTAGTGACCTTGCCCTATGAGGTAGAACTTTGAGAGAGCCTTTCCTTTTGATGTTAAGTCCTCAATGGCATCCTTTGGAAGTCAGTGAGCACTCTAACATCCTCCCCTCATCTTGTTGACTGAGTCTTGTTTGATGGAGCATTTGGGTTGTTGAAGATAGCAATGAAGAGTATTGAAGATTTGATTGAAGATATAAAAGCCATTGAAGATAGAAGCTGAAGCTTTGAAGAGGATGATTCCTTGGAGATTGTTGAAGTCTGAAGACTTTGTGAAGATCAAGTTGATACTTGAAGATCCCTGAAGATAGTGAAGCCTGAAGGTGGAGCTGATCAAAGAAGCTGAAGCTTAAGGGAGAAGATGAGTTGATACTCATGTTGTAGGGTTGATACCTGGAAAGCAGTTGATGATTGAAGTCTGAAGACTGAGTAGCTGCTGGAGGAGCTGAGGCTTTCTTCTGTTTTTCTTTTTTGTATTGTATGTTTTGTTTGATTTGTCTGTTGCATTAGATTAAGTTCATCTAGAATAAGTTCAGTCTAGGAGCATGATTGCACTAGAGGTTGAGTTGCTCCCTCTGCTTGTATTGTTATTGCGTGGCTTTGCTTGCGGGTATTCGGTAGAGCCCAGCTCCCTTGCCCATGTGGTTTGTTTGCCTGATGGCATTTCATTTCTTTTATCTGTATGATTGCAGTTTACTGTTCATTGCTTGATAGCATGTTGTTTATTTTTCAGTATGATTACTGTTATTTCATGACTGGCTTGAGGTCGAGACGAGCTTGTGGAGGCTGAAGCCCCACACACATTTCCTCCCTCACTTGCATTGCATGCATTTTACTGTTAAGCTGATGCTTTGTCTGTTTTGGTGTATCATTGACATGATCCCTTAGGACTCTCATTTCCTTTGATAAGGATTTGATGATAGACTTTTAGGTTGAAACCTATGTATGACAACTTCTAGGAGTTCCCTGTTCAAACCTCGACCATAGGATGAATCCATGGCATGATAACAGTAGGACTTGATAGTCTCCTTCCTAGTTGGGCCTATTCTCTTCTCATCTCAAAACAGTTAAGATACAGTAATCATGAATGATTCCTTTCGTACGTTACGAGCCTTAAGCTATCTGAGGTTGGATGTTTAGTATGGTACCCTTTGGGTGACATGCGACGCATTCACTCTCAGGTCATAGTCTCTAGTGCGGTTGAAATCGCAAACACAATAAAAAACACTTCTTTCAGGAAATAAGCCGTAGTTTCCCGAACTACGTGAGCTCTGATCTTCCATGCAGTGTGGAAGTACGTAGGCACAAGATGGCGAAGTCTTGGCGAGCTACCTTTCCCCGTAACCCTTCGTAGGCCGAACTACGTTGACTCTGATTTCTCATTCTCTGATGAGAATACGTAGGCATAAAGTGCGACGCTTTGCCGAGTCATTTTTCTTTTCTCTTTGAGCCAGCCTTGATAGGTAGATAGAATAAAACCAACCCGTCCAAGTAAACAAGCAAGCGTGGATCCCGTCGAGTACGACGGACGTGAGGGGTGTTAATACCTTCCCCTTGCGTAACCGACTCCCGAATCCAGACAATGGTTGCGATGACCTTGTCTTACCCTTTTTCGTCAGGTTTTTCCGATCGTTTCCTTTCCCGCTCTGAGGGATAAATAACGAAAGGTGGCGACTCTTCTGTCATGCCGGCACCTTATTTTCGCGCAAGCGACAGCTGGCGACTCTGCTAGGGACTTGATAGTTTCCTAGGGATCCAACGTCCCGAAAGCGAGTCAGTTTTGGGATCCAACGTCCCTTAAGAGAGTCAATCCTACCGCTTGTGTGTTTGCTTGTTGGGTTGCGTTTATTTATCGCATTTTTACTTCTCGCACTTTATTTCCCGCATTTTATTTTCAGTATAATATGATTATTGGTGCTGTTGTGGGATGGGAGTTCTGATGAGTGAGAAGCCAGACCCAGGCTTGAGTGCACCATAGACTTAGAGTGGAAATTAGTGGGCGCGTGCTTGCTTTGCAGGCACTAGTGTCTCATGAAATCCACGCTCAGAAGAGGTTCATCCGGTTGGCTTCACTTTCAACCCTTTGGGTTGAGACGGTTGCTGGTTTGATGGATTGTCGACTCTGGGGACCGATCATTTGTGATTCAGCTAAGTGAAGCCTCTTTAGGACTTGATGATGCCACTCCTTCTGGGAATCGTATCGTCAGTTTTGAAAGTCTGTGACGCTGATGAACGCATAAGATGCCGTACCTTGAGTCAGTTTAGGTCCATACCTGTGAGTGGGATTGGGTTTGTTGCAGGAAACTTAGACCTTCAGACTACCTGGTTTTCTTGACAGTGAATCAGTTGTATTGGTACCAGGGTTTCTCAGTTGCAGATTAGTCTGTTCTTGATAGAGCAGGTTTTGATCAGAGGATCTTATCATCAGGTGTATGTCTGTTCTTGATAGAGCAGGTCTGATCAGAGTATCAGCATCAGTGGTTTGTTCCGGATAGAGCAGATTTTGAGTGGGGTCTGAAGATCTCATCAGCAGCTGTATGTTTGTTCTTGATAGGGCAGATTTTTGATTTGGGGTCTGAAGACTTCATCAGCAGATATCTCTTGATCATACATCCGAGGCCTTTATCATCAGACTTTTGTTCTTGACAGAGCGGAATTATGATCCCGTGTATATGGTCCTATCAGATGGTTGTTCCTTGCAGATCAGATTTGTTGTCCTGCGCCAGGGTTTTCTTCTCATCAGTGGTCGTGGTTTTGTTGATACAGAATCTCCACAGTAGTTACCCGGATATATTATTGCATGACTGCATTTTGCATTAGTTCGCATATTCATGTTTGCATTCCATTAGCATGTGTCTGTGCCGCAGGCGCATTTCGTACCCTGATTCTGGTGTTCCGAGCAATATGAGATATTTTCTTCCATGAATGCATCCAGTCTTGTCACTGCATTGGCACTATGTTGGCACGTTGACACCAGAATTAGGGGTGATCTCCTAAACATACAGACACCCATGGCATTAGCATAATTCATCTTGCATGACAGAAGTCGGGGCTTGTCTTCTAACCCTTGTGTTTGCAGGTTTGACTTAGAATCGAGCAGCTCAGACTAATGGAGCAAGTACAAGCTGAGTTGGGGAAAATCCAAAGCCAGTTGGGGCAGGTCATGAATGACATACAGGCAGTGCGCCTGGACCAGCAAGTACTCAGAGAAGAGAATCAGCAGCTGCAGAATCAATTGAGCTTTCTCACGGGAGTGGTGAGAAGTATGCTAAAAAAGGAGAGTGATCGAGCACCCGAGGTGGGGACCGAAGTGCTTCCTCCATTGTCGTCAGTGCCACCTGTGCTGAAGCCAAATGGACCTCATGGACCCTCTACACAGCATGAAGCTCAAGACCTGTCTCGTCGGCAGCCACGCCAGGCATCTCAGCATAACCCTGAAGGTCATAATCAAAAGAAGAAGTTACTGGATAGAGCTGTGGACCCAATACCTGTGAGTTATGCCCAGCTGTTGCCACTGTTGGTTCAGAACCATGTTCTCAAGCTTCGGACTTTGGATCCACCAGATGACGTGTCACCAGACGTCAATCTCAGCACACATTGTGATTTCCACTCAGGAGCACCGGGGCACCATGTTGAAACATGTAAGGCTCTCAAGAATAAGATTCAAGACCTTATTGACTCAAGGACAATTAGGCTTGTGTCGGGCGGCATGAGAGCATCGGGAAAGTTTATCCCGTACCCTGCAGGAGAGGTGAATGATTCCACTCCTTTGCCTAAAGCTGAGAAAGATCTTGAATATGTCCCGCGACTTTTGGTGACTGAATCGCCTCGCTCGCAGTTTCTACCTGGATCAAGTTCAAGGACGCAAGCGCCTAAACAAGGGACCGTTGCCATTCAGAAACGACGACCTCTTACTCCTGGGCGGAAAGAATACCAGCACCAGAATCAGAAGAGGCCTCGCAACCACTTGGAGCGAAGGAATGCTTCTTTCCATCCAGTGCCTGTGCCGTATAGCCAGATTCTTCCACAGCTGATTCAGAATTATTTGGTGGAACCGAAAGCTCTCCAGCCCGTGCCAGAGCCTTACCCTCCAGGGTACAATCCCCATGCTCATTGTGGTTACCATGGTGGATCTCCGGGGCATTCAACTGAAGATTGCAAGGCTTTTCAGGAGAAAGTGCAACAGTTGATCGATAAAGGGTGCATTTCCATCCCCGAAGGAGTTTTGGTTGTGCGTGACAACCTCTCAGCTGTCTGAGCTTGCAGATTCAGAGGGTTATGTTCAGAAGCCAGTGGTCCAGACAGGCAGACGTCCTCAGCATTGGCAGTCCTCAGATCTTTTACCATTTGCATTTGTAGTTTCTTTTCTGTTAGTTACTACTTGCTGTTAAGCATTGTATGTTTCGAATGGTAATATTAATAAAGTGACTATGCATTTTTTCTGAATTAGTTATGTCGTTGTCACTCATTTACTGCATTGCACTGACACTTGCATTTTATTCACTCTACTTTATCACTATGATTAGCAAAGATTGGAGGGAGGATGATGAAACCGAATACTCATAGTCGATGATCGTATTGCTTTCAGATAAAACCTTGCCGATGACGTATAAGGCATTGTTTCAAATCCCCTAAACACCGGAGAGATAAGGAAGAGAATCCCTTGTTAACCACTTCGAGCCGAGAAGTAGGAGTTTCTTTCGGACTTGTTAAACCCTCACATCTTAACCCGGGGCAGGGTAGTTGTCAGTTAGCTTGATCGAGGGTTCAAGTCTTATAGAGGAGTGTTGTCCTTCGAGGACCAATCACATCATATTCCTCTCCAGAGGTCGTACCTCATCAACCACAATGGTTAAACCTCACCAACCAGGAGTGAAACAGTTATAATCCTTTCGGAGCAATCAAGACAACCGGTGTCGCACGACTCGTTCCAAAAGAAGAAAAAAAAAGGAATAAGAAAGCCCGCTAAGTAAAAAAGAAAAAGCTAGAAAGCAAATACTTAGGCAAAAATTAGGGCATCCCTCTGGACTTCAAAAGAAAAATCGAAAAGAACTCTGAAGAGTCAGTCCAGGCAAAAATTAGGGAATCAAAAGAATGAAAAAGAAAGGATTATAAAAAAGGAAAAATCCTCGAACAAGGACGAAGTCGTGTAGATACAGACACCGAAAACGAAAAAGGAGTAACCGTCACTCCGAAAACCTTGTGAATTCATTAACCAGTTGTCCCCAATGTTCAACATACCTCTCGAAGAGGCGAGCGCTCAAGCTAAGTTAGCTGGACTTTAGGATCGGAGATCATCATGTAGAAGGGGTGGGTAAAAATTATAATTTGAGCCAAATATCCTTTGTTTCACGAACCGTGAACCCAACCACGATACAACCCTTAAAAGACCTAATTGAGGCAGGGTTTATTCTGAAAGCGCATTACGATAAGGTTGAGTAACATGACTCCTGCATGATTTGCTAATCATATCCTTATTGCATTTTCACTGATCAAATCAGCACTACGTTTGAACTCTTGAGTTCATTCGTCACTCACTAGCATGACACGTAAATGAGTGACAGTACATTTTTTCGAAATTTGCATGAACACTGCATTAAAATTACCATCCGTGAATAAACAATTTTAATCGCAGGTCAGTAGCTGATATGGAGGAACTTCAACAGGGAATAGTCAATCAGGACTGAATCGTCAGAGGTCTGGATCAGAATGGTATGCTGCGAAACCCTGTGAATCCGGGGCATTGACTTCCTGTGAGTTTGGAATTAGTTTGTCTGAGGACAAGTCCCGAAGTATCGGTTGATTAGGGGACCGTTTGTTGATCGGAAGTGAATCTTCTCGAGACCCAATCAGGGGCAGTTATCCAGAATTCTTGCGATTTGAGGGCGGATCCCTCCAGTGTTCAATCAGAGCATGTTGAGTCGCTCATCGCTCGTTCAGGGGCAAACTACTTCAGAGATATTGAAGCCAACCATGCTGAGAGTTGATTAGCGGAGGATGAATCCTTCCGTTGTACAGATGTTGGGGCAAGCCATCTGAGGATTGTCTTGTTGCCAGTTGTTTTCTGTTCAGAACGAATTATTCCCAAGAGTCGGATTGGGGCAAGTTGAATTGTACTAGGGCAGTTGTTCAAATGAGTTTGTTCTCCCTAGCAAGAATTGAGTGTCGGAGAGTCGTGTCCTTACCCTGCCAAAACCTGAGCCTTCTGAAGAAGCCTTGCTGGCATTGGATTGTTATCCTACAGCCCAACCTGTTACTCGGCTCCATGATTGGTAGTCTGTATTCCCTGTGTTGATGTTGTTGAATCAGGAGTATTTTCTCAGCAGAGATGTACAGTTTGAGGTTGTTTCCCCTGAGCAGTTTGAGACTGCAGCAAATTGAGATGGCATTCATCCCGTATCAGAATAGGATCAAGATTATCCTCAGCAGGGTTTGATTGATATTCCCGGCAGAGTATGGCCATCCCAAGCATTGAACGTTGATTGGCCTGATGTGCTATTTTCCCAAGTGGGTTGAGACTGAAGCTTTCCCTGACCGGCAGATTTGGGTTTATTTCCCCAGCTGTGGGACTGATGCACTGTTGTATCCCCACAGAGTCCGAGTTTGACTCCTTTCCCTCCGAGTCTAGGTCATTGACTCATTCCTCAAGAAGAAGTCAACGGTGATTCCCTCATTGAATAATCTCTAGCCGGGTAGATTTTGATCTCAGCCAGTGAAGAGTTATTTCTCCGCAGATTGCATCGTACCCTATAAGGACTTAGGGTGTTCAAAAAGGACCGTTCAGGGTCGTTTTCCTCGGTGAAGTGAGATTCAAGTTCAGTGATCGATTGTTATCTTCCGCAGATGTCAGAGGTGTTCCCTTGATAGAATCAGTACGTCTCTAGCAGGGTTGCACCACGAGTGGCTAAGGATTGATATCCCCAGCAGCATTGATATACAGATATTCTTCATCAGACTTGATAGTCCAGCAAGTGTTACCCAGAAGGGTCAGTCTCCGTAAGGCGTATGCAAGATTACCCTCAGCAGACCAGGATTGATATCCCCGAGAGGATGGTTCCTCTTCCCAGCATTTATTTTGCTGGGGCATTTCCTTGCATCATTGCATAACAAAAGTGTAGCATTTCCGTTTCGCACGGAGCATTACACTCATCCATGCATTTCCCAGCATGCGCATATTGAAACACGAACCAGGTGGTTAGCTTTTCCCAGGCAGAGGTGATTCTCTCTCCCCAAGCAGACGTGTCCTGAAGGAACGTCATCTTCTCAGCTGAGTCGCGCGCCGAAGCAAGATTTCTTTTCCCCCGCACCGGGTCACAAGTGCAGATTTCATAGAAATGTTTGGGTGCCGAAGCTCGTGTTTCCCCAGTAAGGTCGCCGAAGCAGGTGCCTTCCCCAGCACCGGGTCACAAGTGCAGGTCTCGTAGGAAGCTGTTCGTATGCCGAAGGATGCAGTAACTGATGGTGCCAGACTGAAGTCTCCCGCGGAATTGAAATTCCCCTCCAGAGCCGTATTCTCTCCCGAAGTCGGATGATTCCCTCTTCCCCAGTAGAGTGTTGGAACAGCTGATGTTGAGATTCCCCTGCAGAGTTGTACTCTCCCCCGAAGTCGGATGATTCCTTCTTCCCCAGCGGAATTAGAACTCCTCATCAGAGTTGTACTTTCCAGTGAAGTAGAATGATTTCTCTCTCCACGGCTGAGTTCGCAAACCCCAAGAGAGCCGAATCCTTGGAAGCAGTTGAGACCATGAGTGGATTTTCCCTAGCAGGGCATTAAACAGCTGATGTTGTATTTCCCCAGAGTCGCACTCTCTCCAGCGAAGCATAATGATTTCTCCTTCCCCAACCGAGTTTGCAGATTCCCAAGAGAGCCGATTCCTTGGAAATTGATCGGACCATGTTCAGTTGTTGCCCCAGTGGAGTGTTAAGCAGCTGAAGTTGTTTCCCCACAGAGTTGTTATCCCCAGAAGAGTAGTCGAGAAGGCCCCGTAGTTTATTCATCGCATTCCTTCAGCAGGTCCAAGTTCTCGTAGAGCTTCGTTCCCCTGCAGCAGATCAACCGAAGTGGTTTTCCCTGCAGCAGTCAACGGAAGATCAATTCCCCAGACGGAGTCCGATTGATATTGGCGTGTCCACGTTCTCCTCAGCAGGAAGATTCCTCTGTCTGAGTAGTGCTTTTCTCCTTGACAGGAGAATTCCCCTTCGGCATTTATTTTGCTGACGAAATCGCATCATCGTGCATGATTGCATAGCATCTAGCATAAACACATAGCATTTCCACCGTGTGGGGCATGGCGCCGAAGCATTTGCATCATAAGCATGATCTAGGTTATTATCATTCTTGTTTTACAGGTGTTCAGCCGAAGGATCAGTTGCTCAGGATGATTCCTGACATTCTCTCCAACGAGGTCGCTTTCTTAAGATGATTCTTAAGACCCCGGTGTAATCCCCACAATCGCTCGCTCAAGATGATTTTTGAGATCCCCAGTGAAATCTTCAGTTCAAGACGATTCTTGAATTCCTCAGCAGGGCCGTTTGCTTAAGGTGATTCTTAAGACCTCAGCGCAATTTCTCGAGTTGTTTGCTCAGTATGATTCTTGAGCTCCCCAGTAGCGTCCCCAACAAGAGTTGCCCAGGAAGATTCCTGGAATACCCAGCAGAATAAAATCTCCAGAAAGGTTATCAGTTCAGGATGATTCTTGAAGGTGCCCGACGGAGTTGTTCGTTCAAGATGATTCTTGAAGTCCCTAGCGGCGTGATATGTTCGCTCCAACAGTGATGTCTAATCTGAAGATTGACTTCGTAAACGCCTGAAGGCGACATCAGAATGTTCCTGTGGATTCATATTTCCGTGTTGATGAATCAACGTGTGTCTGAAGACAAAGTTCAAAAGTTTGTAGATGCAGCTTTTGTGTGCAAGGTGATCCGTGTTGGCCTGAAGACCAAGGCGGTTGTCCTGAGGTGATGATTGATTACGATCAAGTGAATAGTTTTTTTTTTCTGACTGAAGTCGAAGATGTTTCTCCAGCTGAAGCGGAGTTTGCCTGAAGGCAAAGCGTTTGAATCCCCGAAGAGTCATGAATGGCTCAGGATACCATTTCTCTAACTGAAGTCACAGATTTCCCAAGCTGAAGCGAAGGTGCCTGAAGGAAAGGTTATCCCCAAGGTCATGAATGACCTAGGATTCACTTTTCGGACTGAAGGCTGAAGTATATCCCTGATTGAAGTCTCAGATACTCTATAGCAGAGGCGGAGTTGCCTGAAGGCATATCCATGTATCCTTGAAGGCCAAGGACCATTTCTTTAGACTGAAGTCGAAGATACCTCCTGCCAAGGTTATATCCTTGAAGACCAAGGATGCTTATCTTCAGAAGTACTTGAAGATCTCTTCTAGCTGAAGCTGGAAGTGGCCAGGGGCCAGGGTTTCATATGTCTTTAATGTTGAAGTTCTACGGTGGACTCAGTATGCAGTAGTATGTGAATATTCGTTATGGTTCTAAGGGAGAACCCCAGATCAGAGCGTGCTCGGTTAAGTCTCTCATTCCCAGCGGAGTAGTTTCAAATACGCAAGTGTACCTTTTGTTCCATTTACCAGGGGTGAACCCCAGGTCAGAGTTGTTCAGTGTTGTATTTTCTCCAGCGGCGAGGCGGGGTATTTTGTTTGGAGTTGACGGCGAGGTCAGATTATGTTTGTTTCCGGCGGCGAGGTTGGATGTTTGGATTTGACAGCGAGGTCAGACCATGTTTGTTTCTGGCGGCGAGGTTGGATGTTGGTTCGACGGCGAGGTTGAATGTTTGATTTGACGGCGAGGTCAGATGATGTTTGTTCGGCGGCGAGGTTGAATGTTTGTTTGACGGCGAGGTCAGACTCTTTAAATCCCCAGCAGAGATGATGTTTGTACGACGGCGATGTTGAGTGTCTCTCCAAGTGATGTTTGTTTCCGACGGCAATGTCAGATTCAGTTTTCCAGCGGCAATGTTGGGTATGTCAGATTCAGTTCTCCAGCGGCGATGCGGGGTATTTTGTCAGATGTAGTTCTCCAGCGGCGATGTTGGGTGATGTGGTTGTCTGAAGGCAATATCAGAAGAATTTAACATGAATAACTGACAACGATATCCGATCAGTATTTCTCCAGTTAGTTGCTGGGCAGCTGTTATTCCAGTTGAGCAGTTGGCAAATTTTCGGGTTTACCGGTATTCAACCGTCCCGCACCGTTATTGGCTGAAAGCCGTTCGCTTCTCATCCAGTCAGGTTCAAGCCGTTTGAATAGGGGAAGCTGTTGCACCCCATAATTTGACCAACATTTATTCATCCATCAAGTGTTTGAAGTTTGATGCCTTCATCAGAAAGTTCAAGAGATCCTCAGAGGAATTGGTTGAAACCAAGATTGTGTGCCTCCTAACTTGAGAGTTGTGGGAACTCCTCAGATGATTCTGAGACTATGAGAGTGAACTTGAAGCTTTGAGAAAGCTTATGAGATGTCTTGAAAGCCATCATGAAGCCTAGAGAGGTCATTATGCAAGAATTCAGAAGATTCAACAATGAATGGATAATTAGGGTTTTGATTGGGTCAGTCCTGGATCAGCTGAAGATTTGGAGAAGGTTGAGACCTAATCCAAGGGCCATGAGATCATGGAATGATGTATGGAGATGTTATAAAGGTGATTCCTAGACCAACTCATCATGATTGAGGAGTTTGAGAAGTTTTAAGCTAGGGTTTCTAAGGATTGTCAGTGTAAAATCCCCTAGTTTGATCTCTATCTTCCAGGCAGTTTTAGCTCAAGATGTGATTGTCATCTCATCTTCCCCACAACATGAATATTGTAGATCTTGTTCTTAGCTTTAATTTGAGTAGTATAAGTCCTTGATAGGATTTGCATATATCAAGTTATGGTTTTGACAAATTACAGGTCATCTGAGGTATGTGAATCGGGGTCCTTGAAAGTCACCCAACTTGCAGACAACTTTTGCCTTAGTAGGATGATACCTATGATCTCTTGGTCAACATGAATGTTGAAGAGCATCTTCTTAGCTTTCTAGAGAGTACTATAAGTCCTTGATAGGATTTGTAGAACTCAACTTATGGTTTGAACAAGACAGGGGTATTTTGGTCATTTGGTGATTATAGGTCATTTTAAGCAAGGGCCATATCTCCTATTTCCAAGCCTCAAATGAAAAAACTCAAAACATAAAAGTTGTTCAAAATGGGATTTTAAGCCTAGAAAAGTGGTCATGAGTTGTTGAAAAAGCTTTTAGCAAGGATTTACAAGATTGGGTAAAAATGACCTAAAAATGACTTATAAGTTAAATGAATCCAAGTTGGAATTTGGTTTGGGAGATCCACAAATCCAAAACAGGTCATCCAATATGTCATTTTGACTCCAAACATCCTTTTAAAAACAATGGTTCAAGTAGAATTTTGATTTGAGGTCTTAAAATGGGGGCTACTTTGTAAAGTTCATGCTTGCATATTAAGGAACCTTTGAGAAACTTGGCATAAGGCAAAGTTTAGTTTGTTTTTTCACCCATTCAATCCCAATATCTCATGTAAAGAGTTTTTGACACAAAATTGAATGCCTTAATGCATGAAAGGAGATAATCCCACATATCACTTCAAGAGAAGTTCCATAACATTCTAGCTCTTTCCATAAGTTTCTAGACCTTTCCATTGGTTGTTATAAAAAGAGTGAATCACAATGAGGAAAAGGTTGGTGAAAGTTGCTGAATCCATTGGAGAGAGTGAGGGAGAAAGTGCCATTTCAAGATTCCTTCAAAATCAAGCAAGCTTTCATTTCTTCATCCACAAGCCTCATCCATCTCAATTCTTGCAAACAGAAAGATATCCACCATTGGAGGAGCATTTGGAGAAGATTACAAGTCTTGAATCAAGCCCTAACATCACTCACCATTGATACTTAATAGGTTGGTAACTTGCTCCATAGATCCTCATTTAGGTGCATACTGTTAGATTGCTAGGTGTAAGGATAACATGCTAGGTTAGGTGATGATTTTCTGAGGATTTGAGAGAGATCCATGGAGTTTCGTGGCAGGGTGCCATTTCTTGCAAGATTAAGAACCAGCTGTATATTAAGTTTTAATTGGTATGTGATAGTATAGAATGATGAGGGTAACATAAAGAACAAGTTTAGATCATTGGATTTGAGTTTGGTTAAGGTTGATCACAGAGAAAAGAGGTTGAACCCAGGACTTTGAGCTATCGGGCTAGGAGCTACAAGATGTTTCAGTGGAAGATATGAGCATGGTTAGAATCTTGGTAACACGTAGAGCATTTTTGCCTTTGGAAGTTTGTGATTTCATTGAGTAATGGAGGAGAACGAAGGAGTTGAAACTCTGGCATGGAGTTAGGGTTTCTGAAACCCTAGATGGTGTTTTGGAGAAGACGGGTTTGTAACCGTTGGATCGTCTCAGAATTTTGACTTCTTCATCTAATCTAACGGGTGTGATTCAATTCAGAAAACGGAGGGAAAGCTTGAAGCTAAACGCTGCGTTTGAATTAGTTGGGAGTTCTGGGCTTCAGAAATTCTTTGATACCCACACCCCCTCGCTGGGACCAATTCAATTTTACACTATAAATTGTTGCTATTCGTACCGCTGGTGTATTGATTTTCTGTTAATCTTTTCTTTTAATTTTGCTGAAGCGCATGGGCTTAAGCCATTCACTATCTGCACCCCCAGGTTCTCAGCCCATCATGATAATAACTGGGCGCTTCTTCTATTAACACCCCCATCCTATTTTTCTCATATTTTCTTATTTTAAGTTCTTTTAATATTCTTGCATTTTATAAAAATCATATAAAATGGAAAATTGATTATTTTTTAATGCTTGTTTTTTCTACATGTTCATGATTTTGTCTAGAAAAATACCAATAAATAAAATTCCATTTTATTTTTCTTTTAATATTTTTAGAATATTATTCATTTAAATAGCCTTTTTAATTGATTTTAGTTTGATACTTAATTTTGTAGAATTTCCTTTAGGACCTTCCCTTAGGATTTTTGAGCCATTCTTTTTGGCATGATTAGATATTGAATCATAGTTCGTATAGGATTTAATTCATGATTTTTAGATTAAAATTGGATTAGTTTGTTTAGGCTAGCATTAGCACTCAAAATTAGGGTTTTAGGTTGCATAAGTAGATTTGAACAATTTTGTTTTGGGTTTTATAGGCCAAATTAGAGTATGGGGAATACATGGGTTAAGGGTAGGTATGTGTAGAATCCCCTAGAATTTTACTAGAATATTATATAGTATTTTAGTATTTTTAATTGATTTTTGAATGTATGGATAGTATGTGTGTTGCTTAAGGGCATAGTTTGTATTGTTTTGCTTTCTTTCCTTCTCCTTTGAGTGTGTGAGCTTTGAAGATTGAGTTGAAGACCTTGTGGATCATCATTGAAGACTTTGAAGACCTTGAAGAGGAGCTTAGCTTAGCTTTTGTTTGTTCTGTTTATGGGACCATAAGTGCATAGGTAGAGCTTTAGATAGAATAATTCCATTCAATAAACAAGGAGTGTCTTGTTCACCTCCTTCCTTCTCTATGATATAAAGTCCCTTAAGGGTATTCACCTCTCTCCTTTGGAGGGATTAGTGACCTTGCCCTATGAGGTAGAACTTTGAGAGAGCCTTTCCTTTTGATGTTAAGTCCTCAATGGCATCCTTTGGAAGTCAGTGAGCACTCTAACATCCTCCCCTCATCTTGTTGACTGAGTCTTGTTTGATGGAGCATTTGGGTTGTTGAAGATAGCAATGAAGAGTATTGAAGATTTGATTGAAGATCTAAAAGCCATTGAAGATAGAAGCTGAAGCTTTGAAGAGGATGATTCCTTGGAGATTGTTGAAGTCTGAAGACTTTGTGAAGATCAAGTTGATACTTGAAGATCCCTGAAGATAGTGAAGCCTGAAGGTGGAGCTGATCAAAGAAGCTGAAGCTTAAGGGAGAAGATGAGTTGATACTCATGTTGTAGGGTTGATACCTGGAAAGCAGTTGATGATTGAAGTCTGAAGACTGAGTAGCTGCTGGAGGAGCTGAGGCTTTCTTCTGTTTTTCTTTTTTGTATTGTATGTTTTGTTTGATTTGTCTGTTGCATTAGATTAAGTTCATCTAGAATAAGTTCAGTCTAGGAGCATGATTGCACTAGAGGTTGAGTTGCTCCCTCTGCTTGTATTGTTATTGCGTGGCTTTGCTTGCGGGTATTCGGTAGAGCCCAGCTCCCTTGCCCATGTGGTTTGTTTGCCTGATGGCATTTCATTTCTTTTATCTGTATGATTGCAATTTACTGTTCATTGCTTGATAGCATGTTGTTTATTTTTCAGTATGATTACTGTTATTTCATGACTGGCTTGAGGTCGAGACGAGCTTGTGGAGGCTGAAGCCCCACACACATTTCCTCCCTCACTTGCATTGCATGCATTTTACTGTTAAGCTGATGCTTTATCTGTTTTGGTGTATCATTGACATGATCCCTTAGGACTCTCATTTCCTTTGATAAGGATTTGATGATAGACTTTTAGGTTGAAACCTATGCATGACAACTTCTAGGAGTTCCCTGTTCAAACCTCGACCATAGGATGAATCCATGGCATGATAACAGTAGGACTTGATAGTCTCCTTCCTAGTTGGGCCTATTCTCTTCTCATCTCAAAACAGTTAAGATACAGTAATCATGAATGATTCCTTTCGTACGTTACGAGCCTTAAGCTATCTGAGGTTGGATGTTTAGTATGGTACCCTTTGGGTGACATGCGACGCATTCACTCTCAGGTCATAGTCTCTAGTGCGGTTGAAATCGCAAACACAATAAAAAACACTTCTTTCAGGAAATAAGTCGTAGTTTCCCGAACTACATGAGCTCTGATCTTCCATGCAGTGTGGAAGTACGTAGGCACAAGATGGCGAAGTCTTGGCGAGCTACCTTTCCCCGTAACCCTTCGTAGGCCGAACTACGTTGACTCTGATTTCTCATTCTCTGATGAGAATACGTAGGCATAAAGTGCGACGCTTTGCCGAGTCATTTTTCTTTTCTCTTTGAGCCAGCCTTGATAGGTAGATAGAATAAAACCAACTCGTCCAAGTAAACAAGCAAGCGTGGATCCCGTCGAGTACGACGAACATGAGGGGTGCTAATACCTTCCCCTTGCGTAACCGACTCCCGAATCCAGACAATGGTTGCGATGACCTTGTCTTACCCTTTTTCGTCAGGTTTTTCCGATCGTTTCCTTTCCCGCTCTGAGGGATAAATAACGAAAGGTGGCGACTCTTCTGTCATGCCGGCACCTTATTTTCGCGCAAGCGACACACATCTGCTTCAACATAGCAACAATTTCATATCTGTCCATTGCTCCCCCTATCACATATAACCAATATTTCCCATAAAGGCGAAAACCCAAATCTCCTGAAGTCCAAACCTCAACTACCTAAGTTCTCACATCCCTCTCAAGAGGAAAACCCAAATCATCTGGTAGACAACTATGAACTATCCAAGTTCACACATTAGAAACACATACAACAGAAGCCACACATATTAGAAACATATAAAGTAGAAGACATACATATTACTCATAACATTAGAGTATATTAGGGTAAAGATGTTTTGTTTCAAAGAAAAGCATGTCAAGATTAGATTTTGTTAATCCTTTTTAAACGTATATGATTAATCAAGCATGCAAACTTAGTTTCAATCAATAAAATCGTGTATCCTTATGAATCCGTTCATTTCTAAAGCGGGTCCGTGAATATTATTGTTTTAATTTCTAGATGATTTCTTTAAATTGCGACTGAAACAAACAAACATAAAGAACGATACAAAGCGAATATTAACTTCCAAATCTATGTCTAGAGTTTGTTGGTTAATAGATGAAAAAAATGGTTCAAGACTTGGAAAATCTATGACTAGAGGGATTCAAACCATAAATACATCATTGAAGCAAATATCTTCATCATTTATTGATCATAACCTTGTTCACATACAAAAGATCAAAATAAATACATAAAAGTAAGATTAACTACCTCTAATCGTTACACAAAAGTGTTTAGCTACCCAACACCCTGGTAGCTTGATCAACATGTAAGAAAAGAAGCTTTGTTAGGATTAAAGTCGAAGAATCGAGGATTGATGCTCCAAAGACTTAATTATCACTTCTCCAAGAGTTTCTAAGGTTTTTGACCTAGAAAACCCTTTTTCTCTTTCCTAAATGCTGAAAAGTGTGAAAAGGTACAAGTTGCTGAAAATATCTTCCAAGTGATATATTTATAGACAAGGCCACTTAGTGCAGTAAGTGGCACCATGCTAAGTGCCCTCATAGGCGCGCTAAGTAGGATCAGAAGAACACAAATTATTTCCTAGGAAGTGCGCAAATCACGATAGGAGCTCACTTATGAAGTTTTGAGACTTTAGCTACTAGATTTTTCATGAGCACGCTGGTCTTACGCTGAAAAGCTCGCTTAGTGCGCTATGCCGACATGATAACTTGAAAACTTGCTTTTCAGTCCTTCTTTCTTGCACCAATTGTTTCTATCATCAAAAATAGGCAAGAAGAACTATTAAAGAACATCAAAATGCTCAATATTCACAATATTTACACTAAAATACAAAAATTAACATAAATACATTTAAACCACTAGATTTTAGAATAAACTTTCAAGAAAACCAATTGAAAGGGCCATAAAATCAAGTTAAAGTATGCACAATTTGGCCCTTAACAATTGCAACTCCTTCAAACTCAAAAAATATAAAGAGATCATATGTCAGGACATGTGGTCTGACATCACATCTGCTTCAACATAGCAACAATCTCATATATGTCCATTGCTCCCCCTATCACATATAACCAATATTTCCCATAAAGGCGAAAACCAAAATCTCCTGATGTCCAAACCTCAACTACCTAAGTTCACACATCCCTCTCAAGAGGAAAACCCAAATCATCTGGCAGACAACTATGAACTATCCAAGTTCACACATTTGAAACACATACAACAGAAGCCACACATATTAGAAACATATAAAGTAGAAGCCATACATATTACTCATAACATTAGAGTAAATTAGGGTAAAGATGTTTTGTTTCAAAGAAAAGCATGTCAAGATTAGATTTTGTTAATCCTCTTTATACGTATATGATTAATCAAGCATGCGAACTTAGATTCAATCAATAAAATTGTGTATCCTTGCGAATCCGTTCATTTCTGAAGCGGTTCCGTGAATATTATTGTTTTAATTTCTAGATGATTTCTTTAAATAGCAACTGAAACAAACAAACATAAAGATCGATACAAAGCGAATATTAACTTCCAAATCTATGTCTAGAGTTTGTTGGTTAATAGATGAAAAAAATGGATCAAGACTTGGAAAATCTATGACTAGAGTGATTCAAACTAAAAATACATCATTGAAGCAAATATCTTCATCATTTATTGATCATAACCTTGTTCACATACAAAAAATCAAAATAAATACATAAAAGTAAGATTAACTACCTCTAATCGTTACACAAAAGTGTTTAGCTACCCATCACCCTGGTAGCTTGATCAACATGTAAGAAAAGAAGCTTTGTTAGGATTAAAGTCGAAGAATCGAGGATTGATGCTCCAAAGACTTAATTATCACTTCTCCAAGAGTTTCTAAGGTTTTTGACCTAGAAAACCCTTTTTCTCTTTCTCAAATGCTGAAAAGTGTGAAAAGGTACAAGTTGTTGAAAATATCTTCCAAGTGATATAATTATAGAGAAGGCCACTTGGTGCAGTAAGCGGCACCGCGGTAACTGCCCTCATAGGCGCGCTAAGCAGGATCATAAGAAGACAAATTATTTCCTAGGAAGTGCGCTAAGCGCGATAGGAGCTCACTTATGAAGTTTTGAGACTTTAGCTACTAGATTTTTCATGAGCACGCTGGTCTCGCGCTGAAAAGCTCGCTTAGCGCGCTATGCCGACATGAAAACTTGAAAACTTGCTTTTCAGTCCTTCTTTCTTGCACCAATTGTTTCTATCATCAAAAATAGGCAAGAAGAACTATTAAAGAACATCAAAATGCTCAATATTCACAATATTTACACTAAAATACAAAAATTAACATAAATACATTTAAACCACTAGATTTTAGAATAAACTTTCAAGAAAACCAATTGAAAGGGCCATAAAATCAAGTTAAAGTATGCACAATTTGGCCCTTAACAATTGCAACTCCTTCAAACTCAAAAAATATAAAGAGATCATATGTCAGGACATGTGGTCTGACATCACATCTGCTTCAACATAGCAACAATCTCATATATGTCCATTGCTCCCCCTATCACATATAACCAATATTTCCCATAAAGGCGAAAACCAAAATCTCCTGAAGTCCAAACCTCAACTACCTAAGTTCACACATCCCTCTCAAGAGGAAAACCCAAATCATCTGGCAGACAACTATGAACTATCCAAGTTCACACATTTGAAACACATACAACAGAAGCCACACATATTAGAAACATATAAAGTAGAAGCCATACATATTACTCATAACATTAGAGTAAATTAGGGTAAAGATGTTTTGTTTCAAAGAAAAGCATGTCAAGATTAGATTTTGTTAATCCTCTTTATACGTATATGATTAATCAAGCATGCGAACTTAGATTCAATCAATAAAATCGTGTATCCTTGCGAATCCGTTCATTTCTAAAGCGGTTCCGTGAATATTATTGTTTTAATTTCTAGATGATTTCTTTAAATAGCAACTGAAACAAACAAACATAAAGATCGATACAAAGCGAATATTAACTTCCAAATCTATGTCTAGAGTTTGTTGGTTAATAGATGAAAAAAATGGATCAAGACTTGGAAAATCTATGACTAGAGTGATTCAAACTATAAATACATCATTGAAGCAAATATCTTCATCATTTATTGATCATAACCTTGTTCACATACAAAAAATCAAAATAAATACATAAAAGTAAGATTAACTACCTCTAATCGTTACACAAAAGTGTTTAGCTACCCATCACCCTGGTAGCTTGATCAACATGTAAGAAAAGAAGCTTTGTTAGGATTAAAGTCGAAGAATCGAGGATTGATGCTCCAAAGACTTAATTATCACTTCTCCAAGAGTTTCTAAGGTTTTTGACCTAGAAAACCCTTTTTCTCTTTCTCAAATGCTGAAAAGTGTGAAAAGGTACAAGTTGTTGAAAATATCTTCCAAGTGATATATTTATAGATAAGGCCACTTGGTGTAGTAAGCGGCACCGCGGTAACTGCCCTCATAGGCGCGCTAAGCAGGATCATAAGAAGACAAATTATTTCCTAGGAAGTGCGCTAAGCGCGATAGGAGCTCACTTATGAAGTTTTGAGACTTTAGCTACTAGATTTTTCATGAGCACGCTGGTCTCGCGCTGAAAAGCTCGCTTAGCGCGCTATGCCGACATGAAAACTTGAAAACTTGCTTTTCAGTCCTTCTTTCTTGCACCAATTGTTTCTATCATCAAAAATAGGCAAGAAGAACTATTAAAGAACATCAAAATGCTCAATATTCACAATATTTACACTAAAATTGAAAATTAACATAAATACATTTAAACTACTAGATTTTAGAATAAACTGTCAAGAAAACCAATTGAAAGGGCCATAAAATCAAGTTAAAGTATGCACAATTTGGCCCTTAACAATTACAACTCCTTCAAACTCAAAAAATATAAAGACATCATATGTCAGGACATGTGGTCTGACATCACATCTGCTTTAACATAGCAACAATCTCATATATGTCCATTGCTCCCCCTATCACATATAACCAGTATTTCCCCTAAAGGCGGAAACCCAAATCTTCTGAAGTCCAAACCTCAACTACCTAAGTTCACACATCCCTCTCAAGAGGAAAACCCAAATCATCTGCAGACAACTATGAAATATCCAAGTTCACACATTAGAAAGCCATACATATTACTCATAACATTAGAGTAAATTAGGATAAAGATGTTTTGTTTCAAAGAAAAGCATGTCAAGATTAGATTTTGTTAATCCTCTTTATATGTATATGATTAATCAAGCATGCGAACTTAGTTTCAGTCAATAAAATCGTGTATCCTTGCGAATCCGTTCATTTCTAAAGCGGGTACGTGAATATTATTGTTTTAATTTCTATATCATTTCTTTAAATAGCAACTGAAACAAACAAACATAAAGATCGATACAAGCGAATATTAACTTCCAAATCTATGTCTAGAGTTTGTTGGTTAATAGATGCAATAAGTAGATCAAGACTTGGAAAATCTATGTCTAGAGTGATTCAAACCATAAATACATCATTGAAGAAAATATCTTCATCATTTATTGATCATAACCTTGTTCACATACAAAAGATCAAAATAAATACACAAAAGTAAGATTAACTACCTCTAATCTTTACACAAAAGTGTTTAGCTACCCATTACCATGGTAGCTTGATCAACACGTAAGAAAAGAAGCTTAGTTAGGATTAAAGTCGAAGGATCGAGGATTGATGCTCCAAAGACTTAATTATCACTTCTCCAAGAGTTTCTAAGGTTTTTGACCTAGAAAACCCTTTTTCTCTTTCTCAAATGCTGAAAAGTGTGAAAAGGTACAAGTTGTTGAAAATATCTTCCAAGTGATATATCTATAGGCAAGGCCACTTAGTGTAGTAAGTGGCACCGTGCTAAGTTCCCTCATAGGCGCGTTAAGCACGATCAGAAGAACACAAATTATTTCCTAGGAAGTGCGCTAAGCGCGATAGGAGGTCACTTATGAAGTTTTGAGACTTTAGTTACTAGATATTTCATGAGCACGCTGGTCTCGCGCTGAAAAGCTCGCTTAGCGCACTATGCCGGCATGAAAAGTTGAAAACTTGCTTTTCAGTCCTTCTTTCTTGCACCAATTGTTTCTATCATCAAAAGTAGGCAAGAAGAACTATTAAAGAACATCAAAATGCTCAATATTCACAATATTTAGACTAAAATCGAAAATTAACATAAATACATTTAAACTACTAGATTTTAGACTAAACTGTCAAAAAAACCAATTGAAAGGGCCATAAAATAAAGTTAAAGTATGCACAATTCGGCCCTTAACAATTGCAACTCCTTCAAACTCAAAAAATATAAAGAGATGATATGCAAGGACATGTGGTCTGACATCACATCTGCTTCAACATGGCAACAATCTCATATATGTCCATTGCTCCCCCAATCACATATAACCAATATTTCCCCTAAATGCCAAAACCCAAATCTCCTGAAGTCCAAACCTCAACTACCTAAGTTCACACATCCCTCTAAAGAGGAAAACCCAAATCATCTGGCAGACAACTATGAACTATCCATGTTCACACATTAGAAACACATACAACAGCAGCCACACATATTAGAAACATATAAAGTAGAAGCCATACATATTACTCATAACATTAGAGTAAATTAGGATAAAGTTGTTTTGTTTCAAAGAAAAGCATGTCAAGATTAGATTTTGTTAATCCTCTTTATACGTATATGATTAATCAAGCATGCGAACTTAGTTTCAATCAATAAAATCGTGTATCCTTGCGAATCTGTTCTTTTCTGAAGCGGTTCCGTGAATATTATTGTTTTAATTTCTAGATTATTTCTTTAAATAGCAACTGAAACAAACAAACATAAAGATCGATACAAAGCGAATATTAACTTCCGAATCTATGTCTAGAGTTTGTTGGTTAAAAGATGAAAAAAATAGATCAAGACTTGGAAAATCTATGTCTAGAGTGATTCAAACCATAAATACATCATTGAAGAAAATATCTTCATCATTTCTTGTTCATAACCTTGTTCACATAGAAAAGATCAAAATTAATACATAAAAGTAAGATTAACTACCTGTAATCTTTACACAAAAGTGTTTAGCTACCCATCACCATGGTAGCTAGATAAACATGTAAGAAAAGAAGCTTCGTTAGGATTAAAGTCGAAGAATCGAGGATTGATGCTCCAAAGACTTAATTATCACTTCTCCAAGAGTTTCTAAGGTTTTTGACCTAGAAAACCCTTTTTCTCTTTCTCAAATGCTGAAAAGTGTGAAAAGGTACAGGTTGCTGAAAATATCTTCCAAGTGATATATTTATAGGCAAGGCCACATAGTGCAGTAAGTGGCACCGTGCTAAGTGCCCTCATAGGCGCGCTAAGCACGATAAGAAGAACACAAATTATTTCCTAGGAAGTGCGCTAAGCGCGATACGAGCTCACTTATGAAGTTTTGAGACTTTAGTTACTAGATTTTTCATGAGCACGCTGGTCTCGCGCTGAAAAGCTCGCTTAGCGTGCTATGCCGACGCGAAAACTTGAAAACTTTCTTTTCAGTCCTTCTTTCTTGCACCAATTGTTTCTATCATCAAAAATAGGCAAGAAGAACTATTAAAAAACATCAAAATGCTCAATAGTTACAATATTTACACTAAAATCAAAAATTAACATAAATACAATTAAACTACTAGATTTTAGACTAAACTGTCAAGAAAACCAATTGAAAGGGCCATAAAATCAAGTTAAAGTATGCACAATTTGGCCCTTAACAATTGCAACTCCTTCAAACTCAAAAAATATAAAGAGATCATATGTCAGGACATGTGGTCTGACATCACATCTGCTTCAACATAGCAACAATATCATATATGTCCATTGCTCCCCCTAACACATATAACCAGTATTTCCCCTAAAGGCGGAAACCCAAATCTCCTGAAGTCCAAACGTCAACTACCTAAGTTCACACATCCCTCTCAAGAGGAAAACCCAAATCATCTGCAGACAACTATGAAATATCCAAGTTCACACATTAGAAACACATACAACAAAAGCCACACATATTAGAAACATATAAAGTAGAAGCCATACATATTACTCATAACATTAGAGTAAATTAGGATAGAGATGTTTTGTTTCAAAGAAAAGCATGTCAAGATTAGATTTTGTTAATCCTCTTTATATGTATATGATTAATCAAGCATGCAAACTTAGTTTCAATCAATAAAATCGTGTATCCTTGCGAATCCGTTCATTTCTAAAGCGGTTCCGTGAATATTATTGTTTTAATTTCTAGATGATTTCTTTAAATAGCAACTGAAACAAACAAACATAAAGATCGATACAAAGCGAATATTAACTTCCAAATCTATGTCTAGAGTTTGTTGGTTAATAGATGAAAAAAATAGATCAAGACTTGGAAAATCTATGTCTAGAGTGATTCAAACCATAAATACATCATTGAAGAAAATATCTTCATCATTTATTGATCATAACCTTGTTCACATACAAAAGATCAAAATAAATACATAAAAGTAAGAATAACTACCTCTAATCTTTACACAAAAGTGTTTAGCCACCCATCACCATGGTAGCTTGATAAACATGTAAGAAAAGAAGCTTTGTTAGGATTAAAGTCGAAGAATCGAGGATTGATGCTCCAAAGACATAATTATCACTTCTCCAAGAGTTTCTAAGGTTTTTGACCTAGAAAACCCTTTTTCTCTTTCTCAAATGCTGAAAAGTGTGAAAAGGTACAAGTTGTTGAAAATATCTTCCAAGTGATATATTTATAGGCAAGGCAACTTAGTGCAGAAAGTGGCACCGTGCTAAGTGCCCTCATAGGCGCGCTAAGCACGATAAGAAGAACACAAATTATTTCCTAGGAAGTGCGTTAAGCGCGATAGGAGCTCACTTATGAAGTTTTGAGACTTTAGTTACTAGATTTTTCATGAGCACGCTTGTCTCGCGGTGAAAAGCTCGCTTAGCGTGCTATGCCGACATGAAAACTTGAAAACTTTCTTTTCAATCCTTCTTTCTTGCACCAATTGTTTCTATCATCAAAAATAGGCAAGAAGAACTATTAAAAAACATCAAAATGCTCAATATTTACAATATTTACACTAAAATCGAAAATTAACATAAATACATTTAAACTACTAGATTTTAGACAAAACTGTCAAAAAAACAAATTGAAAGGGCCATAAAATCAAGTTAAAGTATGCACAATTTGGCCCTTAACAATTGCAACTCCTTCAAACTCAAAAAATATAAAGAGATCATATGTCAGGACATGTGGTCTGACATCACATCTGCTTCAACATAGCAACAATCTCATATATGTCCATTTCTCCCCCTATCACATATAACCAATATTTCCCCTAAAGGAGAAAACCCAAATCTCCTGAAGTCGAAACCTCAACTACCTAAGTTCACACATCCCTCTCAAGAGGAAAACCCAAATCATCTGGCAGACAACTATGAACTATCCAAGTTCACACATTAGAAACACATACAACAGAAGCCATACATATTAGAAACATATAAAGTAGAAGCCATACATATTACTCATAAGATTAGAGTAAACTAGGGTAAAGATTTTTTGTTTCAAAGAAAAGCATGTCAAGATTAGATTTTGTTAATCCTCTTTATACGTATATGATTATTCAAGCATGCGAACTTAGTTTCAATCAATAAAATCGTGTATCCTTGCGAATCCGTTCATTTCTAAAGCGGTTCTGTGAATATTATTGTTTTAATTTCTAGATGATTTCTTTAAATAGCAACTGAAACAAACAAACATAAAGATCGATACAAAGCGAATATTAACTTCCAAATCTATGTCTAGAGTTTGTTGGTTAATAGATGAAAAAAAAATCAAGACTTGGAAAATCTATGTCTAGAGTGATTCAAACCATAAATACTTTATTGAAGAAAATATCTTCATCATTTATTGTTCATAACTTTGTTCACATACAAAAGATCAAAATTAATACATAAAAGTAAGATTAACTACCTGTAATCTTTACACAAAAGTGTTTAGCTACCCATCACCATGGTAGCTAGATAAACATGTAAGAAAAGAAGCTTCGTTAGGATTAAAGTCGAAGAATCGAGGATTGATGCTCCAAAGACTTAATTATTAGTTCTCCAAGAGTTTCTAAGGTTTTTGACCTAGAAAACCCTTTTTCTCTTTCTCAAATGCTGAAAAGTGTGAAAAGGTACAGGTTGTTGAAAATATCTTCCAAGTGATATATTTATAGGCAAGGCCACATAGTGCAGTAAGTGGCACCGTGCTAAGTGCCCTCATAGGCGCGCTAAGCACGATAAGAAGAACACAAATTATTTCCTAGGAAGTGTGCTAAGCGCGATACGAGCTCACTTATGAAGTTTTGAGACTTTAGTTACTAGATTTTTCATGAGCACGCTGGTCTCGCGCTGAAAAGCTCGCTTAGCGTGCTATGCCGACGCGAAAACTTGAAAACTTTCTTTTCAGTCCTTCTTTCTTGCACCAATTGTTTCTATCATCAAAAATAGGCAAGAAGAACTATTAAAAAACATCAAAATGCTCAATAGTTACAATATTTACACTAAAATCGAAAACTAACATAAATACATTTAAACTACTAGATTTTAGAATAAACTGTCAAGAAAACCAATTGAAAGGGCCACAAAATCAAGTTAAAGTATGCATAATTTGGCCCTTAGCAATTGCAACTCTTTCAAACTCAAAAAATATAAAGAGATCATATGTCAGGACATTTGTCTGACATCACATCTGCTTCAACATAGCAACAATCTCAAACATGTCCATTGCTCCCCCTGTCACATATAACCAATATTTCCCCTAAAGGCGAAAACCCAAATCTCCGAAAGTCCTAACCTCAACTACCTAAGTTCACACATCCCTCTCAAGAGGAAAACCCAAATCATCTGGCAGACAACTATGAAGTATCCAAGTTAACACATTAGAAACACATACAACAGAAGCCACACATATTAGAAACATATAAAATAGAAGTCGTACATATTACTCGTAACATTAGAGTAAATTAGGATAAAGATGTTTTGTTTTAAAGAAAAGCATGTCATGATTATATTTTATTAATCCTCTTTAAACGTATATGATTAATCAAGCATGCGAACTTAGTTTCAATCAATAAAATCGGGTATCCTTGCAAATCCGTTCATTTCTAAAGCGGGTCCGTGAATATTATTGTTTTAATTGCTAGATGATTTCTTTAAATAGCAACTGAAACAAACAGACATAAAGATCATTACGAAGCGAATATTAACTTCCAAATCTATGTCTAGAGTTTGTTGGTTAATAGATGAAAAAAATAGATCAAGACTTGGAAAATCAATGTGTAGAGTGATTCAAACCATAAATACATCATTGAAGCAAATATCTTCATCATTTATTGATCATAACCTTGTTCACATATAAAAGATCAAAATAAATACATAAAAGTAAGATTAACTACCTCTTGTCTTTACACAAAAGTGTTCAGCTACCCATCACCATGGTAGCTTGATCAACATGTAAGAAAAGAAGCTTTGTTTAGATTAATATCGAAGGTTCGAGGATTGATGCTCCAAAGACCTAATTATCACTTCTCCAAGAGTTTCTAAGGTTTCTGACCTAGAAAACCCTTTTTCTCTTTCTCAAATGCTGAAAAGTGTGAAAAGGTACAAGTTGTTGAAAATATCTTCCAAGTGATATATTTATAGACAAGGCCACTTAGTGCAGTAAGTCGCACCGTGCCAAGTGTCCTCATTGGCGCGCTAAGCAGGATCAGAAGAACACAACTTATTTCCTAGGAAGTGCGCTAAGCGCGATAGGAGCTCACTTATGAAGTTTTGAGACTTTAGCTACTGGATTTTCCATGAGCACGCTGGTCTCGTGCAGAAAAGCACGCTTAGCGCGCTATGCCGACATGAAAACTTCAAAACTTGCTTTTCAATCCTTCTTTCTTGCACCAATTGTTTCTATCATAAGAAAGAGGGAAGAAGAACTATTAAAGAACATCAAAAAGCTCAATATGCACAATATTTACACTAAAATCGAAAACTAACATAAATACATTTAAACTACTAGATTTTAGAATAAACTGTCAAGAAAACCAATTGAAAGGGCCACAAAATCAAGTTAAAGTATGCATAATTTGGCCCTTAGCAATTGCAACTCTTTCAAACTCAAAAAATATAAAGAGATCATATGTCAGGACATTTGTCTGACATCACATCTGCTTCAACATAGCAACAATCTCAAACATGTCCATTGCTCCCCCTGTCACATATAACCAATATTTCCCCTAAAGGCGAAAACCCAAATCTCCGAAAGTCCTAACCTCAACTACCTAAGTTCACACATCCCTCTCAAGAGGAAAACCCAAATCATCTGGCAGACAACTATGAAGTATCCAAGTTAACACATTAGAAACACATACAACAGAAGCCACACATATTAGAAACATATAAAATAGAAGTCGTACATATTACTCGTAACATTAGAGTAAATTAGGATAAAGATGTTTTGTTTTAAAGAAAAGCATGTCATGATTATATTTTATTAATCCTCTTTAAACGTATATGATTAATCAAGCATGCGAACTTAGTTTCAATCAATAAAATCGGGTATCCTTGCAAATCCGTTCATTTCTAAAGCGGGTCCGTGAATATTATTGTTTTAATTGCTAGATGATTTCTTTAAATAGCAACTGAAACAAACAGACATAAAGATCATTACGAAGCGAATATTAACTTCCAAATCTATGTCTAGAGTTTGTTGGTTAATAGATGAAAAAAATAGATCAAGACTTGGAAAATCAATGTGTAGAGTGATTCAAACCATAAATACATCATTGAAGCAAATATCTTCATCATTTATTGATCATAACCTTGTTCACATATAAAAGATCAAAATAAATACATAAAAGTAAGATTAACTACCTCTTGTCTTTACACAAAAGTGTTCAACTACCCATCACCATGGTAGCTTGATCAACATGTAAGAAAAGAAGCTTTGTTTAGATTAATATCGAAGGTTCGAGGATTGATGCTCCAAAGACCTAATTATCACTTCTCCAAGAGTTTCTAAGGTTTCTGACCTAGAAAACCCTTTTTCTCTTTCTCAAATGCTGAAAAGTGTGAAAAGGTACAAGTTGTTGAAAATATCTTCCAAGTGATATATTTATAGACAAGGCCACTTAGTGCAGTAAGTCGCACCGTGCCAAGTGTCCTCATTGGCGCGCTAAGCAGGATCAGAAGAACACAACTTATTTCCTAGGAAGTGCGCTAAGCGCGATAGGAGCTCACTTATGAAGTTTTGAGACTTTAGCTACTGGATTTTCCATGAGCACGCTGGTCTCGTGCAGAAAAGCACGCTTAGCGCGCTATGCCGACATGAAAACTTCAAAACTTGCTTTTCAATCCTTCTTTCTTGCACCAATTGTTTCTATCATAAGAAAGAGGGAAGAAGAACTATTAAAGAACATCAAAAAGCTCAATATGCACAATATTTACACTAAAATCGAAAACTAACATAAATACATTTAAACTACTAGATTTTAGAATAAACTGTCAAGAAAACCAATTGAAAGGGCCACAAAATCAAGTTAAAGTATGCATAATTTGGCCCTTAGCAATTGCAACTCTTTCAAACTCAAAAAATATAAAGAGATCATATGTCAGGACATTTGTCTGACATCACATCTGCTTCAACATAGCAACAATCTCAAACATGTCCATTGCTCCCCCTGTCACATATAACCAATATTTCCCCTAAAGGCGAAAACCCAAATCTCCGAAAGTCCTAACCTCAACTACCTAAGTTCACACATCCCTCTCAAGAGGAAAACCCAAATCATCTGGCAGACAACTATGAAGTATCCAAGTTAACACATTAGAAACACATACAACAGAAGCCACACATATTAGAAACATATAAAATAGAAGTCGTACATATTACTCGTAACATTAGAGTAAATTAGGATAAAGATGTTTTGTTTTAAAGAAAAGCATGTCATGATTATATTTTATTAATCCTCTTTAAACGTATATGATTAATCAAGCATGCGAACTTAGTTTCAATCAATAAAATCGGGTATCCTTGCAAATCCGTTCATTTCTAAAGCGGGTCCGTGAATATTATGTTTTTAATTGCTAGATGATTTCTTTAAATAGCAACTGAAACAAACAGACATAAAGATCATTACGAAGCGAATATTAACTTCCAAATCTATGTCTAGAGTTTGTTGGTTAATAGATGAAAAAAATAGATCAAGACTTGGAAAATCAATGTGTAGAGTGATTCAAACCATAAATACATCATTGAAGCAAATATCTTCATCATTTATTGATCATAACCTTGTTCACATATAAAAGATCAAAATAAATACATAAAAGTAAGATTAACTACCTCTTGTCTTTACACAAAAGTGTTCAGCTACCCATCACCATGGTAGCTTGATCAACATGTAAGAAAAGAAGCTTTGTTTAGATTAATATCGAAGGTTCGAGGATTGATGCTCCAAAGACCAAATTATCACTTCTCCAAGAGTTTCTAAGGTTTCTGACCTAGAAAACCCTTTTTCTCTTTCTCAAATGCTGAAAAGTGTGAAAAGGTACAAGTTGTTGAAAATATCTTCCAAGTGATATATTTACAGACAAGGCCACTTAGTGCAGTAAGTCGCACCGTGCCAAGTGTCCTCATTGGCGCGCTAAGCAGGATCAGAAGAACACAACTTATTTCCTAGGAAGTGCGCTAAGCGCGATAGGAGCTCACTTATGAAGTTTTGAGACTTTAGCTACTGGATTTTCCATGAGCACGCTGGTCTCGTGCAGAAAAGCACGCTTAGCGCGCTATGCCGACATGAAAACTTCAAAACTTGCTTTTCAATCCTTCTTTCTTGCACCAATTGTTTCTATCATAAGAAAGAGGGAAGAAGAACTATTAAAGAACATCAAAAAGCTCAATATGCACAATATTTACACTAAAATCGAAAACTAACATAAATACATTTAAACTACTAGATTTTAGAATAAACTGTCAAGAAAACCAATTGAAAGGGCCACAAAATCAAGTTAAAGTATGCATAATTTGGCCCTTAGCAATTGCAACTCTTTCAAACTCAAAAAATATAAAGAGATCATATGTCAGGACATTTGTCTGACATCACATCTGCTTCAACATAGCAACAATCTCAAACATGTCCATTGCTCCCCCTATTACATATAACCAATATTTCCCCTAAAGGCGAAAACCCAAATCTCCAGAATTCCAAACCTCAACTACCTAAGTTCACACATCCCTCTCAAGAGGAAAACCCAAATCATCTGGCAGACAACTATGAAGTATCCAAGTTCACACATTAGAAACACATACAACAGAAGCCACACATATTAGAAACATATAAAATAGAAGACGTACATATTACTCGTAACATTAGAGTAAATTAGGATAAAGATGTTTTGTTTCAAAGAAAAGCAAGTCAAGATTAGATTTTATTAATCCTCTTTAAACGTATCTGATTAATCAAGCATGCGAACTTAGTTTCAATCAATAAAATCGTGTATCCTTGCGAATCTGTTCTTTTCAAAAGCGGGTCCGTGAATATTATTGTTTTAATTGCTAGATGATTTCTTTATATATCAAATAAAACAAACAGACATAATGATCGATACAAAGTGAATATTACCTTCCAAATCTATGTCTAGAGTTTGTTGGTTAATAGATGAAAAAAATAGATCACGACTTGGAAAATGAATGTCTAGAGTGATTCAAACCATAAATACATCATTGAAGCAAATATCTTTATCATTTATTGATCATAACTTTGTTCACATACAAAAGATCATAATAAATACATAAAAGTAAGATTAACTACCTCTAATCTATACACAAAAGTGATTAGCTACCCATCACCATGGTAGCTTGATCAACATGTAAGAAAAGAAGCTTTGTTAGGATTAAAGTCGAGGAATCGAGGATTGATGCTCCAAAGACTTAATTATCACTTCTCCAAGAGTTTCTAAGGTTTTTGACCTAGAAAACCCTTTTTCTCTTTCTCAAACGCTGAAAAGTGTGAAAAGGTACAACTTGTTGAAAATATCTTCCAAGTGATATATTTATAGACAAGGCCACTTAGTGCACTAAGTGGCACCGCGCTAAGTGCCCTCATGGCGCGCTAAGCAGGATCAGAAGAACACAACTTATTTCCTAGGAAGTGCGCTAAGCGCAATAGGAGCTCACTTATGATGTTTTGAGACTCTTGCTACTGGATTTTCCATGAGCACGCTGGTCTCGTGCAGAAAAGCACGCTTAGCGCGCTATGCCGACATGAAAACTTCAAAAATGCTTTTCAATCCTTCTTTCTTGCACCAATTGTTTCTATCATAAAAAAGAGGCAAGAAGAACTATTAAAGAACATCAAAAGGCTCAATATTCACAATACTTACAGTAAAATAGAAAACTAACATAAATACATTTAAACTACTAGATTTTAGACTAAACTGTCAAGAAAACAAATTGAAAGGGCCATAAAATCTAGTAAAAGTATGCATAATTTGGCCCTTAACAATTGCAACTCTTTCAAACTCAAAAAATATAAAGAGATCATATGTCAGGACATTTGTCTGACATCACATCTGCTTCAACATAGCAACAATCTCAAACATGTCCATTGCTCCCCCTGTCACATATAACCAATATTTCCCCTAAAGGCGAAAACCCAAATCTCCAGAATTCCAAACCTCAACTACCTAAGTTCACACATCCCTCTCAAGAGGAAAACCCAAATCATCTGGCAGACAACTATGAAGTATCCAAGTTCACACATTAGAAACACATACAACAGAAGCCACACATATTAGAAACATATAAAATAGAAGTCGTACATATTACTCGTAAAATTAGAGTAAATTAGGATAAAGATGTTTTGTTTAAAAGAAAAGCATGTCAATATTAGATTTTTTTAATCCTCTTTAAACGTATATGATTAATCAAGCATGCGAACTTAGTTTCAATCAATAAAATCGGGTATCCTTGCGAATCCGTTCATTTCTAAAGTGGGTCCGTGAATATTATTGTTTTAATAGCTAGATGATTTCTTTAAATAGAAACTGAAACAAACAGACATAAAGATCATTACGAAGCAAATATTAACTTCCAAATCTATGTCTAGAGTTTGTTGGTTAATAGATGAAACAAATAGATCAAGACTTGGAAAATCAATGTCTAGAGTGATTCAAACCATAAATACATCATTGAAGCAAATATCTTCATCATTTATTGATCATAACATTGTTCACATACAAAAGATCATAATAAATACATAAAAGTAAGATTAACTACCTCTAATCTATACAAAAAAGTGATTAGCTACCCATCACCATGGTAGCTTGATCAACATGTATGAAAAGAAGCTTTGTTAGGATTAAAGTCGAAGAATCTAGGATTGATGCTCCAAAGACTTAATTATCACTTCTCAAAGAGTTTCTAAGGTTTCTGACCTAGAAAACCCTTTTTCTCTTTCTCAAATGCTGAAAAGTGTGAAAAGTTACAAGTTGTTGAAAATATCTTCCAAGTGATATGTTTATAGAAAAGGCCACTTTGTGCACTAAGTGGCACCGTGCTAAGTGCCCTCATAGGCGCGCTAAGCAGGATCAGAAGAACACAACTTATTTCCTAGGAAGTGCGCTAAGCGCGATAGGAGCTCACTTATGATGTTTTGAGACTTTAGCTACTGGATTTTCCATGAGCACGCTGGTCTCGTGCAGAAAAGCACGCTTAGCGCGCTATGCCGACATGAAAACTTCAAAACTTGCTTTTCAATCCTTCTTTCTTACACCAATTGTTTCTATCTTAAAAAAGAGGCAAGAAGAACTATTAAAGAACATCAAAATGCTCAATATTCACAATATTTACACTAAAATCGAAAACTAACATAAATACATTTAAACTAGTAGACTTTATAATAAACTGTCAAGAAAACCAATTGAAAGGGCCATAAAATCAAGTAAAAGTATGCATAATTTGGCCCTTAACAATTGCAACTCCTTCAAACTCAAAAAATATAAAGAGATCATATGTCAAGACATTTGTCTGACATCACAGCTGCTTCAACATAGCAACAATCTCAGACATGTCCATTGCTCCCCATGTCACATATAACCAATATTTCCCTTAAAGGCGAAAATCCAAATCTCCAGAAGTCCTAACCTCAACTATCTAAGTTCACACATCCCTCTCAAGAGGAAAACCCAAATCATCTGGCAGACAACTATAAAGTGTCCAAGTTCACACATTAGAAACACATACAACAGAAGCCACACATATTAGAAATATATAAAATAGAAGCCGTACATATTACTCGTAACATTAGAGTAAATTAGGATAAAGATGTTTTGTTTCAAAGAAAAGCATGTCAATATTAGATTTTGTTAATCCTCTTTAAACGTATCTGATTAATCAAGCATGCGAACTTAGTTTCAATCAATAAAATCGTGTATCCTTGCGAATCCGTTCTTTTCAAAAGCGGGTCCGTGAATATTATTGTTTTAATTGCTAGATGATTTCTTTATATATCAACTAAAACAAACAGACATAATGATCGATACAAAGTGAATATTACCTTCCAAATCTATGTCTAGAGTTTGTTGGTTAATAGATGAAAAAAATAGATCACGACTTGGAAAATGAATGTCTAGAGTGATTCAAACCATAAATACATCATTGAAGCAAATATCTTCATCATTTATTGATCATAACTTTGTTCACATACAAAAGATCATAATAAATACATAAAAGTAAGATTAACTACCTCTAATCTATACACAAAAGTGATTAGCTACCCATCACCATGGTAGCTTGATCAACATGTAAGAAAAGAAGCTTTGTTAGGATTAAAGTCGAAGAATCGAGGATTGATGCTCCAAAGACTTAATTATCACTTCTCCAAGAGTTTCTAAGGTTTTTGACCTAGAAAACCCTTTTTCTCTTTCTCAAACGCTGAAAAGTGTGAAAAGGTACAACTTGTTGAAAATATCTTCCAAGTGATATATTTATAGACAAGGCCACTTAGTGCACTAAGTGGCACCGCGCTAAGTGCCCTCATGGCGCGCTAAGCAGGATCAGAAGAACACAACTTATTTCCTAGGAAGTGCGCTAAGCGCAATAGGAGCTCACTTATGATGTTTTGAGACTCTTGCTACAGGATTTTCCATGAGCACGCTGGTCTCGTGCAGAAAAGCACGCTTAGCGCGCTATGCCGACATGAAAACTTCAAAACTTGATTTTCAATCCTTCTTTCTTGCACCAATTGTTTCTATCATAAAAAAGAGGCAAGAAGAACTATTAAAGAACATCAAAAGGCTCAATATTCACAATATTTACACTAAAATCGAAAACTAACATAAATACATTTAAACTACTAGATTTTAGAATAAACTATCAAGAAAACGAATTGAAAGGGCCATAAAATCAAGTAAAAGTATGCATAATTTGGCCCTTAACTAATGCAACTCTTTTAAACTCAAAAAACATAGAGAGATCATATGTCAGGACGTTTTTCTGACATCACATCTGCTTCAACATAGCAACAATCTCAGACATGTCCATTGATCCCCCTGTCACATATCACCAATATTTCCCCTAAAGGCGAAAACCCAAATCTCCAAAAGTCCAAACCTCAACTACCTAAGTTCACACATCCCTCTCCAGAGGAAAACCCAAATCATCTGGCAGACAACTATGAAGTATCCAAGTTCACACATTAGAAACACATACAACAGAAGCCACACATATTAGAAACATATAAAATAGAAGCCAAACATATTACTCATAACATTAGAGTAAATTAGTGTAAAGATGTTTTGTTTCAAAGAAAAGAATGTCAATATTAGATTTTGTTAATCCTTTTTAAACTTATCCGATTAATCAAGCATGCGAACTTAGTTTCAATCAATAAAATCGTGTATCCTTGCGAGTCTGTTCTTTTCTAAAGCGGGTCCGTGAATATTATTGTTTTAATTGCTAGATGATTTCTTTAAATAACAACTGAAACAAACAAACATAAAGATCATTACAAAGCGAATATTAACTTCCAAATCTATGTCTACAGTTTGTTGGTTAATAGATGGAAAAAATAGATCAAGACTTGGAAAGTCTATGTGTAGAGTGATTCAAACCATAAATACATCATTGAAGCAAATATCTTCATCATTTATTGATCGTAAACTTGTTCACATACAAAAGATCATAATAAATACATAAAAGTAAGATTAACTACCTCTAATCTTTACACAAAAGTGTTTAGCTACCCATCACCATGGTAGCTTGTCAACATGTAAGAAAAGAAGCTTTCTTAGGATTAAAGTCGAAGAATCGAGGATTGATGCTCCAAAGACCTAATTATAACTTCTCCAAGAGTTTCTAAGGTTTTTGACCTAGAAATCCCTTTTTCACTTTCTCAAATGCTGAAAAGTGTGAAAAGGTACAAGTTGTTGAAAATATCTTCCAAGTGATATATTTATAGACAAGGCCACTTAGTGCAGTAAGTGGCACCGCGCTAAGTGCCCTCATAGGCGCGCTAAGCAGGATCAGAAGAACACAACTTATTTCCTAGGAAGTGCGCTAAGCGCCATAGGAGCTCACTTATGAAGTTTTGAGACTTTAGCTAATGGATTTTCCATGAGGACGCTGGTCTCGTGCAGAAAAGCTCGCTTAGCGCGCTATGCCGACATGAAAACTTCAAAACTTGATTTTCAATCCTTCTTTCTTGCACCAATTGTTTCTATCACGAAAAAGAGGCAAGAAGAACTGTTAAAGAACATCAAAATGCTCAATATTCACAATATTTTCACTAAAATCAAAAACTAACATAAATACATTTAAACTAGTAAATTTTAGAATAAACTGTGAAGAAAACCAATTGAAACGGCCATAAAATCAAGTAAAAGTATGCATAATATGGCCCTTAACAATTGCAACTCCTTCAAACTCAAAAAATATAAAGAGATCATATGTCAGGACATTTTTCTGACATCACATCTGCTTCAACATAGCAACAATCTCAGACATGTCCATTGGTCCCCCTGTCACATATAACCAATATTTCCCCTAAAGGCGAAAACCAAAATCTCCAAAAGTTCTAACCTTAACTACCTAAGTTCACACATCCCTCCAAAGAGGAAAACCCAAATCATCTGGCAGACAGCTGTGAACTATCCAAGTTCACATATTAGAAACACATACAACAGAAGCCACACATATTAGAAACATATAAAATAGAAGCCATACATATTACTCATAACATTAGAGTAAATTAGGGTAAAGATGTTTTGTTTCAAAGAAAAGAATGTCAATATTAGATTTTGTTAACCCTTTTTAAACATATCTGATTAATCAAGCATGCGAACATAGTTTAAATCAATAAAATCGTGTATCCTTGCGAATCAGTTCTTTTCCAAAGCGGGTCCGTGAAAATTATTGTTTTAATTGTTAGATGATTTCTTTAAATAGCAACTGAAACAAACAAACATAAAGATCATTACAAAGCGAATATTAACTTCCAAATCTATGTCTAGAGTTTGTTGGTTAATAGATGGAAAAAAAAATCAAGACTTGGAAAATCTATGTCTAGAGTGATTCAAACCATAAATACATCATTGAAGCAAATATCTTCATCATTTATTGATCATAACCTTGTTCACATACAAAAGATCATAATAAATACATAAAAGTAAGATTAACTACCTCTAATCTTTAGATAAAAGTGTTTAGCTACCCATCACCATGGTAGCTTGATCAACATGTAAGAAAAGAAGCTTTGTTAGGATTAAAGTCGAAGAATCGAGGATTGATGCTCCAAAGACTTAATTATCACTTCTCCAAGAGTTTCTAAGGTTTTTGACCTAGAAAACCCTTTTTCTCTTTCTAAAATGCTGAAAAGTGTAAAAAGGTACAAGTTGTTGAAAATATCTTCCATGTGATATATTTATAGACAAGGCCACTTAGTGCAGTAAGTGGCACCACGCTAAGTGCCCTCATAGGTGCGCTAAGCAGGACCAGAAGAACACAACTTATTTCCTAGGAAGTGCGCTAAGCGCTATAGGAGCTCACGTATGAAGTTTTGAGACTTTAGCTACTGGATATTCCATGAGCACGCTGGTCTCGTGCAGAAAAGCTCGCTAGGCGCGCTATGCCGACATGAAAACTTCAAAACTTGCTTTTCAATCCTTCTTTCTTGCACCAATTGTTTCTATCATAAAAAAGAGGCAAGAAGAACTATTAAAGAACATCAAAATGCTCAATATTCACAATATTTACACTAAAATCGAAAACTAACATAAATACATTTAAACTACTACATTTTAGAATAAACTGTCAAGAAAACCAATTGAAAGGGCCATAAAATCAAGTAAAAGTATGCATAATTTGGCCCTTAACAATTGCAACTCCTTCAAAATCAAAAAATATAAAGAGATCATATGTCAGGCATTTGTCTGACATCACATCTGCTTCAACATAACAACAATCTCAGACATGTCCATTGCTCCCCCTGTCACATATAACCAATATTTCCCCTAAAGGCGAAAACCCAAATCTCCAGAAGTCCTAACCTCAACTACCTAAGTTCACACATCCCTCTCAAGAGGAAAACCCAAATCATCTGGCTGACAACTATGAAGTATCCAAGTTCACACATTAGAAACACATACAACAGAAGCCACACATATTAGAAACACCTAAAATATAAGCCATACATATTACTCATAACATTAGAGTAAATTAGGGTAAAGATGTTTTGTTTCAAAGAAAAGAATGTCAATATTAGATTTTGTCAATCCTTTTTAAACGTATCCGATTAATCAAGCACGCGAACATATTTTCAATCAATAAAATCTTGTATCCTTGCGAATCCGGTCATTTCCGAAGCGGGTCCGTGAATATTATTGTTTTAATTGCTAGATGATTTCTTTAAATAGCAACTGAAACAAACAAACATAAAGATCATTACGAAGCGAATATTAACTTCCAAATCTATGTCTAGAGTTTGTTGGTTAATAGATGAAAAAAATAGATCAAGACTTGGAAAATCTATGTCTAGAGTGATTCAAACCATAAATACATCATTGAAGCAAATATCTTCATCATTTATTGATGATAACCTTGTTCACATACACAAGATCATAATAAATACATAAAAGTAAGATTAACTACCTCTAATATTTACACAAAAGTGTTTAGCTACCCATCACCATGGTAGCTTGATCAACATGTAAGAAAAGAAGCTTTGTTAGGATTAAAGTCGAAGAATCGAGGATTGATGCTCCAAAGATTTAATTATCACTTCTCCAAGAGTTTCTAAGGTTTTTGACCTAGAAAACCCTTTTTCTCTTTCTCAAATGCTGAAAAGTGTGAAAAGGTACAACTTGTTGAAAATATCTTCCAAGTGATATATTTATAGACAAGGCCACTTAGTGCACTAAGTGGCACCGCGCTAAGTTCCCTCATAGGCGCGCTAAGCAGGATCGTAAGAACACAACTTATTTCATAGAGAGTGCACTAAGCGCGATAGGAGCTCACTTATGAACTTTTGAGACTTTAGCTACAGGATTTTCCATGAGCACGCCAGTCTCGTGCAGAAAAGCTCGATTGGCGCGCTATGCCGACATGAAAACTTCAAAACTTGATTTCCAATCTTTCTTTCTTGCACAAACTGTTTCTATCATAAAAAAGAGGCAAGAAGAACTATTAAAGAACATCAAAATGCTCAATATTCACAATATTTATACTAAAATCGAAAACTAACATAAATACATTTAAAGTACTAGATTTTAGAATAAACTGTCAAGAAAACCAATTGAAAGGGCCATAAAATCAAGTAAAAGTATGCATAATTTGGCCCTTAACAATTGCAACTCCTTCAAACTCAAAAAATATAAAGAGATCATATGTCAGGCATTTGTCTGACATCACATCTGCTTCAACATAGCAACAATCTCAGACATGTTCATTGCTCCCCCTGTCACATATAACCAATATTTCCCCTAAAGGAAAAAACCCAAATCTCCAGAAGTCCTAACCTCAAATACCTAAGTTCACTCATCCCTCTCAAGAGGAAAACCCAAATCATCTGGCAGACAATTATGAAGTATCCAAGTTCACCCATTAGAAACACATACAACAGAAGCTACACATATTAGAAACATATAAAATAGAAACCATACATATTACTCATAACATTAGAGTAAATTAGGGTGAAGATGCTTTGTTTCAAAGAAAAGAATGTCAATATTAGATTTTTTTAATCCTTTTTAAACGTATCCGATTAATCAAGCATGCGAACTTAGTTTCAATCAATAAAATCGTGTATCCTTGCGAATCTGTCTTTTCTAAAGCGGGTCCGTGAATATTATTGTTTTAATAGCTAGATGATTTCTTTAAATAGCAACTGAAACAAACAAACATAAAGATCATTACAGAGCAAATATTAACTTCCAAATCTATGTCTAGAGTTTGTTGGTTAATAGATGAAAAAAATAGATCAAGACTTGGAAAATCTATGTCTAGAGTGATTCAAAACATAAATACATCATTGAAGCAAATATCTTCATCATTTATTGATCATAACCTTGTTCACATACAAAAGATGATAATAAATACATAAAAGTAAGATTAACTACCTCTAATCTTTACACAAAAGTGTTTAGCTCCCATCACCATGGTAGCTTGATCAACATGTAAGAAAAGAAGCTTTGTTAGGATTAAAGTCGAAGAATCGAGGATTGATGCTCCAAAGACTTAATTATCACTTCTCCAAGAGTTTCTAAGGTTTTTGACCTAGAAAACCCTTTTTCTCTTTCTCAAATGCTGAAAAGTGTTAAAAGGTACAAGTTGTTGAAAATATCTTCCAAGTGATATATTTATAGACAAGGCCATTTACTGCAGTAAGTGGCACCGCGCTAAGTGCCCTCATAGGTGCGCTAAGCAGGATCAGAAGAACACAACTTATTTCCTAGGAAGTGCGCTAAGCGCGATAGGAGCTCACTTATGAAGTTGTGAGACTTTAGCTATTGGATTTTCCATGAGCACGCTGGTCTCGTGCAGAAAAGCTCGCTTAGCGCGCTATGCCGACATGAAAACTTCAAAACTTGCTTTTCAATCCTTCTTTCTTGCACCAATTGTTTCTATCATAAAAAAGAGGCAAGAAGAACTATTAAAGAACATCAAAATGCTCAATATTCACAATATTTACACTAAAATCGAAAACTAACATAAATACATTTAAACTACTAGATTTTAGAATAAACTGTCAAGATAACCAATTGAAAGGACCATAAAATCACGTAAAAGTATGCATAATTTGGCCCTTAACAATTGCAACTCCTTCAAACTCAAAAAATATAAAGAGATCAAAGTCTTAACCTCAACTACCTAAGTTCACACATCCCTCTCAAGAGGAAAACCCAAATCATCTGGCAGACAATTATGAAGTATCCAAGTTCACACATTAGAAACACATACAACAGAAGCCACGCATATTAGAAACACATAAAATATAAGCCATACATATTACTCATAACATTAGAGTAAATTAGGGTAAAGATGTTTTGTTTCAAAGAAAAGAATGTCAATATTAGATTTTGTCAATCCTTTTTAAACGTATCCGATTAATCAAGCATGCGAACTTAGTTTCAATCAATAAAATCGTGTATCCTTGCGAATCCGGTCATTTCTAAAGCAGGTCCGCGAATATTATTGTTTTAATTTCTATATGATTTCTTTAAATAGCAACTGAAACAAACAAACATAAAGATCATTACACAGCGAATATTAACTTCCAAATCTATGTCTAGAGTTTGTTGGTTAATAGATGAAAAAAATAGATCAAGACTTGGAAAATCTATGTCTAGAGTGATTCAAAACATAAATACATCATTGAAGCAAATATCTTCATCATTTATTGATCATAACCTTGTTCACATACAAAAGATGATAATAAATACATAAAAGTAAGATTAACTACCTCTAATCTTTACACAAAAGTGTTTAGCTCCCATCACCATGGTAGCTTGATCAACATGTAAGAAAAGAAGCTTTGTTAGGATTAAAGTCGAAGAATCGAGGATTGATGCTCCAAAGACTTAATTATCACTTCTCCAAGAGTTTCTAAGGTTTTTGACCTAGAAAACCCTTTTTCTCTTTCTCAAATGCTGAAAAGTGTTAAAAGGTACAAGTTGTTGAAAATATCTTCCAAGTGATATATTTATAGACAAGGCCATTTACTGCAGTAAGTGGCACCGCGCTAAGTGCCCTCATAGGTGCGCTAAGCAGGATCAGAAGAACACAACTTATTTCCTAGGAAGTGCGCTAAGCGCGATAGGAGCTCACTTATGAAGTTGTGAGACTTTAGCTATTGGATTTTCCATGAGCACGCTGGTCTCGTGCAGAAAAGCTCGCTTAGCGCGCTATGCCGACATGAAAACTTCAAAACTTGCTTTTCAATCCTTCTTTCTTGCACCAATTGTTTCTATCATAAAAAAGAGGCAAGAAGAACTATTAAAGAACATCAAAATGCTCAATATTCACAATATTTACACTAAAATCGAAAACTAACATAAATACATTTAAACTACTAGATTTTAGAATAAACTGTCAAGATAACCAATTGAAAGGACCATAAAATCACGTAAAAGTATGCATAATTTGGCCCTTAACAATTGCAACTCCTTCAAACTCAAAAAATATAAAGAGATCAAAGTCTTAACCTCAACTACCTAAGTTCACACATCCCTCTCAAGAGGAAAACCCAAATCATCTGGCAGACAATTATGAAGTATCCAAGTTCACACATTAGAAACACATACAACAGAAGCCACGCATATTAGAAACACATAAAATATAAGCCATACATATTACTCATAACATTAGAGTAAATTAGGGTAAAGATGTTTTGTTTCAAAGAAAAGAATGTCAATATTAGATTTTGTCAATCCTTTTTAAACGTATCCGATTAATCAAGCATGCGAACTTAGTTTCAATCAATAAAATCGTGTATCCTTGCGAATCCGGTCATTTCTAAAGCGGGTCCGCGAATATTATTGTTTTAATTTCTATATGATTTCTTTAAATAGCAACTGAAACAAACAAACATAAAGATCATTACACAGCGAATATTAACATCCAAATCTATGTCTAGAGTTTGTTGGTTAATAGATGAAAAAAATAGATCAAGACTTGGAAAATCTACGTCTAGAGTGATTCAAACCATAAATACATCATTGAAGCAAATATCGTCATCATTTATTGATCATAACCTTGTTCACATACAAAAGATCATAATAAATACATAAAAGTAAGATTAACTACCTCTAATCTTTACACAAAAGTGTTTAGCTACCCATCACCATGGTAGCTTGATCAACATGTAAGAAAAGAAGCTTTGTTAGGATTAAAGTCGAAGAATCGAGGATTGATGCTCCAAAGATTTAATTATCACTTCTCCAAGAGTTTCTAAGGTTTTTGACCTAGAAAACCCTTTTTCTCTTTCTCAAATGCTGAAAAGTGTGAAAAGGTACAAGTTGTTGAAAATATCTTCCAAGTGATATATTTATAGACAAGGCCACTTACTGCAGTAAGTGGCACCGCGCTAAGTGCCCTCATAGGCGCGCTAAGCAGGATCGGAAGAACACAACTTATTTCCTAGAGAGTGCGCTAAGCGCGATAGGAGCTCACTTATGAACTTTTGAGACTTTAGCTACTGGATTTTCCATGAGCCCGCTGGTCTCGTGCAGAAAAGCTCGATTAGCGCGCTATGCCGACATGAAAACTTCAAAACTTGATTTCCAATCTTTCTTTCTTGCACAAACTGTTTCTATCATAAAAAAGAGGCAAGAAGAACTATTAAAGAACATCAAAATGCTCAATATTCACAATATTTATACTAAAATCGAAAACTAACATAAATACATTTAAAGTACTAGATTTTAGAATAAACTGTCAAGAAAACCAATTGAAAGGGCCATAAAATCAAGTAAAAGTATGCATAATTTGGCCCTTAACAATTGCAACTCCTTCAAACTCAAAAAATATAAAGAGATCATATGTCAGGCATTTGTCTGACATCACATCTGCTTCAACATAGCAACAATCTCAGACATGTTCATTGCTCCCCCTGTCACATATAACCAATATTTCCCCTAAAGGAAAAAACCCAAATCTCCAGAAGTCCTAACCTCAAATACCTAAGTTCACACATCCCTCTCAAGAGGAAAACCCAAATCATCTGGCAGACAATTATGAAGTATCCAAGTTCACCCATTAGAAACACATACAACAGAAGCTACACATATTAGAAACATATAAAATAGAAACCATACATATTACTCATAACATTAGAGTAAATTAGGGTGAAGATGCTTTGTTTCAAAGAAAAGAATGTCAATATTAGATTTTTTTAATCCTTTTTAAACGTATCCGATTAATCAAGCATGCGAACTTAGTTTCAATCAATAAAATCGTGTATCCTTGCGAATCTGTCTTTTCTAAAGCGGGTCCGTGAATATTATTGTTTTAATAGCTAGATGATTTCTTTAAATAGCAACTGAAACAAACAAACATAAAGATCATTACAGAGCAAATATTAACTTCCAAATCTATGTCTAGAGTTTGTTGGTTAATAGATGAAAAAAATAGATCAAGACTTGGAAAATCTATGTCTAGAGTGATTCAAAACATAAATACATCATTGAAGCAAATATCTTCATCATTTATTGATCATAACCTTGTTCACATACAAAAGATGATAATAAATACATAAAAGTAAGATTAACTACCTCTAATCTTTACACAAAAGTGTTTAGCTCCCATCACCATGGTAGCTTGATCAACATGTAAGAAAAGAAGCTTTGTTAGGATTAAAGTCGAAGAATCGAGGATTGATGCTCCAAAGACTTAATTATCACTTCTCCAAGAGTTTCTAAGGTTTTTGACCTAGAAAACCCTTTTTCTCTTTCTCAAATGCTGAAAAGTGTTAAAAGGTACAAGTTGTTGAAAATATCTTCCAAGTGATATATTTATAGACAAGGCCATTTACTGCAGTAAGTGGCACGGCGCTAAGTGCCCTCATAGGTGCGCTAAGCAGGATCAGAAGAACACAACTTATTTCCAAGGAAGTGCGCTAAGCGCGATAGGAGCTCACTTATGAAGTTGTAAGACTTTAGCTATTGGATTTTCCATGAGCACGCTGGTCTCGTGCAGAAAAGCTCGCTTAGCGCGCTATGCCGACATGAAAACTTCAAAACTTGCTTTTCAATCCTTCTTTCTTGCACCAATTGTTTCTATCATAAAAAAGAGGCAAGAAGAACTATTAAAGAACATCAAAATGCTCAATATTCACAATATTTACACTAAAATCGAAAACTAACATAAATACATTTAAACTACTAGATTTTAGAATAAACTGTCAAGAAAACCAATTGAAAGGACCATAAAATCACGTAAAAGTATGCATAATTTGGCCCTTAACAATTGCAACTCCTTCAAACTCAAAAAATTTAAAGAGATCAAAGTCTTAACCTCAACTACCTAAGTTCACACATCCCTCTCAAGAGGAAAACCCAAATCATCTGGCAGACAATTATGAAGTATCCAAGTTCACACATTAGAAACACATACAACAGAAGCCATACATATTAGAAACATATAAAATAGAAACCATACATATTACTCATAACATTAGAGTAAATTAGGGTAAAGATGCTTTGTTTCAAAGAAAAGAATGTCAATATTAGATTTTATTAATCCTTTTTAAACGTATCCGATTAATCAAGCATGCGAGCTTAGTTTCAATCAATAAAATCGTGTATCCTTGCGAATCTGTTCTTTTCTAAAGCGGGTCCGTGAATATTATTGTTTTAATAGCTAGATGATTTCTTTAAATAGCAACTGAAACAAACAAACATAAATATCATTACAAAGCGAATATTAACTTCCAAATCTATGTCTAGAGTTTGTTTGTTAATAGATGAAAAAAATAGATCAAGACTTGGAAAATCTATGTCTAGAGTGATTCAAACCATAAATACATCATTGAAGCCAATATCTTCATCATTTATTGATCATAACATTGTTCACATACAAAAGATGATAATAAATACATAAAAGTAAGATTAACTACCTCTAATCTTTACACAAAAGTGTTTAGCTACCCATCACCATGGTAGCTTGATCAACATGTAAGAAAAGAAGCTTTGTTAGGATTAAAGTCGAAGAATCGAGGATTAATGCTCCAAAGACTTAATTATCACTTCTCCAAGAGTTTCTAAGGTTTTTGACCTAGAAAACCCTTTTTCTCTTTCTCAAATGCTGAAAAGTGTGAAAAGGTACAAGTTGTTGAAAATATCTTCCAAGTGATATATTTATAGACAAGGCCACTTAGTGCAGTAAGTGGCACCTCGCTAAGTTCCCTCATAGGAGCGCTAAGCAGGATCAGAAGAACACAACTTATTTCCTAGGAAGTGCGCTAAGCGCGATAGGAGCTCACTTATGATGTTTTGAGACTTTAGCTACTGGATTTTCCATGAGCACGCTGGTCTCGTGCTGAAAAGCTCGCTTAACGCGCTATGCCGACATGAAAACTTCAAAACTTGCTTTTCAATCCTTATTTCTTGCACCAATTGTTTCTATCATAAAAAAGAGGCAAGAAAAACTATTAAAGAACATCAAAATGCTCAATATTTACAATATTTACACTAAAATGGAAAATAACATAAATACATTTAAACTAGTAGATTTTAGAATAAACTATCAAGAAAACCAATTGAAAGGGCGATAAAATCAAGTAATAGTATGCATAATTTGGCCCTTAACAATTGCAACTCCTTCAAACTCAAAAAATATAAAGAGATCATATGTCAGGCATTTGTATGACATCACATCTGCTTCAACATAGCAACAATCTCAGACATGTCCATTGCTCCCCCTGTCACATATAACCAATATTTCCCCTAAAGGCAAAAACCCAAATCTCCAGAAGTCCTAACCTCAACTACCTAAGTTCACACATCCCTCTCAAGAGGAAAACCCAAATCATCTAGCAGACAATTATGAAGTATCCAAGTTCACCCATTAGAAACACATACAACAGAAGCTACACATATTAGAAACATATAAAATAGAAACCATACATATTACTCATAACATTAGAGTAAATTAGGGTGAAGATGCTTTGTTTCAAAGAAAAGAATGTCAATATTAGATTTTCTTAATCCTTTTTAAACGTATCCGATTAATCAAGCATGCGAACTTAGTTTCAATCAATAAAATCGTGTATCCTTGCGAATCTGTCTTTTCTAAAGCGGGTCCGTGAATATTATTGTTTTAATAGCTAGATGATTTCTTTAAATAGCAACTGAAACAAACAAACATAAAGATCATTACAAAGCTGTCGCTACTGCGAAAATCGGCGCCGGCTGAACAGAAGAGTCGCCACCGTGCGTTATTTATCCCACGGGAGGGAAAGGAAACGCTCAGAGAAAACCTCGCACAACGCGGGAAAGGTATGGTCGTCGCAACCAAAACCTGGATTCGGGAGTCGGTTACGCAAGGGGAAGGTATTAGCACCCCTCACGTCCGTCGTACTCGACGGGATCCCCGCTTGTTTTCGGGTATGGATTGTTATTCTATCTAAACTATAGGTCAAGGGTTAAAAAGAAAATAAAATGAAAAATAAAAATGACTCGGCAAAGTATCGCACTTTATGCCTACGTATTCCCGTCTGGAACGAGAAATCAGAGTCAACGTAGTTCGCCTACCTACGGGAAAGGAGGGGAAGGTTGCTCGCTAGGATATCGCATCCTATGCCTACGTACTTTCATACAGCATGAAAGATCAGAGCAAACGTAGTTCGGGCCACGGAAGACACAGGCTTGTCTTGGTTGATTTTATTCCTTCTGAAAAAAGGTTTTCTGATTAGCGGTCCAAGCGGACAAAAATGACGTTTTGATGAGTTCACATTCTTTTACGGAAGAAGTGTCTTTTATTGTGTTTGAAATCTTTATGTGTTTTTCTGTTTGTTTTGAGAAAGAAAGAGACAGAACTCTAACCTACGGTTGCGAAGGGAATCAAACTATCCTAATGTTATCATGCATGGGTTAAGACCTAGTGTCTATCATGCTCCTCTCTTGCACAGAGAGAAACAGAGATCCTACGGGATAGGCAGAAACAGAAACAATATCAGATATAATAAAGCAGTAAAAATGCATGGATGCAACAGTACAAGCGAGGCAAGGGAGTCCCACTCAACCTCGAACCTAGAAAACAATAGGCAAAAGTGAACAGGCTTCACTTTCAACCCAGCAGGGTAAACAGCAAACAATACAGTTCAGAAAACCAATCAATACATCAACAAATGAAATACAACAGCAAAAGAAACAGCATCAGCAGCCCTGAATCAACATCTGGCTTCAAGCAATCTCCAATCAGCTACAGGCTTCAACAAGCATCAATCTCCATCTTCATGGCCTTCAGACAAGGGCTTTGATCATCTGTCTTCTATCTGCAATGGCTTTTCTTCAAGCTCAAACCTCCAGGATGAGGAATCAGTCACAAGAGTGAATTGGGTGTTAAGCAATCAGCTGACTACCAAGGGTGGTGAACAGACTGCTTCTAACACAAAAGACATTTTCTCTCAAGAGTTCTATCCCATAGACACTATCACCAAGCCTTCCAAAGGAAGGGGGTGAGTGTCTTAGAGAGACTCTGAATCACAGAGAAGAATGGATGCAGACAAGGCAATCCATGTTTGAGAAACAAACTTTCTAACCTAGAGCTCTGCCTAGCTCCTAAACCCTAGTTCCTCAGCATCTGCTAGCAAGAATCTTCTCTTCAACTCTGGAAGTTGAACTTCAATCTCTGGATCTCCAATGGTCTTCATCTTCACAAGTCTTCAGCTTCCCGAGGGCCCCAGACAAACCCAATACCCAAGCAAGCAAGCAATAATCCCCAGAGGGCAGACCACACCAGTCAATCAAATATACAGCATATCAATAGCAGTAGGGGAATCCTAACTTTTCTCTAAGGGATCTAATAGCTACCCATAGCCCCTATAGTCCCATAACTAATCTAGTTAAATCCTAAGTCCTGAGGGAAGGAATTAAACTTCCTAAGTCATCACCTAAAAAACCCTAATTTGTTCATGATGTTCAAACCTATTTTAATCACCTAAACTTAATTTCTAAAAATGGGAACTAAAATATTTCTACAAGTTCAATGTCTAATCTAAACAATATAAAAAGAATGACCAAAAAATATTAAAGCATGTAATAGAACAAAAATTATTAAAATGATGCATGAGATGAATCTATTTAACATGACATTTATTTAGAAAATATGAAAAAAATATGAAATGAAAATAAAAATGCAATTTTATTTTTCTATAATTTTCTAGACATTTTAATGAAAAAGATGTAAAAAGAATGAATTAAAATGCATTTTCTATGAATTTATTATGAATTTTCAAAGTTGGTGAAAAATTAAAATGGAATTAAAAATTAAATTGAATTAAAATGAGGGAGGGGGGTTAGAATAGAAATTCGCTCCAGTTAATTATCAAGATGGGCCAGCAACCAGGGGGTGTGGGTAGCGTTTTGAGTTAAGCCCAGCTTGAGTCAGCATTGAAGAAAAATGGAAAAACGAGCTGGGGGTGAAAATAGAAACCAAAATCACGTTAAGATTGGTTTGGGCTCACAACCTGGGGGTGGGGATAACAATATAACCTGAGGCCCGCCCGTTTCAATTAATGAAACGGTGCGTTTTGGCACCAACTCAATTTCCCTCCCAAAATCAGATTAAATGAGAGCCATTGGATTTCCCTCTTAGTCAAGGGTCTAACACGAATTGAAGGGTCCAGATTTCGTCTCCTTCCTTGGATCAACTGAACTTAGGGTTTCACCATTAAACCTCCATGCACGAGCAAGCTTACACCACTCTGTTAGCACTCTACAATCCACGAATCAAGATGATGTAAACATGAAAATCATGCTAAATCTCTCCCTCTACAATCCTGTGGCATCAGTTTACTTTGAAACTCATCACATCAACAAACCCGATCGAAGCAAAATCTGGCCACCATGAAATTACTCTGAGATGCACCATCACAATTCTTCCCCAAACTTGCACTAACCTAATATATGCATAATGGTAATTAATCTGCGCTATCAACCTAACATTCTAATGCACTAACCTAAGAGATTTAAACCCTAACAGTTTATTGCACCTGCTAACAACCATCACCAAATCACTCCAAACTCAACCTAATTGCTCTACTAACCTCCTACATTATGTCTAAACTAACAACAACATGTTAAACCAACTAGATCAAGCAGTTTGAATGAAAACATACCTGGTGTAAAAGCTTGAAAACAGCTATGGAATATTGAGGATCTGAGGCTTCCAAGGCTTGGATCTTGATCAATTAACTCAAGGATTGATTCTGTATGCAATGTTTTGGTGATTCCTGGCTTGAATTATGCTGTCCAATGGAAACTTCAACTTTGATGTAGATGAAGAAAGTGCTCGAAAATGGATGATTCACACTTGATTCTTGATTGAATTATGATCTATGGTGATGATTGAACAAGATTGAATTGATGTGGATGAGAATTGGTGAAGGTTTTGTGAGATTGGAATGAAACTTCAAAGAGAAAGAATGAAAAAGTTTGTGAAATTCTTGGTGAAAAATGAAGCCAACCCTTGCTAAATTCTCATTTCATGAATATATAGACCTCATATGAACATTCTAGATCCATCTTGCACATTCCCTTGCTTTCCAACTTTGATCCATTTTGGTTATGTTTCTTCAATTACAAGTAACCAAAGATAACTTTCTTTTTTCCTTCTAAACTCAAAAAAAGTGTTTGAACCATTGTTCTTAGAATTGCTTTTCCATTCAAAATCATATATTGGAAGTCTCCATTTGGACTTGTAAATCTCCCAAACCATTTTCCATCTTGAATTTATTCACTTTATAAGCCATTTTAGTTCATATTTTGACCAATTATGCAACTTCATGCTATGAGCTTCTCCAATAATTTGTGACCTTCTTTCTAGACTTAAAATCCCATTTGGAGCAAGTTTGATGTTGTAAGTTTTTCCATTTGAGGCCTCCTTATATGAGTTTTGGACATAGGTTAAAATGACCTGTAATTCACAAATACCCAAAATACCCTTTGCTTGCCAAGACCATAAGTTGAGTTACACACATCATATGAAGGCATGCCATACCATTCTAGAAAGCTAAGACAATGAGGAACAGTTCTTATGTTGACCAAGAATTCATTTGAAATCTCCTTGAGGGGTAAAACTAGCTTGGAAGTCAAGTCACTTTCACAGACAAAAATTCAGACACCTCAGATGACCTGTAACTTGCAAGGACCATAACTTGAGTTCTATAAATCTCCTTGATGTCTTCCACCACTCAAATTAAAGGTCTTGAGATCCTCTACAAGTTTCATGTTGTCCAAGAAGCCATTTGAAGCTAGCATTTTGACTTATCTTGCTTGGAAATTTGACCTAAACTAGGGGATTTTACAGAGAAACCCTAATTTAGAAACTCCTCTTCTCCTTGATTTCTCTTGAATTCTCCTTGGTGTATCTCCATATCCTTCTTTATATATCCAATGATGAACCCCACATCTCCTTAATAGACTTGAATGCCCCTTTAAATCAGTCAATTACTCTTGTGCTCTCATCAATGACTTGTCTCCTTCTCCAAATGACTTTCTAAGTCTCTCATAATGTCTAGATACTCTTCATGCCTCCACTTCACAGCTCATAACCCTCTTGCTGACCCTCAGATGCCCTCAGCTAGGAGATGGACTCAAGGCTTGATCTGCTGAACTCTTTGCTTTCAAATTCTTTCCTGATGACTTGAATGAGATTGACTTGGGATAATAACCTCTTGATAGGCTTCTAGAGATGAGAATAATGATTGGTCCCCTGTTGAATGACTTGCTATGCTTATGCTATGCAGATGGTTAGTCTATGTACATGACTCTATATGCAAATGCTGATGATATTGAAACATAACCCAAGTGAATAAGGTTGGGCAAATTTTAGGGTGCAACAGCTGCCCCTATTCAAGCGACTTGGACCCGATTGGATGAAGAGCCCGGAGCCTTCAGACATTCGCGGTACGAGACGGTTGAATACTAGTGAAACCAGAAATTTGCCAACCGCAAAACTAAATTGCGCTCCTGCTTGAGGAACGACATTCATCAGCTGAATCTGACTGTTACAGCAACCCACTGATCTGGTGCGACTGCGCTGGGGATTGTCTTCATCGTTCTGAAGAGGATTCTGTCATAACAGATTGCTTGCTTGTCCACGCTAGGACTCTGTCTGTCATCCATACGAAGAAATCTCAACTAGAACCTGTCCACGTTAGGACTCCACTTGCTGTTAACCCAGAAAAAATCTCGGCCACTCCGTTGGGGATAATTTGTCTGCATTTCCATAAACTGAATCGTCCACGTTAGGAATAAAACTCTTCCACGTTAGGAGTAACACCTGTCCACGTTAGGAATCATCTTTTCTGCGTCTGTCCACGTCAGGACTAACCCTTTTATCTTTCCACGTCAGGAAGCAATTTTCTTTCCCCATAAGGAGAACTATATCAATCTGTCCACGTAAGGACTCCAATACCACTCGACATGTCCGCGTCAGGACTCCAATCTTTCCACGTAAGGAATTCAACTTTGGTTCTGAACCTGTCCGCGTCAGGACTCAACTTTCCACGTAAGGAGTACATCATTCTTCCACGCCAGGAATCAACTTTTCTTGAATCTGTCCACGTAAGGACCCCAATTTTTCCACGTAAGGAGTAAATCTTCTTCTTCCACATTAGGAATAACTTCTTTGATCTGTCCGCGTCATGACTAAACTCTTCCACGTCAGGAATAATCCATTTCTTTCCACGTCAGGAATCAATCTTGATATGTCCGCGTGAGGACTCAATCTTTCCACGTAAGGAATAAACTCGCCTTTCCACGTAAGGAAACCATTTTTTCTTCCACGTAAGGAATGCTCTTGATATGTCCACGTAAGGACTCTGATCTTTCCACGTAAGGAATACCAACTTCTTTCCGATCTGTCCGCGTCAGGACTACATTTTTCCACATAAGGAATGCCATCTTAACCTGTCCAGGTAAGGACTCCACTCTTTCCACGTCAGGAATCACTTCTGTTGATATGTCCGCGTAAGGACTACATCGTCCACATTAGGAACCACTTCTCCACGTTAGGAATAATAATTTCTTCGATTTGTCCACGTCAGGACACTGATCTCGTCTTGATTTGTCCACGGTAGGACTCAGGCGTCTTCGACCTGCTGAGGACATAAGACTTGTCCACGTAAGGACTCACACCCTCGTCTGATCTGTCCGCGTCAGGACACCAACACAAAGAGTAATCACTTTTGTCAACGTCATGACCTCCCATTCCACCAACTTCAAGAAACCGAATCTGCCCACGATAGGACTAACACAACTCACCAATCCAGGGAAATAAACCTGTCCACGTTAGGACGCCCACTTCTGAAGAAATCCCGTCAATCTAGGAGTAAATTGTTCGCGTCAGGACTTGGTTCTCCACTGATCCCTACCCACAAACTTCTTAACACTGACGTGACAGCGACTTTGAGATGAACTCTACTGGGGATGTCTGGAAACCAAACTATCGGACGCCTGTTCTGATAACCGGCGGTGGCCTCTGAAATTCTGATTCATGGGACCCGTTGATGACAAACAAACTCTGCTTGGGGATAAGGAGACACTTATCCTGGCAACTCTGGTGGGGAAAATAAGAGACATTTGCATAAATGACTCTGCTCGGAGACAAAGAGAACTTCATCATGATAACTCTGTGGGGAATAATGCCAAAGCTGACATTTTCGTCGAATGTCTCATGCCGAGATCTTGAATGTTTGGTAATTCATTTGAGCAAGAGCTCTCTCCACCTGAACTGCTAAAGTACAGAACCTGCTTCAGCAAAACAAATGCTGGGAGGTGATGCCGACTCCGTCGGGGATAGCCAGATGCTACAGAATTATTCCAGCAAAATAAATGCTGGAATGGTGAAGTCATCCCTGCTGGGAAATTGGGAACTCACCAAACACCTTGTTGAAGTAACCCCCTGCTGGGGAATATAACTTTGCTGGGGAATAGCAGATGTGCACAGTATGCTCGGACTTTCTGCTGGAATGTGAACTGATATCACCAGTATCCTTGACAAAATAAATGACAGGACCCACCATCAATTCTGCTTTGGAGAGTCTTAATCTTCGAGTTCCACTGGAAGGAATGAAAACACTTGCAAAGAGAATTCCGCTGGGGATGGCTGATTCTCTTGGGGAAAATTAACTGACTCCACTGGAGGAGAGCGCATGACCCTGCGAGGAGAGATGAACCTGTCTGAATACAGCCTCACGATCTTAGAATCGCCAAACTCTGCTGAGGACGAATAACTTTTCTGGAGCGCGTCCTTTGGATAAGCTACGGCTAGCTGGGAAATTCTATCCTTCTTCAGGAAGAACATGCATGACTTGCGTGGGGATCGAGTCTTTCGTTATCGCAATCTTTTAATCATTCTCCTCGTGTGGTTATGGAACCTGCAACAACACAAACAAGACACGACAAGCCTATGCAATCAAATCAATTCAGGTTAGCGACGTTACTTTCAGTTAATTCAAAGCTTTAACAATTGTTGGCAAGGGCCAGTGATGTTATACTCATGCTAGTTTCATCAAACTTAGGCGCTTTATCATGCACAAAACAGTAAAGAACAGGCATCAAGTACTGAATAACATATTTTCATTGATTGGGCCCCTGAATGGGCGGAGTTTTCGTACACGGGATGTAACTCCTGAAAAGAGGAAGCTACGCAAAGCAAATATACAAGTATGCACAAGAAGCATAAATATATTGACAAATTAAATTTTGTACACATGTCGGCAACTGGATGCAGATGAACACCACGAACTGATCCTCCCATGACTCGTCCGACTCTAATACTTTCCCGGTATCCCCACTTCTGAAGAGATTGTATCCGATAACTGACTCCTCAAATGTATTCTCCCGCATTGATGCTCATTGCAATATCAAATTCGGACCGCAGTCATTTGCTTTTCACATCCCTAACTTTTGCGTGAACCGCCCTTTACGGGTTTTCAGTTCACCGGGATACCCTTTTTTGCCGAGGCCGCCCAGTGTAGGTTTTCAACTTCGCGGGTGTACATTTTTTCAATTTTATCCCTAACTTTTGCCCAAACCTTTTTATTCTGTTTTTGGTTCGCCAGGATGCCCCATTTTTGCCTGGACTCTCTTTTTTCTGTCCAGCGGGTCTATTTTAAGCAAAGTATTTTTTAACTGCGTCCGAATTCACAGGTGACGCGAAGTCTTCTCCGTCCATGGTGGACAACAACAACGCTCCTCCTGAAAAAACCTTACTGACAACGTATGGCCCTTCGTAGTTGGGGGTCCACTTGCCCCTGTGATCTTCTTGCGGCGGGAGAATCCTTTTCAGCACAAGGTCGCCCGTCTGAAAGCTTCGCGGAATTATCTTCTTGTCGTACGCTTTCTTCATTCGTCTTTGATACAAACGACCGTATGCCAGAGAAGCTAGCCTCTTCTCATCCATCAAACTCAGTTGGTTCAATCTATTCGTTACCCATTCTGCCTCGTCCAGCTGAACGTCTCGCAACACCCTCAGAGAAGGGATCTCAACTTCCAATGGTAATACCGCTTCCATTCCGTATACCAACGAGAACGGAGTTGCCCCGGTTGATGTGCGTACCGTCGTACGATAACCGTGCAAAGCGAAAGGTAGCATTTCATGCCAATCCTTATAAGTCACCACCATTTTCTGAATGATTTTCTTGATATTCTTATTGGCCGCTTCAACAGCGCCGTTCATCTTGGGTCGGTAAGGGGAGGAGTTGTGATGTTCAATCTTGAAATTCTGACAGAGCTCCTTCATCATTTTGTTGTTCAGATTCGAACCATTATCCGTGATTATCCGCTCGGGGATCCCATATCGGCAAATGATATCTCTCTTGATGAATCTAGCCACCACTTGTTTCGTTACATTTGCGTAAGACGCCGCTTCCACCCACTTGGTGAAATAATCGATTGCTACTAGGATGAACCGATGCCCGTTAGAAGCCGTCGGCTCGATCTTTCCGATCATATCGATTCCCCACATCGAGAATGGCCATGGAGATGACATCACATTTAGAGGACTTGGAGGCACGTGTATCTTGTCAGCATATATTTGGCACTTGTGGCACTTCCTTGCAAACTTGAAACAATCAGTTTCCATCGTCAGCCAAAAATACCCTGCCCTCAGCAGCTTTCTCGTCATAGCATGTCCACCAGCATGCGTACCAAAGGCACCTTCGTGAATTTCCTCCATGAGAAGCTTTGCCTCTTTCTCGTCTACACAACGCAACAACACCAAATCGTGGTTTCTTCTGTATAAGACGCCATCCGGGTTCAAATAGAAATTGCCTGCTAATCTCCTGAGAGTCTTCTGATCTTGACTGGATGCCCCAGCCGGATACTCTTTATTCTTCAGGAAATTAAGGATATCAAAATACCACGGTTTGTCATCAGACGCTTCATCAATAGCAAATACATAAGCTGGCCTGTCCAACCGAGAGATAGTGATTTGGGGAGCTTCGTTCCAGAAATTGACCTTGTACATGGAAGACAAAGTGGCAAGGGCGTCAGCCATTTGATTTTCTGCCCGCGGTACGTGATGCAATTCAACTTTGTCGAAGAAAGGCAACAATCTCCTTGCATAATTCATGTAATGTATCAAATTAGGCTGCCGTGTCTCCCATTCCCCTTTGATCTGATTCACCACCAGAGCTGAGTCTCCGTATACGTCTAGATGTTTGATTCGCAAATCAATGGCTTCTTCAAGCCCCATTATACAAGCTTCGTATTCGGCCTCATTGTTGGTGACGGCAAAGGTCAATCGGGCAGTAAACGGGATGTGCGACCCGTGCGGCGTAGTGATAATTGCCCCTATTCCGCTACCGTAAGCATTCACAGCTCCATCAAATATCATCTTCCACTGGGACCCCGGCTCTGGTCCTTCGTCTGGCAACGGCTCTTCGCAGTCCTTCATCTTGAGATACATGATATCCTCGTCAGGAAAATCAAATCTCATCGATTGGTACTCTTCAATAGGCTGCTCCGCCAGATACTCAGACAGCACACTCCCCTTTATAGCCTTTTGCGAGACGTATTGAATATCGTATTCAGTCAAGACCATCTGCCAACGGGCAATTCTACCTGACAACGCCTGCTTTTCGAATATATATTTGATTGGATCCATCTTCGAGATGAGCATAGTTGTATGATTCAGCATGTACTGCCTCAACCGCTTGGCGGCCCAGGCTAGCGCGCAACAAGTTTTCTCCAGCATTGAGTATCGAGATTCACAGTCTGTAAATTTCTTACTCAAGTAATAGATCGCATGCTCTTTTCTCCCCGTCTCGTCGTGTTGACCGAGAACACAACCCATGCTTTCCTCAAGAACCGTCAAATACATTATCAAGGGTCTCCCTGCCACCGGGGGTATCAAAATAGGAGGCTCCTGCAGATACTTCTTTATTTTGTCGAACGCCTTTTGACAATTTTCGTTCCACGTTACAGCTTGATCTTTCTTCAAGAGCTTGAATAATGGTTCACACGTGGCAGTTAGGTGAGATATGAACCGGGCAATGTAGTTCAACCTCCCTAAAAACCCGCGCACCTCTTTCTCTGTTTTAGGCGTCGGCATTTCTTGAATCGCTTTTATTTTAGCAGGAACAACCTCTATTCCTCTTTCGCTTACGATAAACCCCAGCAGTTTACCCGATCTCACCCCGAAGGTGCATTTGTTAGGGTTCAGCCTCAGCCTGAACTTCCTAAGCCTTTTAAACAACTTCAACAGATTCACCAGATGCTCTTCCTCCGTCTGGGATTTAGCAATCATATCGTCAACATAAACTTCGATCTCTTTATGCATCATGTCATGAAAGAGAGTCGTCATCGCACGCTGATATGTTGCCCCAGCATTTTTCAAACCAAAGGGCATCACTTTGTAGCAAAATGTTCCCCACGGCGTTATGAAAGTAGTCTTCTCCATATCCTCTGGCGCCATTTTAATTTGGTTATAGCCTGAAAAGCCATCCATGAAGGAGAATACAGAGTATTGAGCGGTATTATCAACTAACACGTCAATGTGAGGAAGTGGAAAATCGTCTTTTGGGCTTGCTTTATTCAAATCTCTATAATCCACGCACATTCGCACCTTGCCATCTTTCTTCGGCACTGGTACGATGTTGGCAACCCATGAAGGATACTTTGTCACAGCCAGGAAACCAGCGTCCCACTGTTTCTGAACCTCCTCTTTGATCTTCATTGCCATATCTGGTCGAGTTCTGCGAAGTTTTTGTTTGACTGGCGGGCAGTTTTCTTTTAGTGGCAGGCGATGCACAACCATATCTGTATCGAGCCCTGGCATATCTTGATACGACCAAGCGAATACATCATTATACTCCCGGAGCATTTCAACCAGTCTTCGCTTGATATCACTCTGCAATGCGGCTCCGATACGAATATTTTTCTCAACCCCTTCCGACCCCAAGTTGATAATTTCGATAACCTCGTCGTGAGGCAGAATGGCTCTTTCCTCTTGCTTCACTAACCAAGACAGTTCTTCAGGAACGTCGCTATCTTCGACAACCTCTTCCTCAGTCTGAAACACCGGGTGCTCAAAGTCGGGACGAGTCATAGGTGGCTCAAGGATGTCATCTGAAAATGTTATCCTGCAAAAGGAATGGTTAAGTGCTTCAAAATGCGTATAAAGCGAATAACCATGTTGCCATTTTATTGAAAAATATAAAACAAGAAAGACAGGGATTACGGTATTTGCACATGAAAAAACGCCATTTATTTAATGATTAACACGCAATGTTTATAACAACACAGCCCTAAGCAAATCCTAATGCCCCGGGCAAGACATCAGATTATTCAACAATTAATAAAGCAAAGCATTACTGTTTAAAAGTCACAGGAACAAGCTCCTGAATAGACCAGTTGCACAGTCCTTGTCCTGGCGTGCTTGGCTGAATCCAGGCATCCATATCACAGTCGCTGTCCCCTTCATCAGACTCTGAAGCAGCATTGACAGTTTCATGACATACTCCACTGGCAGAGATGGTGATTGACTTTCTGAAATGGGGGGCCCCCACAGAAGGAGTTGATGACGACGGTCGGTACCCCAGTCCGAACCGGTCCATTTTCACCGGAATGTCCAATACTTTGCCCCAGCCCTTGGCTTCTCCTGCTTCCACTAGCGCTTGAGCTTCCTTATACGATGAGACAGCTATCTCTGGCACTTTGCTCGGCCCGGGACTCTTGCCCTTGATGCGCAAACCTTCGAATGCCTGGCATGGTGTCTCGTGGATCTCCCCGTCGACTTCCACATATTTAAACGAAGATAGATGGCTGACCAGGATGTCTTCTTCTCCGCACACGGTGACTACGCTGTCTCCGACCATATACTTTAACTTCTGATGCAGGGTAGACGTGACGGCCCCTGCCCCATGAATCCAGGGTCTTCCAAGCAAGCAACTGTACGCAGGCTGTATATCCATGATATAAAACTCGGTTGCAAACACTTCCGGCCCCACTTGCAGAGGCAAAGTAATCGATCCGAAGACTGTTCTCCGCGTGCCGTCAAACGCTCTGACTACCAAATCACTGGGTGTACACAAAATCCCTCGAACATCCAGCTTCATCATCGCCTTCTTGGGCAGCACATTCAAAGACGACCCGGTGTCAACCAATACGTGCGACATTGTCGATCCCCTACACTCCACAGACACGTGTAATGCCATATTATGATCCCTTCCTTTCGGAGTCAAGTCAAAATCAGTAAAGCCCAGACTGTGGCCTGCATTCACGTGTGCCAATACTCCTTCTAGCTGATTTACGGAGACATCCTGGGGTACAAAAGAAGTGTCCAGGACTTTCAGCAAAGCATTTCTATGAGCTTCCGAACATAAGAGCAATGACAAGATAGATATTTTGGACGGTGTCTGCTGCAGATGCTCCACAATCTTATAATCACTTTTCCGAATTAAGCGCATGAATTCCTCCACATCTTTCGATGCTGCTTCTTTTTCACTTGCTTGAACCGGAACATTTTCAACCACTTTCCCTTTTCCTTTCGCTAGCCTTTCGGCTTCCACTTCAGGAGATATAAAGATCCTGCCGCTCCTCGTCATGCCTCCTGAACCAACAACATTATCCACAATCTCCACTGGCTGCTTGTTGACATCAATCTTTATCCCGTCACAATACACCTCTAGCCCATATGACCATGGGACTGCTTTCGTGTTCTCATACGGGATCGGCCCGGCCTTAGTTATGGTAATCGGTGGTCGCTGAGCTGGTGCTGCAATAGTGATCGTCTTCCGCGGAATCGTTACCGTGGCCACATCACTCCGATTATCCACTACTGCCCCTGCAGGCTCCTCAGTTGCCGCTCGATCAAACTGCAATATACCTTCATCAATTAAGGCCTGAAGGCCTTTCTTCAGATCTTCACACCCCCCAGCTAGGGCCCAACAATCTAAACAGTATTCATTACATCCTGGGTAAACACCTCCCTGCAACAGTCGGCTCTTTATTTCGCTCAGCGGCGTCTTTAAATCTTCAACATTCATAATAAGATTCAGACCCTCCTCAGTCAGCACGGCGTTCGCCCCATGATTGGGCATGGGTTTCTGGACTATATTCGGACCTGCCGTTCCGAAGTTGATAGTCTTGTTGTCCAAAAGATCCTGCACAACGTGCTTAAAAGCGTGGCAACCTTCTATATCGTGGCCCGGGGCCCCAGAATGAAACTCACAGTGTCTATTTGCATCGTAGCCGAACGGGGGAGTTCCCGTTATCGGTGCCAGGGTTCTTTTCTCTACCAGATTCAATCCCAACAATGTCTGCAACAAATCAGCATAGGTTGAGGGAGGCTTCTCAAATACTCTTCTCGGCTTGCCACCCTGGAATCTTCGTTGAGCTTGCTGTGCCCCCTGCTGAGGCTGCTGCTGCTGTGGCATTGGTTGCTGCTGAACCGGTTGTTGTTGCTGGATTGGTTGTTGCTGATAGGGGATTGTAACACTCGACACCTGCTGCGGCTGACGATATTGATTTCTTCCCCTGCCTCGGCCTCGGCCTCGGCCTCCAAATACAGCGCTAGCTTCGCCCTGACGGCGCCCACCATAAGCTTTCCTATTACTGCCAGATGCAGTTGATTCCTCGACTTGGAACTTTCCTTGCTTAATATTACGCTCAATCTTTTCCCCCATCAGAATCAGGTCTGAAAAACTGGCCAGAGACGTATGAAACAGCATATCATGAAACAGCCCGGTGAATGTGCCAACAAACATATCATTCATTTCTTTATCTTCGACAGGAGGACGGACCCTGGCAGCCATATCGCGCCACCTTTGCGCGTACTCTTTAAAACTCTCCCCCTTCTTCTGCGAAAGCCCGGCCAACTGGACCCGATTGGGCGCCAGGTCGCTGTTATACTTGTAATGGGCCACGAACGCCTCCGCTAATTGCTTCCATGTCTTGATATCAGTTGGCCCCAACCCCATGTACCACTCTAGGGAAGGACCCGATAGACTATCCTGAAAGAAATGCATGAGCATTCTTTCATCAGTGGAGTATGCAGACATCTTTCTGTAATAAGCTCGCACATGCACTTTCGGACATGTGTCTCCTTTGTACTTATCGAACGCAGGCGCTTTGAATTTAATTGGCACCCTCAAGCCAGGTACCAAGCCCATAGTTGCCATGTCCAGACCCACAGCACTTTGATTTAGGACTCCCTTCATTTGCTCTTCCAGCATTCTAATCTTTTGGGAATCGTCCATTGGCCCTTCAAAACCTCCTCCGGAGAAGGCGTCTTCCTGCTGATCCTCTTGCCACATACCGTTTCCAGCCCCGTACCCATCGTACGCATTATTACGTCCAGCTCTGATCTGATTCATTCCCGGACCTCGGCCTCTGTTGCCGTACCCTTGAACACCTCCAGCAGGACCATAAGCCATAAATCCAGTACCATTTCCGTTTCCAAAGCCTCCGTAACCCTGATTGACCATACCATAACCATCTTGCCCAAAGCCTTGAGCATTAAAGCCATACTTGCCAGTGTTGTCAAATCCCTGATCGTTGAATCCGAACCCAGTATTGACAAAGCCATTGCCTCCAAGATTATCTCCCAAATTGACATCACCCAGCCCAGCGTTATGGACAGCAGTCTCATTCCCCCCTCCGACGTTACCATTCACAGCAGCGGTAGCGTTGTTGACATTAGCGGCAGGTATATTGACCACGGGCGGAGCCACTGGCGTGGGAGTGCCGTCTCCATGAGCAGTATCAACCCGGACAAACTGATGATCGTCATTACCATGACCAGCGTTGCGAGCCAACAGAGGCTGGACCATGGCCTGCAAATTCTCTTGCCCTTTTGCTATAGCTTCCATGGTCTGCATGAAGAGGGCGAGCTTCTCGCGCACGTCCTGCATCTCGTTCTGAATTTGGTCCATGACTTTCCGACAGTTGGAGCGTGTAGAATAGCGGTGCGGATGTTGATCTGGAATCCTGTTAAGTACCTGGTACAGAGCAGGAAATAAGACACTATTCAAAGATTACCTGTTATGCAGTATGAATATGAATGCAATGCAATGTGTCTGTGCATTGGGGAGGTTGATTCCCCCAGTTCTAGTGCGAAGGTGCCGGTGCAGTGACAGTGCTGACAATAGGAATATCGGAGCTGAATCATAGAAAGCCTCATATATTGCTGAGAGAATCAATAAGCCCAGGGTACAATATCACTGAGAGTACAAAGAAGGCATGACCTCAACCAACAATCCTGGTGATGGTCAGCACTATGCAAATAAAGCATACAAGTTACTACATGAAATGATCAAATCCTCCCAAAAGTCTGGTACTCCTCTATCAACTTCTTGGTCTCCGGATGGCTTGGTCGATCAAGCAGCCCTTCAACAAGCTGATTTCTCCTCTTAAGGACACGGCGTACGTCTTCAGCAGTTTCTTCCCAGGTCGCTTCTCCGAAGCAATCTTCTAACTTTCGCTTCTGAGACACTGCTTCATCTCTGGATTTGATTGCCTTGTTCAGTGCATGCTGGACACTATACCGGGTCATAACTTCTTCCTCACACTTCTTGATGCTAGACTTCAACTTCTCTTCGAGGTCGGAGATTTGCTGCTTCAGCTTATCTTCCCTCTTCTTGTTGTTAGTGAGTGTAGCATTCCAAGTCTTATTGCAAGAGGAGATTTCTCGGTGAGCTGCGTCGAGCGCTTTCTTTTTGGCTTCCAGCATGTCATGGGAGCTTCTGAACTCTTGCCCCAGACGTTCACGCTTTTTCTTTTCCTCAGTCAACTCAGCTCCTAACCTGTTTACCAGCTCGATCTGTTGTTGGAAAGCATATACGGCCTTGTTTTTCTCGCTGCACGCCTGGGCTAACTCTCGTTCTAACCCTTCGTTGATCTTCATCAAGGCTTCTTTTTCCTTCACAACTTGTTCATAGACTTCTCTAGAAACAGTAGTCGGCTCTGCTACCGGAGCGGGAACAAGAATTGGTGCATCTGGAAATGGCATCCTCAACTGACTAGCCCTCTCCTGAATCCAAACTCTATAAGGTGCATAGGCCTGACAGTCATTCTTTCCTAACAGTGGCTTCCCTTTGCGGTTAATACGCGTCCAGGCATGTTGCAACTTGGCTAATAACTCCCCCTTCACATCTCTAGTGAAGTACAGAGATTCCTGTACTTCTTCCTCCTGAGGTGGATTCTTCAGCGCATACCCGAACTGACGAATGAATAGAGAAGGGTTGTAGTTGATACACCCTTTTCTTCCAATCAACGGCACATTAGGGTACCCAGAACAACTGCAGATGAGCTCAGATCCCAACAGGTCTCGATCAAACCACTCCATATCTTCCGACGATAGCCTCATCAGGCGCTCTGGCCAACCAACTGGAACTGTAGTCTCTGCAGCAGATCCTCTCTTAGGAAGGTGACTCTCAAACCACATACTCAACAAGGGTACACAAAGATGAACATTCTTCCCTCTGCCCTTCTCATTCTTGTAATGCAGTGAATGGTAGAAATCTCCGAGTAAGGTAGGTACAGGATTACCAGCGGCAAACAAGTAGAAAGCATCAAAGTCCACAAAATCCGGTATATTGGGGAACAGTACTATGCCATAAATGCACAAGGCCAACACAGCATTGAAAGCAACCCAGCACCCGCTCTTGGCGTACTCTTGGGCTTTACCAACTAAGAACTGAAATGAGAAGCCTGGAACTCCACGGGAAATAGTAGTCACAAGTTCAGAAGCATCAATATGCAAGGCTTTTGCCAATTCCTCAGGCTTAGGTTTGGCATCATAATGAATGAATGGAACCTGGTTCTGCACGGGCAGCTCAACATACTCAGCGTATTCCTCCAAAGTCGGTCCCATAATAAAGTCAGAGAACGTAAAACACCTCAAAGCAGGGTCGTAGAATTGCATCAGAGCATACAGCCCATCTAACTCTACCTCTGTAGGTTTGCACACCAATCTCAATAGTCTACCATAGCTCATCCGGAAGCTCCTACGAACACCCTCATCAGCAAGAGAGATCAACCCAAGTAGAGGAACAATATCAGGCGTAGGCAATTTGTAAGCAACCGTTCTCCTTAAGCTAGTCATGATCAAACACTCAGAAGTCTGGGCACTAGAACTAGGGAAATGCAAATGCACCTGCAGCACAGACACACGTTAGTGAAATGCAAATGGTAATGGATATGCAGGCAATGCAATGCAAGTAACATTCAACAGGGACCGAAGCTGCAGCTGAATAGCCTAAACCCAATCAAGAAAGGTCTCAGATAGACCATCCAGAAGTCATCAAGCCCTGGTCTCTAACAGACCTCAAACCATAACTCCAACTGGTCTCTGGTAGACCTCAAATCATATCTCCAATTGGTCTCTGACAGACCTCAAGACTCTCCTACTGGTCTCTGACAGACCTCAGAACACATCTCCAAACGGTCTCTGACAGGCCTCCTAACTCTCCATAAATAACCAGGATCTCTGATCAAGAAATAACCGGTATCTGAAGGTCTAGTTACCTGCATAACCCCAAATCCCCTCACAGGTGGGTGGCCCTATAACTGGCACAAGGTACGGCATCCTATGCGGTCGTCAGCGTCACAGACTTTCAGGGTTGATGATACGATTCCCAGAAGGAGTGGCATCATCAATTCCTGAAGAGGCCTCACTTAGCCAACTTCCAAATGATCGGTCCCCAGAGTCGACAATCCAACTAACCAGCAACCCACGCCAACCAAAGGAAGGGGCAGGAGGCCAACCAGAGGAACCTCGTCTGAGTGTAGATTTCATGGGACACCAAAGCAAGCAAAGCAAGCGGGCGCCCACTAATTTCTACTCTAATTCTAGGTGCACTCAAGCCCAGGTCCGGCTTATCTCTCAATATCAGAACACCCGTCACACCCCAAATACAGCAATAATAATCAATATATAAAGCTGAAAATACAAGGTTAGAAATATACAATAACTCCATACAAAATCCTCGACGGGAAAACAAGCGTTAGGATTGACTCTCTCAAGGGACGTTGGATCCCAAATGCATAAGAACCCTCGCAGTCCTTAGCAGCCAGGAGACGTTGGGTCCCCAGCAGAGTCGCCAGCTGTCGCTACTGCGAAAATCGGCGCCGGCTGAACAGAAGAGTCGCCACCGTGCGTTATTTATCCCACGGGAGGGAAAGGAAACGCTCAGAGAAAACCTCGCACAACGCGGGAAAGGTATGGTCGTCGCAACCAAAACCTGGATTCGGGAGTCGGTTACGCAAGGGGAAGGTATTAGCACCCCTCACGTCCGTCGTACTCGACGGGATCCACGCTTGTTTTCGGGTATGGATTGTTATTCTATCTAAACTATAGGTCAAGGGTTAAAAAGAAAATAAAATGAAAAATAAAAATGACTCGGCAAAGTATCGCACTTTATGCCTACGTATTCCCGTCTGGAACGAGAAATCAGAGTCAACGTAGTTCGCCTACCTACGGGAAAGGAGGGGAAGGTTGCTCGCTAGGATATCGCATCCTATGCCTACGTACTTTCATACAGCATGAAAGATCAGAGCAAACGTAGTTCGGGCCACGGAAGACACAGGCTTGTCTTGGTTGATTTTATTCCTTCTGAAAAAAGGTTTTCTGATTAGCGGTCCAAGCGGACAAAAATGACGTTTTGATGAGTTCACATTCTTTTACGGAAGAAGTGTCTTTTATTGTGTTTGAAATCTTTATGTGTTTTTCTGTTTGTTTTGAGAAAGAAAGAGACAGAACTCTAACCTACGGTTGCGAAGGGAATCAAACTATCCTAATGTTATCATGCATGGGTTAAGACCTAGTGTCTATCATGCTCCTCTCTTGCACAGAGAGAAACAGAGATCCTACGGGATAGGCAGAAACAGAAACAATATCAGATATAATAAAGCAGTAAAAATGCATGGATGCAACAGTACAAGCGAGGCAAGGGAGTCCCACTCAACCTCGAACCTAGAAAACAATAGGCAAAAGTGAACAGGCTTCACTTTCAACCCAGCAGGGTAAACAGCAAACAATACAGTTCAGAAAACCAATCAATACATCAACAAATGAAATACAACAGCAAAAGAAACAGCATCAGCAGCCCTGAATCAACATCTGGCTTCAAGCAATCTCCAATCAGCTACAGGCTTCAACAAGCATCAATCTCCATCTTCATGGCCTTCAGACAAGGGCTTTGATCATCTGTCTTCTATCTGCAATGGCTTTTCTTCAAGCTCAAACCTCCAGGATGAGGAATCAGTCACAAGAGTGAATTGGGTGTTAAGCAATCAGCTGACTACCAAGGGTGGTGAACAGACTGCTTCTAACACAAGACATTTTCTCTCAAGAGTTCTATCCCATAGACACTATCACCAAGCCTTCCAAAGGAAGGGGGTGAGTGTCTTAGAGAGACTCTGAATCACAGAGAAGAATGGATGCAGACAAGGCAATCCATGTTTGAGAAACAAACTTTCTAACCTAGAGCTCTGCCTAGCTCCTAAACCCTAGTTCCTCAGCATCTGCTAGCAAGAATCTTCTCTTCAACTCTGGAAGTTGAACTTCAATCTCTGGATCTCCAATGGTCTTCATCTTCACAAGTCTTCAGCTTCCCGAGGGCCCCAGACAAACCCAATACCCAAGCAAGCAAGCAATAATCCCCAGAGGGCACACCACACCAGTCAATCAAATATACAGCATATCAATAGCAGTAGGGGAATCCTAACTTTTCTCTAAGGGATCTAATAGCTACCCATAGCCCCTATAGTCCCATAACTAATCTAGTTAAATCCTAAGTCCTGAGGGAAGGAATTAAACTTCCTAAGTCATCACCTAAAAAACCCTAATTTGTTCATGATGTTCAAACCTATTTTAATCACCTAAACTTAATTTCTAAAAATGGGAACTAAAATATTTCTACAAGTTCAATGTCTAATCTAAACAATATAAAAAGAATGACCAAAAAATATTAAAGCATGTAATAGAACAAAAATTATTAAAATGATGCATGAGATGAATCTATTTAACATGACATTTATTTAGAAAATATGAAAAAAATATGAAATGAAAATAAAAATGCAATTTTATTTTTCTATAATTTTCTAGACATTTTAATGAAAAAGATGTAAAAAGAATGAATTAAAATGCATTTTCTATGAATTTATTATGAATTTTCAAAGTTGGTGAAAAATTAAAATGGAATTAAAAATTAAATTGAATTAAAATGAGGGAGGGGGGTTAGAATAGAAATTCGCTCCAGTTAATTATCAAGATGGGCCAGCAACCAGGGGGTGTGGGTAGCGTTTTGAGTTAAGCCCAGCTTGAGTCAGCATTGAAGAAAAATGGAAAAACGAGCTGGGGGTGAAAATAGAAACCAAAATCACGTTAAGATTGGTTTGGGCTCACAACCTGGGGGTGGGGATAACAATATAACCTGAGGCCCGCCCGTTTCAATTAATGAAACGGTGCGTTTTGGCACCAACTCAATTTCCCTCCCAAAATCAGATTAAATGAGAGCCATTGGATTTCCCTCTTAGTCAAGGGTCTAACACGAATTGAAGGGTCCAGATTTCGTCTCCTTCCTTGGATCAACTGAACTTAGGGTTTCACCATTAAACCTCCATGCACGAGCAAGCTTACACCACTCTGTTAGCACTCTACAATCCACGAATCAAGATGATGTAAACATGAAAATCATGCTAAATCTCTCCCTCTACAATCCTGTGGCATCAGTTTACTTTGAAACTCATCACATCAACAAACCCGATCGAAGCAAAATCTGGCCACCATGAAATTACTCTGAGATGCACCATCACAATTCTTCCCCAAACTTGCACTAACCTAATCTATGCATAATGGTAATTAATCTGCGCTATCAACCTAACATTCTAATGCACTAACCTAAGAGATTTAAACCCTAACAGTTTATTGCACCTGCTAACAACCATCACCAAATCACTCCAAACTCAACCTAATTGCTCTACTAACCTCCTACATTATGTCTAAACTAACAACAACATGTTAAACCAACTAGATCAAGCAGTTTGAATGAAAACATACCTGGTGTAAAAGCTTGAAAACAGCTATGGAAGATTGAGGATCTGAGGCTTCCAAGGCTTGGATCTTGATCAATTAACTCAAGGATTGATTCTGTATGCAATGTTTTGGTGATTCCTGGCTTGAATTATGCTGTCCAATGGAAACTTCAACTTTGATGTAGATGAAGAAAGTGCTCGAAAATGGATGATTCACACTTGATTCTTGATTGAATTATGATCTATGGTGATGATTGAACAAGATTGAATTGATGTGGATGAGAATTGGTGAAGGTTTTGTGAGATTGGAATGAAACTTCAAAGAGAAAGAATGAAAAAGTTTGTGAAATTCTTGGTGAAAAATGAAGCCAACCCTTGCTAAATTCTCATTTCATGAATATATAGACCTCATATGAACATTCTAGATCCATCTTGCACATTCCCTTGCTTTCCAACTTTGATCCATTTTGGTTATGTTTCTTCAATTACAAGTAACCAAAGATAACTTTCTTTTTTCCTTCTAAACTCAAAAAAAGTGTTTGAACCATTGTTCTTAGAATTGCTTTTCCATTCAAAATCATATATTGGAAGTCTCCATTTGGACTTGTAAATCTCCCAAACCATTTTCCATCTTGAATTTATTCACTTTATAAGCCATTTTAGTTCATATTTTGACCAATTATGCAACTTCATGCTATGAGCTTCTCCAATAATTTGTGACCTTCTTTCTAGACTTAAAATCCCATTTGGAGCAAGTTTGATGTTGTAAGTTTTTCCATTTGAGGCCTCCTTATATGAGTTTTGGACATAGGTTAAAATGACCTGTAATTCACAAATACCCAAAATACCCTTTGCTTGCCAAGACCATAAGTTGAGTTCCACACATCATATGAAGGCATGCCATACCATTCTAGAAAGCTAAGACAATGAGGAACAGTTCTTATGTTTACCAAGAATTCATTTGAAATCTCCTTGAGGGGTAAAACTAGCTTGGAAGTCAAGTCACTTTCACAGACAAAAATTCAGACACCTCAGATGACCTGTAACTTGCAAGGACCATAACTTGAGTTCTATAAATCTCCTTGATGTCTTCCACCACTCAAATTAAAGGTCTTGAGATCCTCTACAAGTTTCATGTTGGCCAAGAAGCCATTTGAAGCTAGCATTTTGACTTATCTTGCTTGGAAATTTGACCTAAACTAGGGGATTTTACAGAGAAACCCTAATTTAGAAACTCCTCTTCTCCTTGATTTCTCTTGAATTCTCCTTGGTGTATCTCCATATCCTTCTTTATATATCCAATGATGAACCCCACATCTCCTTAATAGACTTGAATGCCCCTTTAAATCAGTCAATTGACCTAGGGTTGACCTAGGGTTGACCCAGATGAAACCCTAGTTGACTGTCTTCAACTGTAGCTCTTGTGCTCTCATCAATGACTTGTCTCCTTCTCCAAATGACTTTCTAAGTCTCTCATAATGTCTAGATACTCTTCATGCCTCCACTTCACAGCTCATAACCCTCTTGCTGACCCTCAGATGCCCTCAGCTAGGAGATGGACTCAAGGCTTGATCTGCTGAACTCTTTGCTTTCAAATTCTTTCCTGATGACTTGAATGAGATTGACTTGGGATAATAACCTCTTGATAGGCTTCTAGAGATGAGAATAATGATTGGTCCCCTATTGAATGACTTGCTATGCTTATGCTATGCAGATGGTTAGTCTATGTACATGACTCTATATGCAAATGCTGATGATATTGAAACATAACCCAAGTGAATAAGGTTGGGCAAATTTTAGGGTGCAACAAAAGCGAATATTAACTTCCAAATCTATGTCTAGAGTTTGTTGGTTAATAGATGAAAAAAATAGATCAAGACTTGGAAAATCTATGTCTAGAGTGATTCAAAACATAAATACATCATTGAAGCAAATATCTTCATCATTTATTGATCATAACCTTGTTCACATACAAAAGATGATAATAAATACATAAAAGTAAGATTAACTACCTCTAATCTTTACACAAAAGTGTTTAGCTCCCATCACCATGGTAGCTTGATCAACATGTAAGAAAAGAAGCTTTGTTAGGATTAAAGTCGAAGAATCGAGGATTGATGCTCCAAAGACTTAATTATCACATCTCCAAGAGTTTCTAAGGTTTTTGACCTAGAAAACCCTTTTTCTCTTTCTCAAATGCTGAAAAGTGTTAAAAGGTACAAGTTGTTGAAAATATCTTCCAAGTGATATATTTATAGACAAGGCCACTTACTGCAGTAAGTGGCACCGCGCTAAGTGCCCTCATAGGCGCGCTAAGCAGGATTAGAAGAACACAACTTATTTCCTAGGAAGTGCGCTAAGCGCGATAGGAGCTCACTTATGAAGTTGTGAGACTTTAGCTATTGGGTTTTCCATGAGCACACTGGTCTCGTGCAGAAAAGCTCGCTTAGCGCGCTATGCCGACATGAAAACTTCAAAACTTGCTTTTCAATCCTTCTTTCTTGCACCAATTGTTTCTATCATAAAAAAGAGGCAAGAATAACTATTAAAGAACATCAAAATGCTCAATATTCACAATATTTACACTAAAATCGAAAACTAACATAAATACATTTAAACTACTAGATTTTAGAATAAACTGTCAAGAAAACCAATTGAAAGGGCCATAAAATCAAGTAAAAGTATGCATAATTTGGCCCTTAACAATTGCAACTCCTTCAAACTCAAAAAATATGAAGAGATCAAAGTCCTAACCTCAACTACCTAAGTTCACACATCCCTCTCAAGAGGAAAACCCAAATCATCTGGCAGACAATTATGAAGTATCCAAGTTCACCCATTAGAAACACATACAACAGAAGCCATACATATTGGAAACATATAAAATAGAAACCATACATATTACTCATAACATTAGAGTAAATTAGGGTAAAGATGCTTTGTTTCAAAGAAAAGAATGTCAATATTAGATTTTGTTAATCCTTTTTAAACGTATCCGATTAATCAAGCATGTGAACTTAGTTTCAATCAATAAAATCGTGTATCCTTGCGAATCTGTTCTTTTCTAAAGCGGGTCCGTGAATATTATTGTTTTAATAGCTAGATGATTTCTTTAAATAGAAACTGAAACAGACAAACATAAAGATCATTACAAAGCGAATATTAACTTCCAAATCTATGTCTAGAGTTTGTTGGTTAATAGATGAAAAAAATAGATCAAGACTTGGAAAATCTATGTCTAGAGTGATTCAAACCATAAATACATCATTGAAGCAAATATCTTCATCATTTATTGATCATAACATTGTTCACATACAAAAGATGATAATAAATACATAAAAGTAAGATTAACTACCTCTAATCTTTACACAAAAGTGTTTAGCTACCCATCACCATGGTAGCTTGATCAACATGTAAGAAAAGAAGCTTTGTTAGGATTAAAGTCGAAGAATCGAGGATTGATGCTCCAAAGACTTAATTATCACTTCTCCAAGAGTTTCTAAGGTTTTTGACCTAGAAAACCCTTTTTCTCTTTCTCAAATGCTGAAAAGTGTGAAAAGGTACAAGTTGTTGAAAATATCTTCCAAGTGATATATTTATAGACAAGGCCACTTAGTGCAGTAAGTGGCACCTCGCTAAGTTCCCTCATAGGAGCGCTAAGCAGGATCAGAAGAACACAACTTATTTCCTAGGAAGTGCGCTAAGCGCGATAGGAGCTCACTTATGATGTTTTGAGACTTTATCTACTAGATTTTCCATGAGCACGCTGGTCTCATGCTGAAAAGCTCGCTTAACGCTCTATGCCGACATGAAAACTTCAAAACTCGCTTTTCAATCCTTCTTTCTTGCACCAATTGTTTCTATCATAAAAAAGAGGCAAGAAAAACTATTAAAGAACATCAAAATGCTCAATATTTACAATATTTACACTAAAATCGAAAAATAACATAAATACATTTAAACTAGTAGATTTTAGAATAAACTGTCAAGAAAACCAATTGAAAGGGCGATAAAATCAAGTAATAGTATGCATAATTTGGCCCTTAACAATTGCAACTCCTTCAAACTCAAAAAATATAAAGAGATCATATGTCAGGCATTTGTCTAACATCACATCTGCTTCAACATAGCAACAATCTCAGACATGTCCATTGCTCCCCCTGTCACATATAACCAATATTTCCCCTAAAGGCAAAAACCCAAATCTCCAAAAGTCCTAACCTCAACTACCTAAGTTCACACATCCCTCTCAAGAGGAAAACCCAAATCATTTGGCAGACAATTATGAAGTATCCAAGTTCACCCATTAGAAACACATACAACAGAAGCCATACATATTGGAAACATATAAAATAGAAACCATACATATTACTCATAACATTAGAGTAAATTAGGGTAAAGATGCTTTGTTTCAAAGAAAAGAATGTCAATATTAGATTTTGTTAATCCTTTTTAAACGTATCCGATTAATCAAGCATGCGAACTTAGTTTCAATCAATAAAATCGTGTATCCTTGCGAATCTGTTCTTTTCTAAAGCGGGTCCGTGAATATTATTGTTTTAATAGCTAGATGATTTCTTTAAATAGCAACTGAAACAGACAAACATAAAGATCATTACAAAGCGAATATTAACTTCCAAATCTATGTCTAGAGTTTGTTGATTAATAGATGAAAAAATAGATCAAGACTTGGAAAATCTATGTCTAGAGTGATTCAAACCATAAATACATCATTGAAGCAAATATCTTCATCATTTATTGATCATAACCTTGTTCACATACAAAATATGATAATAAATACATAAAAGTAAGATTAACTACCTCTAATCTTTACACAAAAGTGTTTAGCTCCCATCACCATGGTAGCTTGATCAACATGTAAGAAAAGAAGCTTTGTTAGGATTAAAGTCGAAGAATCGAGGATTGATGCTCCAAAGACTTAATTATCACTTCTCCAAGAGTTTCTAAGGTTTTTGACCTAGAAAACCCTTTTTCTCTTTCTCAAATGCTGAAAAGTGTTAAAAGGTACAAGTTGTTGAAAATATCTTCCAAGTGATATATTTATAGACAAGGCCACTTACTGCAGTAAGTGGCACCGCGCTAAGTGCCCTCATAGGCGCGCTAAGCAGGATCAGAAGAACACAACTTATTTCCTAGGAAGTCCGCTAAGCGCGATAGGAGCTCACTTATGAAGTTGTGAGACTTTAGCTACTGGATTTTCCATGAGCACGCTGGTCTCGTGCAGAAAAGTTCGCTTAGCGCGCTATGCCGACATGAAAACTTCAAAACTTGCTTTTCAATCCTTCTTTCTTGCACCAATTGTTTCTATCATAAAAAAGAGGCAAGAAGAACTATTAAAGAACATCAAAATGCTCAATATTCACAATATTTACACTAAAATCGAAAACTAACATAAATACATTTAAACTACTAGATTTTAGAATAAACTGTAAAGAAAACAAATTGAAAGGGCCATAAAATCAAGTAAAAGTATGCATAATTTGGCCCTTAACAATTGCAACTCCTTCAAACTCAAAAAATATGAAGAGATCAAAGTGTTAAACTCAACTACCTAAGTTCACACATCCCTCTCAAGAGGAAAACCCAAATCATCTGGCAGACAACTATAAAGTATCCAAGTTCACACATTAGAAACACATACAACAGAAGCCACACATATTAGAAACAAATAAAATAGAAGCCATACATATTACTCATAACATTAGAGTAAATTAGGGTAAAGATGTTTTGTTTCAAAGAAAAGAATGTCAATATTAGATTTTGTTAATCCTTTTTAAACGTATCCGATTAATCAAGCATGCGAACTTAGTTTCAATCAATAAAATCGTGTATCCTTGCGAATCTGTTCTTTTCTAAAGCGGGTCCGTGAATATTATTGTTTTAATAGCTAGATGATTTCTTTAAATAGAAACTGAAACAGACAAACATAAAGATCATTACAAAGCAAATATTAACTTCCAAATCTATGTCTAGAGTTTGTTGGTTAATAGATGAAAAAAATAGATCAAGACTTGGAAAATCTATGTCTAGAGTGATTCAAACCATAAATACATCATTGAAGAAAATATCTTCATCATTTATTGATCATAACATTGTTCACATACAAAAGATGATAATAAATACATAAAAGTAAGATTAACTACCTCTAATCTTTACACAAAAGTGTTTAGCTCCCATCACCATGGTAGCTTGATCAACATGTAAGAAAAAAAGCTTTGTTAGGATTAAAGTCGAAGAATCCAGGATTGATGCTCCAAAGACTTAATTATCACTTCTCCAAGAGTTTCTAAGGTTTTTGACCTAGAAAACCCTTTTTCTCTTTCTCAAATGCTGAAAAGTGTTAAAAGGTACAAGTTGTTGAAAATATCTTCCAAATGATATATTTATAGACAAGGCCACTTAGTGCAGTAAGTGGCACCGCGCTAAGTGCCCTCATAGGCGCGCTAAGCAGGATCAGAAGAACACAACTTATTTCCTAGGAAGTGCGCTAACCGCGATAGGAGTTCACTTATGAAGTTGTGAGACTTTAGCTACTGGATTTTCCATGAGCACGCTGGTCTCGTGCAGAAAAGCTCGCTAAGCGCGCTATGCCGACATGAAAACCTCAAAACTTGCTTTTCAATCCTTCTTTCTTGCACCAATTATTTCTATCATAAAAAAGAGGCAAGAAGAACTATTAAAGAACATCAAAATGCTCAATATTCACAATATTTACACTAAAATCGAAAACTAACATAAATACATTTAAACTACTAGATTTTAGAATAAACTGTCAAGATAACCAATTGAAAGGGCCATAAAATCACGTAAAAGTATGCATAATTTGGCCCTTAACAATTTCAACTCCTTCAAACTCAAAAAATATAAAGAGATCAAAGTCTTAACCTCAACTACCTAAGTTCACACATCCCTCTCAAGAGGAAAACCCAAATCATCTGGCAGACAACTATGAAGTATCCAAGTTCACACATTAGAAACCCATACAACAGAAGCCACACATATTAGAAACATATAACATAGAGGCCATACATATTACTCATAACATTAGAGTAAATTAGGGTAAAGATGTTTTGTTTCAAAGAAAAGAATGTCAATATTAGATTTTGTTAATCCTTTTTAAACATATCCGATTAATAAAGCATGCGAACTTAGTTTCAATCAATAAAATTGTGTATCCTTGCGAATCCGGTCATTTCTAAAGCGGGTCCGTGAATATTATTGTTTTAATTTCTATATGATTTCTTTAAATAGCAACTGAAACAAACAAACATAAAGATCATTACAAAGCGAATATTAAGTTCCAAATCTATGTCTAGAGTTTGTTGGTTAATAGATGAAAAAAATAGATCAAGACTTGGAAAATCTACGTCTAGAGTGATTCAAACCATAAATACATCATTGAAGCAAATATCGTCATCATTTATTGATCATAACCTTGTTCACATACAAAAGATCATAATAAATACATAAAAGTAAGATTAACTACCTCTAATCTTTACACAAAAGTGTTTAGCTACCCATCACCATGGTAGCTTGATCAACATGTAAGAAAAGAAGCTTTGTTTAGGATTAAAGTCGAAGAATCGAGGATTGATGCTCCAAAGACTTAATTATCACTTCTCCAAGAGTTTCTAAGGTTTTTGACCTAGAAAACGCTTTTTCTCTTTCTCAAATGCTGAAAAGTGTGAAAAGGTACAAGTTGTTGAAAATATCTTCCAAGTGATATATTTATAGACAAGGCCACTTAGTGCAGTAAGTGGCACCGCGCTAAGTGCCCTCATAGGCGCGCTAAGCAGGATCAGAAGAACACAACTTATTTCCTAGGAAGTGCGCTAAGCGCGACAGGAGCTCACTTATGATGTTTTGAGACTTTAGCTACTGGATTTTCCATGAGCACGCTGGTCTCGTGCTGAAAAGCTCGCTAAGCGCGCTATGCCGACATCAAAACTTCAAAACATGCTTTTCAATCCTTCTTTCTTGCACCAATTGTTTCTATCATAAAAAAGAGGCAAGAAGAACTATTAAAGAACATCAAAATGCTCAATATTCACAATATTTACAATAAAATCGAAAAATAACATACATACATTTAAACTAGTAGATTTTAGAATAAACTGTCAAGAAAACCAATTGAAAGGGCCATAAAATCAAGTAAAAGTATGCATAATTTGGCCCTTAACAATTGCAACTCCTTTAAACTCAAAAAATATGAAGAGATCATATGTCAGGCATTTGTCTGACATCACATCTGCTTCAACATAGCAACAATCTCAGACATGTCCATTCCTCCCCCTGTCACATATAACAAATATTTCCCCTAAAGGCGAAAACCCAAATCTCCAGAAGTCATAACCTCAACTACCTAAGTTCATACATCCCTCTCAATAGGAAAACCCAAATCATCTGGCAGACAACTATCAAGTATCCAAGTTCACACATTAGAAACACATACAACAAAAGCCACACATATTAGAAACATATAAAATAGAAGCCATACATATTACTCATAACATTAGAGTAAATTAGGGTAAAGATGTTTTGTTTCAAAGAAAAGAATTTCAATATTAGATTTTGTTAATCCTTTTTAAAAGAATCTGATTAATCAAGCATGCAAACTTAGTTTCAATCAATAAAATCGTGTATCCTTGCGAATATGTTCTTTTCTAAAGCGGGTCCGTGAATATTATTGTTTTAATTGCTAGATGATTTCTTTAAATAGCAACTGAAACAAACAAACATAAAGATCATTACAAAGCGAATATTAACTTCCAAATCTATGTCTAGAGTTTGTTGGTTAATAGATGAAAAAAAAAATCAAGACTTGGAAAATCTATGTCTAGAGTGATTCAAACCATAAATACATCATTCAAGCAAATATCTTCATCATTTATTGATCATAACCTTGTTCACATACAAAAGATCATAATAAATACATAAAAGTAAGATTAACTACCTCTAATCTTTACACAAAAGTGTTTAGCTACCCATCACCATGGTAGCTTGATCAACATGTAAGAAAAGAAGCTTTGTTAGGATTAAAGTCGAAGAATCGAGGATTCATGCTCCAAAGACTTAATTATCACTTCTCCAAGAGTTTCTAAGGTTTTTGACCTAGAAAACCCTTTTTCTCTTTCTCAAATGCTGAAAAGTGTGAAAAGGTACAAGTTGTTGAAAATATCTTCCAAGTGATATATTTATAGACAAGGCCACATAGTCCAATAAGTGGCACCGCGCTAAGTGCCCTCATAGGCGCGCTAAGCAGGATCAGAAGAACACAACTTATTTCCTAGGAAGTGCTCTAAGCGCAACAGGAGCTCACTTATGAAGTTTTGAGTCTTTAGCTACTGGATTTTCCATGATCACGGTGGTCTCCCGCTGAAAAGCTCGCTTAGCGCGCTATGCCGACATGAAAACTTCAAAACTTGCTTTTCAATCATTCTTTCTGGCACCAATTGTTTCTATCATAAAAAAGAGGCAAGAAGAACTATTAAAGAACATCAAAATGCTCAATACTCACAATATTTAGAGTAAAATCGAAAACTAACATAAATACATTTAAACTACTTGATTTTAGACTAAACTATCAAGAAAACCAATTGAAAGGACCATAAAATCAAGTTAAAGTATGCATCATTTGGCCCTTAACAATTGCAACTCCTTCAAACTCAAAAAATATAAAGAGATCATATGTCAGGCATTTGACTTACATCACATCTGCTTTAACATAGCAACTATCTCAGACATGTCCAATGCTGCCCGTGTCACATATAACCAATATTTCCTCTAAAGGCGAAAACCCAAATCTCCAGAAGTCCTAACCTCAACTACCTAAGTTCACACATCCCTCTCAAGAGGAAAACCCAAATCATCTGGCAGACAACTATAAAGTATCCAAGTTCACACATTAGAAACCCATACAACAGAAGCCACACATATTAGAAACATATAACATAGAAGCCATACATATTACTCATAACATTAGAGTAAATTAGGGTAAAGATGTTTTGTTTCAAAGAAAAGAATGTCAATATTAGATTTTGTTAATCCTTTTTAAACGTATCCGATTAATAAAGCATGCGAACTTAGTTTCACTCAATAAAATCGTGTATCCTTGCGAATCCGTTCATTTCTAAAGCGGGTCCGTGAATATTATTGTTTTAATTTCTATATGATTTCTTTAAATAGCAACTGAAATAAACAAACATAAAGATCATTACAAAGAGAATATTAACTTCCAAATCTATGTCTAGAGTTTGTTGGTTAATAGATGAAAAAAATAGATCAAGACTTGGAAAATCTATGTCTAGAGTGATTCAAACCATAAATACATCATTGAAGCAAATATCTTCATCATTTATTGATCATAACCTTGTTCACAAACAAAAGATCATAATAAATACATAAAAGTAAGATTAACTACCTCTAATCTTTACACAAAAGTGTTTAGCTACCCATCACCATGGTAGCTTGATCAACATGTAAGAAAAGAAGCTTTATTAGGATTAAAGTCGAAGAATCGAGGATTGATGCTCCAAAGACTTAATTATCACTTCTTCAAGAGTTTCTAAGGTTTTTGACCTAGAAAACCCTTTTTCTCTTTCTCAAATGCTGAAAAGTGTGAAAAGGTACAAGTTGTTGAAAATATCTTCCAAGTGATATATTTATAGACAAGGCCACTTAGTGCAGTAAGTGGCACCTCGCTAAGTGCCCTCATAGGCGCGCTAAGCAGGATCAGAAGAACACAACTTATTTCCTAGGAAGTGCGCTAAGCGCGACAGGAGCTCACTTATGAAGTTTTTAGTCTTTAGCTACTGGATTTTCCATGAGCACGGTGGTCTCCCGCTGAAAAGCTCGCTTAGCGCGCTATGCCGACATGAAAACTTCAAAACTTGCTTTTCAATCCTTCTTTCTGTCACCAATTGTTTCTATCATAAAAAAGAGGCAAGAAGAACTATTAAAGAACATCAAAATGCTCAATACTCACAATATTTACACTAAAATCGAAAACTAACATAAATACATTTAAACTACTTGATTTTAGACTAAACTATCAAGAAAACCAATTGAAAGGGCCATAAAATCAAGTAAAAGTATGCATCATTTGGCCCTTAACAATTGCAACTCCTTCAAACTCAAAAAATATAAAGAGATCATATGTCAGGCATTTGTCTTACATCACATCTGCTTTAACATAGCAACTATCTCAGACATGTCCATTGCTGCCCGTGTCACATATAACCAATATTTCCCCTAAAGGCGAAAACCCAAATCTCCAGAAGTCCTGACCTCAACTACCTAAGTTCACACATCCCTCTCAAGAGGAAAACCCAAATCATCTGGCAGACAACTATGAAGTATCCAAGTTCACACATTAGAAACCCATACAACAGAAGCCACACATATTAGAAACATATAACATAGAAGCCATACATATTACTCATAACATTAGAGTAAATTAGGGTAAAGATGTTTTGTTTCAAAGAAAAGAATGTCAATATTAGATATTGTTAATCCTTTTTAAACGTATCCGATTAATAAAGCATGCGAACTTAGTTTCACTCAATAAAATCGTGTATCCTTGCGAATCCGTTCATTTCTAAAGCGGGTCCGTGAATATTATTGTTTTAATTTCTATATGATTTCTTTAAATAGCAACTGAAATAAACAAACATAAAGATCATTACAAAGCGAATATTAACTTCCAAATCTATGTCTAGAGTTTGTTGGTTAATAGATGAAAAAAATAGATCAAGACTTGGAAAATCTATGTCTAGAGTGATTCAAACCATAAATACATCATTGAAGCAAATATCTTCATCATTTATTGATCATAACCTTGTTCACAAACAAAAGATCATAATAAATACATAAAAGTAAGATTAACTACCTCTAATCTTTACACAAAAGTGTTTAGCTACCCATCACCATGGTAGCTTGATCAACATGTAAGAAAAGAAGCTTTGTTAGGATTAAAGTCGAAGAATCGAGGATTGATGCTCCAAAGACTTAATTATCACTTCTCCAACAGTTTCTAAGGTTTTTGACCTAGAAAACCCTTTTTCTCTTTCTCAAATGCTGAAAAGTGTGAAAAGGTACAAGTTGTTGAAAATATCTTCCAAGTGATATATTTATAGACAAGGCCACATAGTCCAATAAGTGGCACCGCGCTAAGTGCCCTCATAGGCGCGCTAAGCAGGATCAGAAGAACACAACTTATTTCCTAGGAAGTGCGCTAAGCGCAACAGGAGCTCACTTATGAAGTTTTGAGTCTTTAGCTACTGGATTTTCCATGAGCACGGTGGTCTCCCGCTGAAAAGCTCGCTTAGCGCGCTATGCCGACATGAAAACCTCAAAACTTGCTTTTCAATCCTTCTTTCTGGCACCAATTGTTTCTATCATAAAAAAGCGGCAAGAAGAACTATTAAAGAACATCAAAATGCTCAATACTCACAATATTTACACTAAAATCGAAAACTAACATAAATACATTTAAACTACTTGATTTTAGACTAAACTATCAAGAAAACCAATTGAAAGGGCCATAAAATCAAGTAAAAGTATGCATCATTTGGCCCTTAACAATTGCAACTCCTTCAAACTCAAAAAATATAAAGAGATCATATGTCAGGCATTTGTCTTACATCACATCTGCTTTAACATAGCAACTATCTCAGACATGTCCATTGCTTCACGTGTCACATATAACCAATATTTCCCCTAAAGGCGAAAACCCAAATCTCCAGAAGTCCTAACCTCAACTACCTAAGTTCACACATCCCTCTCAAGAGGAAAACCCAAATCATCTGGCAGACAACTATGAAGTATCCAAGTTCACACATTAGAAACCCATACAACAGAAGCCACACATATTAGAAACATATCACATAGAAGCCATACATATTACTCATAACATTAGAGTAAATTAGGGTAAAGATGTTTTGTTTCAAAGAAAAGAATGTCAATATTAGATTTTGTTAATCCTTTTTAAACGTATCCGATTAATAAAGCATGCGAACTTAGTTTCACTCAATAAAATCGTGTATCCTTGCGAATCCGTTCATTTCTAAAGCGGGTCCGTGAATATTATTGTTTTAATTTCTATATGATTTCTTTAAATAGCAACTGAAATAAACAAACATAAAGATCATTACAAAACGAATATTAACTTCCAAATCTATGTCTAGAGTTTGTTGGTTAATAGATGAAAAAAATAGATCAAGACTTGGAAAATCTATGTCTAGAGTGATTCAAACCATAAATACATCATTGAAGCAAATATCTTCATCATTTATTGATCATAACCTTGTTCACATACAAAACATCATAATAAATACATAAAAGTAAGATTAACTACCTCTAATCTTTACACAAAAGTGTTTAGCTACCCATCACCATGGTAACTTGATCAACATGTAAGAAAAGAAGCTTTGTTAGGATTAAAGTCGAAGAATCGAGGATTCATGCTCCAAAGACTTAATTATCACTTCTCCAAGAGTTTCTAAGGTTTTTGACCTAGAAAACCCTTTTTCTCTTTCTCAAATGCTGAAAAGTGTGAAAAGGTACAAGTTGTTGAAAATATCTTCCAAGTGATATATTTATAGACAAGGCCACATAGTCCAATAAGTGGCACCGCGCTAAGTGCCCTCATAGGCGCGCTAAGCAGGCTCAGAAGAACACAACTTATTTCCTAGGAAGTGCGCTAAGCGCAACAGGAGCTCACTTATGAAGTTTTGAGTCTTTAGCTACTGGATTTTCCATGAGCACGGTGGTCTCCCGCTGAAAAGCTCGCTTAGCGCGCTATGCCGACATGAAAACTTCAAAACTTGCTTTTCAATCATTCTTTCTGGCACCAATTGTTTCTATCATAAAAAAGAGGCAAGAAGAACTATTAAAGAACATCAAAATGCTCAATACTCACAATATTTACACTAAAATCGAAAACTAACATAAATACATTTAAACTACTTGATTTTAGACTAAACTATCAAGAAAACCAATTGAAAGGGCCATAAAATCAAGTAAAAGTATGCATCATTTGGCCCTTAACAATTGCAACTCCTTCAAACTCAAAAAATATAAAGAGATCATATGTCAGGCATTTGTCTTACATCACATCTGCTTTAACATAGCAACTATCTCAGACATGTCCATTGCTGCCCGTGTCACATATAACCAATATTTCCCCTAAAGGCGAAAACCCAAATCTCCAGAAGTCCTAACCTCAACTACCTAAGTTCACACATCCCTCTCAAGAGGAAAACCCAAATCATCTGGCAGACAACTATGAAGTATCCAAGTTCACACATTAGAAACCCATACAACAGAAGCCACACATATTAGAAACATATAACATAGAAGCCATACGTATTACTCATAACATTAGAGTAAATTAGGGTAAAGATGTTTTGTTTCAAAGAAAAGAATGTCAATATTAGATTTTGTTAATCCTTTTTAAACGTATCCGATTAATAAAGCATGCGAACTTAGTTTCACTCAATAAAATCGTGTATCCTTGCGAATCCGTTCATTTCTAAAGCGGGTCCGTGAATATTATTGTTTTAATTTCTATATGATTTCTTTAAATAGCAACTGAAATAAACAAACATAAAGATCATTACAAAGCGAATATTAACTTCCAAATCTATGTCTAGAGTTTGTTGGTTAATAGATGAAAAAAATAGATCAAGACTTGGAAAATCTATGTCTAGAGTGATTCAAACCATAAATACATCATTGAAGCAAATATCTTCATCATTTATTGATCATAACCTTGTTCACAAACAAAAGATCATAATAAATACATAAAAGTAAGATTAACTACCTCTAATCTTTACACAAAAGTGTTTAGCTACCCATCACCATGGTAGCTTGATCAACATGTAAGAAAAGAAGCTTTGTTAGGATTAAAGTCGAAGAATCGAGGATTGATGCTCCAAAGACCTAATTATCACTTCTCCAAGAGTTTATAAGGTTTTTGACCTAGAAAACCCTTTTTCTCTTTCTCAAATGCTGAAAAGTGTGAAAAGGTACAAGTTGTTGAAAATATCTTCCAAGTGATATATTTAAAGACAAGGCCACTTAGTGCAGTAAGTGGCACCTCGCTAAGTGCCCTCATAGGCGCGCTAAGCAGGATCAGAAGAACACAACTTATTTCCTAGGAAGTGCGCTAAGCGCGACAGGAGCTCACTTATGAAGTTTTGAGTCTTTAGCTACTGGATTTTCCATGAGCACGGTGGCTCCCGCTGAAAAGCTCGCTTAGCGCGCTATGCCGATCTGAAAACTTCAAAACTTGCTTTTCAATCCTTCTTTCTGGCACCGATTGTTTCTATCATAAAAAAGAGGCAAGAAGAACTATTAAAGAACATCAAAATGCTCAATACTCACAATATTTACACTAAAATCGAAAACTAACATAAATACATTTAAACTACTTGATTTTAGACTAAACTATCAAGAAAACCAATTGAAAGGGCCATAAAATCAAGTAAAAGTATGCATAATTTAGCCTTTAACAATAGCAACTCCTTCAAACTCAAAAAATATAAAGAGATCATATGTCAGGCATTTGTCTGGCATCACATCTGCTTCAACATAGCAACAATCTCAGACATGTCCATTCCTCCCCCTGTCACATATAACAAATATTTCCCCTAAAGGAGAAAACCCAAATCTCCAGAAGTCCTAACCTCAACTACCTAAGTTCACACATCCCTCTCAAGAGGAAAACCCAAATCATCTGGCAGACAACTATGAAGTATCCAAGTTCACACATTAGAAACACATACAACAGAAGCCACACATATTAGAAACATATAAAATAGAAGCCATACATATTACTCATAACATTAGAGTAAATTAGGGTAAAGATGTTTTGTTTCAAAGAAAAGAATGTCAATATTAGATTTTGTTAATCCTTTTTAAACGTATCCGATTAATCAAGCATGCAAACTTAGTTTCAATCAATAAAATCGTGTATCCTTACGAATATGTTCTTTTCTAAAGCGGGTCCGTGAATATTATTGTTTTAATTGCTAGATGATTTCTTTAAATAGCAACTGCAACAAACAAACATAAAGATCATTACAAAGCGAATATTAACTTCCAAATCTATGTCTAGAGTTTGTTGGTTAAAAGATGAAAAAAATAGATCAAGACTTGGAAAATCTATGTCTAGAGTGATTCAAACCATAAATACATCATTGAAGCAAATATCTTCATCATTTATTGATCATAACCTTGTTCACATACAAAAGATCATAATAAATACATAAAAGTAAGATTAACTACCTCTAATCTTTACACAAAAGTGTTTAGCTACCCATCACCATGGTAGCTTGATCAACATGTAAGAAAAGAAGCTTTGTTAGGATTAAAGTCGAAGAATCGAGGATTGATGCTCCAAAGACTTAATTATCACTTCTCCAAGAGTTTCTAAGGTTTTTGACCTAGAAAACCCTTTTTCTCTTTCTCAAATGCTGAAAAGTGTGAAAAGGTACAAGTTGTTGAAAATATCTTCCAAGTGATATATTTATAGACAAGGCCACTTAGTGCAGTAAGTGGCACCTCGCTAAGGGCCCTCATAGGCGCACTAAGCAGGATCAGAAGAACACAACTTATTTCCTAGGAAGTGCTCTAAGCGCGACAGGAGCTTATATATGATGTTTTGAGACTTTAGCTACTGGATTTTCCATGAGCACGCTGGTCTCGTGATGAAAAGCTCGCTTAGCGCGCTATGCCGACATGAAAACTTCAAAACTTGCTTTTCAATCCTTCTTTCTTGCACCAATTATTTCTATCATAAAAAAGAGGCAAGAAGAACTATAAAAGAACATCAAAATGCTCAATATTCACAATATTTACACTAAAATTGAAAACTAACATAAATACATTTAAACTAGTAGATTTTAGAATAAACTGTCAAGAAAACCAATTGAAAGGGCCATAAAATCAAGTAAAAGTATGCATCATTTGGCCCTTAACAATTGCAACTCCTTCAAACTCAAAAAATATAAAGAGATCATACGTCAGGCATTTGTCTGACATCACATCTGCTTTAACATAGCAACAATCTCAGACATGTCAATTGCTCCCCCTGTCACATATAACCAATATTTCCCCTAAAGGCGAAAACCCAAATCTCCAGAAGTCCTAACCTCAACTACCTAAGTTCACACATCCCTCTCAAGAGGAAAACCCAAATCATCTGGCAGACAACTATGAAGTATCCAAGTTCACACATTAGAAACACATACAACAAAAGCCACACATATTAGAAGCATATAAAATAGAAGCCATACATATTACTCATAACATTAGAGTAAATTAGGGTAAAGATATTTTGTTTCAAAGAAAAGAATGTCAATATTAGATTTTGTTAATCCTTTTTAAACGTATCCTATTAATAAAGCATGCGAACTTAGTTTCAATCAATAAAATCGTGTATCCTTGCGAATCCGTTCATTTCTAAAGCGGGTCCGTGAATATTATTGTTTTAATTTCTAGATGATTTCTTTAAATAGCAACTGAAATAAACAAACATAAAGATCATTACAAAGCGAATATTAACTTCCAAATCTAGTCTAGAGTTTGATGGTTAATAGATGAAAAAAATAGATCAAGACTTGGAAAATCTATGTCTAGAGTGATTCAAACCATAAATACATCATTGAAGCAAATATATTCCTCATTTATTGATCATAACCTTGTTCAGATACAAAAGATCATAATAAATACATAAAAGTAAGATTAACTACCTCTAATCTTTACACAAAAGTGTTTAGCTACCCATCACCATGGTAGCTTGATCAACATGTAAGAAAAGAAGCTTTGTTAGGATTAAAGTCGAAGAATCGGGGATTGATGCTCCAAAGACTTAATTGTCACTTCTCCAAGAGTTTCTAAGGTTTTTGACCTAGAAAACCCTTTTTCTCTTTCTCAAATGCTGAAAAGTGTGAAAAGGTACAAGTTGTTGAAAATATCTTCCAAATGATATATTTATAGACAAGGCCACTTAGTGCAATAAGTGGCACCGCGCTAAGTGCCCTCATAGGCGCGCTAAGCAGGATCAGAAGAACACAACTTATTTCCTAGGAAGTGCGCTAGGCGCAATAGGAGCTCACTTACGAAGTTTTGAGACTTTAGCTACTGTATTTTCCATGAGCACGTTGGTCTCGTGCTAAAAAACTCGCTTAGCGCGCTATGTCGACATGAAAACTTCAAAACCTGCTTTTCAATCCTTCTTTCTTGCACCAATTGTTTCTATCATAACAAAGAGGCAAGAAGAACTATTAAAGAACATCAAAATGCTCAATATTCACAACATTTTACACTAAAATCGAAAACTAACATAAATACATTTAAACTAGTAGATTTTAGAATAAACTGTCAAGAAAACCAATTGAAAGGGCCATAAAATCAAGTAAAAGTATGCATCATTTGGCCCTTAACAATTGCAACTCCTTCAAACTCAAAAAATATAAAGAGATCATATGTCAGGCATTTGTCTGATATCACATCTGCTTCAACATAACAACAATCTCAAACATGTCCATTGCTCCCCCTGTCACATATAACCAAGATTTCCCCTAAAGGAGAAAACCCAAATCTCTAGAAGTCCTAACCTCAACTACCTAAGTTCACACATCCCTTTCAAGAGGAAAACCCAAATCATCTGGCTGACAACTATGAAGTATCCAAGTTCACACATTAGAAACACATAGAACAGAAGCCACACATATTAGAAACATATAAAATAGAAGCCATACATATTACTCATAACATTAGAGTAAATTAGGGTAAAGTGTTTTGTTTCAAAGAAAAGAATGTAAATATTAGATTTTGTTAATCCTTTTTAAACGTATTCGATTAATCAAGCATGCGAACTTAGTTTCAATCAATAAAATCGTGTATCCTTGCGAATCCGTTCATCTCTAAAGCGGGTCCGTGAATATTATTGTTTTAATAGCTTGATGATTTCTTTAAATAGCAACTGAAACAAACAAACATTAAGATCATTACAAAGCGAATATTTACTTCCAAATCTATGTCTAGAGTTTGTTGGTTAATAGATGAAAAAAATAGATCAAGACTTGGAAAATCTATGTCAAGAGTGATTCAAACCATAAATACATCATTGAAGCAAATATCTTCATCATTTATTGATCATAACCTTGTTCAGATACAAAAGATCATAATAAATGCATAAAAGTAAGATTAACTACCTCTAATATTTACACAAAAGGGTTTAGCTACCCATCACCATGGTAGCTTGATCAACATGTAAGAAAAGAAGCTTTGTTAGGATTAAAGTCGAAGAATCGAGGATTGATGCTCCAAAGACATAATTATCACTTCTCCAAGAGTTTCTAAGGTTTTTGACCTAGAAAACCCTTTTTCTCTTTCTCAAATGCTCAAGAGTGTGAAAAGGTACCAGTTGTTGAAAATATCTTCCAAGTGATATATTTATAGACAAGGCCACTTAGTGCAGTAAGTGGCACCGTGCTAAGTGCCCTCATAGGCGCGCTAAGCAGGATCAGAAGAACACAACTTATTTCCTAGGAAGTGCGCTAAGTGCGATAGGAGCTCACTTATGAAGTTTTGAGACTTTAGCTACTGCATTATCCATGAGCACGCTGGTCTCGTGCAAAAAAGCTCGCTTAGCGCTATATGCCGACATGAAAACTTCAAAACTTGCTTTTCAATCCTTCTTTCTTGCACCAATTGTTTCTATCATAAACAAGAGGCAAGAAGAAGTATTAAAGAGCATCAAAATGCTCAATATTCACAATATTTACACTAAAATCGAAAACTAACATAAATACATTTAAACTACTAGATTTTAGAATAAACTGTCAAGAAAACCATTTGAAAGGGCCATAAAATCAAGTAAAAGTATGCATCATTTGGCCCTTAACAATTGCAACTCCTTCAAACTCAAAAAATATAAAGAGATCATATGTCAGGCATTTGTCTGACATCACATCTGCTTTAACATAGCAACTATCTCAGACATGTCCATTGTTGCCCGTGTCACATATAACCAATATTTCCCCTAAAGGCGAAAACCCAAATCTCCAGAAGTCCTAACCTCAACTACCTAAGTTCACACATCCCTCTCAAGAGGAAAACCCAAATCATATGGCAGACAACTATGAAGTATCCAAGTTCACACATTAGAAACACATACAACAGAAGCCACACATATTAGAAACATATAAAATAGAACCAATACATATTACTCATTACATTAGAGTAAATTAGGGTAAAGATGTTTTGTTTCAATGAAAAGAATGTCAATATTAGATTTTGTTAATCCTTTTTAAACGTATCCGATTAATGAAGCATGCGAACTTAGTTTCAATCAATAAAATCGTGTATCCTTGCGAATCCGTTCATTTCTAAAGCGGGTCTGGGAATATTATTGTTTTAATTGCTAGATGATTTCTTTAAATAGCAACTGAAACAAACAACATAAAGATCATTACAAAGTGAATATTAACTTCCAAATCTATGTCTAGAGTTTGTTGGTTAATAGATGAAAAAAATAGATCAAGACTTGGAAAGTCTATGTCTAGAGTGATTCAAACCATAAATACATCATTGAAGAAAATATCTTCATCATTTATTGATCATAACCTTGTTCAGATACAAATGATCATAATAAATACATAAAAGTAAGATTAACTACCTCTAATCTTTACACAAAAGGGTTTAGCTACCCATCACCATGGTAGCTGGATCAACATGTAAGAAAAGAAGCTTTGTTAGGATTAAAGTCGAAAAATCGAGGATTGATGCTCAAAGACTTAATTATCACTTCTCCAAGAGTTTCTAAGGTTTTTGACCTAGAAAACCCTTTTTCTCTTTCTCAAATGCTGTAGAGTGTGAAAAGGTACAGGTTGTTGAAAATATCTTCCAAGTGATATATTTATAGACAAGGCCACTTAGTGCAGTAAGTGGCACCGCGCTAAGTGCCCTCATAGGCGCGCTAAGCAGGATCTGAAGAACACAACTTATTTCCTAGGAAGTGCGCTAAGCGCGATAGGAGTCACTTATGAAGTTTTGAGACTTTAGCTACTGGATTTTCCATGAGCACGCTGGTCTCGTGCAGAAAAGCTCGCTTAGCGCGATATGCCGACATGAAAACTTCGAAACTTGCTTTTCAATCCTTCTTTCTTGCACCAATTGTTTCTATCATAAACAAGAGGCAAGAAGAAGTATTAAAGAGCATCAAAATGCTCAATATTCACAATATTTACACTAAAATTGAAAACTAACAGAAATACATTTAAACTACTATATTTTAGAATAAACTGTCAAGAAAACCAATTGAAAGGGCCATAAAATCAAGTAAAAGTATGCATAATTTGTCCCTTAACAATTGCAACTCCTTCAAACTCAAAAAATATAATGAGATCACGTGTCAGGCATATGTCTGACATCTCATCTGCTTCAACATAGCAACAATCTCAAACATGTCCATTGCTCCCCCTGTCTCATTTAACCAATATTTCCCCTAAAGGCGAAAACCCAAATCTCCAGAAGTCCTAACCTCAACTACCTAAGTTCACACATCCCTCTCAATAGGAAAACCCAAATCATATGGCAGACAACTATGAAGTATCCAAGTTAACACATTAGAAACACATACAACAGAAGCCACACATATTAGAAACATATAAAATAGAAGCCATACATATTACTCATAACATTAGAGTAAATTAGGGTAAAGATGTTTTGTTTCAAAGAAAAGAATGTCAATATTAGATTTTGTTAATCCTTTTTAAACATATCCGATTAATCAAGCATGCGAACTTAGTTTCAATCAATAAAATCGTGTATCCTTGCGAATCCGTTCATTTCTAAAGCGGGTCTGGGAATATTATTGTTTTAATTGCTAGATGATTTCTTTAAATAGCAACTGAAACAAACAAACATAAAGATCATTACAAAGCGAAGATTAACTTCCAAATCTATGTCTAGAGTTTGTTGGTTAATAAATGAAAAAAATAGATCAAGACTTGGAAAATCTATGTCTAGAGTGATTCAAACCATAAATACATCATTGAAGCAAATATCTTCATCATTTATTGATCATAACCTTGTTCACATACAAAAGATCATAATAAATACATAAAAGTAAGATTAACCACCTCTAATCTTTACATAAAAGTGTTTAGCTACCCATCACCATGGTAGCTTGATCAACATGTAAGAAAAGAAGCTTTGTTAGGATTAAAGTCGAAGAATCGAGGATTGATGCTCCTAAGACTTAATTATCACTTCTCCAAGAGTTTCTAAGGTTTTTGACCTAGAAAACCTTTTTTCTCTTTCTCAAATGCTGTAGAGTGTGAAAAGGTACAAGTTGTTGAAAATATCTTCCAAGTGATATATTTATAGACAAGGCAACTTAGTGCAGTAAGTGGCACCGCGCTAAGTGCCCTCATAGGCGCGCTAAGCAGGATCAGAAGAACACAACTTATTTCCTAGGAAGTGCGCTAAGCGCGATAGGAGTCACTTATGAAGTTTTGAGACTTTAGCTACTGGATTTTCCATGAGCACGCTGGTCTCGTGCAGAAAAACTCGCTTAGCGCGATATGCCGACATGAAAACTTCGAAACTTGCTTTTCAATCCTTCTTTCTTGCACCAATTGTTTCTATCATAAAAAAGAGGCAAGAAGAAGTATTAAAGAGCATCAATATGCTCAATATTCACAATATTTACACTAATATCGAAAACTAACATAAATACATTTAAACTACTGGATTTTAGAATAAACTGCCAAGAAAACCAATTGAAAGGGCCATAACATCAAGTAAAAGTATGCATAATTTGGCCCTTAACAATTGCAACTCCTTCAAACTCAAAAAATATAAAGAGATCATGTGTCAGGCAATTGTCTGACATCACATCTGCTTCAACATAGCAACAATCTCAGACATGTCCATTGCCCCCCCTGTCACATATAACCAATATTTCCCCTAAAGGCGAAAACCCAAATCTCCAGAAGTCCTAACCTCAACTACCTAAGTTCACACATCCCTCTCAAGAGGAAAACCCAAATCATCTGGCAGACAACTCTGAAGTATCCAAGTTCACACATTAGAAACACATACAACAGAAGCCACACATATTAGAAACATATAAAATAGAAGCCATAAATATTACTCATAACTTTTGAGTAAATTAGGGTAAAGATGTTTTCTTTCAAAGAAAAGAATGTCAATATTAGATTTTGTTAATCCTTTTTAAACCTATCCGATTAATCAAGCATGCGAACTTAGTTTCAATCAATAAAATCGTGTATCCTTGGGAATCCGTTCATCTCTAAAGCGGGTATGTGAATATTATTGTTTTAATAGCTAAATGATTTCTTTAAATAGCAACTGAGACAAACAAACATAAAGATCATTACAAAGCGAAGATTAACTTCCAAATCTATGTCTAGAGTTTGTTGGTTAATAGATGAAAAAAATAGATCAAGACTTGGAAAATCTATGTCTAGAGTGATTCAAACCATAAATACATCATTGAAGCAAATATCTTCATCATTTATTGATCATAACCTTGTTCAGATACAAAAGATCATAATAAATACATAAAAGTAAGATTAACTACCTCTAATCTTTACACAAAAGGGTTTAGCTACCCATCACCATGGTAGCTTGATCAACATGTAAGAAAAGAAGCGTTGTTAGGATTAAAGTCGAAGAATCGAGGATTGATGCTCCTAAGACTTAATTATCACTTCTCCAAGAGTTTCTAAGGTTTTTGACCTAGAAAACCCTTTTTCTCTTTCTCAAATGCTGAAGAGTGTGAAAAGGTACAAGTTGTTGAAAATATCTTCCAAGTGATATATTTATAGACAAGGCCACTTAGTGCAGTAAGTGGCACCGTGCTAAGTGCCCTCATAGGCGCGCTAAGCAGGATCAGAAGAACACAACTTATTTTCTAGGAAGTGCGCTAAGCGCGATAGGAGCTCACTTATGAAGTTTTGAGACTTTAGCTTCTGGATTTTCCATGAGCACGCTGGTCTCGTGCAGAAAAGCTCGCTTAGCGCGATATGCCGACATGAAAACTTAAAAACTTGCTTTTCAATCCTTCTTTCTTGCACCAATTCTTTCTATCATAAACAAGAGGCAAGAAGAAGTATTAAAGAGCATCAAAATGCTCAATATTCACAATATTTACACTAAAATCGAAAACTAACATAAATACATTTAAACTATTAGATTTTAGAATAAAATGTCAAGAAAACCAATTGAAAGGGCCATAAAATCAAGTAAAAGTATGCATAATTTGGCCCTTAACAATTGCAACTCCTTCAAACTCAAAAAATATAAAGAGTTCATGTGTCAGGCATTTGTCTGACATCACATCTTCTTCAACATAGCAACAATCTCAGACATGTCCATTGCTCCCCCTGTCACATATAACCAATATTTCCCCTAAAGGCGAAAACCCAAATCTCCAGAAGTCCTAACCTCAACTACCTAAGGCCACACATCCCTCTCAAGAGGAAAACCCAAATCATCTGGCAGACAACTATGAAGTATCCAAGTTCACAAATTAGAAACACATACAACAGAAGCCACACATATTAGAAACATATAAAATAGAAGCCATACATATTACTCATAACATTAGAGTAAATTAGGGTAAAGATGTTTTGTTTCAAAGAAAAGAATGTCAATATTAGATTTTGTTCATCCTTTTTAAACGTATCCGATTAATCAAGCATGCGAACTTAGTTTCAATCAATAAAATCGTGTATCCTTGGGAATCCGTTCATCTCTAAAGCGGGTCCGTGAATATTATTATTTTAATAGCAAGATGATTTCTTTAAATAGCAACTGAAACAAACAAACATAAAGATCATTACAAAGCGAATATTAACTTACAAATCTATGTCTAGAGTTTGTTGGTTAATAGATGAAAAAAATAGATCAAGACTTGGAATATCTATGTCTAGAGTGATTCAAACCATAAATACACCATTGAAGCAAATATCTTCATCATTTATTGATCATAACCTTGTTCAGATACAAAAGATGATAATAAATACATAAAAGTAAGATTACTACCTCTAATCTTTACACAAAAGGGTTTAGCTACCCATCACCATGGTAGCTTGATCAACATGTAAGAAAAGAAGCTTTGTTAGGATTAAAGTCGAAGAATCAAGGATTGATGCTCCTAAGACTTAATTATCACTTTTCCAAGAGTTTCTAAGGTTTTTGACCTAGAAAACCCTTTTTCTCTTTCTCAAATGCTGAAGAGTGTGAAAAGGTACAAGTTGTTGAAAATATCTTCCAAGTGATATATTTATAGACAAGGCCACTTAGTGCAGTAAGTGGCACCGCGCTAAGTGCCCTTATAGGCGCGCTAAGCAGGATCAGAAGAACACAACTTATTTCCTAGGAAGTGCGCTAAGCGCGATAGGAGCTCACTTATGAAGTTTTGAGACTTTAGCTACTGGATTTTCCATGAGCACGCTGGTCTCGTGCAGAAAAGCTCGCTTAGCGCGATATGCCGACATGAAAACTTCAAAACTTGCTTTTTAATCCTTCTTTCTTGCAACAATTGTTTATATCATAAACAAGAGGCAAGAAGAAGTATTAAAGAGCATCAAAATGCTCAATATTCACAATATTTACACTAAAATCGAAAACTAACATAAATACATTTAAACTACTAGATTTTAGAATAAACTGTCAAGAAAACCAATTGAAAGGTCCATAAAATCAAGTAAAAGTATGCATAATTTGGCCCTTAACAATTGCAACTCCTTCAAACTCAAAAAATATAAAGAGATCATGTATCAGGCATTTGCCTGACATCACATCTTCTTCAACATAACAACAATCTCAGACATGTCCATTGCTCCCCGTGTCACATATAACCAATATTTCCCCTAAAGGCGAAAACCCAAATCTCCAGAAGTCCTAACCTCAACTACCTAAGTTCACACATCCCTCTCAAGAGGAAAACCCAAATCATCTGGCAGACAACTATGAAGTATCCAAGTTCACACATTAGAAACACACACAACAGAAGCCACACATATTAGAAACATATAAAATAGAAGCCATACATATTACTCATAACATTAGAGTAAATTAGGGTAAAGATGTTTTGTTTCAATGAAAAGAATGTCAATATTAGATTTTGTTAATCCTTTTTAAATGTATCCGATTAATCAAGCACGCGAACTTAGTTTAAATCAATAAAATCGTGTATCCTTGGGAATCCGTTCATTTTTAAAGCGGGTCCGAGAATATTATTGTTTTAATTGCTAGATGATTTCTTTAAATAACAACTGAAACAAACAAACATAAAGATCATTACAAAGCGAATATTAACTTCCAAATCTATGTCTAGAGTTTGTTGGTTAATAGATGAAAAAAATAGATCAAGACTTGGAAAGTCTATGTCTAGAGTGATTCAAACCATAAATACATCATTGAAGCAAATATCTTCATCATTCATTGATCATAACCTTGTTCACATACAAAAGATCGTAAATACCTAAAAGTAAGATTAACTATCTCTAATCTTTACACAAAAGTGTTTAGCTACCCATCATCATGGTAGCTTGATCAACATGTAAGAAAAGAAGCTTTGTTAGGATTAAAGTCGAAGAATCGAGGATTGATGCTCCAAAGACTTAATTATCACTTCTCCAAGAGTTTATATGGTTTTTGACCTAGAAAACCCTTTTTATCTTTCTCAAATGTTGAAGAGTGTGAAAAGGTACAAGTTGTTGAAAATATCTTCCAAGTGATATATTTATAGACAAGGCCACTTAGTGCAGTAAGTGGCACCGCGCTAAGTGCCCTCATAGGCACGCTAAACAGGAACAGAAGAACACAACTTATTTCCTAGGAAGTGCGCTAAGCGCGATAAGAGCTCACTTATGAAGTTTTGAGACTTTAGCTACTGGATTTTCAAGGAGCACGCTGGTCTCCCGCTGAAAAGCTCGCTTAGCGCGCTATGCCGACATGAAAACTTCAAAACTTGCTTTTCAATCCTTCTTTCTGGCACCAATTGTTTCTATCATAAAAAAGAGGCAAGAAGAACTATTAAAGAACATCAAAATGCTCAATACTCACAATATTTACACTAAAATCAAAAACTAACATAAATACATTTGAACTACTTGATTTTTGACTATACTGTCAAGAAAACCAATTGAAAGGGCCATAAAATCAAGTTAAAGTATGCACAATTTGGCCCTTAACAGCTGCAACTCCTTCAAACTCAAAAAATATAAAGAGATCATGTGTCAGGCATTTGTCTGACATCACATCTTCTTCAACATAGCAACAATCTCAGACATGTCCATTGCTACCCCTGTCACATATAACCAATATTTCCCCTAAAGGCGAAAACCTAAATCTCCAGAAGTCCTAACCTCAACTACCTAAGTTCACACATCCCTCTCAAGAGGAAAACCCAAATCATCTGGCAAACAACTATGAAGTATCCAAGTTCACACATTAGAAACACATACAACAGAAGCCACACATATTAGAAACATATAAAATAGAAGCCATACATATTACTCATAACATTAGAGTAAATTAGGGTAAAGATGTTTTGTTTCAAAGAAAAGAATGTCAATATTAGATTTTGTTAATCCTTTTTAAACGTATCCGATTAATCAAGCACGCGAACTTAGTTTCAATCAATAAAATCGTGTATCCTTGCGAAGTTGTTCATTTTTAAAGCGGGTCCGAGAATATTGTTGTTTTAATTGCTAGATGATTTCTTTAAATAGCAACTGAAACAAACAAACATAAAGATCATTACAAAGCGAATATTAACTTCCAAATCTATGTCTAGAGTTTGTTGGTTAAAAGATGAAAAAAATAGATCAAGACTTGGAAAGTCTATGTCTAGAGTGATTCAAACCATAAATACATCATTGAAGCAAATATCTTCATCATTCATTGATCATAACCTTGTTTACATACAAAAGATCGTAATAAATACATAAAAGTAAGATTAACTATCTCTAATCTTTACACAAAAGTGTTTAGCTACCCATCATCATGGTAGCTTGATCAACATGTAAGAAAAGAATCTTTGTTAGGATTAAAGTTGAAGAATCGAGGATTGATGCTCCAAAGACTTAATTATCACTTCTCCAAGAGTTTATATGGTTTTTGACCTAGAAAACCCTTTTTCTCTTTCTCAAATGCTGAAGAGTGTGAAAAGGTACAAGTTGTTGAAAATATCTTCCAAGTGATATATTTATAGACAAGGCCACTTAGTGCAGTAAGTGGCACCGCGCTAAGTGCCCTCATAGGCGCGCTAAGCAGGAACAGAAGAACACAACTTATTTCCTAGGAAGTGCGCTAAGCGCGATAAGAGCTCACTTATGAAGTTTTGAGACTTTAGCTACTTGATTTTCCATGAGCACGCTGGTCTCCCGCTGAAAAGCTCGCTTAGCGCGCTATGCCGACATGTAAACTTCAAAACTTGCTTTTCAATCCTTCTTTCTTGCACCAATTGTTTATATCATAAAAAAGAGGCAAGAAGAACTATTAAAGAACATCAAAATGCTCAATACTCACAATATTTACACTAAAATCGAAAACTAACATAAATACATTTAAACTACTTGATTTTTGACTATACTGTCAAGAAAACCAATTGAAAGGGCCATAAAATCAAGTTAAAGTATGCACAATTTGGCCCTTAACAGCTGCAACTCCTTCAAACTCAAAAAATCGAAAGAGATCATATGTCAGGCATTTGTCTGACATCACATCTGCTTCAACATAGCAACAATCTCAGACATGTCCATTGCTCCCCCTGTCACATATAACCAATATTTCCCCTAAAGGCGAAAACCCAAATCTCCAGAAGTCCTAACCTCAACTACCTAAGTTCACACATCCCTCTCAAGAGGAAAACCCAAATCATCTGGCAGACAACTATGAAGTATCCAAGTTCACACATTAGAAACGCATACAACAGAAGCCACACATATTAGAAACATATAAAATAGAAGCCATACATATTACTCATAACATTAGAGTAAATTAGGGTAAAGATGTTTTGTTTCAAAGAAAAGAATGTCAATATTAGATTTTGTTAATCCTTTTTAAACGTATCCGATTAATCAAGCACGCGAACTTAGTTTCAATCAATAAAATTGTGTATCCTTGCGAAGTTGTTCATTTTTAAAGCGGGTCCGAGAATATTATTGTTTTAATTGCTAGATGATTTCTTTAAATAGCAACTGAAACAAACAAACATAAAGATCATTACAAAGCGAATATTAACTTCCAAATCTATGTCTAGAGTTTGTTGGTTAAAAGATGAAAAAAATAGATCAAGACTTGGAAAGTCTATGTCTAGAGTGATTCAAACCATAAATACATCGTTGAAGCAAATATCTTCATCATTCATTGATCATAACCTTGTTCACATACAAAAGATCGTAATAAATACATAAAAGTAAGATTAACTATCTCTAATCTTTACACAAAAGTGTTTAGCTACCCATCATCATGGTAGCTTGATCAACATGTAAGAAAAGAAGCTTTGTTAGGATTAAAGTTGAAGAATCGAGGATTGATGCTCCAAAGACTTTATTATCACTTCTCCAAGAGTTTATATGGTTTTTGACCTAGAAAACCCTTTTTCTCTTTCTCAAATGCTGAAGAGTGTGAAAAGGTACAAGTTGTTGAAAATATCTTCCAAGTGATATATTTATAGACAAGGCCACTTAGTGCAGTAAGTGGCACCGCGCTAAGTGCCCTCATAGGCGCGCTAAGCAGGAACCGAAGAAAACAACTTATTTCCAAGGAAGTGCGCTAAGCGCGATAAGAGCTCACTTATGAAGTTTTGAGACTTTAGCTACTGGATTTTCCATGAGCACGCTGGTCTCCCGCTGAAAAGCTCGCTTAGCGCGCTATGCCGACATGTAAACTTCAAAACTTGCTTTTCAATCCTTCTTTCTTGCACCAATTGTTTCTATCATAAAAAAGAGGCAAGAAGAACTATTAAAGAACATCAAAATGCTCAATACTCACAATATTTACACTAAAATCGAAAACTAACATAAATACATTTAAACTACTTGATTTTTGACTATACTGTCAAGAAAACCAATTGAAAGGGCCATAAAATCAAGTTAAAGTATGCACAATTTGGCCCTTAATAGCTGCAACTCCTTCAAACTCAAAAAATAGAAAGAGATCATATGTCAGGCATTTGTCTGACATCACATCTGCTTCAACATAGCAACAATCTCAGACATGTCCATTGCTCCCCCTGTCACATATAACCAATATTTCCCCTAAAGGCGAAAACCCAAATCTCCAGAAGTCCTAACCTCAACTACCTAAGTTCACACATCCCTCTCAAGAGGAAAACCCAAATCATCTGGCAGACAACTATGAAGTATCCAAGTTCACACATTAGAAACACATACAACAGAAGCCACACATATTAGAAACATATAAAATAGAAGCCATACATATTACTCATAACATTAGAGTAAATTAGGGTAAAGATGTTTTGTTTCAAAGAAAAGAATGTCAATATTAGATTTTGTTAATCCTTTTTAAACGTATCCGATTAATCAAGCATGCGAACTTAGTTTCAATCAATAAAATCGTGTATCCTTGGGAATCCGTTCATCTCTAAAGCGGGTCCGTGAATATTATTGTTTTAATAGCTAGATGATTTCTTTAAATAGCAACTGAAATAAACAAACATAAAGATCATTACAAAGGGAATATTAACTTCCAAATTTATGTCTAGAGTTTGTTGGTTAAAAGATGAAAAAAATAGATCAAGACTTGGAAAGTCTATGTCTAGAGTGATTCAAACCATAAATACATCATTGAAGCAAATATATTCATCATTCATTGATCATAACCTTGTTCACATACAAAAGATCGTAATAAATACATAAAAGTAAGATTAACTATCTCTAATCTTTACACAAAAGTGTGTAGCTACCCATCATCATGGTAGATTGATCAACATGTAAGAAAAGAAGCTTTGTTAGGATTAAAGTCGAAGAATCGAGGATTGATGCTCCAAAGGCTTTATTATCACTTCTCCAAGAGTTTATATGGTTTTTGACCTAGAAAACCCTTTTTCTCTTTCTCAAATGCTGAAGAGTGTGAAAAGGTACAAGTTGTTGAAAATATCTTCCAACTGATATATTTATAGACAAGGCCACTTAGTGCAGTAAGTGGCACCGCGCTAAGTGCCCTCATAGGCGCGCTAAGCAGGATCAGAAGAACACAACTTATTTCCTAGGAAGTGCGCTAAGCGGGATAGGAGCTCACTTATGAAGTTTTGAGACTTTAGCTACTGGAATTTCCATGAGCACGCTGGTCTCTCGCTGAAAAGCTCGCTTAGCGTGCTATGCCGACATGAAAACTTCAAAACTTGCTTTTGAATCCTTCTTTCTTGCACCAATTGTTTCTATCATAAAAAATAGGCAAGAAGAACTATTAAAGAACATCAAAATGCTCAATACTCACAATATTTACACTAAAATCGAAAACTAACATAAATACATTTAAACTACTTGATTTTAGACTAAACTGTCAAGAAAACCAATTGAAAGGGCCATAAAATCAAGTTAAAGTATGCACAATTTGGCCCTTAACAATTGCAACTCCTTCAAACTCAAAAAGTATAAAGAGATCATATGTCAGGCATTTGTCTGACATCACATCTGCTTCAACATAGCAACAGTCTCAGACATGTCCATTGCTCCCCATGTCACATATAACCAATATTTCCCCTAAAGGCGAAAACCCAAATCTCCAGAAGTCCTAACTTCAACTACCTAAGTTCACACATCCCTCTCAAGAGGAAAACCCAAATCATCTGGAAGACAACTATGAAGTATCCAAGTTCACACATTAGAAACACATACAACAGAAGCCACACATATTAGAAACATATAAACTAGAAGCCATACATATTACTCATAACATTAGAGTAAATTAGGGTAAAGATGTTTTGTTTCTAAGAAAAGCATGTCAAGATTAGATTTTGTTAATCCTTTTTAAACGTATCCGATTAATAAAGCATGCGAACTTAGCTTCAATCGATAAAATCGTGTATCCTTGCGAATCCGTTCATTTCTAAAGCGGGTCCGTGATTATTATTGTTTTAATTGCTAGATGATTTCTTTAAATTGCAACTGAAACAAACAAACATAAAGATCATTACAAAGGGAATATTAACTTCCAAATCTATGTCTAGAGTTTGTTGGTTAATAGATGAAAAAAATAAATCAAGACTTGTAAAATCTATGTCTAGAGTGATTCAAACCATAAATACATCATTGAAGCAAATATCTTCATCATTTATTGATCATAACCTTGTTCACATACAAAAGATCAAAATAAATACATAAAAGTAAGATTAACTACCTCTAATCTTTACACGAAAGTGTTTAGCTACCCATCACCGTGGTAGCTTGATCAACACGTAAGAAAAGAAGTTTTGTTAGGATTAAAGTCGAAGAATCGAGGATTGATGATCCAAAGACTTAATTATCACTTCTCCAAGAGTTTATAAGGTTTTTGACCTAGAAAACCCGTTTTCTCTTTCTCAAATGCTGAAAAGTGTGAAAAGGTACAAGTTGTTGAAAATATATTCCAAGTGATATATTTATAGACAAGGCCACTTAGTGCTGTAAGTGGCACCGTGTTAAGTGCGTTCATAGGCGCGCTAAGCAGGATCAGAAGAACACAACTTATTCCCCAGGAAGTGCGCTAAGCGCGATAGGAGCTCACTTATGAAGTCTTGAGACTTTAGCTACTGGATTTTCCATGAGCACGCTGGTCTCGCGCTGAAAAGCTCGCTTAGCGCGCTATGCCGACATGAAAACTAGAAAACTTGCTTTTCAGTCGTTCTTTCTTGCACCAATTGTTTCTATCATCAAAAATAGGCAAGAAGAACTATTAAAGAACATCAAAATGCTCAATATTCACAATATTTACACTAAAATCATAAACTAACATAAATACATTTAAACTACTTGATTTTAGACTAAACTGTCAAGAAAACCAATTGAAAGGGCCATAAATCAAGTTAAAGTATGCACAATTTGGCCCTTAACAATTGCAACTCCTTCAAACTCAAAAAATATAAAGAGATCATATGTCAGGACATGTGGTCTGACATCACATCTGCTTCAACATAGCAACAATCTCAGACATGTCCATTGCTCCCCCTGTCACATATAACCAATATTTCCCTTAAAGGCGAAAACCCAAATCTCCTGAAGTCCTAACCTCAACTACCTAAGTTCACACATCCCTCTCAAGAGGAAATCCCAAATCATCTGGCAGACAACTATGAAATATCCATGTTCACACATTAGAAACACATACAACAGAAGCCACACATGTGAGAAACATATAATGTAGAAGCCATACATATTACTCATAACATTAGAGTAAATTACGGTAAAGATGTTTTGTTTCAAAGAAAAGCATGTCAAGATTAGATTTTGTTAATCCTTTTTAAAGGCATCCGATTAATCAAGCATGCGAACTTAGTTTCGATCAATAAAATCTTGTATCCTTGCGAATTCGTTCATTTCAAAACCGGGTCCGTGAATATTATTGTTTTAATTGCTAGATGATTTCTTTAAATAACAAATGAAACAAACAAACATAAAGATCGATACAAAGCGAATATTAACTTCCAAATCTATTTCTAGAGTTTGTTGGTTAATAGATGAAAAATATAGATCAAGACTTGGAAAATCTATGTCTAGAGTGATTCAAACCATAAATACATCATTGAAGCAAATATCTTCATCATTTATTGATCATAACCTTGTTCACATACAAAACATCAAAATAAATACATAAAAGTAAGATTAACTACCTCTAATATTTACACAAAAGTGTTTAGCTACCAATCACCATGGTAGCTTGATCAACATGTAAGAAAAGAAGCTTTGTTAGGATTAAAGTCGAAGAATCGAGGATTGATGCTCCAAAGACTTAATTATCACTTCTCCAAGAGTTTCTAAGGTTTTTGACCTAGAAAACCCTTTTTCTCTTTCTCAAATGCTGAAAAGTGTGAAAAGGTACAAGTTGTTGAAAATATCTTTCAAGTGATATCGTTATAGACAAGGCGACATAGTGCAGTAAGTGGCACCGCGATAAGTGCCCTCATAGGCGTGCTAAGCAGGATCAGAAGAACACAGCTTATTTCCTAGGAATTGCGCTTACCGTGATAGGAGCTCACTTATGAAGTTTTGAGACATTAGCTACTGGATTTTTCATGAGCACGCTGGTCTCGCGCTGAAAAGCTCGCTTAGCGCGCTATGCCGACATGAAAACTTGAAAACTTGCTTTTCAGTCCTTCTTTCTTGCACCAATTGTTTCTATCATCAAAAATAGGCAACAAGAACTATTAAAGAACATCAAAATGCTCAATATTCACAATATTTACACTAAAATCGAAAATTAACACAAATACATTTAAACTACTAGATTTTAGACTAAACTGTCAAGAAAACCAATTGAAAGGGCCATAAAATCAAGTTAAAGTATGCACAATTTGGCCCTTAACAATTGCAACTCCTTCATCCTCAAAAAATATAAAGAGATCATATGTCAGGACATGTGGTCTGACATCACATCTGCTTCAACATAGCAACAATCTCATATATGTACATTGCTTCCCCTGTCACATATAACCAATATTTCCCCTAAAGGCGAAAACCCAAATCTCCTGAAGTCCAAACCTCAACTACCTATGTTCACACATCCCTCTCAAGAGGAAATCCCAAATCATCTGGCAGACAACTATGAACTATCCAAGTTCACACATTAGAAACACATACAACAGAAGCCACACATATTAGAAACATATAATGTAGAAGCCATACATATTACTCATAACATTAGAGTAAATTAGGGTAAAGATGTTTTGTTTCAAAGAAAAGCATGTCAAGATTAGATTTAGTTAATCCTTTTTAAACGTATCCGATTAATCAAGCACGCGAACTTAGTTTCGATCAATAACATCTTGTATCCTTGCGAAGTTGTTCATTTTTAAAGCGGGTCCGAGAATATTATTGTTTTAATTGCTAGATGATTTCTTTAAATAGCAACTGAAACAAACAAACATAAAGATCATTACAAAGCGAATATTAACTTCCAAATCTATGTCTAGAGTTTGTTGGTTAAAAGATGAAAAAAATAGATCAAGACTTGGAAAGTCTATGTCTAGAGTGATTCAAACCATAAATACATCATTGAAGCAAATATCTTCATCATTCATTGATCATAACCTTGTTCACATACAAAAGATCGTAATAAATACATAAAAGTAAGATTAACTATCTCTAATCTTTACACAAAAGTGTTTAGCTACCCATCGTCATGGTAGCTTGATCAACATGTAAGAAAAGAAGCTTTGTTAGGATTAAAGTTGAAGAATCGAGGATTGATGCTCCAAAGACTTTATTATCACTTCTCCAAGAGTTTATATGGTTTTTGACCTAGAAAACCCTTTTTCTCTTTCTCAAATGCTGAAGAGTGTGAAAAGGTACAAGTTGTTGAAAATATCTTCCAAGTGATATATTTATAGACAAGGCCACTTAGTGCAGTAAGTGGCACCGCGCTAAGTGCCCTCATAGGCGCGCTAAGCAGGAACCGAAGAAAACAACTTATTTCCAAGGAAGTGCGCTAAGCGCGATAAGAGCTCACTTATGAAGTTTTGAGACTTTAGCTACTGGATTTTCCATGAGCACGCTGGTCTCCCGCTGAAAAGCTCGCTTAGCGCGCTATGCCGACATGTAAACTTCAAAACTTGCTTTTCAATCCTTCTTTCTTGCACCAATTGTTTCTATCATAAAAAAGAGGCAAGAAGAACTATTAAAGAACATCAAAATGCTCAATACTCACAATATTTACACTAAAATCGAAAACTAACATAAATACATTTAAACTACTTGATTTTTGACTATACTGTCAAGAAAACCAATTGAAAGGGCCATAAAATCAAGTTAAAGTATGCACAATTTGGCCCTTAATAGCTGCAACTCCTTCAAACTCAAAAAATAGAAAGAGATCATATGTCAGGCATTTGTCTGACATCACATCTGCTTCAACATAGCAACAATCTCAGACATGTCCATTGCTCCCCCTGTCACATATAACCAATATTTCCCCTAAAGGCGAAAACCCAAATCTCCAGAAGTCCTAACCTCAACTACCTAAGTTCACACATCCCTCTCAAGAGGAAAACCCAAATCATCTGGCAGACAACTATGAAGTATCCAAGTTCACACATTAGAAACACATACAACAGAAGCCACACATATTAGAAACATATAAAATAGAAGCCATACATATTACTCATAACATTAGAGTAAATTAGGGTAAAGATGTTTTGTTTCAAAGAAAAGAATGTCAATATTAGATTTTGTTAATCCTTTTTAAACGTATCCGATTAATCAAGCATGCGAACTTAGTTTCAATCAATAAAATCGTGTATCCTTGGGAATCCGTTCATCTCTAAAGCGGGTCCGTGAATATTATTGTTTTAATAGCTAGATGATTTCTTTAAATAGCAACTGAAATAAACAAACATAAAGATCATTACAAAGGGAATATTAACTTCCAAATCTATGTCTAGAGTTTGTTGGTTAAAAGATGAAAAAAATAGATCAAGACTTCGAAAGTCTATGTCTAGAGTGATTCAAACCATAAATACATCATTGAAGCAAATATATTCATCATTCATTGATCATAACCTTGTTCACATACAAAAGATCGTAATAAATACATAAAAGTAAGATTAATTATCTCTAATCTTTACACAAAAGTGTGTAGCTACCCATCATCATGGTAGATTGATCAACATGTAAGAAAAGAAGCTTTGTTAGGATTAAAGTCGAAGAATCGAGGATTGATGCTCCAAAGGCTTTATTATCACTTCTCCAAGAGTTTATATGGTTTTTGACCTAGAAAACCCTTTTTCTCTTTCTCAAATGCTGAAGAGTGTGAAAAGGTACAAGTTGTTGAAAATATCTTCCAACTGATATATTTATAGACAAGGCCACTTAGTGCAGTAAGTGGCACCGCGCTAAGTGCCCTCATAGGCGCGCTAAGCAGGATCAGAAGAACACAACTTATTTCCTAGGAAGTGCGCTAAGCGGGATAGGAGCTCACTTATGAAGTTTTGAGACTTTAGCTACTGGAATTTCCATGAGCACGCTGGTCTCTCGCTGAAAAGCTCGCTTAGCGTGCTATGCCGACATGAAAACTTCAAAACTTGCTTTTGAATCCTTCTTTCTTGCACCAATTGTTTCTATCATAAAAAATAGGCAAGAAGAACTATTAAAGAACATCAAAATGCTCAATACTCACAATATTTACACTAAAATCGAAAACTAACATAAATACATTTAAACTACTTGATTTTAGACTAAACTGTCAAGAAAACCAATTGAAAGGGCCATAAAATCAAGTTAAAGTATGCACAATTTGGCCCTTAACAATTGCAACTCCTTCAAACTCAAAAAGTATAAAGAGATCATATGTCAGGCATTTGTCTGACATCACATCTGCTTCAACATAGCAACAGTCTCAGACATGTCCATTGCTCCCCATGTCACATATAACCAATATTTCCCCTAAAGGCGAAAACCCAAATCTCCAGAAGTCCTAACTTCAACTACCTAAGTTCACACATCCCTCTCAAGAGGAAAACCCAAATCATCTGGAAGACAACTATGAAGTATCCAAGTTCACACATTAGAAACACATACAACAGAAGCCACACATATTAGAAACATATAAACTAGAAGCCATACATATTACTCATAACATTAGAGTAAATTAGGGTAAAGATGTTTTGTTTCTAAGAAAAGCATGTCAAGATTAGATTTTGTTAATCCTTTTTAAACGTATCCGATTAATAAAGCATGCGAACTTAGCTTCAATCGATAAAATCGTGTATCCTTGCGAATCCGTTCATTTCTAAAGCGGGTCCGTGATTATTATTGTTTTAATTGCTAGATGATTTCTTTAAATTGCAACTGAAACAAACAAACATAAAGATCATTACAAAGGGAATATTAACTTCCAAATCTATGTCTAGAGTTTGTTGGTTAATAGATGAAAAAAATAGATCAAGACTTGTAAAATCTATGTCTAGAGTGATTCAAACCATAAATACATCATTGAAGCAAATATCTTCATCATTTATTGATCATAACCTTGTTCACATACAAAAGATCAAAATAAATACATAAAAGTAAGATTAACTACCTCTAATCTTTACACAAAAGTGTTTAGCTACCCATCACCGTGGTAGCTTGATCAACACATAAGAAAAGAAGTTTTGTTAGGATTAAAGTCGAAGAATCGAGGATTGATGCTCCAAAGACCTAATTATCACTTCTCCAAGAGTTTATAAGGTTTTTGACCTAGAAAACCCGTTTTCTCTTTCTCAAATGCTGAAAAGTGTGAAAAGGTACAAGTTGTTGAAAATATATTCCAAGTGATATATTTATAGACAAGGCCACTTAGTGCAGTAAGTGGCACCGTGTTAAGTGCGTTCATAGGCGCGCTAAGCAGGATCAGAAGAACACAACTTATTCCCCAGGAAGTGCGCTAAGCGCGATAGGAGCTCACTTATGAAGTCTTGAGACTTTAGCTACTGGATTTTCCATGAGCACGCTGGTCTCGCGCTGAAAAGCTCGCTTAGCGCGCTATGCCGACATGAAAACTAGAAAACTTGCTTTTCAGTCCTTCTTTCTTGCACCAATTGTTTCTATCATCAAAAATAGGCAAGAAGAACTATTAAAGAACATCCAAATGCTCAATATTCACAATATTTACACTAAAATCATAAACTAACATAAATACATTTAAACTACTTGATTTTAGACTAAACTGTCAAGAAAACCAATTGAAAGGGCCATAAATCAAGTTAAAGTATGCACAATTTGGCCCTTAACAATTGCAACTCCTTCAAACTCAAAAAATATAAAGAGATCATATGTCAGGACATGTGGTCTGACATCACATCTGCTTCAACATAGCAACAATCTCAGACATGTCCATTGCTCCCCCTGTCACATATAACCAATATTTCCCTTAAAGGCGAAAACCCAAATCTCCTGAAGTCCTAACCTCAGCTACCTAAGTTCACACATCCCTCTCAAGAGGAAATCCCAAATCATCTGGCAGACAATTATGAAATATCCAAGTTCACACATTAGAAACACATACAACAGAAGCCACACATGTGAGAAACATATAATGTAGAAGCCATACATATTACTTATAACATTAGAGTAAATTACGGTAAAGATGTTTTGTTTCAAAGAAAAGCATGTCAAGATTAGATTTTGTTAATCCTTTTTAAAGGCATCTGATTAATCAAGCATGCGAACTTAGTTTCGATCAATAAAATCTTGTATCCTTGCGAATTCGTTCATTTCAAAACCGGGTCCGTGAATATTATTGTTTTAATTGCTAGATGATTTCTTTAAATAGCAAATGAAACAAACAAACATAAAGATCGATACAAAGCGAATATTAACTTCCAAATCTATTTCTAGAGTTTGTTGGTTAATAGATGAAAAATATAGATCAAGACTTGGAAAATTTATGTCTAGAGTGATTCAAACCATAAATACATCATTGAAGCAAATATCTTCATCATTTATTGATCATAACCTTGTTCACATACAAAACATCAAAATAAATACATAAAAGTAAGATTAACTACCTCTAATATTTACACAAAAGTGTTTAGCTACCAATCACCATGGTAGCTTGATCAACATGTAAGAAAAGAAGCTTTGTTAGGATTAAAGTCGAAGAATCGAGGATTGATGCTCCAAAGACTTAATTATCACTTCTCCAAGAGTTTCTAAGGTTTTTGACCTAGAAAACCCTTTTTCTCTTTCTCAAATGCTGAAAAGTGTGAAAAGGTACAAGTTGTTGAAAATATCTTTCAAGTGATATCGTTATAGACAAGGCGACATAGTGCAGTAAGTGGCACCGCGATAAGTGCCCTCATAGGCGTGCTAAGCAGGATCAGAAGAACACAGCTTATTTCCTAGGAATTGCGCTTACCGTGATAGGAGCTCACTTATGAAGTTTTGAGACATTAGCTACTGGATTTTTCATGAGCACGCTGGTCTCGCGCTGAAAAGCTCGCTTAGCGCGCTATGCCGACATGAAAACTTGAAAACTTGCTTTTCAGTCCTTCTTTCTTGCACCAATTGTTTCTATCATCAAAAATAGGCAACAAGAACTATTAAAGAACATCAAAATGCTCAATATTCACAATATTTACACTAAAATCGAAAATTAACACAAATACATTTAAACTACTAGATTTTAGACTAAACTGTCAAGAAAACCAATTGAAAGGGCCATAAAATCAAGTTAAAGTATGCACAATTTGGCCCTTAACAATTGCAACTCCTTCATCCTCAAAAAATATAAAGAGATCATATGTCAGGACATGTGGTCTGACATCACATCTGCTTCAACATAGCAACAATCTCATATATGTACATTGCTTCCCCTGTCACATATAACCAATATTTCCCCTAAAGGCGAAAACCCAAATCTCCTGAAGTCCAAACCTCAACTACCTATGTTCACACATCCCTCTCAAGAGGAAATCCCAAATCATCTGGCAGACAACTATGAACTATCCAAGTTCACACATTAGAAACACATACAACAGAAGCCACACATATTAGAAACATATAATGTAGAAGCCATACATATTACTCATAACATTAGAGTAAATTAGGGTAAAGATGTTTTGTTTCAAAGAAAAGCATGTCAAGATTAGATTTTGTTAATCCTTTTTAAAGGCATCCGATTAATCATGCATGCGAACTTAGTTTCGATCAATAACATCTTGTATCCTTGCGAATCCGTTCATTTCAAAAGCAGGTCCGTGAATATTATTGTTTTAATTGCTAGATGATTTCTTTAAATAGCAAATGAAACAAACAAACATAAAGATGGATACAAAGCGAATATTAACTTCCAAATCTATGTCTAGAGTTTGTTGGTTAATAGATGAAAAAAATAGATCAAGACTTGGAAAATCTATGTCTAGAGTGATTCAAACCATAAATACATCATTGAAGAAAATATCTGCATCATTTATTGATCATGACCTTGTTCACATACAAAACATCAAAATAAATACATAAAAGTAAGATTAACTACCTCTAATATTTACACAAAAGTGTTTAGCTACCAATCACCATGGTAGCTTGATCAACATGTAAGAAAAGAAGCTTTGTTAGGATTAAAGTCGAAGAATCGAGGATTGATGCTCCAAAGACTTAATTATCACTTCTCCAAGAGTTTCTAAGGTTTTTGACCTAGAAAACCCTTTTTCTCTTTCTCAAATGCTGAAAAGTGTGAAAAGGTACAAGTTGTTGAAAATATCTTTCAAGTGATATCGTTATAGACAAGGCGACATAGTGCAATAAGTGGCACCGCGATAAGTGCCCTCATAGGCGTGCTAAGCAGGATCAGAAGAACACAACTTATTTCCTAGGAATTGCGCTTACCGCGATAGGAGCTCACTTATGAAGTTTTGAGACATTAACTACTGGATTTTTCATGACCACGCTGGTCTCGCGCTGAAAAGCTCGCTTAGCGCGCTATGCCGACATGAAAACTTGAAAACTTGCTTTTCAGTCCTTCTTTCTTGCACCAATTGTTTCTATCATAAAAAATAGGCAACAAGAACTATTAAAGAACATCAAAATGCTCAATATTCACAATATTTACACTAAAATCGAAAATTAACACAAATACATTTAAACTACTAGATTTTAGACTAAACTGTCAAGAAAACCAATTGAAAGGGCCATAAAATCAAGTTAAAGTATGCACAATTTGGCCCTTAACAATTGCAACTCCTTCATCCTCAAAAAATATAAAGAGATCATATGTCAGAACATGTCGTCTGACATCACATCTGCTTCAACATAGCAACAATCTCATATATGTCCATTGCTTCCCCTGTCACATATAACCAATATTTCCCTTAAAGGCGAAAACCCAAATCTCCTGAAGTCCAAACCTCAACTACCTAAGTTCACACATCCCTCTCAAGAGGAAATCCCAAAACATCTGGCAGACAACTATGAACTATCCAAGTTCACACATTAGAAACACATACAACAGAAGCCACACATATTAGAAACATATAAACTAGAAGCCATACATATTACTCATAACATTAGAGTAAATTAGGGTAAAGATGTTTTGTTTCAAAGAAAAGCATGTCAAGATTAGATTTTGTTAATCCTTTTTAAAGGCATCCGATTAATCAAGCATGCGAACTTAGTTTCGATCAATAAAATCTTGTATCCTTGCGAATTCGTTCATTTCAAAAGCGTGTCCGTGAATATTATTGTTTTAATTTCTAGATGATTTCTTTAAATAGAAAATGAAACAAACAAACATAAAGATCGATACAAAGCGAATATTAACTTCCAAATCTATGTCTAGAGTTTGTTGGTTAATAGATGAAAAAAATAGATCAAGACTTGGAAAATCTATGTCTAGAGTGATTCAAACCATAAATACATCATTGAAGAAAAAATCTTCATCATTTATTGATCATAACCTTGTTCACATACAAAACATCAAAATAAATACATAAAAGTAAGATTAACTACCTCTAATATTTACACAAAAGTGTTTAGCTACCAATAACCATGGTAGCTTGATCAACATCTAAGAAAAGAAGCTTTGTTAGGATTAAAGTCGAAGAATCGAGGATTGATGCTCCAAAGACTTAATTATCACTTCTCCAAGAGTTTCTAAGGTTTTTGACCTAGAAAACCCTTTTTCTCTTTCTCAAATGCTGAAAAGTGTGACAAGGTACAAGTTGTTGAAAATATCTTTCAAGTGATATCGTTATAGACAAGGCGACATAGTGCAGTAAGTGGCACCGCGATAAGTGCCCTCATAGGCGCGCTAAGCAGGATCAGAAGAACACAACTTATTTCCTAGGAATTGCGCTTACCACGATAGGAGCTCACTTATGAAGTTTTGAGACATTAACTACTGGATTTTTCATGACCACGCTGGTCTCGCGCTGAAAAGCTCGCTTAGCGCGCTATGCCGACATGAAAACTTGAAAACTTGCTTTTCAGTCCTTCTTTCTTGCACCAATTGTTTCTATCATCAAAAATAGGCAACAAGAACTATTAAAGAACATCAAAATGCTCAATATTCACAATATTTACACTAAAATCGAAAATTAACACAAATACATTTAAACTACTAGATTTTAGACTAAACTGTCAAGAAAACCAATTGAAAGGGGCATAAAATCAAGTTAAAGTATGCACAATTTGGCCCTTAACAATTGCAACTCCTGCATCCTCAAAAAATATAAAGAGATCATATGTCAGAACATGTGGTCTGACATCACATCTGCTTCAACATAGCAACAATCTCATATATGTCCATTGCTTCCCCTGTCACATATAACCAATATTTCCCCTAAAGGCGAAAACCCAAATCTCCTGAAGTCCAAACCTCAACTACCTAAGTTCACACATCCTTCTCAAGAGGAAATCCCAAAACATCTGGCAGACAACTATGAACTATCCAAGTTCACACATTAGAAACACATACAACAGAAGCCACACATATTAGAAACATATAAACTAGAAGCCATACATATTACTCATAACATTAGAGTAAATTAGGGTAAAGATGTTTTGTTTCAAAGAAAAGCATGTCAAGATTAGATTTTGTTAATCCTTTTTAAAGGCATCCGATTAATCAAGCATGCGAACTTAGTTTCATTCAATAAAATCTTGTATCCTTGCGAATTCGTTCATTTCAAAAGCGTGTCCGTGAATATTATTGTTTTAATTTCTAGATGATTTCTTTAAATAGAAAATGAAACAAACAAACATAAAGATCGATACAAAGCGAATATTAACTTCCAAATCTATGTCTAGAGTTTGTTGGTTAATAGATGAAAAAAATAGATCAAGACTTGGAAAATCTATGTCTAGAGTGATTCAAACCATAAATACATCATTGAAGAAAAAATCTTCATCATTTATTGATCATAACCTTGTTCACATACAAAACATCAAAATAAATACATAAAAGTAAGATTAACTACCTCTAATATTTACACAAAAGTGTTTAGCTACCAATAACCATGGTAGCTTGATCAACATCTAAGAAAAGAAGCTTTGTTAGGATTAAAGTCGAAGAATCGAGGATTGATGCTCCAAAGACTTAATTATCACTTCTCCAAGAGTTTCTAAGGTTTTTGACCTAGAAAACCCTTTTTCTCTTTCTCAAATGCTGAAAAGTGTGACAAGGTACAAGTTGTTGAAAATATCTTTCAAGTGATATCGTTATAGACAAGGCGACTTAGTGCAGTAAGTGGCACCGCGATAAGTGCCCTCATAGGCGTGCTAAGCAGGATCAGAAGAACACAACTTATTTCCTAGGAATTGCGCTTACCGCGATAGGAGCTCACTTATGAAGTTTTGAGACATTAACTACTGGATTTTTCATGACCATGCTGGTCTCGCGCTGAAAAGCTCGCTTAGCGCGCTATGCCGACATGAAAACTTGAAAACTTGCTTTTCAGTCCTTCTTTCTTGCACCAATTGTTTCTATCATCAAAAATAGGCAACAAGAACTATTAAAGAACATCAAAATGCTCAATATTCACAATATTTACACTAAAATCGAAAATTAACACAAATACATTTAAACTACTAGATTTTAGACTAAACTGTCAAGAAAACCAATTGAAAGGGCCATAAAATCAAGTTAAAGTATGCACAATTTGGCCCTTAACAACTGCAACTCCTTCATCCTCAAAAAATATAAAGAGATCATATGTTAGGACATGTGGTCTGACATCACATCTGCTTCAACATAGCAACAATCTCATATATGTCCATTGCTTCCCCTGTCACATATAACCAATATTTCCCCTAAAGGCGAAAACCCAAATCTCCTGAAGTCCAAACCTCAACTACCTAAGTTCACACATCCCTCTCAAGAGGAAATCCCAAATCATCTGGCAGACAACTATGAACTATCCAAGTTCACACATTAGAAACACATACAACAGAAGCCACACATATTAGAAACATATAAAGTATAAGCCATACATATTAGTCATAACATTTGAGTAAATTAGGGTAAAGATGTTTTGTTTCAAAGAAAAGCATGTCAAGATTAGATTTTGTTAATCCTTTTTAAAGGCATCCGAATAGTCAAGCATGCGGACTTAGTTTCAATCAATAAACTCTTGTATCCTTGCGAATCTGTTCATTTCAAAAGCGTGTCCGTGAATATTATTGTTTTAATTGCTAGATGATTTCTTTAAATAGCAAATGAAACAAACAAACATAAAGATCGATACAAAGCGAATATTAACTTCCAAATCTATGTCTAGAGTTTGTTGGTTAATAGATGAAAAAAATAGATCAAGACTTGGAAAATCTATGTCTAGTGTGATTCAAACCATAAATACTTCATTGAAGAAAATATCTTCATCATTTATTGATCATGACCTTGTTCACATACAAAACATCAAAATAAATACATAAAAGTAAGATTAACTACCTCTAATATTTACACAAAAGTTTTTAGCTACCAATCACCATGGTAGCTTGATCAACATGTGAGAAAAGAAGCTTTGTTATGATTAAAGTCGAAGAATCGAGGATTGATGCTCCAAAGACTTAATTATCACTTCTCCAAGAGTTTCTAAGGTTTTTGACCTAGAAAACCCTTTTTCTCTTTCTCAAATGCTGAAAAGTGTGAAAAGGTACAAGTTGTTGAAAATATATTTCAAGTGATATCGTTATAGACAAGGCGACTTAGTGCAGTAAGTGGCACCGCGATAAGTGCCCTCATAGGCGTGCTAAGCAGGATCAGAAGAACACAACTTATTTCCTAGGAATTGCGCTTACCGCGATAGGAGCTCACTTATGAAGTTTTGAGACATTAGCTACTGGATTTTTCATGAGCACGCTGGTCTCGTGCTGAAAAGCTCGCTTAGCGCGCTATGCCGACATGAAAACTTGAAAACTTGCTTTTCAGTCCTTCTTTCTTGCACCAATTGTTTCTATCATCAAAAATAGGCAAGAAGAACTATTAAAAAACATCAAAATGCTCAATATTCACAATATTTACACTAAAATTGAAAATTAACACAAATACATTTAAACTACTAGATTTTAGACTAAACTGTCAAGAAAACCAATTGAAAGGGCCATAAAATCAAGTTAAAGTATGCACAATTTGGCCCTTAACAATTGCAACTCCTTCATCCTCAAAAAATATAAAGAGATCATATGTCAGGACATGTGGTCTGACATCACATCTGCTTCAACATAGCAACAATCTCATATATGTCCGTTGCTTCCCCTGTCACATATAACCAATATTTCCCCTAAAGGCGGAAACCCAAATCTCCTGAAGTCCAAACCTCAACTACCTAAGTTCACACATCCCTCTCAAGAGGAAATCCCAAATCATCTGGCAGACAACTATGAACTATCCAAGTTCACACATTAGAAACACATACAACAGAAGCCACACATATTAGAAACATATAAAGTAGAAGCCATACATATTACTCATAACATTAGAGTAAATTAGGGTAAAGATGTTTTGTTTAAAAGAAAAGCATGTCAAGATTAGATTTTGTTAATCCTTTTTAAAGGCATCCGATTAATCAAGCATGCGAACTTAGTTTCAATCAATAAAATCTTGTATCCTTGCGAATCCGTTCATTTCAAAAGCGGGTCCGTGAATATTATTGTTTTAATTGCTAGATGATTTCTTTAAATAGCAAATAAAACAAACAAACATAAAGATCGATACAAAGCGAATATTAACTTCCAAATCTATGTCTAAAGTTTGTTGGTTAATAGATGAAAAAAATAGATCAAGACTTGGAAAATCTATGTATAGTGTGATTCAAACCATAAATACATCATTGAAGAAAATATCTTCATCATTTATTGATCATAACCTTGTTCACATACAAAACATCAAAATAAATACATAAAAGTAAGATTAACTACCTCTAATATTTACACAAGAGTGTTTAGCTACCAATCACCATGGTAGCTTGATCAACATGTAAGAAAAGAAGCTTTGTTAGGATTAAAGTCGAAGAATCGAGGATTGATGCTCCAAAGACTTAATTATCACTTCTCCAAGAGTTTCTAAGTTTTTTGACCTAGAAAACCCTTTTTCTCTTTCTCAAATGCTGAAAAGTGTGAAAAGGTACAAGTTGTTGAAAATATCTTTCAAGTGATATCGTTATAGACAAGGCGACTTAGTGCAGTAAGTGGCACCGTGATAAGTGCCCTCATAGGCGTGCTAAGCAGGATCAGAAGAACACAACTTATTTCCTAGGAATTGCGCTTACTGCGATAGGAGCTCACTTATGAAGTTTTGAGACATTAGCTACTGGATTTTTCATGAGCACGCTGGTCTCGCGCTGAAAAGCTCGCTTAGCGTGCTATGCCGACATGAAAACTTGAAAACTTGCTTTTCAGTCCTTCTTTCTTGCACCAATTGTTTCTATCATCAAAAATAGGCAAGAAGAACTATTAAAAAACATCAAAATGCTCAATATTCACAATATTTACACTAAAATTGAAAATTAACACAAATACATTTAAACTACTAGATTTTAGACTAAACTGTCAAGAAAACCAATTGAAAGGGCCATAAAATCAAGTTAAAGTATGCACAATTTGGCCCTTAACAATTGCAACTCCTTCATCCTCAAAAAATATAAAGAGATCATATGTCAGGACATGTGGTCTGACATCACATCTGCTTCAACATAGCAACAATCTCATATATGTCCGTTGCTTCCCCTGTCACATATAACCAATATTTCCCCTAAAGGCGGAAACCCAAATCTCCTGAAGTCCAAACCTCAACTACCTAAGTTCACACATCCCTCTCAAGAGGAAATCCCAAATCATCTGGCAGACAACTATGAACTATCCAAGTTCACACATGAGAAACACATACAACAGAAGCCACACATATTAGAAACATATAAAGTAGAAGCCATACATATTACTCATAACATTAGAGTAAATTAGGGTAAAGATGTTTTGTTTCAAAGAAAAGCATGTCAAGATTAGATTTTGTTAATCCTTTTTAAAGGCATCCGATTAATCAAGCATGCGAACTTAGTTTCAATCAATAAAAACTTGTATCCTTGCGAATCCGTTCATTTCAAAAGCGGGTCCGTGAATATTATTGTTTTAATTGCTAGATGATTTCTTTAAATAGCAAATAAAACAAACAAACATAAAGATCGATACAAAGCGAATATTAACTTCCAAATCTATGTCTAAAGTTTGTTGGTTAATAGATGAAAAAAATAGATCAAGACTTGGAAAATCTATGTATAGTGTGATTCAAACCATAAATACATCATTGAAGAAAATATCTTCATCATTTATTGATCATAACCTTGTTCACATACAAAACATCAAAATAAATACATACAAGTAAGATTAACTACCTCTAATATTTACACAAGAGTGTTTAGCTACCAATCACCATGGTAGCTTGATCAACATGTAAGAAAAGAAGCTTTGTTAGGATTAAAGTCGAAGAATCGAGGATTGATGCTCCAAAGACTTAATTATCACTTCTCCAAGAGTTTCTAAGTTTTTTGACCTAGAAAACCCTTTTTCTCTTTCTCAAATGCTGAAAAGTGTGAAAAGGTACAAGTTGTTGAAAATATCTTTCAAGTGATATCGTTATAGACAAGGCGACTTAGTGCAGTAAGTGGCACCGCGATAAGTACCCTCATAGGCGTGCTAAGCAGGATCAGAAGAACACAACTTATTTCCTAGGAATTGCGCTTACCGCGATAGGAGCTCACTTATGAAGTTTTGAGACATTAGCTACTGGATTTTTCATGAGCACGCTGGTCTCGCGCTGAAAAGCTCGCTTAGCGCGCTATGCCGACATGAAAACTTGAAAACTTGCTTTTCAGTCCTTCTTTCTTGCACCAATTGTTTCTATCATCAAAAATAGGCAAGAAGAACTATTAAAAAACATCAAAATGCTCAATATTCACAATATTTACACTAAAATCGAAAATTAACACAAATACATTTAAACTACTAGATTTTAGACTAAACTGTCAAGAAAACCAATTGAAAGGGCCATAAAATCAAGTTAAAGTATGCACAATTTGGCCCTTAACAATTGCAACTCCTTCATCCTCAAAAAATATAAAGAGATCATATGTCCGGACATGTGGTCTGACATCACATCTGCTTCAACATAGCAACAATCTCATATATGTCCGTTGCTTCCCCTGTCACATATAACCAATATTTCCCCTAAAGGAGGAAACCCAAATCTCCTGAAGTCCAAACCTCAACTACCTAAGTTCACACATCCCTCTCAAGAAGAAATCCCAAATCATCTGGAAAACAACTATGAACTATCCAAGTTCACACATTAGAAACACATACAACAGAAGCCACACATATTAGAAACATATAAAGTAGAAGCCATACATATTACTCATAACACTAGAGTAAATTAGGGTAAAGATGTTTGGTTTCAAAGAAAAGCATGTCAAGATTAGATTTTGTTAATCCTTTTTAAAGGCATCCGATTAATCAAGCATGCGAACTTAGTTTCAATCAATAAAATCTTGTATCCTTGCGAATCCGTTCATTTCAAAAGCGGGTCCGTGAATATTATTGTTTTAATTGCTAGATGATTTCTTTAAATAGAAAATGAAACAAACAAACATAAAGATCAATACAAAGCGAATATTAACTTCCAAATATATGTCTAGAGTTTGTTGGTTAATAGATGAAAAAAATACATCAAGACTTGGAAAATTTATGTCAAGTGTGATTCAAACCATAAATACATCATTGAAGAAAATATCTTCATCATTTATTGATCATAACCTTGTTCACATACAAAACATCAAAATAAATACATAAAAGTAAGATTAACTACCTCTAATATTTACACAAAAGTGTTTAGCTACCAATAACCATGGTAGCTTGATCAACATGTAAGAAAAGAAGCTTTGTTATGATTAAAGTCGAAGAATCGAGGATTGATGCTCCAAAGACTTAAGTATCACTTCTTCAAGAGTTTCTAAGGTTTTTGACCTAGAAAACCCTTTTTCTCTTTCTCAAATGCTGAAAAGTGTGAAAAGGTACAAGTTGTTGAAAATATATTTCAAGTGATATCTTTATAGACAAGGCGACTTAGTACAGTAAGTGGCACCGCGATAAGTGCCCTCATAGGCGTGCTAAGCAGGATCAGAAGAACACAACTTATGTCCTAGGAATTGCGCTTACCGCGATAGGAGCTCACTTATGAAGTTTTGAGACATTAGCTACTGGATTTTTCATGAGCACGCTGGTCTCGCGCTGAAAAGCTCGCTTAGCGCGCTATGCCGACATGAAAACTTGAAAACTTGCTTTTCAGTCCTTCTTTCTTGCACCAATTGTTTCTATCATCAAAAATAGGCAAGAAGAACTATTAAAAAACATCAAAATGCTCAATATTCACAATATTTACACTAAAATCGAAAATTAACACAAATACATTTAAACTACTAGATTTTAGACTAAACTGTCAAGAAAACCAATTGAAAGGGCCATAAAATCAAGTTAAAGTATGCACAATTTGGCCCTTAACAATTGCAACTCCTTCATCCTCAAAAAATATAAAGAGATCATATGTCCGGACATGTGGTCTGACATCACATCTGCTTCATCATAGCAACAATCTCATATATGTCCGTTGCTTCCCCTGTCACATATAACCAATATTTCCCCTAAAGGAGGAAACCCAAATCTCCTGAAGTCCAAACCTCAACTACCTAAGTTCACACATCCCTCTCAAGAAGAAATCCCAAATCATCTGGCAAACAACTATGAACTATCCAAGTTCACACATTAGAAACACATACAACAGAAGCCACACATATTAGAAACATATAAAGTAGAAGCCATACATATTACTCATAACACTAGAGTAAATTAGGGTAAGGATGTTTCGTTTCAAAGAAAAGCATGTCAAGATTAGATTTTGTTAATCCTTTTTAAAGGCATCCGATTAATCAAGCATGCGAACTTAGTTTCAATCAATAAAATCTTGTATCCTTGCGAATCCGTTCATTTCAAAAGCGGGTCCGTGAATATTATTGTTTTAATTGCTAGATGATTTCTTTAAATAGAAAATGAAACAAACAAACATAAAGATCAATACAAAGCGAATATTAACTTCCAAATATATGTCTAGAGTTTGTTGGTTAATAGATGAAAAAAATACATCAAGACTTGGAAAATTTATGTCAAGTGTGATTCAAACCATAAATACATCATTGAAGAAAATATCTTCATCATTTATTGATCATAACCTTGTTCACATACAAAACATCAAAATAAATACATAAAAGTAAGATTAACTACCTCTAATATTTACACAAAAGTGTTTAGCTACCAATAACCATGGTAGCTTGATCAACATGTAAGAAAAGAAGCTTTGTTATGATTAAAGTCGAAGAATCGAGGATTGATGCTCCAAAGACTTAAGTATCACTTCTTCAAGAGTTTCTAAGGTTTTTGACCTAGAAAACCCTTTTTCTCTTTCTCAAATGCTGAAAAGTGTGAAAAGGTACAAGTTGTTGAAAATATATTTCAAGTGATATCTTTATAGACAAGGCGACTTAGTGCAGTAAGTGGCACCGCGATAAGTGCCCTCATAGGCGTGCTAAGCAGGATCAGAAGAACACAACTTATGTCCTAGGAATTGCGCTTACCGCGATAGGAGCTCACTTATGAAGTTTTGAGACATTAGCTACTGGATTTTTCATGAGCACGCTGGTCTCGCGCTGAAAAGCTCGCTTAGCGCGCTATGCCGACATGAAAACTTGAAAACTTGCTTTTCAGTCCTTCTTTCTTGCACCAATTGTTTCTATCATCAAAAATAGGCAAGAAGAACTATTAAAAAACATCAAAATGCTCAATATTCACAATATTTACACTAAAATCGAAAATTAACACAAATACATTTAAACTACTAGATTTTAGACTAAACTGTCAAGAAAACCAATTGAAAGGGCCATAAAATCAAGTTAAAGTATGCACAATTTGGCCCTTAACAATTGCAACTCCTTCATCCTCAAAAAATATAAAGAGATCATATGTCCGGACATGTGGTCTGACATCACATCTGCTTCAACATAGCAACAATCTCATATATGTCCGTTGCTTCCCCTGTCACATATAACCAATATTTCCCCTAAAGGAGAAAACCCAAATCTCCTGAAGTCCAAACCTCAACTACCTAAGTTCACACATCCCTCTCAAGAGGAAATCCCAAATCATCTGGCAGACAACTATGAACTATCCAAGTTCACACATTAGAAACACATACAACAGAAGCCACACATATTAGAAACATATAAAGTAGAAGCCATACATATTACTCATAACATTTGAGTAAATTAGGGTAAAGATGTTTTGTTTCAAAGAAAAGCATGTCAAGATTAGATTTTGTTAATCCTTTTTAAAGGCATCCGATTAATCAAGCATGCGAACTTAGTTTCAATCAATAAAATCTTGTATCCTTGCGAATCCGTTCATTTCAAAAGCGGGTCCGTGAATATTATTGTTTTAATTGCTAGATGATTTCTTTAAATAGAAAATGAAACAAACAAACATAAAGATCAATACAAAGCGAATATTAACTTCCAAATCTATGTCTAGAGTTTGTTGGTTAATAGATGAAAAAAATAGATCAAGACTTGGAAAATCTATGTCTAGTGTGATTCAAACCATAAATACATCATTGAAGAAAATATCTTCATCATTTATTGATCATAACCTTGTTCACATACAAAACATCAAAATAAATACATAAAAGTAAGATTAACTACCTCTAATATTTACACAAAAGTGTTTAGCTACCAATAACCATGGTAGCTTGATCAACATGTAAGAAAAGAAGCTTTGTTATGATTAAAGTCGAAGAATCGAGGATTGATGCTCCAAAGACTTAAGTATCACTTCTTCAAGAGTTTCTAAGGTTTTTGACCTAGAAAACCCTTTTTCTCTTTCTCAAATGCTGAAAAGTGTGAAAAGGTACAAGTTGTTGAAAATATATTTCAAGTGATATCTTTATAGACAAGGCGACTTAGTGCAGTAAGTGGCACCGCGATAAGTGCCCTCATAGGCGTGCTAAGCAGGATCAGAAGAACACAACTTATGTCCTAGGAATTGCGCTTACCGCGATAGGAGCTCACTTATGAAGTTTTGAGACATTAGCTACTGGATTTTTCATGAGCACGCTGGTCTCGCGCTGAAAAGCTCGCTTAGCGCGCTATGCCGACATGAAAACTTGAAAACTTGCTTTTCAGTCCTTCTTTCTTGCACCAATTGTTTCTATCATCAAAAATAGGCAAGAAGAACTATTAAAAAACATCAAAATGCTCAATATTCACAATATTTACACTAAAATCGAAAATTAACACAAATACATTTAAACTACTAGATTTTAGACTAAACTGTCAAGAAAACCAATTGAAAGGGCCATAAAATCAAGTTAAAGTATGCACAATTTGGCCCTTAACAATTGCAACTCCTTCATCCTCAAAAAATATAAAGAGATCATATGTCCGGACATGTGGTCTGACATCACATCTGCTTCAACATAGCAACAATCTCATATATGTCCGTTGCTTCCCCTGTCACATATAACCAATATTTCCCCTAAAGGAGAAAACACAAATCTCCTGAAGTCCAAACCTCAACTACCTAAGTTCACACATCCCTCTCAAGAGGAAATCCCAAATCATCTGGCAGACAACTATGAACTATCCAAGTTCACACATTAGAAACACATACAACAGAAGCCACACATATTAGAAACATATAAAGTAGAAGCCATACATATTACTCATAACATTTGAGTAAATTAGGGTAAAGATGTTTTGTTTCAAAGAAAAGCATGTCAAGATTAGATTTTGTTAATCCTTTTTAAAGGCATCCGATTAATCAAGCATGCGAACTTAGTTTCAATCAATAAAATCTTGTATCCTTGCGAATCCGTTCATTTCAAAAGCGGGTCCGTGAATATTATTGTTTTAATTGCTAGATGATTTCTTTAAATAGAAAATGAAACAAACAAACATAAAGATCAATACAAAGCGAATATTAACTTCCAAATCTATGTCTAGAGTTTGTTGGTTAATAGATGAAAAAAATAGATCAAGACTTGGAAAATCTATGTCTAGTGTGATTCAAACCATAAATACATCATTGAAGAAAATATCTTCATCATTTATTGATCATAACCTTGTTCACATACAAAACATCAAAATAAATACATAAAAGTAAGATTAACTACCTCTAATATTTACACAAAAGTGTTTAGCTACCAATAACCATGGTAGCTTGATCAACATGTAAGAAAAGAAGCTTTGTTATTATTAAAGTCGAAGAATCGAGGATTGATGCTCCAAAGACTTAAGTATCACTTCTTCAAGAGTTTCTAAGGTTTTTGACCTAGAAAACCCTTTTTCTATTTCTCAAATGCTGAAAAGTGTGAAAAGGTACAAGTTGTTGAAAATATATTTCAAGTGATATCGTTATAGACAAGGCGACTTAGTGCAGTAAGTGGCACCGCGATAAGTGCCCTCATAGGCGTGCTAAGCAGGATCAGAAGAACACAACTTATTTCCTAGGAATTGCGCTTACCGCGATAGGAGCTCACTTATGAAGTTTTGAGACATTAGCTACTGGATTTTTCATGAGCACGCTGGTCTCGCGCTGAAAAGCTCGCTTAGCGCGCTATGCCGACATGAAAACTTGAAAACTTGCTTTTCAGTCCTTCTTTCTTGCACCAATTGTTTCTATCATCAAAAATAGGCAAGAAGAACTATTAAAAAACATCAAAATGCTCAATATTCACAATATTTACACTAAAATCGAAAATTAACACAAATACATTTAAACTACTAGATTTTAGACTAAACTGTCAAGAAAACCAATTGAAAGGGCCATAAAATCAAGTTAAAGTATGCACAATTTGGCCCTTAACAATTGCAACTCCTTCATCCTCAAAAAATATAAAGAGATCATATGTCCGGACATGTGGTCTGACATCACATCTGCTTCAACATAGCAACAATCTCATATATGTCCGTTGCTTCCCCTGTCACATATAACCAATATTTCCCCTAAAGGCGAAAACACAAATCTCCTGAAGTCCAAACCTCAACTACCTAAGTTCACACATCACTCTCAAGAGGAAATCCCAAATCATCTGGCAGACAACTATGAACTATCCAAGTTCACACATTAGAAACACATACAACAGAAGCCACAGATATTAGAAACATATAAAGTAGAAGCCATACATATTACTCATAACATTTGAGTAAATTAGGGTAAAGATGTTTTGTTTCAAAGAAAAGCATGTCAAGATTAGATTTTGTTAATCCTTTTTAAAGGCATCCGATTAATCAAGCATGCGAACTTAGTTTCAATCAATAAAATCTTGTATCCTTGCGAATCCGTTCATTTCAAAAGCGGGTCCGTGAATATTATTGTTTTAATTGCTAGATGATTTCTTTAAATAGAAAATGAAACAAACAAACATAAAGATCAATACAAAGCGAATATTAACTTCCAAATATACGTCTAGAGTTTGTTGGTTAATAGATGTAAAAAATACATCAAGACTTGGAAAATTTATGTCAAGGTTGATTCAAACCATAAATACATCATTGAAGAAAATATCTTCATCATTTATTGATCATAACCTTGTTCACATACAAAACATCAAAATAAATACATAAAAGTAAGATTAACTACCTCTAATATTTACACAAAAGTGTTTAGCTACCAATAACCATGGTAGCTTGATCAACATGTAAGAAAAGAAGCTTTGTTATGATTAAAGTCGAAGAATCGAGGATTGATGCTCCAAAGACTTAAGTATCACTTCTTCAAGAGTTTCTAAGGTTTTTGACCTAGAAAACCCTTTTTCTCTTTCTCAAATGCTGAAAAGTGTGAAAAGGTACAAGTTGTTGAAAATATATTTCAAGTGATATCGTTATAGACAAGGCGACTTAGTGCAGTAAGTGGCACCGCAATAAGTGCTCTCATAGGCGTGCTAAGCAGGATCAGAAGAACACAACTTATTTCCTAGGAATTGCGCTTACCGCGATAGGAGCTCACTTATGAAGTTTTGAGACATTAGCTACTGGATTTTTCATGAGCACGCTGGTCTCGCGCTGAAAAGCTCGCTTAGCGCGCTATGCCGACATGAAAACTTGAAAACTTGCTTTTCAGTCCTTCTTTCTTGCACCAATTGTTTCTATCATCAAAAATAGGCAAGAAGAACTATTAAAAAACATTAAAATGCTCAATATTCACAATATTTACACTAAAATCGAAAATTAACACAAATACATTTAAACTACTAGATTTTAGACTAAAATGTCAAGAAAACCAATTGAAAGGTCCATAAAATCAAGTTAAAGTATGCACAATTTGGCCCTTTACAATTGCAACTCCTTCATCCTCAAAAAATATAAAGAGATCATATGTCAGGACATGTGGTCTGACATCACATCTGCTTAAACATAGTAACAATCTCATATATGTCTGTTGCTTCCCCTGTCACATATAACCAATATTTCCCCTAAAGGAGAAAACCCAAATCTCCTGAAGTCCAAACCTCAACTACCTAAGTTCACACATCCCTCTCAAGAGGAAATCCCAAATCATCTGGCAAACAACTATGAACTATCCAAGTTCACACATTAGAAACACATACAACAGAAGCCACACATATTAGAAACATATAAAGTAGAAGCCATACATATTACTCATAACATTAGAGTAAATTAGGGTAAAGATGTTTTGTTTCAAAGAAAAGCATGTCAAGATTAGATTTTGTTAATCCTTTTTAAAGGCATCCGATTAACCAAGTATGCGAACTTAGTTTCAATCAATAAAATCTTGTATCCTTGCAAATCCGTTCATTTCAAAAGTGGGTCCGTGAATATTATTGTTTTAATTGCTAGATGATTTCTTTAAATAGAAAATGAAACAAACAAACATAAAGATCGATACAAAGTGAATATTAACTTCCAAATCTACGTCTAGAGTTTGTTGGTTAATAGATGAAAAAATAGATCAAGACTTGGAAAATCTATGTCTAGAGTGATTCAAACCATAAATACATCATTGAAGAAAATATCTTCATCATTTATTGATCATAACCTTGTTCAAATACAAAACATCGAATTAAATACATAAAAGTAAGATTAACTACCTCTAATATTTACACAAAAGTGTTTAGCTACCAATCACCATGGTAGCTTGATCAACATGTAAGAAAAGAAGCTTTGTTAGGATTAAAGTCAAAGAATCGAGGATTGATGCTCCAAAGACTTAATTATCACTTCTCCAAGAGTTTCTAAGGTTTTTTACCTAGAAAACCCTTTTTCTCTTTCTCAAATGCTGAAAAGTGTGAAAAGGTACAAGTTGTTGAAAATATCTTTCAAGTGATATCGTTATAGACAAGGCGACTTAGTGCAGTAAGTGGCACCGCGATAAGTACCCTCATAGGCGTGCTAAGCAGGATCAAAAGAACACAACTCATTTCCTAGGAATTGCGCTTACCGCGATAGGAGCTCACTTATGAAGTTTTGAGACATTAGCTACTTGGTTTTTCATGAGCACGCTGGTCTCGCGCTGAAAAGCTCGCTTAGCGCGCTATACCGACATGAAAAGTTGAAAACTTGCTTTTCAGTCCTTCTTTCTTGCACCAATTGTTTCTATCATCAAAAATAGGCAAGAAGAACTATTAAAAAACATCAAAATGCTCAATATTCACAATATTTACACTAAAATCGAAAATTAACACAAATACATTTAAACTACTAGATTTTAGACTAAACTGTCAAGAAAACCAATTGAAAGGGCCATAAAATCAAGTTAAAGTATGCACAATTTGTCCCTTAACAATTGCAACTCCTTCATCCTCAAAAAATATAAAGAGATCATATGTCAGGACATGTGGTCTGACATCACATCTGTTTCAACATAGCAACAATCTCATATATGTCCGTTGCTTCCCCTGTCACATATAACCAATATTTCCCCTAAAGGAGAAAACCCAAATCTCCTGAAGTCTATACCTCAACTACCTAAGTTCACACATCCCTCTCAAGAGGAAATCCCAAATCATCTGGCAAACAACTATGAACTATCCAAGTTTACACATTAGAAACACATACAACAGAAGCCACACATATTAGAAACATATAAAGTAGAAGCCATACATATTACTCATAACATTAGAGTAAATTAGGGTAAAGATGTTTTGTTTCAAAGAAAGGCATGTAAAGATTAGATTTTGTTAATCCTTTTTAAAGGCATCCGATTAATCAAGCATGCGAACTTAGTTTCAATCAATAAAATCTTGTATCCTTTCGAATCCGTTCATTTCAAAAGCGGGTCCGTGAATATTATTGTTTTAATTGCTAGATGATTTCTTTAAATAGCAAATGAAACAAACAAACATAAAGATCGATACAAAGCGAATATTAACTTCCAAATCTATGTCTAGAGTTTGTTGGTTAATAGATGCAAAAAATAGATCAAGACTTGGAAAATTTATGTCTAGTGTGATTCAAACCATAAATACATCATTGAATAAAATATCTTCATCATTTATTGATCATAACCTTGTCCACATACAAAACATCAAAATAAATACATAAAAGTAAGACTAACTACCTCTAATATTTACACAAAAGTGTTTAGCTACCAATCACCATGGTAGCTTAATCAACATGTAAGAAAAGAAGCTTTGTTAGGATTAAAGTCGAAGAATCGAGGATTGATGCTCCAAAGACTTAATTATCACTTCTCCAAGAGTTTCTAAGGTTTTTGACCTAGAAAACCCTTTTTCTCTTTCTCAAATGTTGAAAAGTGTGAAAAGGTACAAGTTGTTGAAAATATCTTTCAAGTGATATCGTTATAGACAAGGCGACTTAGTTCAGTAAGTGGCACCGCGATAAGTGCCCTCATAGGCATGCTAAGCAGGATCAGAAGAACACAACTTATTTCCTAGGAATTGCGCTTACCGCGATAGGAGCTCACTTATGAAGTTTTGAGACATTAGCTACTGGATTTTTCATGAGCACGCTGGTCTCGCGTTGAAAAGCTCGCTTAGCGCGCTATGCCGACATGAAAACTTGAAAACTTGCTTTTCAGTCCTTCTTTCTTGCACCAATTGTTTCTATCATCAAAAATAGGCAAGAAGAACTATTAAAAAACATTAAAATGCTCAATATTCACAATATTTACACTAAAATCGAAAATTAACACAAATACATTTAAACTACTAGATTTTAGACTAAAATATCAAGAAAACCAATTGAAAGGTCCATAAAATCAAGTTAAAGTATGCACAATTTGGCCCTTTACAATTGCAACTCCTTCATCCTCAAAAAATATAAAGAGATCATATGTCAGGACATGTGGTCTGACATCACATCTGCTTAAACATAGTAACAATCTCATATATGTCTGTTGCTTCCCCTGTCACATATAACCAATATTTCCCCTAAAGGAGAAAACCCAAATCTCCTGAAGTCCAAACCTCAACTACCTAAGTTCACACATCCCTCTCAAGAGGAAATCCCAAATCATCTGGCAAACAACTATGAACTATCCAAGTTCACACATTAGAAACACATACAACAGAAGCCACACATATTAGAAACATATAAAGTAGAAGCCATACATATTACTCATAACATTAGAGTAAATTAGGGTAAAGATGTTTTGTTTCAAAGAAAAGCATGTCAAGATTAGATTTTGTTAATCCTTTTTAAAGGCATCCGATTAACCAAGTATGCGAACTTAGTTTCAATCAATAAAATCTTGTATCCTTGCAAATCCGTTCATTTCAAAAGTGGGTCCGTGAATATTATTGTTTTAATTGCTAGATGATTTCTTTAAATAGCAAATGAAACAAACAAACATAAAGATCGATACAAAGTGAATATTAACTTCCAAATCTACGTCTAGAGTTTGTTGGTTAATAGATGAAAAAATAGATCAAGACTTGGAAAATCTATGTCTAGAGTGATTCAAACCATAAATACATCATTGAAGAAAATATCTTCATCATTTATTGATCATAACCTTGTTCAAATACAAAACATCGAATTAAATACATAAAAGTAAGATTAACTACCTCTAATATTTACACAAAAGTGTTTAGCTACCAATCACCATGGTAGCTTGATCAACATGTAAGAAAAGAAGCTTTGTTAGGATTAAAGTCAAAGAATCGAGGATTGATGCTCCAAAGACTTAATTATCACTTCTCCAAGAGTTTCTAAGGTTTTTTACCTAGAAAACCCTTTTTCTCTTTCTCAAATGCTGAAAAGTGTGAAAAGGTACAAGTTGTTGAAAATATCTTTCAAGTGATATCGTTATAGACAAGGCGACTTAGTGCAGTAAGTGGCACCGCGATAAGTACCCTCATAGGCGTGCTAAGCAGGATCAAAAGAACACAACTCATTTCCTAGGAATTGCGCTTACCGCGATAGGAGCTCACTTATGAAGTTTTGAGACATTAACTACTTGGTTTTTCATGAGCACGCTGGTCTCGCGCTGAAAAGCTCGCTTAGCGCGCTATACCGACATGAAAAGTTGAAAACTTGCTTTTCAGTCCTTCTTTCTTGCACCAATTGTTTCTATCATCAAAAATAGGCAAGAAGAACTATTAAAAAACATCAAAATGCTCAATATTCACAATATTTACACTAAAATCGAAAATTAACACAAATACATTTAAACTACTAGATTTTAGACTAAACTGTCAAGAAAACCAATTGAAAGGGCCATAAAATCAAGTTAAAGTATGCACAATTTGTCCCTTAACAATTGCAACTCCTTCATCCTCAAAAAATATAAAGAGATCATATGTCAGGACATGTGGTCTGACATCACATCTGTTTCAACATAGCAACAATCTCATATATGTCCGTTGCTTCCCCTGTCACATATAACCAATATTTCCCCTAAAGGCGAAAACCCAAATCTCCTGAAGTCTATACCTCAACTACCTAAGTTCACACATCCCTCTCAAGAGGAAATCCCAAATCATCTGGCAAACAACTATGAACTATCCAAGTTTACACATTAGAAACACATACAACAGAAGCCACACATGTTAGAAACATATAAAGTAGAAGCCATACATATTACTCATAACATTAGAGTAAATTAGGGTAAAGATGTTTTGTTTCAAAGAAAGGCATGTAAAGATTAGATTTTGTTAATCCTTTTTAAAGGCATCCGATTAATCAAGCATGCGAACTTAGTTTCAATCAATAAAATCTTGTATCCTTTCGAATCCGTTCATTTCAAAAGCGGGTCCGTGAATATTATTGTTTTAATTGCTAGATGATTTCTTTAAATAGCAAATGAAACAAACAAACATAAAGATCGATACAAAGCGAATATTAACTTCCAAATCTATGTCTAGAGTTTGTTGGTTAATAGATGCAAAAAATAGATCAAGACTTGGAAAATTTATGTCTAGTGTGATTCAAACCATAAATACATCATTGAAGAAAATATCTTCATCATTTATTGATCATAACCTTGTTCACATACAAAACATCAAAATAAATACATAAAAGTAAGACTAACTACCTCTAATATTTACACAAAAGTGTTTAGCTACCAATCACCATGGTAGCTTAATCAACATGTAAGAAAAGAAGCTTTGTTAGGATTAAAGTCGAAGAATCGAGGATTGATGCTCCAAAGACTTAATTATCACTTCTCCAAGAGTTTCTAAGGTTTTTGACCTAGAAAACCCTTTTTCTCTTTCTCAAATGTTGAAAAGTGTGAAAAGGTACAAGTTGTTGAAAATATCTTTCAAGTGATATCGTTATAGACAAGGCGACTTAGTTCAGTAAGTGGCACCGCGATAAGTGCCCTCATAGGCATGCTAAGCAGGATCAGAAGAACACAACTTATTTCCTAGGAATTGCGCTTACCGCGATAGGAGCTCACTTATGAAGTTTTGAGACATTAGCTACTGGATTTTTCATGAGCACGCTGGTCTCGCGTTGAAAAGCTCGCTTAGCGCGCTATGCCGACATGAAAACTTGAAAACTTGCTTTTCAGTCCTTCTTTCTTGCACCAATTGTTTCTATCATCAAAAATAGGCAAGAAGAACTATTAAAAAACATTAAAATGCTCAATATTCACAATATTTACACTAAAATCGAAAATTAACACAAATACATTTAAACTACTAGATTTTAGACTAAAATATCAAGAAAACCAATTGAAAGGTCCATAAAATCAAGTTAAAGTATGCACAATTTGGCCCTTTACAATTGCAACTCCTACATCCTTAAAAAATATAAAGAGATCATATGTCAGGACATGTGGTCTGACATCACATCTGCTTAAACATAGTAACAATCTCATATATGTCTGTTGCTTCCCCTGTCACATATAACCAATATTTCCCCTAAAGGAGAAAACCCAAATCTCCTGAAGTCCAAACCTCAACTACCTAAGTTCACACATCCCTCTCAAGAGGAAATCCCAAATCATCTGGCAAACAACTATGAACTATCCAAGTTCACACATTAGAAACACATACAACAGAAGCCACACATATTAGAAACATATAAAGTAGAAGCCATACATATTACTCATAGTATTAGAGTAAATTAGGGTAAAGATGTTTTGTTTCAAAGAAAGGCATGTAAAGATTAGATTTTGTTAATCCTTTTTAAAGGCATCCGATTAATCAAGCATGCGAACTTAGTTTCAATCAATAAAATCTTGTCTCCTTTCGAATCCGTTCATTTCAAAAGCGGGTCCGTGAATATTATTGTTTTAATTGCTAGATGATTTCTTTAAATAGCAAATGAAACAAACAAACATAAAGATCGATACAAAGCGAATATTAACTTCCAAATCTATGTCTAGAGTTTGTTGGTTAATAGATGCAAAAAATAGATCAAGACTTGGAAAATTTATGTCTAGTGTGATTCAAACCATAAATACATCATTGAAGAAAATATCTTCATCATTTATTGATCATAACCTTGTTCACATACAAAACATCAAAATAAATACATAAAAGTAAGATTAACTACCTCTAATATTTACACAAAAGTGTTTAGCTACCAATCACCATGGTAGCTTAATCAACATGTAAGAAAAGAAGCTTTGTTAGGATTAAAGTCGAAGAATCGAGGATTGATGCTCCAAAGACTTAATTATCACTTCTCCCAGAGTTTCTAAGGTTTTTGACCTAGAAAACCCTTTTTCTCTTTCTCAAATGTTGAAAAGTGTGAAAAGGTACAAGTTGTTGAAAATATCTTTCAAGTGATATCGTTATAGACAAGGCGACTTAGTTCAGTAAGTGGCACCGCGATAAGTGCCCTCATAGGCATGCTAAGCAGGATCAGAAGAACACAACTTATTTCCTAGGAATTGCGCTTACCGCGATAGGAGCTCACTTTATGAAGTTTTGAGACATTAGCTACTGGATTTTTCATGAGCACGCTGGTCTCGCGTTGAAAAGCTCGCTTAGCGCGCTATGCCGACATGAAAACATGAAAACTTGCTTTTCAGTCCTTCTTTCTTGCACCAATTTTTTCTATCATCAAAAATAGGCAAGAAGAACTATTAAAAAACATTAAAATGCTCAATATTCACAATATTTACACTAAAATCGAAAATTAACACAAATACATTTAAACTACTAGATTTTAGACTAAAATATCAAGAAAACCAATTGAAAGGTCCATAAAATCAAGTTAAAGTATGCACAATTTGGCCCTTTACAATTGCAACTCCTTCATCCTTAAAAAATATAAAGAGATCATATGTCAGGACATGTGGTCTGACATCACATCTGCTTAAACATAGTAACAATCTCATATATGTCTGTTGCTTCCCCTGTCACATATAACCAATATTTCCCCTAAAGGAGAAAACCCAAATCTCCTGAAGTCCAAACCTCAACTACCTAAGTTCACACATCCCTCTCAAGAGGAAATCCCAAATCATCTGGCAAACAACTATGAACTATCCAAGTTCACACATTAGAAACACATACAACAGAAGCCACACATATTAGAAACATATAAAGTAGAAGCCATACATATTACTCATAGTATTAGAGTAAATTAGGGTAAAGATGTTTTGTTTCAAAGAAAAGCATGTCAAGATTAGATTTTGTTAATCCTTTTTAAAGGCATCCGATTAACCAAGTATGCGAACTTAGTTTCAATCAATAAAATCTTGTATCCTTGCAAATCCGTTCATTTCAAAAGCGGGTCCGTGAATATTATTGTTTTAATTGCTAGATGATTTCTTTAAATAGCAAATGAAACAAACAAACATAAAGATCGATACAAAGTGAATATTAACTTCCAAATCTACGTCTAGAGTTTGTTGGTTAATAGATGAAAAAATAGATCAAGACTTGGAAAATCCATGTCTAGAGTGATTCAAACCATAAATACATCATTGAAGAAAATATCTTCATCATTTATTGATCATAACCTTGTTCAAATACAAAACATCGAATTAAATACATAAAAGTAAGATTAACTGCCTCTAATATTTACACAAAAGTGTTTAGCTACCAATCACCATGGTAGCTTGATCAACATGTAAGAAAAGAAGCTTTGTTAGGATTCAAGTCAAAGAATCGAGGATTGATGCTCCAAAGACTTAATTATCACTTCTCCAAGAGTTTCTAAGGTTTTTTACCTAGAAAACCCTTTTTCTCTTTCTCAAATGCTGAAAAGTGTGAAAAGGTACAAGTTGTTGAAAATATCTTTCAAGTGATATCGTTATAGACAAGGCGACTTAGTGCAGTAAGTGGCACCGCGATAAGTACCCTCATAGGCGTGCTAAGCAGGATCAAAAGAACACAACTTATTTCCTAGGAATTGCGCTTACCGCGATAGGAGCTCACTTATGAAGTTTTGAGACATTAGCTACTGGATTTTTCATGAGCACGCTGGTCTCCCGCTGAAAAGCCTGCTTAGCGCGCTATGCCGACATGAAAACTTGAAAACTTGCTTTTCAGTCCTTCTTTCTTGCACCAATTGTTTCTATCATCAAAAATAGGCAAGAAGAACTATTAAAAAACATCAAAATGCTCAATATTCACAATATTTACACTAAACTCGAAAATTAACACAAATACATTTAAACTACTAGATTTTAGACTAAACTGTCAAGAAAACCAATTGAAAGGGCCATAAAATCAAGTTAAAGTATGCACAATTTGGCCCTTAATAATTGCAACTCCTTCATTCTCAAAAAATATAAAGAGATCATATGTCAGAACATGTGGTCTGACAACACATCCGCTTCAACATAGCAACAATCTCATATATGTCCATTGCTCCCCCTGTCACATATAACGAAAATTTCCCCTAAAGGCGAAAACCCAAATCTCCTGAAGTCCAAACCTCAACTACCTAAGTTCACACATTCCTCTCGAGAGGAAAGCCCAAATCATCTGGCAGACAACTATGAACTATCCAAGTTCACACATTAGAAACACATACAACAAAAGCCACACATATTAGAAACATATAAAGTAGAAGCCATACATATTACTCAAAACATTAGAGTAAATTAGGGTAAAGATGTTTTGTTTCAAAGAAAAGCATGTAAAGATTAGATTTTGTTAATCCTTTTTAAAGGCATCTGATTAATCAAGCATGCGAACTTAGTTTCAATCAATAAAATCTTGTATCCTTGCGAATCTGTTCATTTCAAAAGCGGGTCCGTGAATATTATTGTTTTAATTGCTAGATGATTTCTTTAAATAGCAAATGAAACAAACAAACATAAAGATCGATACAAAGCGAATATTAACTTCCAAATCTATGTCTAGAGTTTGTTGGTTAATAGATGAAAAAAATAGATGAAGACTTGGAAAATCTATGTCTAGAGTGATTCAAACCATAAATACATCATTGAAGAAAATATCTTCATCATTTTTTGATCATAACCTTGTTCACATACAAAAGATGATAATAAATACATAAAAGTAAGATTAACTACCTCTAATCTTTACACAAAAGTGTTTAGCTCCCATCACCATGGTAGCTTGATCAACATGTAAGAAAAGAAGCTTTGTTAGGATTAAAGTCGAAGAATCGAGGATTGATGCTCCAAAGACTTAATTATCACTTCTCCAAGAGTTTCTAAGGTTTTTGACCTAGAAAACCCTTTTTCTCTTTCTCAAATGTTGAAAAGTGTGAAAAGGTACAAGTTGTTGAAAATATATATCAAGTGATATCGTTATAGACAAGGCGACTTAGTGCAGTAAGTGGCACCGCGATAAGTGCCCTCATAGGCGTGCTAAGAAGGATCAGAAGAACACAACTTATTTCCTAGGAATTGCGCTTACCGCGATAGGAGCTCACTTATGAAGTTTTGAGACATTAGCTACTGGATTTTTCATGAGCACGCTGGTCTCGCGCTGAAAAGCCTGCTTAGCGTGCTATGCCGACATGAAAACTTGAAAACTTGCTTTTCAGTCCTTTTTTCTTGCACCAATTGTTTCTATCATCAAAAATAGGCAAGAAGAACTATAAAAAAACATCAAAATGCTCAATATTCACAATATTTACACTAAACTCGAAAATTAACACAAATACATTTAAACTACTAGATTTTAGACTAAACTGTCCAGAAAACCAATTGAAAGGGCCATAAAATCAAGTTAAAGTATGCACAATTTGGCCCTTAATAATTGCAACTCCTTCATCCTCAAAAAATATGAAGAGATCATATGTCAGAACATGTGGTCTGACAACACATCCGCTTCAACATAGCAACAATCTCATATATGTCCATTGCTCCCCCTGTCACATATAACCAAAATTTCCCCTAAAGGCGAAAACCCAAATCTCCTGAAGTCCAAACCTCAACTACCTAAGTTCACACATTCCTCTCGAGAGGAAAGCCCAAATCATCTGGCAGACAACTATGAACTATCCAAGTTCACACATTAGAAACACATACAACAAAAGCCACACATATTAGAAACATATAAAGTAGAAGCCATACATATTACTCAAAACATTAGAGTAAATTAGGGTAAAGATGTTTTGTTTCAAAGAAAAGCATGTAAAGATTAGATTTTGTTAATCCTTTTTAAAGGCATCTGATTAATCAAGCATGCGAACTTAGTTTCAATCAATAAAATCTTGTATCCTTGCGAATCCGTTCATTTCAAAAGCGGGTCCGTGAATATTATTGTTTTAATTGCTAGATGATTTCTTTAAATAGCAAATGAAAAAAACAAACATAAAGAACGATACAAAGCGAATATTAACTTCCAAATCTATGTCTAGAGTTTGTTGGTTAATAGAGGGAAAAAATAGATGAAGACTTGGAAAATCTATGTCTAGAGTGATTCAAACTATAAATACATCATTGAAGAAAATATCTTCATCATTTATTGATCATAACCTTGTTCACATACAAAACATCAAAATAAATACATAAAAGTAAGATTAACTACCTCTAATATTTACACAAAAGTGTTTAGCTACCAAACACCATGGTAGCTTGATCAACATGTAAGAAAAGAAGCTTTGTTAGGATTAAAGTCGAAGAATCGAGGATTGATGCTCCAAAGTCTTAATTATCAGTTCTCCAAGAGTTTCTAAGGTTTTTGACCTAGAAAACCCTTTTTCTCTTTCTCAAATGCTGAAAAGTGTGAAAAGGTACAAGTTGTTGAAAATATATTTCAAGTGATATCTTTATAGACAAGGCGACTTAGTGCAGTAAGTGGCACCGCGATAAGTGCCCTCATAGGCGTGCTAAGCAGGATCAGAAGAACACAACTTATTTCCTAGGAATTGCGCTAAGCGCGATAGGAGCTCACTTATGAAGTTTTTAGACATTCGCAACTGGATTTTCCATGAGCACGCTGGTCTCGCGCTGAAAAGCCTGCTTAGCGCGCTATGCCGACATGAAAACTTGAAAACTTGCTTTTCAGTCCTTCTTTCTTGCACCAATTGTTTCTATCATCAAAAATAGGCAAGAAGAACTATTAAAAAACATCAAAATGCTCAATATTCACAATATTTACACTAAAATCGAAAATTAACACAAATACATTTAAACTACTAGATTTTAGACTAAACTGTCAAGAAAACCAATTGAAAGGGCCATAAAATCAAGTTAAAGTATGCACAATTTGGCCCTTAACAATTTCAACTCCTTCATCCTCAAAAAATATAAAGAGATCAGATGTCAGGACATGTGGTCTGACATCACATCTGCTTAAACATAGCAACAATCTCATATATGTCCATTGCTCCCCCTGTCACATATAACCAATATTTCCCCTAAAGGCGAAAACCCAAATCTCCTTAAGTCCAAACCTCAACTACCTAAGTTCACACATACCTCTCAAGAGGAAAACCCAAATCATCTGGCAGACAACTATGAACTATCCAAGCTCACACATTAGAAACACATACAACAAAAGCCACACATATTAGAAACATATAAAGTAGAAGCCATCCATATTAATCAAAACATTAGAGTAAATTAGGGTAAAGATGTTTTGTTTCAAAGAAAAGCATGTCAAGATTAGATTTTGTTAATCCTTTTTAAAGGCATCCGATTAATCAAGCATGCGAACTTAGGTTCAATTAATAAAATCTTGTATCCTTGCGAATCCGTTCATTTCAAAAGCGGGTCCGTGAATATTATTGTTTTAATTGCTAGATGATTTCTTTAAATAGAAAATGAAACAAACAAACATAAAGATCGATACAAAGCGAATATTAACTTCCAAATCTATGTCTAGAGTTTGTTGGTTAATAGTTGAAAAAAATAGATCAAGACTTGGAAAATCTATGTCTAGATTGATTCAAACCATAAATACATCATTGAAGAAAATATCTTCATCATTTATTGATCATAACCTTGTACACATACAAAACATCAAAATAAATACATAAAAGTAAGATTAACTACCTCTAATATTTACACAAAAGTGTTTAGCTACCAATCACCATGGTAGCTTGATCAACATGTAAGAAAAGAAGCTTTGTTAGGATTAAAGTCGAAGAATCGAGGATTGATGCTCCAAAGACTTAATTATCACTTCTCCAAGAGTTTCTAAGGTTTTTGACCTAGAAAACCCTTTTTCTCTTTCTCAAAAGCTGAAAAGTGTGAAAAGGTACAAGTTGTTGAAAATATATTTCAAGTGATATCGTTATAGACAAGGCGACTTAGTGCAGTAAGTGGCACCGCGATAAGTGCCCTCATAGGCGTTCTAAGCAGGATCAGAAGAACACAACTTATTTCCTAGGAATTGCGCTTACCGCGATAGGAGCTCACTTATGAAGTATTTAGACATTAGCTACTGGATTTTTCATGAGCACGCTGGTGTCGCGCTGAAAAGCTCGCTTAGCGCGCTATGCCGACATGAAAATTGAAAACTTGCTTTTCAGTCCTTCTTTCTTGCACCAATTGTTTCTATCATCAAAAATAGGCAACAAGAACTATTCAAGAACATCAAAATGCTCAATATTCACAATATTTACACTAAAATCAAAAATTAACATAAATACATTTAAACTACTAGATTTTAGACTAAATTGTCAAGAAAACTAATTGAAAGGGCCATAAAATCAAGTTAAAGTATGCACATTTTGGCCCTTAACAATTGCAACTCCTTCAAACTCAAAAAATATAAAGAGATCATATGTCGGGACATGTGGTCTGACATCACATCTGCTTCAACATAGCAACAATCTCATATATGTCCATTGCTCCCCCTGTTACATATAACCAATATTTCCCCTAAAGGCGAAAACCCAAATCTCCTGAAGTCCAAACCTCAACTACCTAAGTTCACACATCCCTCTCAAGAGGAAAACTCAAATCATCTGGCAGACAACTATTAACTATCCAAGTTCACACATTAAAAACACATACAACAGAAGCCACACATATTAGAAACATATAAAATAGAAGCCATACATATTACTCATAACATTAGAGTAAATTAGGGTAAAGATGTTTTGTTTCAAAGAAAAGCATGTCAAGGTTAGATTTTGTTAATCCTTTTTAAAGGTATCCAATTAATCAAGCATGTGAACTTAGTTTCAATCAATAAAAGTGTGTATTCTTGCGAATCCGTTCATTTCTATAGCGGGTCTGTGAATATTATTGTTTTAATTGCCAGATGATTTCTTTAAATAGAAACTGAAACAAACAAACATAAAGATCGATACAAAGCGAATATTAACTTCCAAATCTATGTTTAGAGTTTGTTGGTTAATAGATGAAAAAAATAGATCAAGACTTGGAAAATCTATGTCTAGAGTGATTCAAACCATAAATACATCATTGAAGAAAATATCTTCATCATTTATTGATCATAACCTTGTTCACATACAAAACTTCAAAATAAATACATAAAAGTAAGATTAACTACCTCTAATATTTACACAAAAGTTTTTAGCTACCAATCACCATGGTAACTTGATCAACATGTAAGAAAAGAAGCTTTGTTAGGATTAAAGTCGAAGAATCAAGGATTGATGCTCCAAAGACTTAATTATCACTTCTCCAAGAGTTTATAAGGTTTTTGACCTAGAAAACCCTTTTTCTCTTTCTCAAATGCTGAAAGGTGTGAAAAGGTACAAGTTGTTCAAAATATATTTCAAGTGATATCATAATAGACAAGGCGACTTAGTGCAGTAAGTGGCACCGCGATAAGTGCCCTCATAGGCGTGCTAAGCAGGATCAGAAGAACACAACTTATTTCCTAGGAATTGCGCTAAGCGCGATAAGAGCTCACTTATGAAGTTTTTAGACATTAGCTACTGGATTTTCCATGAGCACGCTGGTCTCGCGCTGAAAATCTCGCTTAGCGCGCTATGCCGACATGAAAACTTGAAAACTTGCTTTTCAGTCCTTCTTTCTTGCACCAATTGTTTCTATCATCAAAAATAGGCAAGAAGAACTATTAAAAAACATCAAAATGCTCAATATTCACAATATTTACACTAAAATCGAAAATTAACATAAATACATTTAAACTACTAGATTTTAGACTAAACTGTCAAGAAAACAAATTGAAAGGGCCATAAAATCAAGTTAAATAATGCACAATTTGGCCCTTAACAATTGCAACTCCTTCAAACTCAAAAAATATAAAGAGATCATATGTCGAGACATGTGGTCTGACATCACATCTGCTTCATAATAGCAACAATCTCATATATGTCCGTTGCTTCCCCTGTCACATATAACCAATATTTCCCCTAAAGGCGAAAACCCAAATCTCCTGAAGTCCAAACCTCAACTACCTAAGTTCACACATCCCTCTCAAGAGGAAAACTCAAATCATCTGGCATACAACTATTAACTATCCAAGTTCACACATTAGAAACACATAAAACAGAAGCCACACATATTAGAAACTTATAAAATAGAAGCCATACATATTACTCATAACATTAGAGTAAATTAGGGTAAAGATGTTTTGTTTCAAAGAAAAGCATGTCAAGGTTAGATTTTGTTAATCCTTTTTAAAGGTATCCGATTAATCAAGCATGTGAACTTAGTTTCAATCAATAAAACCGTGTATCCTTGCGAATTCGTTCATTTCTATAGCGGGTCTGTGAATATTATTGTTTTAATTGCCAAATGATTTCTTTAAATAGCAACTGAAACAAACAAACATAAAGATCGATACAAAGCGAATATTAACTTCCAAATCTATGTCTAGAGTTTGTTGGTTAATAGATGAAAAAAATAGATCAAGACTTGGAAAATCTATGTCTAGAGTGATTCAAACCATAAATACATCATTGAAGAAAATATCTTCATCATTTATTGATCATAACCTTGTTCACATACAAAACATCAAAATAAATACATAAAAGTAAGACTAACTACCTCTAATATTTACACAAAAGTGCTTGGCTACCAATCACCATGGTAGCTTGATTAACATGTAAGAAAAGAAGCTTTGTTAGGATTAAAGTCGAAGAATCGAGGATTGATGCTCGAAAGACTTAATTATCACATCTCCAAGAGTTTCTAAGGTTTTTGACCTAGAAAACCCTTTTTCTCTTTCTCAAATGCTGAAAAGTGTGAAAAGGTACAAGTTGTTGAAAATATATTTCAGGTGATATCATTATAGACAAGGCGACTTAGTGCAGTAAGTGGCACCGCGATAAGTGCCCTCATAGGCGTGCTAAGCAGGATCAGAAGAACACAACTTATTTCCTAGGAATTGCGCTAAGCGCGATAGGAGCTCACTTATGAAGTTTTTAGACATTAGCTACTGGATTTTCCATGAGCACGCTGGTCTCGCGCTGAAAATCTCGCTTAGCGCGCTATGCCGACATGAAAACTTGAAAACTTGCTTTTCAGTCCTTCTTTCTTGCACCAATTGTTTCTATCATCAAAAATAGGCAAGAAGAACTATTAAAAAACATCAAAATGCTCAATATTCACAATATTTACACTAAAATCGAAAATTAACATAAATACATTTAAACTACTAGATTTTAGACTAAACTGTCAAGAAAACTAATTGAAAGGGCCATAAAATCAAGTTAAAGTATGCACAATTTGGCCCTTAACAATTGCAACTCCTTCAAACTCAAAAAATATAAAGAGATGATATGTCGAGACATGTGGTCTGACATCACATCTGCTTCAACATAGCAACAATCTCATATATGTCCATTGCTCCCCCTTTTACATATAACCAATATTTCCCCTAAAGGCGAAAACCCAAATCTCCTGAAGTCCAAACCTCAACTACCTAAGTTAACACATCCCTCTGAAGAGGAAAACTCAAATCATCTGGCAGACAACTATTAACTATCCAAGTTCACACATTAGAAACACATAAAACAGAAGCCACACATATTAGAAACTTATAAAATAGAAGCCATACATATTACTCATAACATTAGAGTAAATTAGGGTAAAGATGTTTTGTTTCAAAGAAAAGCATGTCAAGGTTAGATTTTGTTAATCCTTTTTAAAGGTATCCGATTAATCAAGCATGTGAACTTAGTTTCAATCAATAAAATCGTGTATCCTTGCGAATCCGTTCATTTCTATAGCGGGTCCGTGAATATTATTGTTTTAATTGCCAGATGATTTCTTTAAATAGCAAATGAAACAAACAAACATAAAGATCGATACAAAGCGAATATTAACTTCCAAATCTATGTCTAGAGTTTGTTGGTTAATAGATGAAAAAAATAGATCAAGACTTGTAAAATCTATGTCTAGAGTGATTCAAACCATAAATACAACATTGAACAAATATCTTCATCATTTATTGATCATAACCTTGTTCACATACAAAACATCAAAATAAATACATAAAAGTAAGATAAACTTCCTCTAATATTTACACAAAAGTGTTTAGCTACCAATCATCATGGTAGCTTGATCAACATGTAAGAAAAGAAGCTTTGTTAGGATTAAAGTCGAAGAATCGAGGATTGATGCTCCAAAGACTTAATTATCACATCTCCAAGAGTTTCTAAGGTTTTTGACCTAGAAAACCCTTTTTCTCTTTCTCAAATGCTGAAAAGTGTGAAAAGGTACAAGTTGTTGAAAATATATTTCAAGTGATATCGTTATAGACAAGGCGACTTAGTGCAGTAAGTGGCACCGCGATAAATGCCCTCATAGGCGTGCTAAGCATGATCAGAAGAACACAACTTATTTCCTAGGAATTGCGCTAAGCGTGATAGGAGCTCACTTATGAAGTTTTTAGACATTAGCTACTGGATTTTCCATGAGCACGCTGGTCTCGCGCTGAAAAGCCTGCTTAGCGCGCTATGCCGACATGAAAACTGGAAAACTTTCTTTTCAGTCCTTCTTTTTTGCACCAATTGTTTCTATCATCAAAAATAGGCAAGAAGAACTATTAAAAAACATCAAAATGCTCAATATTCACAATATTTACACTAAAATCGAAAATTAACACAAATACATTTAAACTACTAGATTTTAGACTAAACTGTCAAGAAAACCAATTGAAAGGGCCATAAAATCAAGTTAAAGTATGCACAATTTGGCCCTTAATAATTGCAACTCCTTCATCCTCAAAAAATATAAAGTGATCATATGTCAGAACATGTGGTCTGACAACACATCTGCTTCAACATAGCAACAATCTCATATATGTCCATTGTTCCCCCTGTCACATATAACCAATATTTCCCCTAAAGGCGAAAACCCAAATCTCCTGAAGTCCAAACCTCAACTACCTAAGTTCACACATACCTCTCAAGAGGAAAACCCAAATCATCTGGCAGACAACTATGAACTATCCAAGTTCACACATTAGAAACACATACAACAAAAGCCACACATATTAGAAACATATAAAGTAGAAGCCATACATATTACTCATAACATTAGAGTAAATTAGGGTAAAGATGTTTTGTTTCAAAGAAAAGCATGTCAAGATTAGATTTTGTTAATCCTTTTTAAAGGCATCCGACTAATCAAGCATGCGAACTTAGTTTCAATCAATAAAATCTTGTATCCTTGCGAATCCGTTCATTTCAAAAGCGGGTCCGTGAATATTATTGTTTTAATTGCTAGATGATTTCTTTAAATAGCAAATGAAACAAACAAACATAAAGATCGATACAAAGCGAATATTAACTTCCAAATCTATGTCTAGAGTTTGTTGGTTAATAGATGAAAAAAATAGATCAAGACTTGGAAAATCTATGTCTAGAGTGATTCAAACCATAAATACAACATTGAACAAATATCTTCATCATTTATTGATCATAACGTTGTTCACATACAAAACATCAAAATAAATACATAAAAGTAAGATTAACTTCCTCTAATATTTACATAAAAGTGTTTAGCTACCAATCACCATGGTAGCTTGATCAACATGTAAGAAAAGAAGCTTTGTTAGGATTAAAGTCGAAGAATCGAGGATTGATGCTCCAAAGACTTAATTATCACATCTCCAAGAGTTTCTAAGGTTTTTGACCTAGAAAACCCTTTTTCTCTTTCTCAAATGCTGAAAAGTGTGAAAAGGTACAAGTTGTTGAAAATATATTTCAAGTGATATCGTTATAGACAAGGAGACTTAGTGCAGTAAGTGGCACCGCGATAAGTGCCCTCATAGGCGTGCTAAGCATGATCAGAAGAACACAACTTATTTCCTAGGAATTGCGCTAAGCGCGATAGGAGCTCACTTATGAAGTTTTTAGACATTAGCTACTGGATTTTCCATGAGCACGCTGGTCTCGCGCTGAAAAGCCTGCTTAGCGCGCTATGCCGACATGAAAACTTGAAAACTTTCTTTTCAGTCCTTCTTTCTTGCACCAATTGTTTCTATCATCAAAAATAGGCAAGAAGAACTATTAAAAAACATCAAAATGCTCAATATTCACAATATTTACACTAAAATCGAAAATTAACACAAATACATTTGAACTACTAGATTTTAGACTAAACTGTCAAGAAAACCAATTGAAAGGGCCATAAAATCAAGTTAAAGTATGCACAATTTGGCCCTTAATAATTGCAACTCCTTCATCCTCAAAAAATATAAAGTGATCATATGTCAGAACATGTGGTCTGACAACACATCTGCTTCAACATAGCAACAATCTCATATATGTCCATTGCTCCCCCTGTCACATATAACCAATATTTCCCCTAAAGGCGAAAACCAAAATCTCTTGAAGTCCAAACCTCAACTACCTAAGTTCACACATACCTCTCAAGAGGAAAACCCAAATCATCTGGCAGACAACTATGAACTATCCAAGTTCACACATTAGAAACACATACAACAAAAGCCACACATATTAGAAACATATAAAGTAGAAGCCATACATATTACTCATAACATTAGAGTAAATTAGGGTAAAGATGTTTTGTTTCAAAGAAAAGCATGTCAAGGTTAGATTTGGTTAATCCTTTTTAAAGGTATCCGATTAATCAAGCATGTGAACTTAGTTTCAATCAATAAAATCGTGTATCCTTGCGAATCTGTTCATTTCTATAGCGGGTCTGTGAATATTATTGTTTTAATTGCCAGATGCTTTCTTTAAATAGCAACTGAAACAATCAAACATAAAGATCGATACAAAGCAAATATTAACTTCCAAATCTATGTCTAGAGTTTGTTGGTTAATAGATGAAAAAAATAGATCAAGACTTGGAAAATCTATGTCTAGAGTGATTCAAACCATAAATACAACATTGAACAAATATCTTCATCATTTATTGATCATAACCTTGTTCACATACAAAACATCAAAATAAATACATAAAAGTAAGATTAACTACCTCTAATATTTACACAAAAGTGTTTAGCTACCAATCACCATGCTAGCTTGATCAACATGTAAGAAAAGAATCTTTGTCAGGATTAAAGTCGAAGAATCGAGGATTGATGCTCCAAAGACTTAATTATCACTTCTCCAAGAGTTTCTAAGGTTTTTGACCTCGAAAACCCTTTTTCTCTTTCTCAAATGCTGATGAGTGTGAAAAGGTACAAGTTGTTGAAAATATCTTCCAAGTGATATTGTTATAGACAAGGCGACTTAGTGCAGTAAGTGGCACCGCAATAAGTGCCCTCATAGGCGTGCTAAGCAGGATCAGAAGAACACAACTTATTTACTAGGAATTGCGCTAAGCGCGATAGGAGCTCACTTATGAAATTTTACACATTAGCTACTGGATTTTTCATGAGCACGCTGGTCTCGCACTGAAAAGCTCGCTTAGCGTGCTATGCCGACACGAAAACTTAAAAACTTGCTTTTCAGTCCTTCTTTGTTGCACCAATTGTTTCTATCATCAAAAATAGGCAACAAGAACTATTCAAGAACATCAAAATGCTCAATATTCACCATATTTACACTAAAATCGAAAATTAACATAAATACATTTAAACTACTAGATTTTAGACTAAACTGTCAAGAAAACTAATTGAAAGGGCCATAAAATCAAGTTAAAGTATGCACACTTTGGCCCTTAACAATTGCAACTCCTTCAAACTCAAAAAATATAAAGAGATCATATGTTAGGACATGTGGTCTGACATCACATCTGCGTCAACATAGTAATAATCACATATATGTCCATTGCTCCCCCTGTTACATATAACCAATACTTCCCCTAAAGGCGAAAACCCAAATCTCCTGAAGTCCAAACCTCAACTACCTAAGTTCACACATCCCTCTCAAGAGGAAAACTCAAATCATCTGGCAGACAACTATGAACTATCCAAGTTCACACATTAGAAACACATACAACAGAAGCCACACATATAAGAAACATATAAAATAGAAGCCATACATATTACTCATAACATTAGAGTAAATTAGGGTAAAGATGTTTTGTTTCAAAGAAAAGCATGTCAAGGTTAGATTTTGATAATCCTTTTTAAAGGTATCCGATTAATCAAGCATGTGAACTTAGTTTCAATCAATAAAATTGTGTATCCTTGCGAATCCGTTCATTTCTATAGCGGGTATATGAATATTATTGTTTTCATTGCTAGATGATTTCTTTAAATAGCAACTGAAACAAATAAACATAAAGATCGATACAAAGCGAATATTAACTTCCAAATCTATGTCTAGAGTTTGTTGGTTAATAGATGAAAAAAATAGATCAAGACTTGGAAAATCTATGTCTATAGTGATTCAAACCATAAATACAACATTGAACAAATATCTTCATCATTTATTGATCATAACCTTGTTCACATACAAAACATCAAAATAAATACATAAAAGTAAGATTAACTACCTCTAATATTTACACAAAAGTGTTTAGCTACCAATCAACATGGTGGCTTGATCAACATGTAAGAAAAGAATCTTTGTCAGGATTAAAGTCGAAGAATCGAGGATTGATGCTCCAAAGACTTAATTATCACTTCTCCAAGAGTTTCTAAGGTTTTTGACCTCGAAAACCCTTTTTCTCTTTCTCAAATGCTGATGAGTGTGAAAAGGTACAAGTTGTTGAAAATATCTTCCAAGTGATATTGTTATAGACAAGGCGACTTAGTGCAGTAAGTGGCACCGCAATAAGTGCCCTCATAGGCGTGCTAAGCAGGATCAGAAGAACACAACTTATTTCCTAGGAATTGCGCTAAGCGCGATAGGAGCTCACTTATGAAGTTTTAGACATTAGCTACTGGATTTTTCATGAGCACGCTGGTCTCGCGCTGAAAAGCTCGCTTAGCGCGCTATGCCGACATGAAAACTTAAAAACTTGCTTTTCAGTCCTTCTTTGTTGCACCAATTGTTTCTATCATCAAAAATAGGCAACAAGAACTATTCAAGAACATCAAAATGCTCAATATTCACAATATTTACACTAAAATCGAAAATTAACATAAATACATTTAAACTACTAGATTTTAGACTAAACTGTCAAGAAAACTAATTGATAGGGCCTTAAAATCAAGTTAAAGTATGCATAATTTGGCCCTTAACAATTGCACCTCCTTCAAACTCAAAAAATATAAAGAGATCATATGTCAGGACATCTGGTCTGACATCACATCTGCTTCAATATAGTAACAATCTCATATATGTCCATTGCTCCCCCCTGTTACACATAATCAATATTTCCCCTAAAGGCGAAAACCCAAATCTCCTGAAGTCCAAACCTCAACTACCTAAGTTCACACATCCCTCTCAAGAGGAAAACTCAAATCATCTGGCAGACAAGTATGAACTATCCAAGTTCACACATTAGAAACACATACAACAGAAGCCACACATATTAGAAACATATAAAATAGAAGCCATACATATTACTCATAACATTAGAGTAAATTAGGGTAAAGATGTTTTGTTTCAAAGAAAAGCATGTCAAGGTTAGATTTTGTTAATCCTTTTTAAAGGTATCCGATTAATCAAGCATGTGAACTTAGTTTCAATCAATAAAATCGTGTATCCTTGCGAATCCGTTCATTTCTATAGTGGGTCTGTGAATATTATTGTTTTAATTTCTAGATGATTTCTTTAAATAGCAACTGAAACAAACAAACATAAAGATCGATACAAAGCGAATATTAACTTCCAAATCTATGTCTAAAGTTTGTTGGTTAATAGATGAAAAAAATAGATCAAGACTTGGAAAATCTATGTCTAGAGTGATTCAAACCATAAATACAACATTGAACAAATATCTTCATCATTTATTGATCATAACCTTGTTCACATACAAAACATCAAAATAAATATATAAAAGTAAGATTAACTTCCTCTAATATTTACACAAAAGTGTTTAGCTACCAATCACCATGGTAGCTTGATCAACATGTAAGAAAAGAAGCTTTGTTAGGATTAAAGTCGAAGAATCGAGGATTGATGCTCCAAAGACTTAATTATCACTTCTCCAAGAGTTTCTAAGGTTTTTGACCTAGAAAACCCTTTTTCTCTTTCTCAAATGCTGAAAAGTGTGAAAAGGTACAAGTTGTTGAAAATATATTTCAAGTGATATCGTTATAGACAAGGCGACTTAGTGCAGTAAGTGGCACCGCGATAAGTGCCCTCATAGGCGTGCTAAGCAGGATCAGAAGAACACAACTTATTTCCAAGGAATTGCGCTAAGCGCGATAGGAGCTCACTTATGAAGTTTTTAGACATTAGCTACTGGATTTTCCATGAGCACGCTGGTCTAGCGCTGAAAAGCCTGCTTAGCGCGCTAGGCCGACATGAAAACTTGAAAACATGCTTTTCAGTCCTTCTTTCTTGCACCAATTGTTTCTATCATCAAAAATAGGCAAGAAGAACTATTAAAAAACATCAAAATGCTCAATATTCACAATATTTACACTAAAATCGAAAATTAACATAAATACATTTAAACTACTAAATTTTAGACTAAACTGTCAAGAAAACTAATTGAAAGGGCCATAAAATCAATTTAAAGTATGCACAATTTGGCCCTTAACAATTGCAACTCCTTCAAACTAAAAAAATATAAAGAGATCATATGTCGGGACATGTGGTCTGACATCACATCTGCTTCAACATAGCAACAATCTCATATATGTCCATTGCTCCCCCTGTTACATATAACCAATATTTCCCCTAAAGGCGAAAACCCAAATCTCCTGAAGTCCAAACCTCAACTCCCTAAGTTCACACATCCCTCTCAAGAGGAAAACTCAAATCATCTGGCAGACAACTATGAACTATCCAAGTTCACACATTAGAAACACGTACAACAGAAGCCACACATATTAGAAACATATAAAATAGAAGCCATACATATTACTCATAACATTAGAGTAAATTAGGGTAAAGATGTTTTGTTTCAAAGAAAAGCATGTCAAGGTTAGATTTTGTTAATCCTTTTTAAAGGTATCCTATTAATCAAGCATTTGAACTTAGTTTCAATCAATAAAATCGTGTATCCTTGCGAATCCGTTCATTTCTATAGCGGGTATGTGAATATTATTGTTTTAATTGCCAGATGATTTCATTAAATAGCAACTGAAACAAACAAACATAAAGATCGATACAAAGCGAATATTAACTTCCAAATCTATGTCTAGAGTTTGTTGGTTAATAGATGAAAAAAATAGATCAAGACTTGGAAAATCTATGTCTAGAGTGATTCAAACCATAAATACAACATTGAACAAATATCTTCATCATTTATTGATCATAACATTGTTCACATACAAAATATCAAAATAAATACATCAAAGTAAGATTAACTTCCTCTAATATTTACACAAAAGTGTTTAGCTACCAATCGCCATGGTAGCTTGATCAACATGTAAGAAAAGAAGCTTTGTTAGGATTAAAGTCGAAGAATCGAGGATTGATGCTCCAAAGACTTAATTATCACTTCTCCAAGAGTTTCTAAGGTTTTTGACCTAGAAAACCCTTTTTCTCTTTCTCAAATGCTGAAAATTGTGAAAAGGTACAAGTTGTTGAAAATATATTTCAAGTGATATCGTTATAGACAAGGCGACTTAGTGCAGTAAGTGGCACCGCGATAAGTGCCCTCATAGGCGTGCTAAGCAGGATCAGAAGAACACAACTTATTTCCTAGGAATTGCGCTAAGCGCGATAGGAGCTCACTTATGAAGTTTTTAGACATTAGCTACTGGATTTTCCATGAGCACGCTAGTCTCGCGCTGAAAAGCCTGCTTAGCACGCTATGCCGACATGAAAACTTGAAAACTTGTTTTTCAGTCCTTCTTTCTTGCACCAATTGTTTCTATCATCAAAAATAGGCAAGAAGAACTATTAAAAAACATCAAAATGCTCAATATTCACAATATTTACACTAAAATCGAAAATTAACATAAATACATTTAAACTACTAAATTTTAGACTAAACTGTCAAGAAAACTAATTGAAAGGGCCATAAAATCAAGTTAAAGTATGCACAATTTGGCCCTTAACAATTGCAACTCCTTCAAACTCAAAAAATATAAAGAGATCATATGTCAGGACATGTGGTCTGACATCACATCTGCTTCAACATAGCAACAATCTCATATATTTCCATTGCTCCCCCTGTTACATATAACCAATATTTCCCCTAAAGGCAAAAACCCAAATCTCCTGAAGTCCAAACCTCAACTCCCTAAGTTCACACATCCCTCTCAAGAGGAAAACTCAAATCATCTGGCAGACAACTATGAACTATCCAAGTTCACACATTAGAAACACATACAACAGAAGCCACACATATTAGAAACATATAAAGTAGAAGCCATACATATTACTCATAACATTAGAGTAAATTAGGGTAAAGATGTTTTGTTTCAAAGAAAAGCATGTCAAGGTTAGATTTTGTTAATCCTTTTTAAAGGTATCCTACTAATCAAGCATGCGAACTTAGTTTCAATCAATAAAATCGTGTATCCTTGCGAATCCGTTCTTTTCAAAAGCGGGTCCGTGAATATTATTGTTTTAATTGCCAGATGATTTCTTTAAATAGCAACTGAAACAAAAAAACATAAAGATCGATACAAAGCGTATATTAACTTCCAAATCTATGTCTAGAGTTTGTTGGTTAATAGATGAAAAAAATAGATCAAGACTTGGAAAATCTATGTCTAGAGTGATTCAAACCATAAATACAACATTGAACAAATATCTTCATCATTTATTGATCATAACCTTGTTCACATACAAAATATCAAAATAAATACATAAAAGTAAGATTAACTTCCTCTAATATTTACACAGAAGTGTTTAGCTACCAATCGCCATGGTAGCTTGATCAACATGTAAGAAAAGAAGCTTTGCTAGGATTAAAGTCGAAGAATCGAGGATTGATGCTCCAAAGACTTAATTATCACTTCTCCAAGAGTTTCTAAGGTTTTTGACCTAGAAAACCCTTTTTCTCTTTCTCAAATGCTGAAAAGTGTGAAAAGGTACAAGTTGTTGAAAATATATTTCAAGTGATATCGTTATAGACAAGGCGACTTAGTGCAGTAAGTGGCACCGCGATAAGTGCCCTCATAGGGGTGCTAAGCAGGATCAGAAGAACACAACTTATTTCCTAGGAATTGCGCTAAGCGCGATAGGAGCTCACTTATGAAGTTTTTAGACATTAGCTACTGGATTTTCCATGAGCACGCTGGTCTCGCGCTGAAAAGCCCGCTTAGCGCGCTATGCCGACATGAAAACTTGAAAACTTGTTTTTCAGTCCTTCTTTCTTGCACCAATTATTTCTATCATCAAAAATAGGCAAGAAGAACTATTAAAAAACATCAAAATGCTCAATATTCACAATATTTACACTAAAATCGAAAATTAACATAAATACATTTAAACTACTAAATTTTAGACTAAACTGTCAAGAAAACTAATTGAAAGGGCCATAAAATCAAGTTAAAGTATGCACAATTTGGCCCTTAACAATTGCAACTCCTTCAAACTCAAAAAATATAAAGAGATCATATGTCGGGACATGTGGTCTGACATCACATCTGCTTCAACATAGCAACAATCTCATATATTTCCATTGCTCCCCCTGTTACATATAACCAATATTTCCCCTAAAGGAGAAAACCCAAATCTCCTGAAGTCCAAACCTCAACTCCCTAAGTTCACACATCCCTCTCAAGAGGAAAACTCAAATCATCTGGCAGACAACTATGAACTATCCAAGTTCACACATTAGAAACACATACAACAGAAGCCACACATATTAGAAACATATAAAGTAGAAGCCTTACATATTACTCATAACATTAGAGTAAATTAGGGTAAAGATGTTTTATTTCAAAGAAAAGCATGTCAAGGTTAGATTTTGTTAATCCTTTTTAAAGGTATCCTATTAATCAAGCATGTGAACTTAGTTTCAATCAATAAAATCGTGTATCCTTGCGAATCTGTTCTTTTCAAAAGCGGGTCCGTGAATATTATTGTTTTAATTGCCAGATGATTTCTTTAAATAGCAACTGAAACAAACAAACATAAAGATCGATACAAAGCGTATATTTACTTCCAAATCTATGTCTAGAGTTTGTTGGTTAATAGATGAAAAAAATAGATCAAGACTTGGAAAATCTATGTCTAGAGTGATTCAAACCATAAATACAACATTGAACAAATATCTTCATCATTTATTGATCATAACCTTGTTCACATACAAAATATCAAAATAAATACATAAAAGTAAGATTAACTTCCTCTAATATTTACACAAAAGTGTTTAGCTACCAATCGCCATGGTAGCTTGATCAACATGTAAGAAAAGAAGCTTTGCTAGGATTAAAGTCGAAGAATCGAGGATTGATGCTCCAAAGACTTAATTATCACTTCTCCAAGAGTTTCTAAGGTTTTTGACCTAGAAAACCCTTTTTCTCTTTCTCAAATGCTGAAAAGTGTGAAAAGGTACAAGTTGTTGAAAATATATTTCAAGTGATATCGTTATAGACAAGGCGACTTGGTGCAGTAAGTGGCACCGCGATAAGTGCCCTCATAGGCGTGCTAAGCAGGATCAGAAGAACACAACTTATTTCCTAGGAATTGCGCTAAGCGCGATAGGAGCTCACTTATGAAGTTTTTAGACATTAGCTATTGGATTTTCCATGAGCACGCTGGTCTCGCGCTGAAAAGCCTGCTTAGCACGCTATGCCGACATGAAAACTTGAAAACTTGTTTTTCAGTCCTTCTTTCTTGCACTAATTGTTTCTATCATCAAAAATAGGCAAGAAGAACTATTAAAAAACATCAAAATGCTCAATTTTCACAATATTTACACTAAAATCGAAAATTAACATAAATACATTTAAACTACTAAATTTTAGACTAAACTGTCAAGAAAACTAATTGAAAGGGCCATAAAATCAAGTTAAAGTATGCACAATTTGGCCCTTAACAATTGCAACTCCTTCAAACTCAATAAATATAAAGAGATCATATGTCGGGACATGTGGTCTAACATCACATCTGCTTCAACATAGCAACAATCTCATATACGTCCATTGCTCCCCCTGTTACATATAACCAATATTTCCCCTAAAGGCGAAAACCCAAATCTCCTGAAGTCCAAACCTCAACTCCCTAAGTTCACACATCCCTCTCAAGAGGAAAACTCAAATCATCTGGCAGACAACTATGAACTATCCAAGTTCACACATTAGAAACACATACAACAGAAGCCACACATATTAGAAACATATAAAGTAGAAGCCATACATATTACTCATAACATTAGAGTAAATTAGGGTAAAGATGTTTTGTTTCAAAGAACAGCATGTCAAGGTTAGATTTTGTTAATCCTTTTTAAAGGCATCCGATTAATCAAGCATGCGAACTTAGTTTCAATCAATAAAATCTTGTATTCTTGCGAATCCGTTCTTTTCAAAAGCGGGTATTATTGTTTTAATTGCTAGATGATTTCTTTAAGTAGCAAATGAAACAAACAAACATAAAGATCGATACAAAGCGTATATTAACTTCCAAATCTATGTCTAGAGTTTGTTGGTTAATAAATGAAAAAAATAGATCAAGACTTGGAAAATCTATGTCTAGAGTGATTCAAACCATAAATACATCATTGAAGAAAATATCTTCATCATTTATTGATCATAACCTTGTTCACATACAAAACATCAAAATAAATACATAAAAGTAAGATTAACTACCTCTAATATTTACACAAAAGTGTTTAGCTACCAATCACCATGGTAGCTTGATCAACATTTAAGAAAAGAAGCTTTGTTAGGATTAAAGTCAAAGAATCGAGGATTGATGCTCCAAAGACATAATTATCACTTCTCCAAGAGTTTCTAAGGTTTTTGACCTAGAAAACCCTTTTTCTCTTTCTCAAATGCTGAAAAGTGTGAATAGGTACAAGTTGTTGAAAATATCTTTCAAGTGATATCGTTATAGACAAGGCGACTTAGTGCAGTAAGTGGCACCGCAATAAGTGCCCTCATAGGCGTGCTAAGCAGGAACAGAAGAACACAACTTATTTCCTAGGAATTGCGCTAAGCGCGACAGGAGCTCACTTATGAAGTTTTTAGACATTAGCTACTGGATTTTTCATTAGCACGCTGGTCTCGCGCTGAAAATCTCGCTTAGCGCGCTATGTCGACATGAAAACTTAAAAACTTGCTTTTCAGTCCTTCTTTCTTGCACCAATTGTTTCTATCATCAAAAATAGGCAACAAGAACTATTCAAGAACATCAAAATGCTCAATATTCATAATATTTACACTAAAATCAAAAATTAACATAAATAAATTTAAACTACTAGATTTTAGACTAAACTGTCAAGAAAACTAATTGAAAGGGCCATAAAATCAAGTTAAAGTATACACAATTTGGCCCTTAACAATTGCAACTCCTTCAAACTCAAAAAATATAAAGAGATCATATGTCAGGACATCTGGTCTGATATCACATCTGCTTCAACATAGTAACAATCTCATATATGTCCATTGCTCCCCCTGTTACATATAACCAATATTTACCCTAAAGGCGAAAACCCAATCTCCTGAAGTCCAAACCTCAACTACCTAAGTTCACACATCCCTCTCAAGAGGAAAACTCAAATCATCTGGCAGACAACTATGAACTATCCAAGTTCACACATTAGAAACACATACAACAGAAGCCACACATATTAGAAACATATAAAATAGAAGCCATACATATTACTCATAACATTAGAGTAAATTAGGGTAAAGATGTTTTGTTTCAAAGAAAAGCATGTCAAGGTTAGATTTTGTTAATCCTTTTTAAAGTTATCCGATTAATCAAGCATGTGAACATAGTTTCAATCAATAAAATCGTGTATCCTTGCGAATCTGTTCTTTTCAAAAGCGGGTCCGTGAATATTATTGTTTTAATTGCTAGATGATTTCTTTAAATAGCAAATAAAACAAACAAACATAAAGATCGATACAAAGCGAATATTAACTTCCAAATCTATGTCTAAAGTTTGTTGGTTAATAGATGAAAAAAATAGATCAAGACTTGGAAAATCTATGTATAGTGTGATTCAAACCATAAATACATCATTGAAGAAAATATCTTCATCATTTATTGATCATAACCTTGTTCACATACAAAACATCAAAATAAATACATAAAAGTAAGATTAACTACCTCTAATATTTACACAAGAGTGTTTAGCTACCAATCACCATGGTAGCTTGATCAACATGTAAGAAAAGAAGCTTTGTTAGGATTAAAGTCGAAGAATCGAGGATTGATGCTCCAAAGACTTAATTATCACTTCTCCAAGAGTTTCTAAGTTTTTTGACCTAGAAAACCCTTTTTCTCTTTCTCAAATGCTGAAAAGTGTGAAAAGGTACAAGTTGTTGAAAATATCTTTCAAGTGATATCGTTATAGACAAGGCGACTTAGTGCAGTAAGTGGCACCGCGATAAGTGCCCTCATAGGCGTGCTAAGCAGGATCAGAAGAACACAACTTATTTCCTAGGAATTGCGCTAAGCGCGATAGGAGCTCACTTATGAAGTTTTTAGACATTAGCTACTGGATTTTTCATGAGCACGCTGGTCTCGCGCTGAAAAGCCTGCTTAGCGCGCTATGCCGACATGAAAACTTGAAAACTTGTTTTTCAGTCCTTCTTTCTTGCACTAATTGTTTCTATCATCAAAAATAGGCAAGAAGAACTATTAAAAAACATCAAAATGCTCAATATTCACAATATTTACACTAAAATCGAAAATTAACATAAATACATTTAAACTACTAAATTTTAGACTAAACTGTCAAGAAAACTAATTGAAAGGGCCATAAAATCAAGTTAAAGTATGCACAATTTGGCCCTTAACAATTGCAACTCCTTCAAACTCAATAAATATAAAGAGATCATATGTCGGGACATGTGGTCTGACATCACATCTGCTTCAACATAGCAACAATCTCATATACGTCCATTGCTCCCCCTGTTACATATAACCAATATTTCCCCTAAAGGCGAAAACCCAAATCTCCTGAAGTCCAAACCTCAACTCCCTAAGTTCACACATCCCTCTCAAGAGGAAAACTCAAATCATCTGGCAGACAACTATGAACTATCCAAGTTCACACATTAGAAACACATACAACAGAAGCCACACATATTAGAAACATATAAAATAGAAGCCATACATATTACTCATAACATTAGAGTAAATTAGGGTAAAGATGTTTTGTTTCAAAGAAAAGCATGTCAAGGTTAGATTTTGTTAATCCTTTTTAAAGTTATCCGATTAATCAAGTATGTGAACATAGTTTCAATCAATAAAATCGTGTATCCTTGCGAATCCGTTCTTTTCAAAAGCGGGTCCGTGAATATTATTGTTTTAATTTCTAGATGATTTCTTTAAATAGAAACAGAAACAAACAAACATAAAGATCGATACAAAGCGAATATTAACTTCCAAATCTATGTCTAGAGTTTGTTGGTTAATAGATGAAAAAAATAGATCAAGACATGGAAAATCTATGTCTAGAGTGATTCAAACCATAAATACAACATTGAACAAATATCTTCATCATTTATTGATCATAACCTTGTTCACATACAAAACATCAAAATAAATACATAAAAGTAAGATTAACTACCTCTAATATTTACACAAAAGTGTTTAGCTACCAATCACCATGGTAGCTTGATCAACATTTAAGAAAAGAATCTTTGTTAGGATTAAAGTCGAAGAATCGAGGATTGATGCTCCAAAGACTTAATTATCAATTCTCCAAGAGTTTCTAAGGTTTTTGACCTCGAAAACCCTTTTTCTCTTTCTCAAATGCTGAAGAGTGTGAAAAGGTACAAGTTGTTGAAAATATCTTCCAAGTGATATCGTTATAGACAAGGCGACTTAGTGCAGTAAGTGGCACCGCAATAAGTGCCTTCATAGGCGTGCTAAGCAGGATCAGAAGAACACAACTTATTTCCTAGGAAGTGCGTTAAGCGCGATAGGAGCTCACTTATGATGTTTTGAGACTTTTGCTACTCGATTTTCCATGAGCACGCTGGTCTCGCGCTGAAAAGCCTGCTTAGCGCGCTATCCCGACATAAAAACTTGAAAACATGCTTTTCAGTCCTTCTTTCTTGCACCAATTGTTTCTATCATCAAAAATAGGCAAGAAGAACGATTCAAGAACATCAAAATGCTCAATATTCACAATATTTACACTAAAATCGAAAATTAACACAAATACATTTAAACTACTAGATTTTAGACTAAACTGACAAGAAAACCAATTGAAAGGGCCATAAAATTAAGTTAAAGTATGCACAATTTGGCCCTTAATAATTGCAACTCCTTCAAACTCAAAAAATATAAAGAGATCATATGTCAGGACATGTGGTCTGATATCACATCTGCTTCAACATAGTAACAATCTCATATATGTCCATTGCTCCCCCTGTTACATATAACCAATATTTCCCCTAAAGGCGAAACCCAAATCTCCTGAAGTCCAAACCTCAACTACCTAAGTTCACACATCCCTCTCAAGAGGAAAACTCAAATCATCTGGCAGACAACTATGAACTATCCAAGTTCACACATTAGAAACACATACAACAGAAGCCACACATATTAGAAACATATAAAATAGAAGCCATACATATTACTCATAACATTAGAGTAAATTAGGGTAAAGATGTTTTGTTTCAAAGAAAAACATGTCAAGGTTAGATTTTGTTAATCCTTTTTAAAGGTATCCGATTAATCAAGCATGTGAGCATAGTTTCAATCAATAAAATTGTGTATCCTTGCGAATCCGTTCTTTTCAAAAGCGGGTCCGTGAATATTATTGTTTTAATTGCTAGATGATTTCTTTAAATAGAAACTGAAACAAACAAACATAAAGATCGATACAAAGCGAATATTAACTTCCAAATCTATGTCTAGAGTTTGTTGGTTAATAGATGAAAAAAATAGATCAAGACATGGAAAATCTATGTCTAGAGTGATTCAAACCATAAATACAACATTGAACAAATATCGTCATCATTTATTGATCATAACCTTGTTCACATACAAAACATCAAAATAAATACATAAAAGTAAGATTAACTACCTCTAATATTTACACAAAAGTGTTTAGCTACCAATCACCATGGTAGCTTGATCAACATGTAAGAAAAGAATCTTTGTTAGGATTAAAGTCGAAGAATCGAGGATTGATGCTCCAAAGACTTAATTATCAATTCTCCAAGAGTTTCTAAGGTTTTTGACCTCGAAAACCCTTCTTCTCTTTCTCAAATGCTGAAGAGTGTGAAAAGGTACAAGTTGTTGAAAATATCTTCCAAGTGATATCGTTATAGACAAGGCGACTTAGTGCAGTAAGTGGCACCGCAATAAGTGCCTTCATAGGCGTGCTAAGCAGGATCAGAAGAACACAACTTATTTCCTAAGAAGTGCGTTAAGCGCGATAGGAGCTCACTTATGATGTTTTGAGACTTTTGCTACTCGATTTTCCATGAGCACGCTGGTCTCGCGCTGAAAAGCCTGCTTAGCGCGCTATCCCGACATAAAAACTTGAAAACTTGCTTTTCAGTCCTTCTTTCTTGCACCAATTGTTTCTATCATCAAAAATAGGCAAGAAGAACTATTCAAGAACATCAAAATGCTCAATATTCACAATATTTACACTAAAATAGAAAATTAACACAAATACATTTAAACTACTAGATTTTAGACTAAACTGACAAGAAAACCAATTGAAAGGGCCATAAAATCAAGTTAAAGTATGCACAATTTGGCCCTTAATAATTGCAACTCCTTCAAACTCAAAAAATATAAAGAGATCATATGTCAAGACATGTGGTCTGATATCACATCTGCTTCAACATAGTAACAATCTCATATATGTCCATTGCTCCCCCTGTTACATATAACCAATATTTCCCCTAAAGGCGAAAACCCAAATCTCCTGAAGTCCAAACCTCAACTACCTAAGTTCACACATCCCTCTCAAGAGGAAAACTCAAATCATCTGGCAGACAACTATGAACTATCCAAGTTCACACATTAGAAACACATACAACAGAAGCCACACATATTAGAAACATATAAAATAAAAGCCATACATATTACTCATAACATTAGAGTAAATTAGGGTAAAGATGTTTTGTTTCAAAGAAAAGCATGTCAAGGTTAGATTTTGTTAATCCTTTTTAAAGTTATCCGATTAATCAAGTATGTGAACATAGTTTCAATCAATAAAATCGTGTATCCTTGCGAATCCGTTCTTTTCAAAAGCGGGTCCGTGAATATTATTGTTTTAATTTCTAGATGATTTCTTTAAATAGAAACAGAAACAAACAAACATAAAGATCGATACAAAGCGAATATTAACTTCCAAATCTATGTCTAGAGTTTGTTGGTTAATAGATGAAAAAAATAGATCAAGACATGGAAAATCTATGTCTAGAGTGATTCAAACCATAAATACAACATTGAACAAATATCTTCATCATTTATTGATCATAACCTTGTTCACATACAAAACATCAAAATAAATACATAAAAGTAAGATTAACTACCTCTAATATTTACACAAAAGTGTTTAGCTACCAATCACCATGGTAGCTTGATCAACATGTAAGAAAAGAATCTTTGTTAGGATTAAAGTCGAAGAATCGAGGATTGATGCTCCAAAGACTTAATTATCAATTCTCCAAGAGTTTCTAAGGTTTTTGACCTCGAAAACCCTTTTTCTCTTTCTCAAATGCTGAAGAGTGTGAAAAGGTACAAGTTGTTGAAAATATCTTCCAAGTGATATCGTTATAGACAAGGCGACTTAGTGCAGTAAGTGGCACCGCAATAAGTGCCTTCATAGGCGTGCTAAGCAGGATCAGAAGAACACAACTTATTTCCTAGGAAGTGCGTTAAGCGCGATAGGAGCTCACTTATGATGTTTTGAGACCTTTGCTACTCGATTTTCCATGAGCACGCTGGTCTCGCACTGAAAAGCCTGCTTAGCGCGCTATCCCGACATAAAAACTTGAAAACTTGCTTTTCAGTCCTTCTTTCTTGCACCAATTGTTTCTATCATCAAAAATAGGCAAGAAGAACTATTCAAGAACATCAAAATGCTCAATATTCACAATATTTACACTAAAATCGAAAATTAACACAAATACATTTAAACTACTAGATTTTAGACTAAACTGACAAGAAAACCAATTGAAAGGGCCATAAAATTAAGTTAAAGTATGCACAATTTGGCCCTTAATAATTGCAACTCCTTCAAACTCAAAAAATATAAAGAGATCATATGTCAGGACATGTGGTCTGATATCACATCTGCTTCAACATAGTAACAATCTCATATATGTCCATTGCTCCCCCTGTTACATATAACCAATATTTCCCCTAAAGGCGAAACCCAAATCTCCTGAAGTCCAAACCTCAACTACCTAAGTTCACACATCCCTCTCAAGAGGAAAACTCAAATCATCTGGCAGACAACTATGAACTATCCAAGTTCACACATTAGAAACACATACAACAGAAGCCACACATATTAGAAACATATAAAATAGAAGCCATACATATTACTCATAACATTAGAGTAAATTAGGGTAAAGATGTTTTGTTTCAAAGAAAAACATGTCAAGGTTAGATTTTGTTAATCCTTTTTAAAGGTATCCGATTAATCAAGCATGTGAGCATAGTTTCAATCAATAAAATCGTGTATCCTTGCGAATCCGTTCTTTTCAAAAGCGGGTCCGTGAATATTATTGTTTTAATTGCTAGATGATTTCTTTAAATTGAAACTGAAACAAACAAACATAAAGATCGATACAAAGCGAATATTAACTTCCAAATCTATGTCTAGAGTTTGTTGGTTAATAGATGAAAAAAATAGATCAAGACATGGAAAATCTATGTCTAGAGTGATTCAAACCATAAATACAACATTGAACAAATATCTTCATCATTTATTAATCATAACATTGTTCACATACAAAACATCAAAATAAATACATAAAAGTAAGATTAACTACCTCTAATATTTACACAAAAGTGTTTAGCTACCAATCACCATGGTAGCTTGATCAACATGTAAGAAAAGAATCTTTGTTAGGATTAAAGTCGAAGAATCGAGGATTGATGCTCCAAAGACTTAATTATCAATTCTCCAAGAGTTTCTAAGGTTTTTGACCTCGAAAACCCTTTTTCTCTTTCTCAAATGCTGAAGAGTGTGAAAAGGTACAAGTTGTTGAAAATATCTTCCAAGTGATATCGTTATAGACAAGGCGACTTAGTGCAGTAAGTGGCACCACAATAAGTGCCTTCATAGGCGTGCTAAGCAGGATCAGAAGAACACAACTTATTTCCTAGGAAGTGCGTTAAGCGCGATAGGAGCTCACTTATGATGTTTTGAGACTTTTGCTACTCGATTTTCCATGAGCACGCTGGTCTCGCGCTGAAAAGCCTGCTTAGCGCGCTATCCCGACATAAAAACTTGAAAACTTGCTTTTCAGTCCTTCTTTCTTGCACCAATTGTTTCTATCATCAAAAATAGGCAAGAAGAACTATTCAAGAACATCAAAATGCTCAATATTCACAATATTTACACTAAAATAGAAAATTAACACAAATACATTTAAACTACTAGATTTTAGACTAAACTGACAAGAAAACCAATTGAAAGGGCCATAAAATCAAGTTAAAGTATGCACAATTTGGCCCTTAATAATTGCAACTCCTTCAAACTCAAAAAATATAAAGAGATCATATGTCAAGACATGTGGTCTGATATCACATCTGCTTCAACATAGTAACAATCTCATATATGTCCATTGCTCCCCCTGTTACATATAACCAATATTTCCCCTAAAGGCGAAAACCCAAATCTCCTGAAGTCCAAACCTCAACTACCTAAGTTCACACATCCCTCTCAAGAGGAAAACTCAAATCATCTGGCAGACAACTATGAACTATCCAAGTTCACACATTAGAAACACATACAACAGAAGCCACACATATTAGAAACATATAAAATAGAAGCCATACATATTACTCATAACATTAGAGTAAATTAGGGTAAAGATGTTTTGTTTCAAAGAAAAGCATGTCAAGGTTAGATTTTGTTAATCCTTTTTAAAGTTATCCGATTAATCAAGCATGTGAACATAGTTTCAATCAATAAAATCGTGTATCCTTGCGAATCTGTTCTTTTCAAAAGCGGGTCCGTGAATATTATTGTTTTAATTGCTAGATGATTTCTTTAAATAGCAAATAAAACAAACAAACATAAAGATCGATACAAAGCGAATATTAACTTCCAAATCTATGTCTAAAGTTTGTTGGTTAATAGATGAAAAAAATAGATCAAGACTTGGAAAATCTATGTATAGTGTGATTCAAACCATAAATACATCATTGAAGAAAATATCTTCATCATTTATTGATCATAACCTTGTTCACATACAAAACATCAAAATAAATACATAAAAGTAAGATTAACTACCTCTAATATTTACACAAGAGTGTTTAGCTACCAATCACCATGGTAGCTTGATCAACATGTAAGAAAAGAAGCTTTGTTAGGATTAAAGTCGAAGAATCGAGGATTGATGCTCCAAAGACTTAATTATCACTTCTCCAAGAGTTTCTAAGTTTTTTGACCTAGAAAACCCTTTTTCTCTTTCTCAAATGCTGAAAAGTGTGAAAAGGTACAAGTTGTTGAAAATATCTTTCAAGTGATATCGTTATAGACAAGGCGACTTAGTGCAGTAAGTGGCACCGCGATAAGTGCCCTCATAGGCGTGCTAAGCAGGATCAGAAGAACACAACTTATTTCCTAGGAATTGCGCTAAGCGCGATAGGAGCTCACTTATGAAGTTTTTAGACATTAGCTACTGGATTTTTCATGAGCACGCTGGTCTCGCGCTGAAAAGCCTGCTTAGCGCGCTATGCCGACATGAAAACTTGAAAACTTGTTTTTCAGTCCTTCTTTCTTGCACTAATTGTTTCTATCATCAAAAATAGGCAAGAAGAACTATTAAAAAACATCAAAATGCTCAATATTCACAATATTTACACTAAAATCGAAAATTAACATAAATACATTTAAACTACTAAATTTTAGACTAAACTGTCAAGAAAACTAATTGAAAGGGCCATAAAATCAAGTTAAAGTATGCACAATTTGGCCCTTAACAATTGCAACTCCTTCAAACTCAATAAATATAAAGAGATCATATGTCGGGACATGTGGTCTGACATCACATCTGCTTCAACATAGCAACAATCTCATATACGTCCATTGCTCCCCCTGTTACATATAACCAATATTTCCCCTAAAGGCGAAAACCCAAATCTCCTGAAGTCCAAACCTCAACTCCCTAAGTTCACACATCCCTCTCAAGAGGAAAACTCAAATCATCTGGCAGACAACTATGAACTATCCAAGTTCACACATTAGAAACACATACAACAGAAGCCACACATATTAGAAACATATAAAATAGAAGCCATACATATTACTCATAACATTAGAGTAAATTAGGGTAAAGATGTTTTGTTTCAAAGAAAAGCATGTCAAGGTTAGATTTTGTTAATCCTTTTTAAAGTTATCCGATTAATCAAGTATGTGAACATAGTTTCAATCAATAAAATCGTGTATCCTTGCGAATCCGTTCTTTTCAAAAGCGGGTCCGTGAATATTATTGTTTTAATTTCTAGATGATTTCTTTAAATAGAAACAGAAACAAACAAACATAAAGATCGATACAAAGCGAATATTAACTTCCAAATCTATGTCTAGAGTTTGTTGGTTAATAGATGAAAAAAATAGATCAAGACATGGAAAATCTATGTCTAGAGTGATTCAAACCATAAATACAACATTGAACAAATATCTTCATCATTTATTGATCATAACCTTGTTCACATACAAAACATCAAAATAAATACATAAAAGTAAGATTAACTACCTCTAATATTTACACAAAAGTGTTTAGCTACCAATCACCATGGTAGCTTGATCAACATTTAAGAAAAGAATCTTTGTTAGGATTAAAGTCGAAGAATCGAGGATTGATGCTCCAAAGACTTAATTATCAATTCTCCAAGAGTTTCTAAGGTTTTTGACCTCGAAAACCCTTTTTCTCTTTCTCAAATGCTGAAGAGTGTGAAAAGGTACAAGTTGTTGAAAATATCTTCCAAGTGATATCGTTATAGACAAGGCGACTTAGTGCAGTAAGTGGCACCGCAATAAGTGCCTTCATAGGCGTGCTAAGCAGGATCAGAAGAACACAACTTATTTCCTAGGAAGTGCGTTAAGCGCGATAGGAGCTCACTTATGATGTTTTGAGACTTTTGCTACTCGATTTTCCATGAGCACGCTGGTCTCGCGCTGAAAAGCCTGCTTAGCGCGCTATCCCGACATAAAAACTTGAAAACATGCTTTTCAGTCCTTCTTTCTTGCACCAATTGTTTCTATCATCAAAAATAGGCAAGAAGAACGATTCAAGAACATCAAAATGCTCAATATTCACAATATTTACACTAAAATCGAAAATTAACACAAATACATTTAAACTACTAGATTTTAGACTAAACTGACAAGAAAACCAATTGAAAGGGCCATAAAATTAAGTTAAAGTATGCACAATTTGGCCCTTAATAATTGCAACTCCTTCAAACTCAAAAAATATAAAGAGATCATATGTCAGGACATGTGGTCTGATATCACATCTGCTTCAACATAGTAACAATCTCATATATGTCCATTGCTCCCCCTGTTACATATAACCAATATTTCCCCTAAAGGCGAAACCCAAATCTCCTGAAGTCCAAACCTCAACTACCTAAGTTCACACATCCCTCTCAAGAGGAAAACTCAAATCATCTGGCAGACAACTATGAACTATCCAAGTTCACACATTAGAAACACATACAACAGAAGCCACACATATTAGAAACATATAAAATAGAAGCCATACATATTACTCATAACATTAGAGTAAATTAGGGTAAAGATGTTTTGTTTCAAAGAAAAACATGTCAAGGTTAGATTTTGTTAATCCTTTTTAAAGGTATCCGATTAATCAAGCATGTGAGCATAGTTTCAATCAATAAAATTGTGTATCCTTGCGAATCCGTTCTTTTCAAAAGCGGGTCCGTGAATATTATTGTTTTAATTGCTAGATGATTTCTTTAAATAGAAACTGAAACAAACAAACATAAAGATCGATACAAAGCGAATATTAACTTCCAAATCTATGTCTAGAGTTTGTTGGTTAATAGATGAAAAAAATAGATCAAGACATGGAAAATCTATGTCTAGAGTGATTCAAACCATAAATACAACATTGAACAAATATCGTCATCATTTATTGATCATAACCTTGTTCACATACAAAACATCAAAATAAATACATAAAAGTAAGATTAACTACCTCTAATATTTACACAAAAGTGTTTAGCTACCAATCACCATGGTAGCTTGATCAACATGTAAGAAAAGAATCTTTGTTAGGATTAAAGTCGAAGAATCGAGGATTGATGCTCCAAAGACTTAATTATCAATTCTCCAAGAGTTTCTAAGGTTTTTGACCTCGAAAACCCTTCTTCTCTTTCTCAAATGCTGAAGAGTGTGAAAAGGTACAAGTTGTTGAAAATATCTTCCAAGTGATATCGTTATAGACAAGGCGACTTAGTGCAGTAAGTGGCACCGCAATAAGTGCCTTCATAGGCGTGCTAAGCAGGATCAGAAGAACACAACTTATTTCCTAAGAAGTGCGTTAAGCGCGATAGGAGCTCACTTATGATGTTTTGAGACTTTTGCTACTCGATTTTCCATGAGCACGCTGGTCTCGCGCTGAAAAGCCTGCTTAGCGCGCTATCCCGACATAAAAACTTGAAAACTTGCTTTTCAGTCCTTCTTTCTTGCACCAATTGTTTCTATCATCAAAAATAGGCAAGAAGAACTATTCAAGAACATCAAAATGCTCAATATTCACAATATTTACACTAAAATAGAAAATTAACACAAATACATTTAAACTACTAGATTTTAGACTAAACTGACAAGAAAACCAATTGAAAGGGCCATAAAATCAAGTTAAAGTATGCACAATTTGGCCCTTAATAATTGCAACTCCTTCAAACTCAAAAAATATAAAGAGATCATATGTCAAGACATGTGGTCTGATATCACATCTGCTTCAACATAGTAACAATCTCATATATGTCCATTGCTCCCCCTGTTACATATAACCAATATTTCCCCTAAAGGCGAAAACCCAAATCTCCTGAAGTCCAAACCTCAACTACCTAAGTTCACACATCCCTCTCAAGAGGAAAACTCAAATCATCTGGCAGACAACTATGAACTATCCAAGTTCACACATTAGAAACACATACAACAGAAGCCACACATATTAGAAACATATAAAATAAAAGCCATACATATTACTCATAACATTAGAGTAAATTAGGGTAAAGATGTTTTGTTTCAAAGAAAAGCATGTCAAGGTTAGATTTTGTTAATCCTTTTTAAAGTTATCCGATTAATCAAGTATGTGAACATAGTTTCAATCAATAAAATCGTGTATCCTTGCGAATCCGTTCTTTTCAAAAGCGGGTCCGTGAATATTATTGTTTTAATTTCTAGATGATTTCTTTAAATAGAAACAGAAACAAACAAACATAAAGATCGATACAAAGCGAATATTAACTTCCAAATCTATGTCTAGAGTTTGTTGGTTAATAGATGAAAAAAATAGATCAAGACATGGAAAATCTATGTCTAGAGTGATTCAAACCATAAATACAACATTGAACAAATATCTTCATCATTTATTGATCATAACCTTGTTCACATACAAAACATCAAAATAAATACATAAAAGTAAGATTAACTACCTCTAATATTTACACAAAAGTGTTTAGCTACCAATCACCATGGTAGCTTGATCAACATGTAAGAAAAGAATCTTTGTTAGGATTAAAGTCGAAGAATCGAGGATTGATGCTCCAAAGACTTAATTATCAATTCTCCAAGAGTTTCTAAGGTTTTTGACCTCGAAAACCCTTTTTCTCTTTCTCAAATGCTGAAGAGTGTGAAAAGGTACAAGTTGTTGAAAATATCTTCCAAGTGATATCGTTATAGACAAGGCGACTTAGTGCAGTAAGTGGCACCGCAATAAGTGCCTTCATAGGCGTGCTAAGCAGGATCAGAAGAACACAACTTATTTCCTAGGAAGTGCGTTAAGCGCGATAGGAGCTCACTTATGATGTTTTGAGACCTTTGCTACTCGATTTTCCATGAGCACGCTGGTCTCGCACTGAAAAGCCTGCTTAGCGCGCTATCCCGACATAAAAACTTGAAAACTTGCTTTTCAGTCCTTCTTTCTTGCACCAATTGTTTCTATCATCAAAAATAGGCAAGAAGAACTATTCAAGAACATCAAAATGCTCAATATTCACAATATTTACACTAAAATCGAAAATTAACACAAATACATTTAAACTACTAGATTTTAGACTAAACTGACAAGAAAACCAATTGAAAGGGCCATAAAATTAAGTTAAAGTATGCACAATTTGGCCCTTAATAATTGCAACTCCTTCAAACTCAAAAAATATAAAGAGATCATATGTCAGGACATGTGGTCTGATATCACATCTGCTTCAACATAGTAACAATCTCATATATGTCCATTGCTCCCCCTGTTACATATAACCAATATTTCCCCTAAAGGCGAAACCCAAATCTCCTGAAGTCCAAACCTCAACTACCTAAGTTCACACATCCCTCTCAAGAGGAAAACTCAAATCATCTGGCAGACAACTATGAACTATCCAAGTTCACACATTAGAAACACATACAACAGAAGCCACACATATTAGAAACATATAAAATAGAAGCCATACATATTACTCATAACATTAGAGTAAATTAGGGTAAAGATGTTTTGTTTCAAAGAAAAACATGTCAAGGTTAGATTTTGTTAATCCTTTTTAAAGGTATCCGATTAATCAAGCATGTGAGCATAGTTTCAATCAATAAAATCGTGTATCCTTGCGAATCCGTTCTTTTCAAAAGCGGGTCCGTGAATATTATTGTTTTAATTGCTAGATGATTTCTTTAAATTGAAACTGAAACAAACAAACATAAAGATCGATACAAAGCGAATATTAACTTCCAAATCTATGTCTAGAGTTTGTTGGTTAATAGATGAAAAAAATAGATCAAGACATGGAAAATCTATGTCTAGAGTGATTCAAACCATAAATACAACATTGAACAAATATCTTCATCATTTATTAATCATAACATTGTTCACATACAAAACATCAAAATAAATACATAAAAGTAAGATTAACTACCTCTAATATTTACACAAAAGTGTTTAGCTACCAATCACCATGGTAGCTTGATCAACATGTAAGAAAAGAATCTTTGTTAGGATTAAAGTCGAAGAATCGAGGATTGATGCTCCAAAGACTTAATTATCAATTCTCCAAGAGTTTCTAAGGTTTTTGACCTCGAAAACCCTTTTTCTCTTTCTCAAATGCTGAAGAGTGTGAAAAGGTACAAGTTGTTGAAAATATCTTCCAAGTGATATCGTTATAGACAAGGCGACTTAGTGCAGTAAGTGGCACCACAATAAGTGCCTTCATAGGCGTGCTAAGCAGGATCAGAAGAACACAACTTATTTCCTAGGAAGTGCGTTAAGCGCGATAGGAGCTCACTTATGATGTTTTGAGACTTTTGCTACTCGATTTTCCATGAGCACGCTGGTCTCGCGCTGAAAAGCCTGCTTAGCGCGCTATCCCGACATAAAAACTTGAAAACTTGCTTTTCAGTCCTTCTTTCTTGCACCAATTGTTTCTATCATCAAAAATAGGCAAGAAGAACTATTCAAGAACATCAAAATGCTCAATATTCACAATATTTACACTAAAATAGAAAATTAACACAAATACATTTAAACTACTAGATTTTAGACTAAACTGACAAGAAAACCAATTGAAAGGGCCATAAAATCAAGTTAAAGTATGCACAATTTGGCCCTTAATAATTGCAACTCCTTCAAACTCAAAAAATATAAAGAGATCATATGTCAAGACATGTGGTCTGATATCACATCTGCTTCAACATAGTAACAATCTCATATATGTCCATTGCTCCCCCTGTTACATATAACCAATATTTCCCCTAAAGGCGAAAACCCAAATCTCCTGAAGTCCAAACCTCAACTACCTAAGTTCACACATCCCTCTCAAGAGGAAAACTCAAATCATCTGGCAGACAACTATGAACTATCCAAGTTCACACATTAGAAACACATACAACAGAAGCCACACATATTAGAAACATATAAAATAAAAGCCATACATATTACTCATAACATTAGAGTAAATTAGGGTAAAGATGTTTTGTTTCAAAGAAAAGCATGTCAAGGTTAGATTTTGTTAATCCTTTTTAAAGTTATCCGATTAATCAAGTATGTGAACATAGTTTCAATCAATAAAATCGTGTATCCTTGCGAATCAGTTCATTTCTATAGCGGGTCTGTGAATATTATTGTTTTAATTGCTAGATGATTTCTTTAAATAGCCAATGAAACAAACAAACATAAAGATCGATACAATGCGAATATTAACTTCCAAATCTATGTCTAGAGTTTGTTGGTTAATAGATGAAAAAAATAGATCAAGACTTGGAAAATCTATGTGTAGAGTGATTCAAACCATAAATACAACATTGAACAAATATCTTCATCATTTATTGATCATAACCTTGTTCACATACAAAACATCAAAATAAATACATAAAAGTAAGATTAACTACCTCTAATATTTACACAAAAGTGTTTAGCTACCAATCACCATGGTAGCTTGATCAACATGTAAGAAAAGAATCTTTGTTAGGATTAAAGTTGAAGAATCGAGGATTGATGCTCCAAAGACTTAATTATCACTTCTCCAAGAGTTTCTATGGTTTTTGACCTCGAAAACCCTTTTTCTCTTTCTCAAATGCTGAAGAGTGTGAAAAGGTACAAGTTGTTGAAAATATCTTCCATTGATATTGTTATAGACAAGGCGACTTAGTGCAGTAAGTGGAACCGCAATAAGTGCCCTCATAGGGAAGCTAAGCAGGATCAGAAGAACACAACTTATTTCCTAGGAAGTGCGTTAACCGCTATAGGAGCTCACTTATGAAGTTTTGAGACTTTAGCTACTAGATTTTCCATGAGCACGCTGGTCTCGCACTGAAAAGCCTGCTTAGCGCGCTATCCCGACATAAAAACTTGAAAACTTGCTTTTCAGTCCTTCTTTCTTGCACCAATTGTTTCTATCATCAAATATAGGCAAGAAGAACTATTAAAAAACATCAAAATGCTTAATATTCACAATATTTACACTAAAATCGAAAATTAACACAAATACATTTAAACTACTAGATTTTAGACTAAACTGACAAGAAAACCAATTGAAAGGGCCATAAAATCATGTTAAAGTATGCACAATTTGGCCCTTAACAATTGCAACTCCTTCAAACTCAAAAAATATAAAGAGATCATATGTCAGGACATCTGGTCTGACATCACATCTGCTTCAACATAACAACAATCTCATATATGTCCATTGCTCCCCCTGTTACATATAACCAATATTTCCCCTAAAGGCGAAAACCCAAATCTCCTGAAGTCCAAACCTCAACTACCTAAGTCCACACATCCCTCTCAAGAGGAAAACTCAAATCATCTAGCAAACAACTATGAACTATCCAAGTTCACACATTAGAAACACATACAACAGAAGCCACACATATTAGAAACATATAAAATAGAAGCCATACATATTACTCATAACATTAGAGTAAATTAGGGTAAAGATGTTTTGTTTCAAAGAAAAGCATGTCAAGATTAGATTTTGTTAATCCTTTTTAAAGGTATTCGATTAATCAAGCATGTGAACTTAGTTTCAATCAATAAAATCGTGTATCCTTGCGAATCAGTTCATTTCTATAGCGGGTCTGTGAATATTATTGTTTTAATTGCTAGATGATTTCTTTAAATAGCCAATGAAACAAACAAACATAAAGATCGATACAATGCGAATATTAACTTCCAAATCTATGTCTAGAGTTTGTTGGTTAATAGATGAAAAAAATAGATCAAGACTTGGAAAATCTATGTCTAGAGTGATTCAAACCATAAATACAACATTGAACAAATATCTTCATCATTTATTGATCATAACCATGTTCACATACAAAACATCAAAATAAATACATAAAAGTAAGATTAACTACCTCTAATATTTACACAAAAGTGTTTAGCTACCAATCACCATGGTAGCTTGATCAACATGTAAGAAAAGAATCTTTGTTAGGATTAAAGTCGAAGAATCGAGGATTGATGCTCCAAAGACTTAATTATCAATTCTCCAAGAGTTTCTAAGGTTTTTGACCTCGAAAACCCTTTTTCTCTTTCTCAAATGCTGAAGAGTGTGAAAAGGTACAAGTTGTTGAAAATATGTTCCAAGTGATATCGTTATAGACAAGGGGACTTAGTGCAGTAAGTGGCACCACAATAAGTGCCTTCATAGGCGTGCTAAGCAGGATCAGAAGAACACAACTTATTTCCTAGGAAGTGCGTTAAGCGCGATAGGAGCTCACTTATGATGTTTTGAGACTTTTGCTACCAGATTTTCCATGAGCACGCTGGTCTCGCGCTGAAAAGCCTGCTTAGCGCGCTACCCGACATAAAAACTTGAAAACTTGCTTTTCAGTCCTTCTTTCTTGCACCAATTGTTTCTATCATCAAATATAGGCAAGAAGAACTATTAAAAAACATCAAAATGCTTAATATTCACAATATTTACACTAAAATCGAAAATTAACACAAATACATTTAAACTACTAGATTTTAGACTAAACTGACAAGAAAACCAATTGAAAGGGCCATAAAATCATGTTAAAGTATGCACAATTTGGCCCTTAATAATTGCAACTCCTTCAAACTCAAAAAATATAAAGAGATCATATGTCAGGACATCTGGTCTGACATCACATCTGCTTCAACATAACAACAATCTCATATATGTCCATTGCTCCCCCTGTTACATATAACCAATATTTCCCCTAAAGGCGAAAACCCAAATCTCCTGAAGTCCAAACCTCAACTACCTAAGTCCACACATCCCTCTCAAGAGGAAAACTCAAATCATCTAGCAAACAACTATGAACTATCCAAGTTCACACATTAGAAACACATACAACAGAAGCCACACATATTAGAAACATATAAAATAGAAGCCATACATATTACTCATAACATTAGGGTAAATTAGGGTAAAGATGTTTTGTTTCAAAGAAAAGCATGTCAAGATTAGATTTTGTTAATCCTTTTTAAAGGTATCCGATTAATCAAGCATGTGAACTTAGTTTCAATCAATAAAATCGTGTATCCTTGCGAATCAGTTCATTTCTATAGCGGGTCTGTGAATATTATTGTTTTAATTGCTAGATGATTTCTTTAAATAGCCAATGAAACAAACAAACATAAAGATCGATACAATGCGAATATTAACTTCCAAATCTATGTCTAGAGTTTGTTGGTTAATAGATGAAAAAAATAGATCAAGACTTGGAAAATCTATGTCTAGAGTGATTCAAACCATAAATACAACATTGAACAAATATCTTCATCATTTATTGATCATAACCTTGTTCACATACAAAACATCAAAATAAATACATAAAAGTAAGATTAACTACCTCTAATATTTACACAAAAGTGTTTAGCTACCAATCACCATGGTAGCTTGATCAACATGTAAGAAAAGAATCTTTGTTAGGATTAAAGTCAAAGAATCGAGGATTGATGCTCCAAAGACTTAATTATCAATTCTCCAAGAGTTTCTAAGGTTTTTGACCTCGAAAACCCTTTTTCTCTTTCTCAAATGCTGAAGAGTGTGAAAAGGTACAAGTTGTTGAAAATATCTTCCAAGTGATATCGTTATAGACAAGGGGACTTAGTGCAGTAAGTGGCACCACAATAAGTGCCTTCATAGGCGTGCTAAGCAGGATCAGAAGAACACAACTTATTTCCTAGGAAGTGCGTTAAGCGCGATAGGAGCTCACTTATGATGTTTTGAGACTTTTGCTACCAGATTTTCCATGAGCACACTGGTCTCGCGCTGAAAAGCCTGCTTAGCGCGCTACCCGACATAAAAACTTGAAAACTTGCTTTTCAGTCCTTCTTTCTTGCACCAATTGTTTCTATCATCAAATATAGGCAAGAAGAACTATTAAAAAACATCAAAATGCTTAATATTCACAATATTTACACTAAAATCGAAAATTAACACAAATACATTTAAACTACTAGATTTTAGACTAAACTGACAAGAAAACCAATTGAAAGGGCCATAAAATCATGTTAAAGTATGCACAATTTGGCCCTTAATAATTGCAACTCCTTCAAACTCAAAAAATATAAAAAGATCATATGTCAGGACATCTGGTCTGACATCACATCTGCTTCAACATAACAACAATCTCATATATGTCCATTGCTCCCCCTGTTACATATAACCAATATTTCCCCTAAAGGCGAAAACCCAAATCTCCTGAAGTCCAAACCTCAACTACCTAAGTCCACACATCCCTCTCAAGAGGAAAACTCAAATCATCTAGCAAACAACTATGAACTATCCAAGTTCACACATTAGAAACACATACAACAGAAGCCACACATATTAGAAACATATAAAATAGAAGCCATACATATTACTCATAACATTAGAGTAAATTAGGGTGAAGATGTTTTGTTTCAAAGAAAAGCATGTCAAGATTAAATTTTGTTAATCCTTTTTAAAGGTATCCGATTAATCAAGCATGTGAACTTAGTTTCAATCAGTAAAATCGTGTATCCTTGCGAATCAGTTCATTTCTATAGCGGGTCTGTGAATATTATTGTTTTAATTGCTAGATGATTTCTTTAAATAGCCAATGAAACAAACAAACATAAAGATCGATACAATGCGAATATTAACTTCCAAATCTATGTCTAGAGTTTGTTGGTTAATAGATGAAAAAAATAGATCAAGACTTGGAAAATCTATGTCTAGAGTGATTCAAACCATAAATACAACATTGAACAAATATCTTCATCATTTATTGATCATAACCTTGTTCACATACAAAACATCAAAATAAATACATAAAAGTAAGATTAACTACCTCTAATATTTACACAAAAGTGTTTAGCTACCAATCACCATGGTAGCTTGATCAACATGTAAGAAAAGAATCTTTGTTAGGATTAAAGTTGAAGAATCGAGGATTGATGCTCCAAAGACTTAATTATCACTTCTCCAAGAGTTTCTATGGTTTTTGACCTCGAAAACCCTTTTTCTCTTTCTCAAATGCTGAAGAGTGTGAAAAGGTACAAGTTGTTGAAAATATCTTCCAGTGATATTGTTATAGACAAGGCGACTTAGTGCAGTAAGTGGAACCGCAATAAGTGCCCTCATAGGGAAGCTAAGCAGGATCAGAAGAACACAACTTATTTCCTAGGAAGTGCGTTAACCGCTATAGGAGCTCACTTATGAAGTTTTGAGACTTTAGCTACTAGATTTTCCATGAGCACGCTGGTCTCGCACTGAAAAGCCTGCTTAGCGCGCTATCCCGACATAAAAACTTGAAAACTTGCTTTTCAGTCCTTCTTTCTTGCACCAATTGTTTCTATCATCAAATATAGGCAAGAAGAACTATTAAAAAACATCAAAATGCTTAATATTCACAATATTTACACTAAAATCGAAAATTAACACAAATACATTTAAACTACTAGATTTTAGACTAAACTGACAAGAAAACCAATTGAAAGGGCCATAAAATCATGTTAAAGTATGCACAATTTGGCCCTTAATAATTGCAACTCCTTCAAACTAAAAAAATATAAAGAGATCATATGTCAGGACATCTGGTCTGACATCACATCTGCTTCAACATAACAACAATCTCATATATGTCCATTGCTCCCCCTGTTACATATAACCAATATTTCCCCTAAAGGCGAAAACCCAAATCTCCTGAAGTCCAAACCTCAACTACCTAAGTCCACACATCCCTCTCAAGAGGAAAACTCAAATCATCTAGCAAACAACTATGAACTATCCAAGTTCACACATTAGAAACACATACAACAGAAGCCACACATATTAGAAACATATAAAATAGAAGCCATACATATTACTCATAACATTAGGGTAAATTAGGGTAAAGATGTTTTGTTTCAAAGAAAAGCATGTCAAGATTAGATTTTGTTAATCCTTTTTAAAGGTATCCGATTAATCAAGCATGTGAACTTAGTTTCAATCAATAAAATCGTGTATCCTTGCGAATCAGTTCATTTCTATAGCGGGTCTGTGAATATTATTGTTTTAATTGCTAGATGATTTCTTTAAATAGCCAATGAAACAAACAAACATAAAGATCGATACAATGCGAATATTAACTTCCAAATCTATGTCTAGAGTTTGTTGGTTAATAGATGAAAAAAATAGATCAAGACTTGGAAAATCTATGTCTAGAGTGATTCAAACCATAAATACAACATTGACCAAATATCTTCATCATTTATTGATCATAACCTTGTTCACATACAAAACATCAAAATAAATACATAAAAGTAAGATTAACTACCTCTAATATTTACACAAAAGTGTTTAGCTACCAATCACCATGGTAGCTTCATCAACATGTAAGAAAAGAATCTTTGTTAGGATTAAAGTTGAAGAATCGAGGATTGATGCTCCAAAGACTTAATTATCACTTCTCCAAGAGTTTCTATGGTTTTTGACCTAGAAAACCCTTTTTCTCTTTCTCAAATGCTGAAAAGTGTGAAAAGGTACAAGTTGTTGAAAATATCTTTCAAGTGATATCGTTATAGACAAGGCGACTTAGTGCAGTAAGTGACAACGCGATAAGTGCCCTCATAGGCGTGCTAAGCAGGATCAGAAGAACACAACTTATTTTCTTAGGAATTGCGCTAAGCGCGATAGGAGCTCACTTATGAAGTTTTTAGACATTAGCTACTGGATTTTTCAAGAGCATGTTGGTCTCGCGCTGAAAAGCTCGCTTAGCGCGCTATGCCGACATGAAAATTTGAATAGTTGCTTTTCAGTCCTTCTTTCTTGCACCAATTCTTTCTATCATCAAAAAGAGGCAAGAAGAACTATTAAAGAACATCAAAATGCTCAATATTAACAATATTTACACTAAAATCGAAAATTAACATAAATACATTTAAACTACTAGATTTTAGACTAAACTGTGAAGAAAACCAATTGAAAGGGCCATAAAATCAAGTTAAACTATGCATAATTTGGCCCTTAACAATTGCAACTCCTTCAAACTCAAAAAATATAAAGAGATCATATGTTAGGACATGTGGTCTGACATCACGTCTGCTTCAACATAGCAACAATCTCATATATGTCCATTGCTCCCCCTATCACATATAACCAACATTTCCCCTAAAGGCGAAAACCCAAATCTTCTGAAGGCCAAACCTCAACTACCTAAGTTCACACATCCCTCCCAAAAGGAAAACCCAAATCATCTGGCAGACAACTATGAACTATCCAAGTTCCCACATTAGAAACACATACAACAGAAGCCACACATAATAGAAACATTTAAAATAGAAGCCATACATATTACTCATAACATTAGAGTAAATTAGGGTAAAGAAGTTTTGTTTCAAAGAAAAGCATGTCAAGATTAGATTTTGTTAATCATTTTTAAACGTATCTGATTAATCAAGCATGCGAACTTAGTTTCAATCAATCAAATCGTGTATCCTTGCGAATCTGTTCATTTCTAAAGCGGGTCCGTGAATAATATTGTTTTAATTGCTAGATGATTTCTTTAAATAGTAACTGAAACAAACAAACATAAAGATCCATACAAAGCGAATATTAACTTCCAAATCTATGTCTAGAGTTTGTTGGTTAATAGATGAAAAAAATAGATCAAGACTTGGAAAATCTATGTCTAGAGTGATTCGAACCATAAATACATTGATGAAGCAAATATCGTCATCATTTATTGATCATCACGTTGTTCACATACAAAAGATGAAAATAAATACATAAAAGTAAGATTAACTACCTCTAATCTTTACACAAAAGTGTATAGCTACCCATCACCATGGTAGCTTGATCAACATGTAAGAAAAGAAGCTTTGTTAGGATTAAGTCGAAGAATCGAGGATTGATGCTCCAAAGACTTAATTATCACTTCTCCAAGAGTTTCTATGGTTTTGGACCTAGAAAACCCTTTTTCTCTTTCTCAAATACTGAAAAGTGTGAAAGGTACAAGTTTTTGAAAATATCTTCCAAGTGATATATTTATAGACAAGGCCACTTAGTGCAGTAAGTCGCACCGCGATAAGTTCCTTTATAGGCGTGCTAAGCAGGATGAGAAGAACACAACTTATTTCCTAGGAAGTGTGCTAAGCGCGATAGGAGCTCACTTATGAAGTTTTCAGACTTTAGCTACTGGATTTTTCACGAGCACGCTGGTCTCGCGCTGAAAAGCTCGCTTAGCGCGCTATGCCGACATGAAAACTTGAGAAGTTGCTTTTCAGTCCTTCTTTCTTGCACCAATTGTTTCTATCATCAAAAAGAGGCAAGAACTATTAAAGAACCTCAAAATGCTCAATATTCACAATATATACACTAAAATCGAAAATTAACATAAATACATTTAAACTACTATATTTTAGACTAAACTGTCAAGAAAACCAATTGAAAGGGCCATAAAATCAAGTTAAAGTATGCACAATTTGGCCCTTAACAATTGCAACTCCTTCAAACTCAAAAAATATAAAGAGATCATATGTCAGGACATGTGGTCTGACATCACATCTGCTTCAACATAGCAACAATCTCATATATGTCCATTGCTCCCCCTATCACATAAAACCAACATTTCCCCTAAAGGCGAAAACCCAAATCTTCTGAAGGCCAAACCTCAACTACCTAAGTTCACACATCCCTCCCAAGAGGAAAACCCAAATCGTCTGGCAGACAACTATGAACTATCCAAGTTCACACATTAGAAACACATACAACAGAAGCCACACATATTAGAAACATTTAAAATAGAAGCCATACATATTACTCATAACATTAGAGTAAATTAGGGTAAAGAAGTTTTGTTTCAAAGAAAAGAATGTCAAGATTAGATTTTGTTAATCCTTTTTAAACGTATCTGATTAATCAAGCATGCGAACTTAGTTTCAATCAATCAAATCGTGTATCCTTGCGAATCCGTTCATTTCTAAAGCGGGTCCGTGAATATTATTGTTTTAATTGCTAGATGATTTCTTTAAATAGTAACTGAAACAAACAAACATAAAGATCGATACAAAACGAATATTAACTTCCAAATCTATGTCTAGAGTTTGTTGGTTAATAGATGAAAAAAATAGATCAAGACTTGGAAAATCTATGTCTAGAGTGATTCGAACCATAAATACATTGATAAAGCAAATATCTTCATCATTTATTGATCATCACCTTGTTCACATACAAAAGATGAAAATAAATACATAAAAGTAAGATTAACTACCTCTAATCTTTACACAAAAGTGTATAGCTACCCATCACCATGGTAGCTTGATCAACATGTAAGAAAAGAAGATTTGTTAGGATTAAAGTCGAAGAATCGAGGATTGATGCTCCAAAGACTTAATTATCACTTCTCCAAGAGGTTCTATGGTTTTGGACCTAGAAAACCCTTTTTCTCTTTCTCAAATGCTGAAAAGTGTGAAAGGTACAAGTTGTTGAAAATATCTTCCAAGTGATATATTTATAGACAAGGCCAGTTAGTGCAGTAAGTGGCACCGCGATAAGTTCCCTTATAGGCGTGCTAAGCAGGATGAGAAGAACACAACTTATTTCCTAGGAAGTGTGCTAAGCGCGATAAGAGCTCGCTTATGAAGTTTTCAGACTTTAGCTACTGGATTTTTCACGAGCACGCTGGTCTCGCGCTGAAAAGCTCGCTTAGCGCGCTATGCCGACATGAAAACTTGAGAAGTTGCTTTTCAGTCCTTCTTTCTTGCACCAATTGTTTCTATCATCAAAAAGAGGCAAGAACTATTAAAGAACCTCAAAATGCTCAATATTCACAATATATACACTAAAATAGAAAATTAACATAAATACATTTAAACTACTATATTTTAGACTAAACTGTCAAGAAAACCAATTGAAAGGGCCATAAAATCAAGTTAAAGTATGCACAATTTGGCCCTTAACAATTGCAACTCCTTCAAACTCAAAAAATATAAAGAGATCATATGTCAGGACATGTGGTCTGACATCACATCTGCTTCAACATAGCAACAATCTCATATATGTCCATTGCTCCCCCTATCACATAAAACCAACATTTCCCCTAAAGGCGAAAACCCAAATCTTCTGAAGGCCAAACCTCAACTACCTAAGTTCACACATCCCTCCCAAGAGGAAAACCCAAATCGTCTGGCAGACAACTATGAACTATCCAAGTTCACACATTAGAAACACATACAACAGAAGCCACACATATTAGAAACATTTAAAATAGAAGCCATACATATTACTCATAACATTAGAGTAAATTAGGGTAAAGAAGTTTTGTTTCAAAGAAAAGAATGTCAAGATTAGATTTTGTTAATCCTTTTTAAACGTATCTGATTAATCAAGCATGCGAACTTAGTTTCAATCAATCAAATCGTGTATCCTTGCGAATCCGTTCATTTCTAAAGCGGGTCCGTGAATATTATTGTTTTAATTGCTAGATGATTTCTTTAAATAGTAACTGAAACAAACAAACATAAAGATCGATACAAAACGAATATTAACTTCCAAATCTATGTCTAGAGTTTGTTGGTTAATAGATGAAAAAAATAGATCAAGACTTGGAAAATCTATGTCTAGAGTGATTCGAACCATAAATACATTGATAAAGCAAATATCTTCATCATTTATTGATCATCACCTTGTTCACATACAAAAGATGAAAATAAATACATAAAAGTAAGATTAACTACCTCTAATCTTTACACAAAAGTGTATAGCTACCCATCACCATGGTAGCTTGATCAACATGTAAGAAAAGAAGATTTGTTAGGATTAAAGTCGAAGAATCGAGGATTGATGCTCCAAAGACTTAATTATCACTTCTCCAAGAGTTTCTATGGTTTTAGACCTAGAAAACCCTTTTTCTCTTTCTCAAATGATGAAAAGTGTGAAAGGTACAAGTTGTTGAAAATATCTTCCAAGTGATATATTTATAGACAAGGCCACTTAGTGCAGTAAGTGGCACCGTGATAAGTTCCCTCATAGGCGTGCTAAGCAGGATGAGAAGAACACAACTTATTTCCTAGGAAGTGCGCTAAGCGCGATAGGAGCTCGCTTATGAAGTTTTGAGACTTTAGCTACTGGATTTTTCACGAGCACGCTGGTCTCGTGCTGAAAAGCTCGCTTAGCGCGCTATGCCGACATGAAAACTTGAAAACTTGCTTTTCAGTCCTTCTTTCTTGCACCAATTGTTTCTATCATCAAAAAGAGGCAAGAAGAACTATTAAAGAACATAAAAATGCTCAATATTCACAATATTTTCACTAAAATCGAAAATTAACTTAAATACATTTAGACTACTAGATTTTAGACTAAACTATCAAGAAAACCAATTGAAAGGGCCATAAAATCAAGTTAAAGTATGCACAATTTGGCCCTTAACAATTGCAACTCCTTCAAACTCAAAAAATATAAAGAGATCATATGTCAGGACATGTGGTCTGACATCACATCTGCTTCAACATAGCAACAATCTCATATATGTCCATTGCTCCCCCTATCACATATAACCAACATTTCCCCTAAAGGCGAAAACCCAAATCTTCTGAAGGCCAAACCTCAACTACCTAAGTTCACACATCCCTCCCAAGAGGAAAACCCAAATCGTCTGGCAGACAACTATGAACTATCCAAGTTCACACATTAAAAATACATACAACAGAAGCCACACATATTAGAAACATTTAAAATAGAAGCCATACATATTACTCATAACATTAGAGTAAATTAGGGTAAAGAAGTTTTGTTTCAAAGAAAAGCATGTCAAGATTAGATTTTGTTAATCCTTTTTAAACGTATCTGATTAATCAAGCATGCGAACTTAGTTTCAATCAATAAAATCGTGTATCCTTGCGAATCAGTTCATTTCTAAAGCGGGTCCGTGAATATTATTGCTTTAATTGCTACATGATTTCTTTAAATAGCAACTGAAACAAACAAACATAAAGATCGATACAAAGCGAATATAAACTTCCAAATCTATGTCTAGAGTTTATTGGTTAATAGATGAAAAAATAAGATCAAGACTTGGAAAATCTATGTCTAGAGTGATTCACACCATAAATACATCATTGAAGCAAATATCTTCATCATTTATTGATCATCACCTTGTTCACAGACAAAAGATCAAAATAAAAACATAAAAGTAAGATTAACTCCCTCTAATCTTTACACAAAAGTGTTTAGCTACCCATCACCATGGTAGCTTGATCAACATGTAAGAAAAGAAGCTTTGTTAGGATTAAAGTCGAAGAATCGAGGATTGATGCTCCAAAGACTTAATTATCACTTCTCCAAGAGTTTCTATGGTTTTGGACCTAGAAAACCCTTTTTCTCTTTCTCAAATGCTGAAAAGTGTGAAAGGTACAAGTTGTTGAAAATATCTTCCAAGTGATATATTTATAGACAAGGCCAGTTAGTGCAGTAAGTGGCATCGCGATAAGTTCCCTCATAGGCGTGCTAAGAAGGATGAGAATAACACAACTTATTTCGTAGGAAGTGCGCTAAGCGTGATAGGAGCTCGCTTATGAAGTTTTGAGACTTTAGGTACTGGATTTTTCACGAGCACGCTGGTCTCGCGCTGAAAAGCTTGCTTAGCGCGCTAGGCCGACATGAAAACTTGAAAAGTTGCTTTTCAGTCCTTCTTTCTTGCACCAATTGTTTCTATCATCAAAAAGAGGCAAGAAGAACTATTAAAGAACATCAAAATGCTCAACATTCAAAGTATATAGACTAAAATCGAAAATTAATATAAATACATTTAAACTACTAGATTTTAGACTAAACTGTCAAGAAAACCAATTGAAAGGGCCAGAAAATCAAGTTAAAGTATGCACAATTTGGCCCTTAACAATTGCAACTCCGTCAAACTCAAAAAATATAAAGAGATCATATGTCAGGACATGTGGTCTGACATCACATCTGCTTCAACATAGCAACAATCTCATATATGTCCATTGCTCCCCCTATCACATAAAACCAACATTTCCCCTAAAGGCGAAAACCCAAATCTTCTGAAGGCCAAACCTCAACTACATAAGTTCACACATCCCTCTCAAGAGGAAAACCCAAATCATCTGGCAGACAACTATGAACTATCCAAGTTCACACATTAGAAACACATACAACAGAAGCCACACATATTAGAAACATTTAACATAGAAGCCATACATATTACTCATAACATTAGAGTAAATTAGGGTAAAGAAGTTTTGTTTCAAATAAAAGCATGTCAAGATTAGATTTTGTTAATCCTTTTTAAACGTATTTGATTAATCAAGCATGCGAACTTAGTTTCAATCAATAAAATCGTGTATCCTTGCGAATCCGTTCATTCCTAAAGCGGCTCCGTGAATATTATTGCTTTAATTGCTACATGATTTCTTTAAATAGCAACTGAAACAAACAAACATAAAGATCGATACAAAGCAAATATAAACTTCCAAATATATCTCTAGAGTTTGTTGGTTAATAGATGAAAAAATAAGATCAAGACTTGGAAAATCTATGTCTAGAGTGATTCACACCATAAATACATCATTGAAGCAAATATCTTCATCATTTATTGATCATCACCTTGTTCACATACAAAAGATCAAAATAAAAACATAAAAGTAAGATTAACTCCCTCTAATCTTTACACAAAAGTGTTTAGCTACCCATCACCATGGTAGCTTGATCAACATGTAAGAAAAGAAGCTTTGTTAGGATTAAAGTCGAAGAATCGAGGATTGATGCTCCAAAGACTTAATTATCACTTCTCCAAGAGTTTCTATGGTTTTGGACCTAGAAAACCCTTTTTCTCTTTCTCAAATGCTGAAAAGTGTGAAAGGTACAAGTTGTTGAAAATATCTTCCAAGTGATATATTTATAGACAAGGCCAGTTAGTGCAGTAAGTGGCACCGCGATAAGTTCCCTCATAGGCGTGCTAAGAAGGATGAGAATAACACAACTTATTTCGTAGGAAGTGCGCTAAGCGTGATAGGAGCTCGCTTATGAAGTTTTGAGACTTTAGCTACTGGATTTTTCACGAGCACGCTGGTCTCGCGCTGAAAAGCTTGCTTAGCGCGCTAGGCCGACATGAAAACTTGAAAAGTTGCTTTTCAGTCCTTCTTTCTTGCACCAATTGTTTCTATCATCAAAAAGAGGCAAGAAGAACTATTAAAGAACATCAAAATGCTCAACATTCACAGTATATAGACTAAAATCGAAAATTAATATAAATACATTTAAACTACTAGATTTTAGACTAAACTGTCAAGAAAACCAATTGAAAGGGCCAGAAAATCAAGTTAAAGTATGCACAATTTGGCCCTTAACAATTGCAACTCCTTCAAACTCAAAAAATATAAAGAGATCATATGTCAGGACATGTGGTCTGACATCACATCTGCTTCAACATAGCAACAATCTCATATATGTCCATTGCTCCCCCTATCACATAAAACCAACATTTCCCCTAAAGGCGAAAACCCAAATCTTCTGAAGGCCAAACCTCAACTACATAAGTTCACACATCCCTCTCAAGAGGAAAACCCAAATCATCTGGCAGACAACTATGAACTATCCAAGTTCACACATTAGAAACACATACAACAGAAGCCACACATATTAGAAACATTTAACATAGAAGCCATACATATTACTCATAACATTAGAGTAAATTAGGGTAAAGAAGTTTTGTTTCAAAGAAAAGCATGTCAAGATTAGATTTTGTTAATCCTTTTTAAACGTATTTGATTAATCAAGCATGCAAACTTAGTTTCAATCAATAAAATCGTGTATCCTTGCGAATCCGTTCATTCCTAAAGCGGCTCCGTGAATATTATTGCTTTAATTGCTACATGATTTCTTTAAATAGCAACTGAAACAAACAAACATAAAGATCGATACAAAGCAAATATAAACTTCCAAATATATCTCTAGAGTTTGTTGGTTAATAGATGAAAAAATAAGATCAAGACTTGGAAAATCTATGTCTAGAGTGATTCACACCATAAATACATCATTGAAGCAAATATCTTCATCATTTATTGATCATCACCTTGTTCACATACAAAAGATCAAAATAAAAACATAAAAGTAAGATTAACTCCCTCTAATCTTTACACAAAAGTGTTTAGCTACCCATCACCATGGTAGCTTGATCAACATGTAAGAAAAGAAGCTTTGTTAGGATTAAAGTCGAAGAATCGAGGATTGATGCTCCAAAGACTTAATTATCACTTCTCCAAGAGTTTCTATGGTTTTGGACCTAGAAAACCCTTTTTCTCTTTCTCAAATGCTGAAAAGTGTGAAAGGTACAAGTTGTTGAAAATATCTTCCAAGTGATATATTTATAGACAAGGCCAGTTAGTGCAGTAAGTGGCACCGCGATAAGTTCCCTCATAGGCGTGCTAAGAAGGATGAGAATAACACAACTTATTTCGTAGGAAGTGCGCTAAGCGTGATAGGAGCTCGCTTATGAAGTTTTGAGACTTTAGCTACTGGATTTTTCACGAGCACGCTGGTCTCGCGCTGAAAAGCTTGCTTAGCGCGCTAGGCCGACATGAAAACTTGAAAAGTTGCTTTTCAGTCCTTCTTTCTTGCACCAATTGTTTCTATCATCAAAAAGAGGCAAGAAGAACTATTAAAGAACATCAAAATGCTCAACATTCACAGTATATAGACTAAAATCGAAAATTAATATAAATACATTTAAACTACTAGATTTTAGACTAAACTGTCAAGAAAACCAATTGAAAGGGCCAGAAAATCAAGTTAAAGTATGCACAATTTGGCCCTTAACAATTGCAACTCCTTCAAACTCAAAAAATATAAAGAGATCATATGTCAGGACATGTGGTCTGACATCACATCTGCTTCAACATAGCAACAATCTCATATATGTCCATTGCTCCCCCTATCACATAAAACCAACATTTCCCCTAAAGGCGAAAACCCAAATCTTCTGAAGGCCAAACCTCAACTACATAAGTTCACACATCCCTCTCAAGAGGAAAACCCAAATCATCTGGCAGACAACTATGAACTATCCAAGTTCACACATTAGAAACACATACAACAGAAGCCACACATATTAGAAACATTTAACATAGAAGCCATACATATTACTCATAACATTAGAGTAAATTAGGGTAAAGAAGTTTTGTTTCAAAGAAAAGCATGTCAAGATTAGATTTTGTTAATCCTTTTTAAACGTATTTGATTAATCAAGCATGCAAACTTAGTTTCAATCAATAAAATCGTGTATCCTTGCGAATCCGTTCATTCCTAAAGCGGCTCCGTGAATATTATTGCTTTAATTGCTACATGATTTCTTTAAATAGCAACTGAAACAAACAAACATAAAGATCGATACAAAGCAAATATAAACTTCCAAATATATCTCTAGAGTTTGTTGGTTAATAGATGAAAAAATAAGATCAAGACTTGGAAAATCTATGTCTAGAGTGATTCACACCATAAATACATCATTGAAGCAAATATCTTCATCATTTATTGATCATCACCTTGTTCACATACAAAAGATCAAAATAAATACATAAAAGTAAGATTAACTCCCTATAATCTTTACACAAAAGTGTTTAGCTACCCATCACCATGGTAGCTTGATCAACATGTAAGAAAAGAAGCTTTGTTAGGATTAAAGTCGAAGAATCGAGGATTGATGCTCCAAAGACTTAATTATCACTTCTCCAAGAGTTTCTATGGTTTTGGACCTAGAAAACCCTTTTTCTCTTTCTCAAATGCTGAAAAGTGTGAAAGGTACAAGTTGTTGAAAATATCTTCCAAGTGATATATTTATAGACAAGGCCAGTTAGTGCAGTAAGTGGCACCGCGATAAGTTCCCTCATAGGCGTGCTAAGAAGGATGGGAATAACACAACTTATTTCCTAGGAAGTGCGCTAAGCGTGATAGGAGCTCGCTTATGAAGTTTTGAGACTTTAGCTACTGGATTTTTCACGAGCACGCTGGTCTCGCGCTGAAAAGCTTGCTTAGCGCGCTATGCCGACATGAAAACTTGAAAAGTTGCTTTTCAGTCCTTCTTTCTTGCACCAATTGTTTCTATCATCAAAAAGAGGCAAGAAGAACTATTAAAGAACATCAAAATGCTCAACATTCACAGTATATAGACTAAAATCGAAAATTAACATAAATACATTTAAACTACTAGATTTTAGACTAAACTGTCAAGAAAACCAATTGAAAGGGCCATAAAATCAAGTTAAAGTATGCACAATTTGGCCCTTAACAATTGCAACTCCTTCAAACTCAAAAAATATAAAGAGATCATATGTCAGGACATGTGGTCTGACATCACATCTGCTTCAACATAGCAACAATCTCATATATGTCCATTGCTCCCCCTATCACATAAAACCAACATTTCCCCTAAAGGCGAAAACCCAAATCTTCTGAAGGCCAAACCTCAACTACATAAGTTCACACATCCCTCTCAAGAGTAAAACCCAAATCATCTGGCAGACAACTATGAACTATCCAAGTTCACACATTAGAAACACATACAACAGAAGCCACACATATTAGAAACATTTAACATAGAAGCCATACATATTACTCATAACATTAGAGTAAATTAGGGTAAATAAGTTTTGTTTCAAAGAAAAGCATGTCAAGATTAGATTTTGTTAATCCTTTTTAAACGTATTTGATTAATCAAGCATGCGAACTTAGTTTCAATCAATAAAATCGTGTATCCTTGCGAATCCGTTCATTCCTAAAGCGGCTCCGTGAATATTATTGCTTTAATTGCTACATGATTTCTTTAAATAGCAACTGAAACAAACAAACATAAAGATCGATACAAAGCAAATATAAACTTCCAAATATATCTCTAGAGTTTGTTGGTTAATAGATGAAAAAATAAGATCAAGACTTGGAAAATCTATGTCTAGAGTGATTCACACCATAAATACATCATTGAAGCAAATATCTTCATCATTTATTGATCATCACCTTGTTCACATACAAAAGATCAAAATAAATACATAAAAGTAAGATTAACTCCCTATAATCTTTACACAAAAGTGTTTAGCTACCCATCACCATGGTAGCTTGATCAACATGTAAGAAAAGAAGCTTTGTTAGGATTAAAGTCGAAGAATCGAGGATTGATGCTCCAAAGACTTAATTATCACTTCTCCAAGAGTTTCTATGGTTTTGGACCTAGAAAACCCTTTTTCTCTTTCTCAAATGCTGAAAAGTGTGAAAGGTACAAGTTGTTGAAAATATCTTCCAAGTGATATATTTATAGACAAGGCCACTTAGTGCAGTAAGTGGCACCGCGATAAGTTCCCTCATAGACGTGCTAAACAGGACGAGAAGAACACAACTTATTTCCTAGGAAGTGCGCTAAGCGCGATAGGAGCTCGCTTATGAAGTTTTGAGACATTAGCTACTGGATTTTTCACGAACACGCTGGTCTCGCGCTGAAAAGCTCGCTTAGCGCGCTATGCCGACATGAACACTTGAAAACTTGCTTTTCAGTCCTTCTTTCTTGCACAAATTGTTTCTATCATAAAAAAGAGGCAAGAAGAACTATTAAACAACATCAAAATGCTCAATATTCACAATATTTACACTAAAATCAAAAATTAACATAAATACATTTAAACTACTAGATTTTAGACTAAACTGTCAAGAAAACCAATTGAAAGGGCCATAAAATCAAGTTAAACTATGCACAATTTGGCCCTTAACAATTGCAACTCCTTCAAACTCAAAAAATATAAAGAGATCATATGTCAGGACATGTGGTCTGACATCATATCTGCTTCAACATAGCAACAAACTCATATATGTCCATTGCTCCCCCTATCACATATAACCAATATTTCCCCAAAAGTCGAAAACCCAAATCTTCTGAAGGCTAAACCTCAACTACGTAAGTTCACACATCCCTCTCAAGAGGAAAACCCAAATCATATGGCAGACAACTATGAACTATCCAAGTTCACACATTAGAAACACATACAACAGAAGCCACACATAGTAGAAACATTTAAAATAGAAGCCATACATATTACTCATAACATTAGAGTAAATTAGGGTAAAGAAATTTTGTTTCAAAGAAAAGCATGTCAAGATTAGATTTTGTTAATCATTTTTAAACGTATCTGATTAATCAAGCATGCGAACTTAGTTTCAATCAATAAAATCGTGTATCCTTGCGAATCCGTTCATTTCTAAAGCGGCTCCGTGAATATTATTGCTTTAATTGCTACATGATTTCTTTAAATAGCAACTGAAACAAACAAACATAAAGATCGATACAAAGCGAATATAAACTTCCAAATCTATCTCTAGAGTTTGTTGGTTAATAGATGAAAAAATAAGATCAAGACTTGGAAAATCTATGTCTAGAGTGATTCACACCATAAATACATCATTGAAGCAAATATCTTCATCATTTATTGATCATCACCTTGTTCACATACAAAAGATCAAAATAAATACATAAAAGTAAGATTAACTCCCTCTAATCTTTACACAAAAGTGTTTAGCTACCCATCACCATGGTAGCTTGATCAACATGTAAGAAAAGAAGCTTTGTTAGGATTAAAGTCGAAGAATCGAGGATTGATGCTCCAAAGACTTAATTATCACTTCTCCAAGAGTTTCTATGGTTTTGGACCTAGAAAACCCTTTTTCTCTTTCTCAAATGCTGAAAAGTGTGAAAGGTACAAGTTGTTGAAAATATCTTCCAAGTGATATATTTATAGACAAGGCCACTTAGTGCAGTAAGTGGCACCGCGATAAGTTCCCTCATAGACGTGCTAAACAGGACGAGAAGAACACAACTTATTTCCTAGGAAGTGCGCTAAGCGCGATAGGAGCTCGCTTATGAAGTTTTGAGACATTAGCTACTGGATTTTTCACGAACACGCTGGTCTCGCGCTGAAAAGCTCGCTTAGCGCGCTATGCCGACATGAACACTTGAAAACTTGCTTTTCAGTCCTTCTTTCTTGCACAAATTGTTTCTATCATAAAAAAGAGGCAAGAAGAACTATTAAACAACATCAAAATGCTCAATATTCACAATATTTACACTAAAATCAAAAATTAACATAAATACATTTAAACTACTAGATTTTAGACTAAACTGTCAAGAAAACCAATTGAAAGGGCCATAAAATCAAGTTAAACTATGCACAATTTGGCCCTTAACAATTGCAACTCCTTCAAACTCAAAAAATATAAAGAGATCATATGTCAGGACATGTGGTCTGACATCATATCTGCTTCAACATAGCAACAAACTCATATATGTCCATTGCTCCCCCTATCACATATAACCAATATTTCCCCAAAAGTCGAAAACCCAAATCTTCTGAAGGCTAAACCTCAACTACGTAAGTTCACACATCCCTCTCAAGAGGAAAACCCAAATCATATGGCAGACAACTATGAACTATCCAAGTTCACACATTAGAAACACATACAACAGAAGCCACACATAGTAGAAACATTTAAAATAGAAGCCATACATATTACTCATAACATTAGAGTAAATTAGGGTAAAGAAATTTTGTTTCAAAGAAAAGCATGTCAAGATTAGATTTTGTTAATCATTTTTAAACGTATCTGATTAATCAAGCATGCGAACTTAGTTTCAATCAATAAAATCGTGTATCCTTGCGAATCCGTTCATTTCTAAAGCGGCTCCGTGAATATTATTGCTTTAATTGCTACATGATTTCTTTAAATAGCAACTGAAACAAACAAACATAAAGATCGATACAAAGCGAATATAAACTTCCAAATCTATCTCTAGAGTTTGTTGGTTAATAGATGAAAAAATAAGATCAAGACTTGGAAAATCTATGTCTAGAGTGATTCACACCATAAATACATCATTGAAGCAAATATCTTCATCATTTATTGATCATCACCTTGTTCACATACAAAAGATCAAAATAAATACATAAAAGTAAGATTAACTCCCTCTAATCTTTACACAAAAGTGTTTAGCTACCCATCACCATGGTAGCTTGATCAACATGTAAGAAAAGAAGCTTTGTTAGGATTAAAGTCGAAGAATCGAGGATTGATGCTCCAAAGACTTAATTATGACATCTCCTAGAGTTTCTATGGTTTTGGACCTAGAAAACCCTTTTTCTCTTTCTCAAATGCTGAAAAGTGTGAAAGGTACAAGTTGTTGAAAATATCTTCCAAGTGATATATTTATAGACAAGGCCAGTTAGTGCAGTAAGTGGCACCGCAATAAGTTCCCTCATAGGCATGCTAAGCAGGATGAGAAGAACACAACTTATTTCCTAGGAAGTGCGCTAAGCGCGATAGGAGCTCGCTTATGAAGTTTTGAGACTTTAGCTACTGGATTTTTCACGAGCACGCTGGTCTCGCGCTGAAAAGCTCGCTTAGCGCGCTATGCCGACATGAAAACTTGAAAATTTGCTTTTCAGTCCTTCTTTCTTGCACCAATTGTTTCTATCATCAAAAAGAGGCAAGAAGAACTATTAAAGAACATCAAAATGCTCAATATTCACAATATATACACTAAAATCGAAAATTAACATAAATACATTTAAACTACTAGATTTTAGACTAAACTGTCAAGAAAACCAATTGAAAGGGCCATAAAATCAAGTTAAAGTATGCACAATTTGGCCCTTAACAATTGCAACTCCTTCAAACTCAAAAAATATAAAGAGATCATATGTCAGGACATATGGTCTAACATCACATCTGCTTCAACATAGCAACAATCTCATATATGTCCATTGCTCCCCCTATCACATAAAACCAACATTTCCCCTAAAGGCGAAAACCCAAATCTTCTGAAGGCTAAACCTCAACTACGTAAGTTCACACATCCCTCTCAAGAGGAAAACCCAAATCATATGGCAGACAACTATGAACTATCCAAGTTCACACATTAGAAACACATAAAACAGAAGCCACACATAGTAGAAACATTTAAAATAGAAGCCATACATATTACTCATAACATTAGAGTAAATTAGGGTAAAGAAGTTTTGTTTCAAAGAAAAGCATGTCAAGATTAGATTTTGTTAATCCTTTTTAAACGTATTCGATTAATCAAGCATGCAAACTTAGTTTCAATCAATAAAATCGTGTATCCTTGCGAATCCATTCATTTCTAACGCAGGTCTGTGAATATTATTGTTTTAATTGCTAGATGATTTCTTTAAATAACAACTGAAACAAACAAACATAAAGATCGATACAAAGCGAATATTAACTTCCAAATCTATGTCTAGAGTTTGTTGGTTAATAGATGAAAAAAATAGATCAAGACATGGAAAATCTATGTCTAGAGTGATTCGAACAATAAATACATTGATTAAGCAAATATCTTCATCATTTATTGATCATCACCTTCTTCACATACAAAACATCAAAATAAATACATAAAAGTAAGATTAACTACCTCTAATCTTTACACAAAAGTGTATAGCTACCCATCACCATGGTAGCTTGATCAACATGTAAGAAAAGAAGCTTTGTTAGGATTAAAGTCGAAGAATCGAGGATTGATGCTCCAAAGACTTAATTATCACTTCTCAAAGAGTTTCTATGGTTTTGGACCTAGAAAACCCTTTTTCTCTTTCTCAAATGCTGAAAAGTGTGAAAGGTACAAGTTGTTGAAAATATCTTCCAAGTGATATATTTATAGACAAGGCCACTTAGTGCAGTAAGTGGCACCGCGATAAGTTCCCTCATAGACGTGCTAAGCAGGACGAGAAGAACACAACTTATTTCCTAGGAAGTGCGCTAAGCGCGATAGGAGCTCGCTTATGAAGTTTTGAGACATTAGCTACTGGATTTTTCACGAACACGCTGGTCTCGCGCTGAAAAGGCTGCTTAGTGCGCTATGCCGACATGAAAACTTGAAAACATGCTTTTCAGTCCTTCTTTCTTGCACCAATTGTTTCTATCATCAAAAAGAGGCAAGAAGAAATATTAAAGAACATCAAAATGCTCAATATTCACAATATTTACACTAAAATCGAAAATTAACATAAATACATTTAAACTACTAGATTTTAGACTAAACTGTCAAGAAAACCAATTGAAAGGGCCATAAAATCAAGTTAAACTATGCACAATTTGGCCCTTAACAATTGCAACTCCTTCAAACTCAAAAAATATAAAGAGATCATATGTCAGGACATGTGGTCTGACATCATATCTGCTTCAACATAGCAACAAACTCATATAGGTCCATTGCTCCCCCTATCACATATAACCAATATTTCCCCAAAAGTCGAAAACCCAAATCTTCTGAAGGCTAAACCTCAACTACCTAAGTTCACACATCCCTCTCAAGAGGAAAACCCAAATCCTCTGGCAGACAACTATGAACTATCCAAGTTCACACATTAGAAACACATACAACAGAAGCCACACATAGTAGAAACATTTAAAATAGAAGCCATACATATTACTCATAACATTAGAGTAAATTAGGGTAAAGAAGTTTTGTTTCAAAGAAAAGCATGTCAAGATTAGATTTTGTTAATCCTTTTTAAACGTATTCGATTAATCAAGCATGCGAACTTAGTTTCAATCAATAAAATCGTGTATCCTTGCGAATCCATTCATTTCTAACGCAGGTCTGGGAATATTATTGTTTTAATTGCTAGATGATTTCTTTAAGTAACAACTGAAACAAACAAACATAAAGATCGATACAAAGCGAATATAAACTTCCAAATCTATCTCTAGAGTTTGTTGGTTAATAGATGAAAAAATAAGATCAAGACTTGGAAAATCTATGTCTAGAGTGATTCACACCATAAATACATCATTGAAGCAAATATCTTCATCATTTATTGATCATCACCTTGTTCACATACAAAAGATCAAAATAAATACATAAAAGTAAGATTAACTCCCTCTAATCTTTACACAAAAGTGTTTAGCTACCCATCACCATGGTAGCTTGATCAACATGTAAGAAAAGAAGCTTTGTTAGGATTAAAGTCGAAGAATCGAGGATTGATGCTCCAAAGACTTAATTATGACATCTCCTAGAGTTTCTATGGTTTTGGACCTAGAAAACCCTTTTTCTCTTTCTCAAATGCTGAAAAGTGTGAAAGGTACAAGTTGTTGAAAATATCTTCCAAGTGATATATTTATAGACAAGGCCAGTTAGTGCAGTAAGTGGCACCGCAATAAGTTCCCTCATAGGCATGCTAAGCAGGATGAGAAGAACACAACTTATTTCCTAGGAAGTGCGCTAAGCGCGATAGGAGCTCGCTTATGAAGTTTTGAGACTTTAGCTACTGGATTTTTCACGAGCACGCTGGTCTCGCGCTGAAAAGCTCGCTTAGCGCGCTATGCCGACATGAAAACTTGAAAATTTGCTTTTCAGTCCTTCTTTCTTGCACCAATTGTTTCTATCATCAAAAAGAGGCAAGAAGAACTATTAAAGAACATCAAAATGCTCAATATTCACAATATATACACTAAAATCGAAAATTAACATAAATACATTTAAACTACTAGATTTTAGACTAAACTGTCAAGAAAACCAATTGAAAGGGCCATAAAATCAAGTTAAAGTATGCACAATTTGGCCCTTAACAATTGCAACTCCTTCAAACTCAAAAAATATAAAGAGATCATATGTCAGGACATATGGTCTAACATCACATCTGCTTCAACATAGCAACAATCTCATATATGTCCATTGCTCCCCCTATCACATAAAACCAACATTTCCCCTAAAGGCGAAAACCCAAATCTTCTGAAGGCTAAACCTCAACTACGTAAGTTCACACATCCCTCTCAAGAGGAAAACCCAAATCATATGGCAGACAACTATGAACTATCCAAGTTCACACATTAGAAACACATAAAACAGAAGCCACACATAGTAGAAACATTTAAAATAGAAGCCATACATATTACTCATAACATTAGAGTAAATTAGGGTAAAGAAGTTTTGTTTCAAAGAAAAGCATGTCAAGATTAGATTTTGTTAATCCTTTTTAAACGTATTCGATTAATCAAGCATGCAAACTTAGTTTCAATCCATAAAATCGTGTATCCTTGCGAATCCATTCATTTCTAACGCAGGTCTGTGAATATTATTGTTTTAATTGCTAGATGATTTCTTTAAATAACAACTGAAACAAACAAACATAAAGATCGATACAAAGCGAATATTAACTTCCAAATCTATGTCTAGAGTTTGTTGGTTAATAGATGAAAAAAATAGATCAAGACATGGAAAATCTATGTCTAGAGTGATTCGAACAATAAATACATTGATTAAGCAAATATCTTCATCATTTATTGATCATCACCTTCTTCACATACAAAACATCAAAATAAATACATAAAAGTAAGATTAACTACCTCTAATCTTTACACAAAAGTGTATAGCTACCCATCACCATGGTAGCTTGATCAACATGTAAGAAAAGAAGCTTTGTTAGGATTAAAGTCGAAGAATCGAGGATTGATGCTCCAAAGACTTAATTATCACTTCTCAAAGAGTTTCTATGGTTTTGGACCTAGAAAACCCTTTTTCTCTTTCTCAAATGCTGAAAAGTGTGAAAGGTACAAGTTGTTGAAAATATCTTCCAAGTGATATATTTATAGACAAGGCCACTTAGTGCAGTAAGTGGCACCGCGATAAGTTCCCTCATAGACGTGCTAAGCAGGACGAGAAGAACACAACTTATTTCCTAGGAAGTGCGCTAAGCGCGATAGGAGCTCGCTTATGAAGTTTTGAGACATTAGCTACTGGATTTTTCACGAACACGCTGGTCTCGCGCTGAAAAGGCTGCTTAGTGCGCTATGCCGACATGAAAACTTGAAAACATGCTTTTCAGTCCTTCTTTCTTGCACCAATTGTTTCTATCATCAAAAAGAGGCAAGAAGAAATATTAAAGAACATCAAAATGCTCAATATTCACAATATTTACACTAAAATCGAAAATTAACATAAATACATTTAAACTACTAGATTTTAGACTAAACTGTCAAGAAAACCAATTGAAAGGGCCATAAAATCAAGTTAAACTATGCACAATTTGGCCCTTAACAATTGCAACTCCTTCAAACTCAAAAAATATAAAGAGATCATATGTCAGGACATGTGGTCTGACATCATATCTGCTTCAACATAGCAACAAACTCATATAGGTCCATTGCTCCCCCTATCACATATAACCAATATTTCCCCAAAAGTCGAAAACCCAAATCTTCTGAAGGCTAAACCTCAACTACCTAAGTTCACACATCCCTCTCAAGAGGAAAACCCAAATCCTCTGGCAGACAACTATGAACTATCCAAGTTCACACATTAGAAACACATACAACAGAAGCCACACATAGTAGAAACATTTAAAATAGAAGCCATACATATTACTCATAACATTAGAGTAAATTAGGGTAAAGAAGTTTTGTTTCAAAGAAAAGCATGTCAAGATTAGATTTTGTTAATCCTTTTTAAACGTATTCGATTAATCAAGCATGCGAACTTAGTTTCAATCAATAAAATCGTGTATCCTTGCGAATCCATTCATTTCTAACGCAGGTCTGGGAATATTATTGTTTTAATTGCTAGATGATTTCTTTAAGTAACAACTGAAACAAACAAACATAAAGATCGATACAAAGCGAATATTAACTTCCAAATCTATGTCTAGAGTTTGTTGGTTAATAAATGAAAAAAATAGATCAAGACTTGGAAAATCTATGTCTAGAGTGATTCGAACCATAAATACATTGATGAAGCAAATATCTTCATCATTTATTGATCATCACCTTGTTCACATACAAAAGATCAAAATAAATACATAAAAGTAAGATTAATTACCTCTAATCTTTACACAAAAGTGTATAGCTACCCATCACCATGGTAGCTTGATCAACATGTAAGAAAAGAAGCTTTGTTAGGATTAAACCCGAAGAATCGAGGATTAATGCTCCAAAGACTTAATTATCACTTCTACAAGAGTTTCTATGGTTTTGGACATAGAAAACCCTTTTTCTCTTTCTCAAATGCTGAAAAGTGTGAAAGGTACAAGTTGTTGAAAATATCTTCCAAGTGATATATTTATAGACAAGGCCACTTAGTGCAGTAAGTGGCACCGCGATAAGTTCCCTCATAGACGTGCTAAACAGGACGAGAAGAACACAACTTATTTCCTAGGAAGTGCGCTAAGCGCGATAGGAGCTCGCTTATGAAGTTTTGAGACATTAGCTACTGGATTTTTCACGAACACGCTGGTCTCGCGCTGAAAAGCTCGCTTAGCGCGCTATGCCGACATGAACACTTGAAAACTTGCTTTTCAGTCCTTCTTTCTTGCACCAATTGTTTCTATCATAAAAAAGAGGCAAGAAGAACTATTAAACAACATCAAAATGCTCAATATTCACAATATTTACACTAAAATCAAAAATTAACATAAATACATTTAAACTACTAGATTTTAGACTAAACTGTCAAAAAAACCAATTGAAAGGGCCATAAAATCAAGTTAAACTATGCACAATTTGGCCCTTAACAATTGCAACTCCTTCAAACTCAAAAAATATAAAGAGATCATATGTCAGGACATGTGGTCTGACGTCATATCTGCTTCAACATAGCAACAAACTCATATATGTCCATTGCTCCCCCTATCACATATAACCAATATTTCCCCAAAAGTCGAAAACCCAAATCTTCTGAAGGCTAAACCTCAACTACGTAAGTTCACACATCCCTCTCAAGAGGAAAACCCAAATCATATGGCAGACAACTATGAACTATCCAAGTTCACACATTAGAAACACATACAACAGAAGCCACACATAGTAGAAACATTTAAAATAGAAGCCATACATATTACTCATAACATTAGAGTAAATTAGGGTAAAGAAGTTTTGTTTCAAAGAAAAGCATGTCAAGATTAGATTTTGTTAATCCTTTTTAAACGTATTCGATTAATCAAGCATGCGAACTTAGTTTCAATCAATAAAATCGTGTATCCTTGCGAATCCATTCATTTCTAACGCAGGTCTGTGAATATTATTGTTTTAATTGCTAGATGATTTCTTTAAATAACAACTGAAACAAACAAACATAAAGATCGATACAAAGCGAATATTAACTTCCAAATCTATGTCTAGAGTTTGTTGGTTAATAGATGAAAAAAATAGATCAAGACTTGGAAAATCTATGTCTAGAGTGATTCGAACCATAAATACATTGATTAAGCAAATATCTTCATCATTTATTGATCATCACCTTGTTCACATACAAAAGATCAAAATAAATACATAAAAGTAAGATTAACTACCTCTAATCTTTACACAAAAGTGTATAGCTACCCATCACCATGGTAGCTTGATCAACATGTAAGAAAAGAAGCTTTGTTAGGATTAAAGTCGAAGAATCGAGGATTGATGCTCGAAAGACTTAATTATCACTTCTCCAAGAGTTTCTATGGTTTTGGACCTAGAAAACCCTTTTTCTCTTTCTCAAATGCTGAAAAGTGTGAAAGGTACAAGTTGTTGAAAATATCTTCCAAGTGATATATTTATAGACAAGGCCACTTAGTGCAGTAAGTGGCACCGCGATAAGTTCCCTCATAGACGTGCTAAGCAGGATGAGAAGAACACAACTTATTTCCTAGGAAGTGCGCTAAGCGCGATAGGAGCTCGCTTATAAAGTTTTGAGACATTAGCTACTGGATTTTTCACGAACACGCTGGTCTCGCGCTGAAAAGGCTGCTTAGTGCGCTATGCCGACATGAAAACTTGAAAACATGCTTTTCAGTCCTTCTTTCTTGCACCAATTGTTTCTATCATCAAAAAGAGGCAAGAAGAAATATTAAAGAACATCAAAATGCTCAATATTCACAATATTTACACTAAAATCGAAAATTAACATAAATACATTTAAACTACTAGATTTTAGACTAAACTGTCAAGAAAACCAATTGAAAGGGCCATAAAATCAAGTTAAACCTTGCACAATTTGGCCCTTAACAATTGCAACTCCTTCAAACTCAAAAAATATAAAGAGATCATATGTCAGGACATGTGGTCTGACATCATATCTGCTTCAACATAGCAACAAACTCATATATGTCCATTGCTCCCCCTATCACATATAACCAATATTTCCCCAAAAGTCGAAAACCCAAATCTTCTGAAGGCTAAACCTCAACTACCTAAGTTCACACATCCCTCTCAAGAGGAAAACCCAAATCATCTGGCAGACAACTATGAACTATCCAAGTTCACACATTAGAAACACATACAACAGAAGCCACACATAGTAGAAACATTTAAAATAGAAGCCATACATATTACTCATAACATTAGAGTAAATTAGGGTAAAGAAGTTTTATTTCAAAGAAAAGCATGTCAAGATTAGATTTTGTTAATCCTTTTTAAACGTATTCGATTAATCAAGCATGCGAACTTAGTTTCAATCAATAAAATCGTGTATCCTTGCGAATCCATTCATTTCTAACGCAGGTCTGGGAATATTATTGTTTTAATTGCTAGATGATTTCTTTAAGTAACAACTGAAACAAACAAACATAAAGATCGATACAAAGCGAATATTAACTTCCAAATCTATGTCTAGAGTTTGTTGGTTAATAAATGAAAAAAATAGATCAAGACTTGGAAAATCTATGTCTAGAGTGATTCGAACCATAAATACATTGATGAAGCAAATATCTTCATCATTTATTGATCATCACCTTGTTCACATACAAAAGATCAAAATAAATACATAAAAGTAAGATTAACTACCTCTAATCTTTACACAAAAGTGTATAGCTACCCATCACCATGGTAGCTTGATCAACATGTAAGAAAAGAAGCTTTGTTAGGATTAAAGTCGAAGAATCGAGGATTGATGCTCGAAAGACTTAATTATCACTTCTCCAAGAGTTTCTATGGTTTTGGACCTAGAAAACCCTTTTTCTCTTTCTCAAATGCTGAAAAGTGTGAAAGGTACAAGTTGTTGAAAATATCTTCCAAGTGATATATTTATAGACAAGGCCACTTAGTGCAGTAAGTGGCACCGCGATAAGTTCCCTCATAGACGTGCTAAGCAGGATGAGAAGAACACAACTTATTTCCTAGGAAGTGCGCTAAGCGCGATAGGAGCTCGCTTATAAAGTTTTGAGACATTAGCTACTGGATTTTTCACGAACACGCTGGTCTCGCGCTGAAAAGGCTGCTTAGTGCGCTATGCCGACATGAAAACTTGAAAACATGCTTTTCAGTCCTTCTTTCTTGCACCAATTGTTTCTATCATCAAAAAGAGGCAAGAAGAAATATTAAAGAACATCAAAATGCTCAATATTCACAATATTTACACTAAAATCGAAAATTAACATAAATACATTTAAACTACTAGATTTTAGACTAAACTGTCAAGAAAACCAATTGAAAGGGCCATAAAATCAAGTTAAACCTTGCACAATTTGGCCCTTAACAATTGCAACTCCTTCAAACTCAAAAAATATAAAGAGATCATATGTCAGGACATGTGGTCTGACATCATATCTGCTTCAACATAGCAACAAACTCATATATGTCCATTGCTCCCCCTATCACATATAACCAATATTTCCCCAAAAGTCGAAAACCCAAATCTTCTGAAGGCTAAACCTCAACTACCTAAGTTCACACATCCCTCTCAAGAGGAAAACCCAAATCATCTGGCAGACAACTATGAACTATCCAAGTTCACACATTAGAAACACATACAACAGAAGCCACACATAGTAGAAACATTTAAAATAGAAGCCATACATATTACTCATAACATTAGAGTAAATTAGGGTAAAGAAGTTTTATTTCAAAGAAAAGCATGTCAAGATTAGATTTTGTTAATCCTTGTTAAACGTATTCGATTAATCAAGCATGCGAACTTAGTTTCAATCAATAAAATCGTGTATCCTTGCGAATCCATTCATTTCTAACGCAGGTCTGGGAATATTATTGTTTTAATTGCTAGATGATTTCTTTAAGTAACAACTGAAACAAACAAACATAAAGATCGATACAAAGCGAATATTAACTTCCAAATCTATGTCTAGAGTTTGTTGGTTAATAAATGAAAAAAATAGATCAAGACTTGGAAAATCTATGTCTAGAGTGATTCGAACCATAAATACATTGATGAAGCAAATATCTTCATCATTTATTGATCATCACCTTGTTCACATACAAAAGATCAAAATAAATACATAAAAGTAAGATTAATTACCTCTAATCTTTACACAAAAGTGTATAGCTACCCATCACCATGGTAGCTTGATCAACATGTAAGAAAAGAAGCTTTGTTAGGATTAAACCCGAAGAATCGAGGATTGATGCTCCAAAGACTTAATTATCACTTCTCCAAGAGTTTCTATGGTTTTGTACCTAGAAAACCCTTTTTCTCTTTCTCAAATGCTGAAAAGTGTGAAAGGTACAAGTTGTTGAAAATATCTTCCAAGTGATATATTTATAGACAAGGCCACTTAGTGCAGTAAGTGGCACCGCGATAAGTTCCCTCATAGGCGTGCTAAGCAGGATGAGAAGAACACAACTTATTTCCTAGGAAGTGCGCTAAGCGCGATAGGAGCTCGCTTATGAAGTTTTGAGACATTAGCTACTGGATTTTTCACGAACACGCTGGTCTCGCGCTGAAAAGCCTGCTTAGTGCGCTATGCCGACATGAAAACTTGAAAACATGCTTTTCAGTCCTTCTTTCTTGCACCAATTGTTTCTATCATCAAAAAGAGGCAAGAAGAAATATTAAAGAACATCAAAATGCTCAATATTCACAATATTTACACTAAAATCGAAAATTAACATAAATACATTTAAACTACTAGATTTTAGACTAAACTGTCAAGAAAACCAATTGAAAGGACCATAAAATCAAGTTAAACTATGCACAATTTGGCCCTTAACAATTGCAACTCCTTCAAACTCAAAAAATATAAAGAGATCATATGTCAGGACATGTGGTCTGACATCATATCTGCTTCAACATAGCAACAAACTCATATATGTCCATTGCTCCCCCTATCACATATAACCAATATTTCCCCAAAAGTCGAAAACCCAAATCTTCTGAAGGCTAAACCTCAACTACCTAAGTTCACACATCCCTCTCAAGAGGAAAACCCAAATCATCTGGCAGACAACTATGAACTATCCAAGTTCACACATTAGAAACACATACAACAGAAGCCACACATAGTAGAAACATTTAAAATAGAAGGCATACATATTACTCATAACATTAGAGTAAATTAGGGTAAAGAAGTTTTGTTTCAAAGAAAAGCATGTCAAGATTAGATTTTGTTAATCCTTTTTAAACGTATTCGATTAATCAAGCATGCGAACTTAGTTTCAATCAATAAAATCGTGTATCCTTGCAAATCCATTCATTTCTAACGCAGGTCTGGGAATATTATTGTTTTAATTGCTAGATGATTTCTTTAAGTAACAACTGAAACAAACAAACATAAAGATCGATACAAAGCGAATATTTACTTCCAAATCTATGTCTCGAGTTTGTTGGTTAATAAATGAAAAAAATAGATCAAGACTTGGAAAATCTATGTCTAGAGTGATTCGAACCATAAATACATTGACGAAGCAAATATCTTCATCATTTATTGATCATCACCTTGTTCACATACAAAAGATCAAAATAAATACATAAAAGTAAGATTAATTACCTCTAATCTTTACACAAAAGTGTATAGCTACCCATCACCATGGTAGCTTGATCAACATGTAAGAAAAGAAGCTTTGTTAGGATTAAACCCGAAGAATCGAGGATTGATGCTCCAAAGACTTAATTATCACTTCTCCAAGAGTTTCTATGGTTTTGTACCTAGAAAACCCTTTTTCTCTTTCTCAAATGCTGAAAAGTGTGAAAGGTACAAGTTGTTGAAAATATCTTCCAAGTGATATATTTATAGACAAGGCCACTTAGTGCAGTAAGTGGCACCGCGATAAGTTCCCTCATAGGCGTGCTAAGCAGGATGAGAAGAACACAACTTATTTCCTAGGAAGTGCACTAAGCGCGATAGGAGCTCGCTTATGAAGTTTTGAGACATTAGCTACTGGATTTTTCACGAGCACGCTGGTCTCGCGCTGAAAAGCTCGCTTAGCACGCTATGCCGACATGAAAACTAGAAAACTTGCTTTTCAGTCCTTCTTTCTTGCACCAATTGTTTCTATCATAAAAAAGAGGCAAGAAGAACTATTAAAGAACATCAAAATGCTCAATATTCACAATATTTACACTAAAATCAAAAATTAACATAAATACATTTAAACTACTAGATTTTAGACTAAACTGTCAAGAAAACCAATTGAAAGGGCCATAAAATCAAGTTAAACCATGCACAATTTGGCCCTTAACAATTGCAACTCCTTCAAACTGAAAAAAATATAAAGAGATCATATGTCAGGACATGTGGTCTGACATCATATCTGCTTCAACATAGCAACAAACTCATATATGTCCATTGCTCCCCCTATCACATATAACCAATATTTCCCCAAAAGTCGAAAACCCAAATCTTCTGAAGGCTAAACCTCAACTACCTAAGTTCACACATCCCTCTCAAGAGGAAAACCCAAATCATCTGGCAGACAACTATGAACTATCCAAGTTCACACATTAGAAACACATACAACAGAAGCCACACATAGTAGAAACATTTAAAATAGAAGCCATACATATTACTCATAACATTAGAGTAAATTAGGATAAAGAAGTTTTGTTTCAAAGAAAAGCTTGTCAAGATTAGATTTTGTTAATCCTTTTTAAACGTATTCGATTATTCAAGCATGCGAACTTAGTTTCAATCAATAAAATCGTGTATCCTTGCGAATCCATTCATTTCTAACGCAGGTCTGTGAATATTATTGTTTTAATTGCTAGATGATTTCTTTAAATAACAACTGAAACAAACAAACATAAAAATCGATACAAAGCGAATATTAACTTCCAAATCTATGTCAAGAGTTTGTTGGTTAATAAATGAAAAAAAAAGATCAAGACTTGGAAAATCTATGTCTAGAGTGATTCGAACCATAAATACATTGATTAAGCAAATATCTTCATCATTTATTGATCATCACCTTGTTCACATACAAAAGATCAAAATAAATACATAAAAGTAAGATTAACTACCTCTAATCTTTACACAAAAGTGTATAGCTACCCATCACCATGGTAGCTTGATCGACATGTAAGAAAAGAAGCTTTGTTAGGATTAAAGTCGAAGAATCGAGGATTGATGCTCCAAAGACTTAATTATCACTTCTCCAAGAGTTTCTATGGTTTTGGACCTAGAAAACCCTTTTTCTCTTTCTCAAATGCTGAAAAGTGTGAAAGGTACAAGTTGTTGAAAATATCTTCCAAGTGATATATTTATAGACAAGGCCACTTAGGGTAGTAAGTGGCACCGCGATAAGTTCCCTCATAGACGTGCTAAGCAGGACGAGAAGAACACAACTTATTTCCTAGGAAGTGCGCTAAGCGCGATAGGAGCTCGCTTATGAAGTTTTGAGGCATTAGCTACTGGATTTGTCACGAACACGCTGGTCTCGCACTGAAAAGCTCGCTTAGCGCGCTATGCCGACATGAAAACTTGAAAACATGCTTTTCAGTCCTTCTTTCTTGCACCAATTGTTTCTATCATCAAAAAGAGGCAAGAAGAAATATTAAAGAACATCAAAATGCTCAATATTCACAATATTTACACTAAAATCGAAAGTTAACATAAATACATTTAAACTACTAGATTTTAGACTAAACTGTCAAGAAAACCAATTGAAAGGGCCATAAAATCAAGTTAAACCATGCACAATTTGGCCCTTAACAATTGCAACTCCTTCAAACTGAAAAAAATATAAAGAGATCATATGTCAGGACATGTGGTCTGACATCATATCTGCTTCAACATAGCAACAAACTCATATATGTCCATTGCTCCCCCTATCACATATAACCAATATTTCCCCAAAAGTCGAAAACCCAAATCTTCTGAAGGCTAAACCTCAACTACCTAAGTTCACACATCCCTCTCAAGAGGAAAACCCAAATCATCTGGCAGACAACTATGAACTATCCAAGTTCACACATTAGAAACACATACAACAGAAGCCACACATAGTAGAAACATTTAAAATAGAAGCCATACATATTACTCATAACATTAGAGTAAATTAGGGTAAAGATGTTTTGTTTCAAAGAAAAGCATGTCAAGATTAGATTTTGTTAATCCTTTTTAAACGTATTCGATTATTCAAGCATGCGAACTTAGTTTCAATCAATAAAATCGTGTATCCTTGCGAATCCATTCATTTCTAAAGCGGGTCCGTGAATATTATTGTTTTAATTGCTAGATGATTTCTTTAAATAACAACAGAAACAAACAAACATAAAGATCGATACAAAGCGAATATTAACTTCCAAATCTATGTCTAGTGTTTGTTGGTTAATAGATGAAAAAAAAAGATCAAGACTTGGAAAATCTATGTCTAGAGTGATTCGAACCATAAATACATTGATTAAGCAAATATCTTCATCATTTATTGATCATCACCTTGTTCACATACAAAAGATCAAAATAAATACATAAAAGTAAGATTAACTACCTCTAATCTTTACACAAAAGTGTATAGCTACCCATCACCATGGTAGCTTGATCGACATGTAAGAAAAGAAGCTTTGTTAGGATTAAAGTCGAAGAATCGAGGATTGATGCTCCAAAGACTTAATTATCACTTCTCCAAGAGTTTCTATGGTTTTGGACCTAGAAAACCCTTTTTCTCTTTCTCAAATGCTGAAAAGTGTGAAAGGTACAAGTTGTTGAAAATATCTTCCAAGTGATATATTTATAGACAAGGCCACTTAGGGTAGTAAGTGGCACCGCGATAAGTTCCCTCATAGACGTGCTAAGCAGGACGAGAAGAACACAACTTATTTCCTAGGAAGTGCGCTAAGCGCGATAGGAGCTCGCTTATGAAGTTTTGAGGCATTAGCTACTGGATTTGTCACGAACACGCTGGTCTCGCACTGAAAAGCTCGCTTAGCGCGCTATGCCGACATGAAAACTTGAAAACATGCTTTTCAGTCCTTCTTTCTTGCACCAATTGTTTCTATCATCAAAAAGAGGCAAGAAGAAATATTAAAGAACATCAAAATGCTCAATATTCACAATATTTACACTAAAATCGAAAGTTAACATAAATACATTTAAACTACTAGATTTTAGACTAAACTGTCAAGAAAACCAATTGAAAGGGCCATAAAATCAAGTTAAACTATGCACAATTTGGCCCTTAACAATTGCAACTCCTTCAAACTCAAAAAATATAAAGAGATCATATGTCAGGACATGTGGTCTGACATCACATCTGCTTCAACATAGCAACAATCTCATATATATCCATTGCTCCCCCTATCACATAAAACCAACATTTCCCCTAAAGGCGAAAACCCAAATCTTCTGAAGGCCAAACCTCAACTACCTAAGTTCACACATCCCTCCCAAGAGGAAAACCCAAATCATCTGGCAGACAACTATGAACTATCCAAGTTCACACATTAGAAACACATACAATAGAAGTCACACATATTAGAAACATTTAAAATAGAAGCCATACATATTACTCATAACATTAGAGTAAATTAGGGTAAAGATGTTTTGTTTCAAAGAAAAGCATGTCAAGATTAGATTTTGTTAATCCTTTTTAACCGTATCCGATTAATCAAGCATGCGAACTTAGTTTCAATCAATAAAATCGTGTATCCTTGCAAATCCATTCATTTCTAAAGCGGGTCCGTGAATATTATTGTTTTAATTGCTAGATGATTTCTTTAAATAGCAACAGAAACAAACAAACATAAAGATCGATACAAAGCGAATATAAACTTCCAAATCTATGTCTAGTGTTTGTTGGTTAATAGATGAAAAAAATAGATCAAGACTTGGAAAATCTATGTCTAGAGTGATTCACACCATAAATACATTGATGAAGCAAATATCTTCATCATTTATTGATCATCACCTTGTTCACATACAAAAGATCAAAATAAATACATAAAAGTAAGATTAATTACCTCTAATCTTTACACAAAAGTGTATAGCTACCCATCACCATGGTAGCTTGATCAACATGTAAGAAAAGAAGCTTTGTTAGGATTAAACCCGAAGAATCGAGGATTGATGCTCCAAAGACTTAATTATCACTTCTCCAAGAGTTTCTATGGTTTTGTACCTAGAAAACCCTTTTTCTCTTTCTCAAATGCTGAAAAGTGTGAAAGGTACAAGTTGTTGAAAATATCTTCCAAGTGATATATTTATAGACAAGGCCACTTAGTGCAGTAAGTGGCACCGCGATAAGTTCCCTCATAGGCGTGCTAAGCAGGATGAGAAGAACACAACTTATTTCCTAGGAAGTGCACTAAGCGCGATAGGAGCTCGCTTATGAAGTTTTGAGACATTAGCTACTGGATTTTTCACGAGCACGCTGGTCTCGCGCTGAAAAGCTCGCTTAGCACGCTATGCCGACATGAAAACTTGAAAACTTGCTTTTCAGTCCTTCTTTCTTGCACCAATTGTTTCTATCATAAAAAAGAGGCAAGAAGAACTATTAAAGAACATCAAAATGCTCAATATTCACAATATTTACACTAAAATCAAAAATTAACATAAATACATTTAAACTACTAGATTTTAGACTAAACTGTCAAGAAAACCAATTGAAAGGGCCATAAAATCAAGTTAAACCATGCACAATTTGGCCCTTAACAATTGCAACTCCTTCAAACTGAAAAAAATATAAAGAGATCATATGTCAGGACATGTGGTCTGACATCATATCTGCTTCAACATAGCAACAAACTCATATATGTCCATTGCTCCCCCTATCACATATAACCAATATTTCCCCAAAAGTCGAAAACCCAAATCTTCTGAAGGCTAAACCTCAACTACCTAAGTTCACACATCCCTCTCAAGAGGAAAACCCAAATCATCTGGCAGACAACTATGAACTATCCAAGTTCACACATTAGAAACACATACAACAGAAGCCACACATAGTAGAAACATTTAAAATAGAAGCCATACATATTACTCATAACATTAGAGTAAATTAGGGTAAAGAAGTTTTGTTTCAAAGAAAAGCATGTCAAGATTAGATTTTGTTAATCCTTTTTAAACGTATTCGATTATTCAAGCATGCGAACTTAGTTTCAATCAATAAAATCGTGTATCCTTGCGAATCCATTCATTTCTAACGCAGGTCTGTGAATATTATTGTTTTAATTGCTAGATGATTTCTTTAAATAACAACTGAAACAAACAAACATAAAGATCGATACAAAGCGAATATTAACTTCCAAATCTATGTCAAGAGTTTGTTGGTTAATAGATGAAAAAAAAAGATCAAGACTTGGAAAATCTATGTCTAGAGTGATTCGAACCATAAATACATTGATTAAGCAAATATCTTCATCATTTATTGATCATCACCTTGTTCACATACAAAAGATCAAAATAAATACATAAAAGTAAGATTAACTACCTCTAATCTTTACACAAAAGTGTATAGCTACCCATCACCATGGTAGCTTGATCGACATGTAAGAAAAGAAGCTTTGTTAGGATTAAAGTCGAAGAATCGAGGATTGATGCTCCAAAGACTTAATTATCACTTCTCCAAGAGTTTCTATGGTTTTGGACCTAGAAAACCCTTTTTCTCTTACTCAAATGCTGAAAAGTGTGAAAGGTACAAGTTGTCGAAAATATCTTCCAAGTGATATATTTATAGACAAGGCCACTTAGGGTAGTAAGTGGCACCGCGATAAGTTCCCTCATAGACGTGCTAAGCAGGACGAGAAGAACACAACTTATTTCCTAGGAAGTGCGCTAAGCGCGATAGGAGCTCGCTTATGAAGTTTTGAGGCATTAGCTACTGGATTTGTCACGAACACGCTGGTCTCGCACTGAAAAGCTCGCTTAGCGCGCTATGCCGACATGAAAACTTGAAAACATGCTTTTCAGTCCTTCTTTCTTGCACCAATTGTTTCTATCATCAAAAAGAGGCAAGAAGAAATATTAAAGAACATCAAAATGCTCAATATTCACAATATTTACACTAAAATCGAAAGTTAACATAAATACATTTAAACTACTAGATTTTAGACTAAACTGTCAAGAAAACCAATTGAAAGGGCCATAAAATCAAGTTAAACTATGCACAATTTGGCCCTTAACAATTGCAACTCCTTCAAACTCAAAAAATATAAAGAGATCATATGTCAGGACATGTGGTCTGACATCACATCTGCTTCAACATAGCAACAATCTCATATATATCCATTGCTCCCCCTATCACATAAAACCAACATTTCCCCTAAAGGCGAAAACCCAAATCTTCTGAAGGCCAAACCTCAACTACCTAAGTTCACACATCCCTCCCAAGAGGAAAACCCAAATCATCTGGCAGACAACTATGAACTATCCAAGTTCACACATTAGAAACACATACAATAGAAGTCACACATATTAGAAACATTTAAAATAGAAGCCATACATATTACTCATAACATTAGAGTAAATTAGGGTAAAGATGTTTTGTTTCAAAGAAAAGCATGTCAAGATTAGATTTTGTTAATCCTTTTTAACCGTATCCGATTAATCAAGCATGCGAACTTAGTTTCAATCAATAAAATCGTGTATCCTTGCAAATCCATTCATTTCTAAAGCGGGTCCGTGAATATTATTGTTTTAATTGCTAGATGATTTCTTTAAATAGCAACAGAAACAAACAAACATAAAGATCGATACAAAGCGAATATAAACTTCCAAATCTATGTCTAGTGTTTGTTGGTTAATAGATGAAAAAAATAGATCAAGACTTGGAAAATCTATGTCTAGAGTGATTCACACCATAAATACATCATTGAAGCAAATATCTTCATCATTTATTGATCATCACCTTGTTCACATACAAAAGATCAAAATAAATACACAAAAGTAAGATTAACTCCCTCTACTCTTTACACACAAGTGTTTAGCTACCCATCACCATGGTTGCTTGATCAACATGTAAGAAAAGAAGCTTTGTTAGGATTAAAGTCGAAGAATCGAGGATTGATGCTCCAAAGACTTAATTATCACTTCTCCAAGAGTTTCTATGGTTTTTGACCTAGAAAACCCTTTTTCTCTTTCTCAAATGCTGAAAAGTGTGAAAGGTACAAGTTGTTGAAAATATCTTCCAAGTGATATATTTATAGACAAGGCCACTCAGTGCAGTAAGTGGCACCGTGATAAGTTCCCTCATAGGTGTGCTAAGCAGGATCAGAAGAACACAACTTATTTCCTAGGAATTGCACTAAGCGCGATAGGAGCTCGCTTATGAAGATTTGAGACATTAGCTACTGGATTTTTCATGAGCATGTTGGTCTCGCGCCAAAAAGTGCGCTTAGCGCGCTATGCCGACATGAAAACTTGAAAACTTGTTTTTCAGTCCTTCTTTCTTGCACCAATTGTTTCTATCAAGAAAAATAGGCAAGACGAACTATTAAAGAACATCAAAATGCTCAATATTCACAATATTTACACTAAAATCGAAAATTAACATAAATACATTTAAACTACTCGATTTTAGGCTAAACTGTCAAGAAAACGAATTGAAAGGGCCATAAAATCAAGTTAAAGTATGCACAATTTGGCCCTTAACAATCATATGTCAGGACATGTGGTCTGACATCACATCTGCTTCAACATAGCAACAAACTCATATATGTCCATTTCTCCCCCTATCACATATAACCAACATTTCCCCAAAAGGCGAAAACCCAAATCTTCTGAAGGCCAAACCTCAACTACCTAAGTTCACACATCCCTCTCAAGAGGAAAACCCAAATCATATGGCAGACAACTATGAACTATCCAAGTTCACACATTAGAAACACATACAAAAGAAGCCACACATATTAGAAACATTTAAAATAGAAGCCATACATATTACTCATAACATTAGAGTAAATTAGGGTAAAGAAGTTTTGTTTCAAAGAAAAGCATGTCAAGATTAGACTTTGTTAATCCATTTTAAACGTATCCGATTAATCAAGCATGCGACCTTAGTTTCAATCAATAAAATCGTGTATCCTTGAGAATCCATTCATTTCTAACGCAGGTCCGTGAATATTATTGTTTAATTGCTAGATGATATCTTTAAATAGCAAATGAAACAAACAAACGTAAAGATCATTACAAAGCGAATGTTAACTTCCAAATCTATGTCTAGAGTTTGTTGGTTAATAGATGAAAAAAATAGATCAAGACTTGGAAAATCTATGTCTAGAGTGATTTGAACCTTAAATACATTGTTGAAGCAAATATCTTCATCATTTATTGATCATTACCTTGTTCACATACAAAAGATCAAAATAAATACATGAAAGTAAGATTAACTTACGTCTAATCTTTACACAAAAGTGTATAGCTACCCATCACCATGGTAGCTTGATCGACATGTAAGAAAAGAAGCTTTGTTAGGATTAAAGTCGAAGAATCGAGGATTGATGCTCCAAAGACTTAATTATCACTTCTCCAAGAGTTTCTATGGTTTTGGACCTAGAAAACCCTTTTTCTCTTTCTCAAATGCTGAAAAGTGTGAAAGGTACAAGTTGTTGAAAATATCTTCCAAGTGATATATTTATAGACAAGGCCACTTAGGGTAGTAAGTGGCACCGCGATAAGTTCCCTCATAGACGTGCTAAGCAGGACGAGAAGAACACAACTTATTTCCTAGGAAGTGCGCTAAGCGCGATAGGAGCTCGCTTATGAAGTTTTGAGGCATTAGCTACTGGATTTGTCACGAACACGCTGGTCTCGCACTGAAAAGCTCGCTTAGCGCGCTATGCCGACATGAAAACTTGAAAACATGCTTTTCAGTCCTTCTTTCTTGCACCAATTGTTTCTATCATCAAAAAGAGGCAAGAAGAAATATTAAAGAACATCAAAATGCTCAATATTCACAATATTTACACCAAAATCGAAAGTTAACATAAATACATTTAAACTACTAGATTTTAGACTAAACTGTCAAGAAAACCAATTGAAAGGGCCATAAAATCAAGTTAAACTATGCACAATTTGGCCCTTAACAATTGCAACTCCTTCAAACTCAAAAAATATAAAGAGATCATATGTCAGGACATGTGGTCTGACATCACATCTGCTTCAACATAGCAACAATCTCATATATATCCATTGCTCCCCCTATCACATAAAACCAACATTTCCCCTAAAGGCGAAAACCCAAATCTTCTGAAGGCCAAACCTCAACTACCTAAGTTCACACATCCCTCCCAAGAGGAAAACCCAAATCATCTGGCAGACAACTATGAACTATCCAAGTTCACACATTAGAAACACATACAATAGAAGTCACACATATTAGAAACATTTAAAATAGAAGCCATACATATTACTCATAACATTAGAGTAAATTAGGGTAAAGATGTTTTGTTTCAAAGAAAAGCATGTCAAGATTAGATTTTGTTAATCCTTTTTAACCGTATCCGATTAATCAAGCATGCGAACTTAGTTTCAATCAATAAAATCGTGTATCCTTGCAAATCCATTCATTTCTAAAGCGGGTCCGTGAATATTATTGTTTTAATTGCTAGATGATTTCTTTAAATAGCAACAGAAACAAACAAACATAAAGATCGATACAAAGCGAATATAAACTTCCAAATCTATGTCTAGTGTTTGTTGGTTAATAGATGAAAAAAATAGATCAAGACTTGGAAAATCTATGTCTAGAGTGATTCACACCATAAATACATCATTGAAGCAAATATCTTCATCATTTATTGATCATCACCTTGTTCACATACAAAAGATCAAAATAAATACACAAAAGTAAGATTAACTCCCTCTACTCTTTACACACAAGTGTTTAGCTACCCATCACCATGGTTGCTTGATCAACATGTAAGAAAAGAAGCTTTGTTAGGATTAAAGTCGAAGAATCGAGGATTGATGCTCCAAAGACTTAATTATCACTTCTCCAAGAGTTTCTATGGTTTTTGACCTAGAAAACCCTTTTTCTCTTTCTCAAATGCTGAAAAGTGTGAAAGGTACAAGTTGTTGAAAATATCTTCCAAGTGATATATTTATAGACAAGGCCACTCAGTGCAGTAAGTGGCACCGTGATAAGTTCCCTCATAGGCGTGCTAAGCAGGATCAGAAGAACACAACTTATTTCCTAGGAATTGCACTAAGCGCGATAGGAGCTCGCTTATGAAGATTTGAGACATTAGCTACTGGATTTTTCATGAGCATGTTGGTCTCGCGCCAAAAAGTGCGCTTAGCGCGCTATGCCGACATGAAAACTTGAAAACTTGTTTTTCAGTCCTTCTTTCTTGCACCAATTGTTTCTATCAAGAAAAATAGGCAAGACGAACTATTAAAGAACATCAAAATGCTCAATATTCACAATATTTACACTAAAATCGAAAATTAACATAAATACATTTAAACTACTCGATTTTAGGCTAAACTGTCAAGAAAACGAATTGAAAGGGCCATAAAATCAAGTTAAAGTATGCACAATTTGGCCCTTAACAATCATATGTCAGGACATGTGGTCTGACATCACATCTGCTTCAACATAGCAACAAACTCATATATGTCCATTGCTCCCCCTATCACATATAACCAACATTTCCCCAAAAGGCGAAAACCCAAATCTTCTGAAGGCCAAACCTCAACTACCTAAGTTCACACATCCCTCTCAAGAGGAAAACCCAAATCATATGGCAGACAACTATGAACTATCCAAGTTCACACATTAGAAACACATACAAAAGAAGCCACACATATTAGAAACATTTAAAATAGAAGCCATACATATTACTCATAACATTAGAGTAAATTAGGGTAAAGAAGTTTTGTTTCAAAGAAAAGCATGTCAAGATTAGACTTTGTTAATCCATTTTAAACGTATCCGATTAATCAAGCATGCGACCTTAGTTTCAATCAATAAAATCGTGTATCCTTGAGAATCCATTCATTTCTAACGCAGGTCCGTGAATATTATTGTTTAATTGCTAGATGATTTCTTTAAATAGCAAATGAAACAAACAAACGTAAAGATCATTACAAAGCGAATGTTAACTTCCAAATCTATGTCTAGAGTTTGTTGGTTAATAGATGAAAAAAATAGATCAAGACTTGGAAAATCTATGTCTAGAGTGATTTGAACCTTAAATACATTGTTGAAGCAAATATCTTCATCATTTATTGATCATTACCTTGTTCACATACAAAAGATCAAAATAAATACATGAAAGTAAGATTAACTTACGTCTAATCTTTACACACAAGTGTTTAGCTACCCATCACCATGGTAGCTTGATCAACATGTAAGAAAAGAAGATTTGTTTGGATTAAAGTCGAAGAATCGAGGATTGATGCTCCAAAGACTTAATTATCACTTCTCCTAGAGTTTCTAAGGTTTTTTACCTAGAAAACCCTTTTTCTCTTTCTCAAATGCTGAAAAGTGTGAAAGGTACAAGTTGTTGAAAATATCTTCCAAGTGATATATTTATAGACAAGGCCACTTAGTGCAGTAAGTGGCACCGCGATAAGTTCCCTCATAGGCGTGCTAAGCAGGATGAGAAGAACACAACTTATTTCCTAGGAAGTGCGCTAAGCGCGATAGGAGCTCGCTTATGAAGTTTTGAGACATTAGCTACTGGATTTTTCACGAGCACGCTGGTCTCGCGCTGAAAAGCTCGTTTAGCGCGCTATGCCGACATGAAAACTTGAAAACTTGCTTTCGAGTCCTTCTTTCTTGCACCAATTGTTTCTATCATAAAAAAGAGGCAAGAAGAACTATTAAAGAACATCAAAATGCTCAATATTCACAATATTCACACTAAAATCGAAAATTAACATAAATACATTTAAACTACTCGATTTTAGGCTAAACTGTCAAGAAAACCAATTGAAAGGGCCATAAAATCAAGTTAAACTATGCACAATTTGGCCCTTAACAATTGCAACTCCTTCAAACTCAAAAAATATAAAGAGATCATATGTCAGGACATGTGGTCTGACATCATATCTGCTTCAACATAGAAACAAACTCATATATGTCCATTGCTCCCCCTATCACATATAACCAATATTTCCCCTAAAGGCGAAAACCCAGATCTTCTGAAGGCCAAACCTCAACTACCTAAGTTCACACATCCCTCTCAAGAGGAAAACCCAAATCATCCGGCAGACAACTATGAACTATCAAAGTTCACACATTAGAAACACATACAACAGAAGCCACACATATTAGAAACATTTAAAATAGAAGCCATACATATTACTCATAACATTAGAGTAAATTAGGGTAAAGAAGTTTTGTTTCAAAGAAAAGCATGTCAAGATTATACATTGTTAATCCTTTTTAAACGTATCCGATTAATCAAGCATGCGAACTTAGTTTCAATCAATAAAATCGTGTATCCTTGAGAATCCATTCATTTCTAACGCAGGTCCGTGAATATTATTGTTTTAATTGCTAGATGATTTCTTTAAATAGCAACTGAAACAAACAAACATAAAGATCATTACAAAGCGAATATTAACTTCCAAATCTATGTCTAGAGTTTGTTGGTTAATAGATGAAAAAAATAGTTCAAGACTTGGAAAATCTATGTCTAGAGTGATTCGAACCTTAAATACATTGTTGAAGCAAATATCTTCATCATTTATTGATCATCACCTTGTTCACATACAAAAGATCAAAATAAATACATAAAAGTAAGATTAACTACCTCTAATCTTTACACAAAAGTGTTTAGCTACCCATCACCATGGTAGCTTGATCAACATGTAAGAAAAGAAGATTTGTTAGGATTAAAGTCGAAGAATCAAGGATTGATGCTCCAAAGACTTAACTATCACTTCTCCTAGAGTTTCTAAGGTTTTTGACCTAGAAAACCCTTTTTCTCTTTCTCAAATGCTGAAAAGTGTGAAAGGTACAAGTTGTTGAAAATATCTTCCAAGTGATATATTTATAGACAAGGCCACTTAGTGCAGTAAGTGGCACCGCGATAAGTTCCCTCATAGGCGTGCTAAGCAGGATGAGAAGAACACAACTTATTTCCTAGGAAGTGCGCTAAGCGCGATAGGAGCTCGCTTATGAAGTTTTGAGACATTAGCTACTGGATTTTTCACGAGCACGCTGGTCTCGTGCTGAAAAGCTCGTTTAGCGCGCTATGCCGACATGAAAACTTGAAAACTTGCTTTTGAGTCCTTCTTTCTTGCACCAATTGTTTCTATCATAAAAAAGAGGCAAGAAGAACTATTAAAGAACATCAAAATGCTCAATATTCACAATATTCACACTAAAATCGAAAATTAACATAAATACATTTAAACTACTCAATTTTAGGCTAAACTGTCAAGAAAACCAATTGAAAGGGCCATAAAATCAAGTTAAACTATGCATAATTTGGCCCTTAACAATTGCAACTCCTTCAAACTCAAAAAATATAAAGAGATCATATGTCAGGACATGTGGTCTGACATCATATCTGCTTCAACATAGAAACAAACTCATATATGTCCATTGCTCCCCCTATCACATATAACCAATATTTCCCCTAAAGGCGAAAACCCAGATCTTCTGAAGGCCAAACCTCAACTACCTAAGTTCACACATCCCTCTCAAGAGGAAAACCCAAATCATCCGGCAGACAACTATGAACTATCAAAGTTCACACATTAGAAACACATACAACAGAAGCCACACATATTAGAAACATTTAAAATAGAAGCCATACATATTACTCATAACATTAGAGTAAATTAGGGTAAAGAAGTTTTGTTTCAAAGAAAAGCATGTCAAGATTATACTTTGTTAATCCTTTTTAAACGTATCCGATTAATCAAGCATGCGAACTTAGTTTCAATCAATAAAATCGTGTATCCTTGAGAATCCATTCATTTCTAACGCAGGTCCGTGAATATTATTGTTTTAATTGCTAGATGATTTCTTTAAATAGCAACTGAAACAAACAAACATAAAGATCATTACAAAGCGAATATTAACTTCCAAATCTATGTCTAGAGTTTGTTGGTTAATAGATGAAAAAAATAGTTCAAGACTTGGAAAATCTATGTCTAGAGTGATTCGAACCTTAAATACATTGTTGAAGCAAATATCTTCATCATTTATTGATCATCACCTTGTTCACATACAAAAGATCAAAATAAATACATAAAAGTAAGATTAACTACCTCTAATCTTTACACAAAAGTGTTTAGCTACCCATCACCATGGTAGCTTGATCAACATGTAAGAAAAGAAGATTTGTTAGGATTAAAGTCGAAGAATCAAGGATTGATGCTCCAAAGACTTAACTATCACTTCTCCTAGAGTTTCTAAGGTTTTTGACCTAGAAAACCCTTTTTCTCTTTCTCAAATGCTGAAAAGTGTGAAAGGTACAAGTTGTTGAAAATATCTTCCAAGTGATATATTTATAGACAAGGCCACTTAGTGCAGTAAGTGGCACCGCGATAAGTTCCCTCATAGGCGTGCTAAGCAGGATGAGAAGAACACAACTTATTTCCTAGGAAGTGCGCTAAGCGCGATAGGAGCTTGCTTATGAAGTTTTGAGACATTAGCTACTGGATTTTTCACGAGCACGCTGGTCTCGCGCTGAAAAGCTCGTTTAGCGCGCTATGCCGACATGAAAACTTGAAAACTTGCTTTTGAGTCCTTCTTTCTTGCACCAATTGTTTCTATCATAAAAAAGAGGCAAGAAGAACTATTAAAGAACATCAAAATGCTCAATATTCACAATATTCACACTAAAATCGAAAATTAACATAAATACATTTAAACTACTCGATTTTAGGCTAAATTGTCAAGAAAACCAATTGAAAGGGCCATAAAATCAAGTTAAACTATGCACAATTTGGCCCTTAACAATTGCAACTCCTTCAAACTCAAAAAATATAAAGAGATCATATGTCAGGACATGTGGTCTGACATCATATCTGCTTCAACATAGAAACAAACTCATATATGTCCATTGCTCCCCCTATCACATATAACCAATATTTCCCCTAAAGGCGAAAACCCAGATCTTCTGAAGGCCAAACCTCAACTACCTAAGTTCACACATCCCTCTCAAGAGGAAAACCCAAATCATCCGGCAGACAACTATGAACTATCAAAGTTCACACATTAGAAACACATACAACAGAAGCCACACATATTAGAAACATTTAAAATAGAAGCCATACATATTACTCATAACATTAGAGTAAATTAGGGTAAAGAAGTTTTGTTTCAAAGAAAAGCATGTCAAGATTATACTTTGTTAATCCTTTTTAAACGTATCCGATTAATCAAGCATGCGAACTTAGTTTCAATCAATAAAATCGTGTATCCTTGAGAATCCATTCATTTCTAACGCAGGTCCGTGAATATTATTGTTTTAATTGCTAGATGATTTCTTTAAATAGCAACTGAAACAAACAAACATAAAGATCATTACAAAGCGAATATTAACTTCCAAATCTATGTCTTGAGTTTGTTGGTTAATAGATGAAAAAAATAGTTCAAGACTTGGAAAATCTATGTCTAGAGTGATTCGAACCTTAAATACATTGTTGAAGCAAATATCTTCATCATTTATTGATCATCACCTTGTTCACATACAAAAGATCAAAATAAATACATAAAAGTAAGATTAACTACCTCTAATCTTTACACAAAAGTGTTTAGCTACCCATCACCATGGTAGCTTGATCAACATGTAAGAAAAGAAGATTTGTTAGGATTAAAGTCGAAGAATCAAGGATTGATGCTCCAAAGACTTAACTATCACTTCTCCTAGAGTTTCTAAGGTTTTTGACCTAGAAAACCCTTTTTCTCTTTCTCAAATGCTGAAAAGTGTGAAAGGTACAAGTTGTTGAAAATATCTTCCAAGTGATATATTTATAGACAAGGCCACTTAGTGCAGTAAGTGGCACCGCGATAAGTTCCCTCATAGGCGTGCTAAGCAGGATGAGAAGAACACAACTTATTTCCTAGGAAGTGCGCTAAGCGCGATAGGAGCTCGCTTATGAAGTTTTGAGACATTAGCTACTGGATTTTTCACGAGCACGCTGGTCTCGTGCTGAAAAGCTCGTTTAGCGCGCTATGCCGACATGAAAACTTGAAAACTTGCTTTTGAGTCCTTCTTTCTTGCACCAATTGTTTCTATCATAAAAAAGAGGCAAGAAGAACTATTAAAGAACATCAAAATGCTCAATATTCACAATATTCACACTAAAATCGAAAATTAACATAAATACATTTAAACTACTCGATTTTAGGCTAAACTGTCAAGAAAACCAATTGAAAGGGCCATAAAATCAAGTTAAACTATGCACAATTTGGCCCTTAACAATTGCAACTCCTTCAAACTCAAAAAATATAAAGAGATCATATGTCAGGACATGTGGTCTGACATCATATCTGCTTCAACATAGAAACAAACTCATATATGTCCATTGCTCCCCCTATCACATATAACCAATATTTCCCCTAAAGGCGAAAACCCAGATCTTCTGAAGGCCAAACCTCAACTACCTAAGTTCACACATCCCTCTCAAGAGGAAAACCCAAATCATCCGGCAGACAACTATGAACTATCCAAGTTCACACATTAGAAACACATACAACAGAAGCCACACATATTAGAAACATTTAAAATAGAAGCCATACATATTACTCATAACATTAGAGTAAATTAGGGTAAAGAAGTTTTGTTTCAAAGAAAAGCATGTCAAGATTATACTTTGTTAATCCTTTTTAAACGTATCCGATTAATCAAGCATGCGAACTTAGTTTCAATCAATAAAATCGTGTATCCTTGAGAATCCATTCATTTCTAACGCAGGTCCGTGAATATTATTGTTTTAATTGCTAGATGATTTCTTTAAATAGCAACTGAAACAAACAAACATAAAGATCATTACAAAGCGAATATTAACTTCCAAATCTATGTCTAGAGTTAGTTGGTTAATAGATGAAAAAAATAGTTCAAGACTTGGAAAATCTATGTCTAGAGTGATTCGAACCTTAAATACATTGTTGAAGCAAATATCTTCATCATTTATTGATCATCACCTTGTTCACATACAAAAGATCAAAATAAATACATAAAAGTAAGATTAACTACCTCTAATCTTTACACACAAGTGTTTAGCTACCCATCACCATGGTAGCTTGATCAACATGTAAGAAAAGAAGATTTGTTAGGATTAAAGTCGAAGAATCGAGGATTGATGCTCCAAAGACTTAACTATTACTTCTCCTAGAGTTTCTAAGGTTTTTGACCTAGAAAACCCTTTTTCTCTTTCTCAAATGCTGAAAAGTCTGAAAGGTACAAGTTGTTGAAAATATTTTCCAAGTGATATATTTATAGACAAGGCCACTTAGTGCAGTAAGTGGCACCGCGATAAGTTCCCTCATAGGCGTGCTAAGCAGGATGAGAAGAACACAACTTATTTCCTAGGAAGTGCGCTAAGCGCGATAGGAGCTCGCTTATGAAGTTTTGAGACATTAGCTACTGGATTTTTCACGAGCACGCTGGTCTCACGCTGAAAAGCTCGCTTAGCGCGCTATGCCGACATGAAAACTTGAAAACTTGCTTTTGAGTCCTTCTTTCTTGCACCAATTGTTTCTATCATAAAAAAGAGGCAAGAAGAACTATTAAAGAACATCAAAATGCTCAATATTCACAATATTTACACTAAAATCGAAAATTAACATAAATACATTTAAACTACTCGATTTTAGGCTAAACTGTCAAGAAAACCAATTGAAAGGGCCATAAAATCAAGTTAAACTATCCACAATTTGGCCCTTAACAATTGCAACTCCTTCAAACTCAAAAAATATAAAGAGATCATATGTCAGGACATGTGGTCTGACATCATATCTGCTTCAACATAGCAACAAACTCATATATGTCCATTGCTCCCCCTATCACATATAACCAATATTTCCCCTAAAGGCGAAAACCCAGATCTTCTGAAGGCCAAACCTCAACTACCTAAGTTCACACATCCCTCTCAAGAGGAAAACCCAAATCATCCGGCAGACAACTATGAACTATCCAAGTTCACACATTAGAAACACATACAACAGAAGCCACACATATTAGAAACATTTAAAATAAAATCCATACATATTACTCATAACATTAGAGTAAATTAGGGTAAAGAAGTTTTGTTTCAAAGAAAAGCATGTCAAGATTATACTTTGTTAATCCTTTTTAAACGTATCCGATTAATCAAGCATGCGAACTTAGTTTCAATCAATAAAATCGTGTATCCTTGAGAATCCATTCATTTCTAACGCAGGTCCGTGAATATTATTGTTTTAATTGCTAGATGATTTCTTTAAATAGCAACTGAAACAAACAAACATAAAGATCATTACAAAGCGAATATTAACTTCCAAATCTATGTCTAGAGTTTGTTGGTTAATAGATGAAAAAAATAGTTCAAGACTTGGAAAATCTATGTCTAGAGTGATTCGAACCTTAAATACATTGTTGAAGCAAATATCTTCATCATTTATTGATCATCACCTTGTTCACATACAAAAGATCAAAATAAATACATAAAAGTAAGATTAACTACCTCTAATCTTTACACACAAGTGTTTAGCTACCCATCACCATGGTAGCTTGATCAACATGTAAGAAAAGAAGATTTGTTAGGATTAAAGTCGAAGAATCGAGGATTGATGCTCCAAAGACTTAACTATCACTTCTCCTAGAGTTTCTAAGGTTTTTGACCCAGAAAACCCTTTTTCTCTTTCTCAAAAGCTGAAAAGTGTGAAAGGTACAAGTTGTTGAAAATATCTTCCAAGTGATATATTTATAGACAAGGCCTCTTAGTGCAGTAAGTGGCACCGCGATAAGTTCCCTCATAGGCGTGCTAAGCAGGATGAGAAGAACACAACTTATTTCCTAGGAAGTGCGCTAAGCGCGATAGGAGCTCGCTTATGAAGTTTTGAGACATTAGCTACTGGATTTTTCACGAGCACGCTGGTCTCGCGCTGAAAAGCTCGCTTAGCGCCCTATGCCGACATGAAAACTTGAAAACTTGCTTTTGAGTCCTTCTTTCTTGCACCAATTGTTTCTCTCATAAAAAAGAGGCAAGGAGAACTATTAAAGAACATCAAAATGCTCAATATTCACAATATTTACACTAAAATCGAAAATTAACATAAATACATTTAAACTACTCGATTTTAGGCTAAACTATCAAGAAAACTAATTGAAAGGGCCATAAAATCAAGCTAACTATGCACAATTTGGCCCTTAACAATTGCAACTCCTTCAAACTCAAAAAATATAAAGAGATCATATGTTAGGACATGTGCTCTGACATCATATCTGCTTCAACATAGCAACAAACTCATATATGTCCATTGCTCCCCCTATCACATATAACCAATATTTCCCCTAAAGGCGAAAACCCAGATCTTCTGAAGGCCAAACCTCAACTACCTAAGTTCACACATCCCTCTCAAGAGGAAAACCCAAATCATCCGGCAGACAACTATGAACTATCCAAGTTCACACATTAGAAACACATACAACAGAAGCCACACATATTAGAAACATTTAAAATAGAAGCCATACATATTACTCATAACATTAGAGTAAATTAGGGTAAAGAAGTTTTGTTTCAAAGAAAAGCATGTCAAGATTATACTTTGTTAATCCTTTTTAAACGTATCCGATTAATCAAGCATGCGAACTTAGTTTCAATCAATAAAATCGTGTATCCGTAGAATCCATTCATTTCTAACGCAGGTCCGTGAATATTATTGTTTTAATTGCTAGATGATTTCTTTAAATAGCAACTGAAACAAACAAACATAAAGATCATTACAAAGCGAATATTAACTTCCAAATCTATGTCTAGAGTTTGTTGGTTAATAGATGAAAAAAATAGTTCAAGACTTGGAAAATCTATGTCTAGAGTGATTCGAACCTTAAATACATTGTTGAAGCAAATATCTTCATCATTTATTGATCATCACCTTGTTCACATACAAAAGATCAAAATAAATACATAAAAGTAAGATTAACTACCTCTAATCTTTACACACAAGTGTTTAGCTACCCATCACCATGGTAGCTTGATCAACATGTAAGAAAAGAAGATTTGTTAGGATTAAAGTCGAAGAATCGAGGATTGATGCTCCAAAGACTTAACTATTACTTCTCCTAGAGTTTCTAAGGTTTTTGACCTAGAAAACCCTTTTTCTCTTTCTCAAATGCTGAAAAGTCTGAAAGGTACAAGTTGTTGAAAATATTTTCCAAGTGATATATTTATAGACAAGGCCACTTAGTGCAGTAAGTGGCACCGCGATAAGTTCCCTCATAGGCGTGCTAAGAAGGATGAGAAGAACACAACTTATTTCCTAGGAAGTGCGCTAAGCGCGATAGGAGCTCGCTTATGAAGTTTTGAGACATTAGCTACTGGATTTTTCACGAGCACGCTGGTCTCACGCTGAAAAGCTCGCTTAGCGCGCTATGCCGACATGAAAACTTGAAAACTTGCTTTTGAGTCCTTCTTTCTTGCACCAATTGTTTCTATCATAAAAAAGAGGCAAGAAGAACTATTAAAGAACATCAAAATGCTCAATATTCACAATATTTACACTAAAATCGAAAATTAACATAAATACATTTAAACTACTCGATTTTAGGCTAAACTGTCAAGAAAACCAATTGAAAGGGCCATAAAATCAAGTTAAACTATCCACAATTTGGCCCTTAACAATTGCAACTCCTTCAAACTCAAAAAATATAAAGAGATCATATGTCAGGACATGTGGTCTGACATCATATCTGCTTCAACATAGCAACAAACTCATATATGTCCATTGCTCCCCCTATCACATATAACCAATATTTCCCCTAAAGGCGAAAACCCAGATCTTCTGAAGGCCAAACCTCACCTACCTAAGTTCACACATCCCTCTCAAGAGGAAAACCCAAATCATCCGGCAGACAACTATGAACTATCCAAGTTCACACATTAGAAACACATACAACAGAAGCCACACATATTAGAAACATTTAAAATAAAATCCATACATATTACTCATAACATTAGAGTAAATTAGGGTAAAGAAGTTTTGTTTCAAAGAAAAGCATGTCAAGATTATACTTTGTTAATCCTTTTTAAACGTATCCGATTAATCAAGCATGCGAACTTAGTTTCAATCAATAAAATCGTGTATCCTTGAGAATCCATTCATTTCTAACGCAGGTCCGTGAATATTATTGTTTTAATTGCTAGATGATTTCTTTAAATAGCAACTGAAACAAACAAACATAAAGATCATTACAAAGCGAATATTAACTTCCAAATCTATGTCTAGAGTTTGTTGGTTAATAGATGAAAAAAATAGTTCAAGACTTGGAAAATCTATGTCTAGAGTGATTCGAACCTTAAATACATTGTTGAAGCAAATATCTTCATCATTTATTGATCATCACCTTGTTCACATACAAAAGATCAAAATAAATACATAAAAGTAAGATTAACTACCTCTAATCTTTACACACAAGTGTTTAGCTACCCATCACCATGGTAGCTTGATCAACATGTAAGAAAAGAAGATTTGTTAGGATTAAAGTCGAAGAATCGAGGATTGATGCTCCAAAGACTTAACTATCACTTCTCCTAGAGTTTCTAAGGTTTTTGACCCAGAAAACCCTTTTTCTCTTTCTCAAAAGCTGAAAAGTGTGAAAGGTACAAGTTGTTGAAAATATCTTCCAAGTGATATATTTATAGACAAGGCCTCTTAGTGCAGTAAGTGGCACCGCGATAAGTTCCCTCATAGGCGTGCTAAGCAGGATGAGAAGAACACAACTTATTTCCTAGGAAGTGCGCTAAGCGCGATAGGAGCTCGCTTATGAAGTTTTGAGACATTAGCTACTGGATTTTTCACGAGCACGCTGGTCTCGCGCTGAAAAGCTCGCTTAGCGCCCTATGCCGACATGAAAACTTGAAAACTTGCTTTTGAGTCCTTCTTTCTTGCACCAATTGTTTCTATCATAAAAAAGAGGCAAGGAGAACTATTAAAGAACATCAAAATGCTCAATATTCACAATATTTACACTAAAATCGAAAATTAACATAAATACATTTAAACTACTCGATTTTAGGCTAAACTATCAAGAAAACTAATTGAAAGGGCCATAAAATCAAGTTAAACTATGCACAATTTGGCCCTTAACAATTGCAACTCCTTCAAACTCAAAAAATATAAAGAGATCATATGTCAGGACATGTGCTCTGACATCATATCTGCTTCAACATAGCAACAAACTCATATATGTCCATTGCTCCCCCTATCACATATAACCAATATTTCCCCTAAAGGCGAAAACCCAGATCTTCTGAAGGCCAAACCTCAACTACCTAAGTTCACACATCCCTCTCAAGAGGAAAACCCAAATCATCCGGCAGACAACTATGAACTATCCAAGTTCACACATTAGAAACACATACAACAGAAGCCACACATATTAGAAACATTTAAAATAGAAGCCATACATATTACTCATAACATTAGAGTAAATTAGGGTAAAGAAGTTTTGTTTCAAAGAAAAGCATGTCAAGATTATACTTTGTTAATCCTTTTTAAACGTATCCGATTAATCAAGCATGCGAACTTAGTTTCAATCAATAAAATCGTGTATCCGTAGAATCCATTCATTTCTAACGCAGGTCCGTGAATATTATTGTTTTAATTGCTAGATGATTTCTTTAAATAGCAACTGAAACAAACAAACATAAAGATCATTACAAAGCGAATATTAACTTCCAAATCTATGTCTAGAGTTTGTTGGTTAATAGATGAAAAAAATAGTTCAAGACTTGGAAAATCTATGTCTAGAGTGATTCGAACCTTAAATACATTGTTGAAGCAAATATCTTCATCATTTATTGATCATCACCTTGTTCACATACAAAAGATCAAAATAAATACATAAAAGTAAGATTAACTACCTCTAATCTTTAAACACAAGTGTTTAGCTACCCATCACCATGGTAGCTTGATCAACATGTAAGAAAAGAAGATTTGTTAGGATTAAAGTCGAAGAATCGAGGATTGATGCTCCAAAGACTTAACTATTACTTCTCCTAGAGTTTCTAAGGTTTTTGACCTAGAAAACCCTTTTTCTCTTTCTCAAATGCTGAAAAGTCTGAAAGGTACAAGTTGTTGAAAATATTTTCCAAGTGATATATTTATAGACAAGGCCACTTAGTGCAGTAAGTGGCACCGCGATAAGTTCCCTCATAGGCGTGCTAAGAAGGATGAGAAGAACACAACTTATTTCCTAGGAAGTGCGCTAAGCGCGATAGGAGCTCGCTTATGAAGTTTTGAGACATTAGCTACTGGATTTTTCACGAGCACGCTGGTCTCACGCTGAAAAGCTCGCTTAGCGCGCTATGCCGACATGAAAACTTGAAAACTTGCTTTTGAGTCCTTCTTTCTTGCACCAATTGTTTCTATCATAAAAAAGAGGCAAGAAGAACTATTAAAGAACATCAAAATGCTCAATATTCACAATATTTACACTAAAATCGAAAATTAACATAAATACATTTAAACTACTCGATTTTAGGCTAAACTGTCAAGAAAACCAATTGAAAGGGCCATAAAATCAAGTTAAACTATCCACAATTTGGCCCTTAACAATTGCAACTCCTTCAAACTCAAAAAATATAAAGAGATCATATGTCAGGACATGTGGTCTGACATCATATCTGCTTCAACATAGCAACAAACTCATATATGTCCATTGCTCCCCCTATCACATATAACCAATATTTCCCCTAAAGGCGAAAACCCAGATCTTCTGAAGGCCAAACCTCACCTACCTAAGTTCACACATCCCTCTCAAGAGGAAAACCCAAATCATCCGGCAGACAACTATGAACTATCCAAGTTCACACATTAGAAACACATACAACAGAAGCCACACATATTAGAAACATTTAAAATAAAATCCATACATATTACTCATAACATTAGAGTAAATTAGGGTAAAGAAGTTTTGTTTCAAAGAAAAGCATGTCAAGATTATACTTTGTTAATCCTTTTTAAACGTATCCGATTAATCAAGCATGCGAACTTAGTTTCAATCAATAAAATCGTGTATCCTTGAGAATCCATTCATTTCTAACGCAGGTCCGTGAATATTATTGTTTTAATTGCTAGATGATTTCTTTAAATAGCAACTGAAACAAACAAACATAAAGATCATTACAAAGCGAATATTAACTTCCAAATCTATGTCTAGAGTTTGTTGGTTAATAGATGAAAAAAATAGTTCAAGACTTGGAAAATCTATGTCTAGAGTGATTCGAACCTTAAATACATTGTTGAAGCAAATATCTTCATCATTTATTGATCATCACCTTGTTCACATACAAAAGATCAAAATAAATACATAAAAGTAAGATTAACTACCTCTAATCTTTACACACAAGTGTTTAGCTACCCATCACCATGGTAGCTTGATCAACATGTAAGAAAAGAAGATTTGTTAGGATTAAAGTCGAAGAATCGAGGATTGATGCTCCAAAGACTTAACTATCACTTCTCCTAGAGTTTCTAAGGTTTTTGACCCAGAAAACCCTTTTTCTCTTTCTCAAAAGCTGAAAAGTGTGAAAGGTACAAGTTGTTGAAAATATCTTCCAAGTGATATATTTATAGACAAGGCCTCTTAGTGCAGTAAGTGGCACCGCGATAAGTTCCCTCATAGGCGTGCTAAGCAGGATGAGAAGAACACAACTTATTTCCTAGGAAGTGCGCTAAGCGCGATAGGAGCTCGCTTATGAAGTTTTGAGACATTAGCTACTGGATTTTTCACGAGCACGCTGGTCTCGCGCTGAAAAGCTCGCTTAGCGCCCTATGCCGACATGAAAACTTGAAAACTTGCTTTTGAGTCCTTCTTTCTTGCACCAATTGTTTCTATCATAAAAAAGAGGCAAGGAGAACTATTAAAGAACATCAAAATGCTCAATATTCACAATATTTACACTAAAATCGAAAATTAACATAAATACATTTAAACTACTCGATTTTAGGCTAAACTATCAAGAAAACTAATTGAAAGGGCCATAAAATCAAGTTAAACTATGCACAATTTGGCCCTTAACAATTGCAACTCCTTCAAACTCAAAAAATATAAAGAGATCATATGTCAGGACATGTGCTCTGACATCATATCTGCTTCAACATAGCAACAAACTCATATATGTCCATTGCTCCCCCTATCACATATAACCAATATTTCCCCTAAAGGCGAAAACCCAGATCTTCTGAAGGCCAAACCTCAACTACCTAAGTTCACACATCCCTCTCAAGAGGAAAACCCAAATCATCCGGCAGACAACTATGAACTATCCAAGTTCACACATTAGAAACACATACAACAGAAGCCACACATATTAGAAACATTTAAAATAGAAGCCATACATATTACTCATAACATTAGAGTAAATTAGGGTAAAGAAGTTTTGTTTCAAAGAAAAGCATGTCAAGATTATACTTTGTTAATCCTTTTTAAACGTATCCGATTAATCAAGCATGCGAACTTAGTTTCAATCAATAAAATCGTGTATCCGTAGAATCCATTCATTTCTAACGCAGGTCCGTGAATATTATTGTTTTAATTGCTAGATGATTTCTTTAAATAGCAACTGAAACAAACAAACATAAAGATCATTACAAAGCGAATATTAACTTCCAAATCTATGTCTAGAGTTTGTTGGTTAATAGATGAAAAAAATAGTTCAAGACTTGGAAAATCTATGTCTAGAGTGATTCGAACCTTAAATACATTGTTGAAGCAAATATCTTCATCATTTATTGATCATCACCTTGTTCACATACAAAAGATCAAAATAAATACATAAAAGTAAGATTAACTACCTCTAATCTTTAAACACAAGTGTTTAGCTACCCATCACCATGGTAGCTTGATCAACATGTAAGAAAAGAAGATTTGTTAGGATTAAAGTCGAAGAATCGAGGATTGATGCTCCAAAGACTTAACTATTACTTCTCCTAGAGTTTCTAAGGTTTTTGACCTAGAAAACCCTTTTTCTCTTTCTCAAATGCTGAAAAGTCTGAAAGGTACAAGTTGTTGAAAATATTTTCCAAGTGATATATTTATAGACAAGGCCACTTAGTGCAGTAAGTGGCACCGCGATAAGTTCCCTCATAGGCGTGCTAAGCAGGATGAGAAGAACACAACTTATTTCCTAGGAAGTGCGCTAAGCGCGATAGGAGCTCGCTTATGAAGTTTTGAGACATTAGCTACTGGATTTTTCACGAGCACGCTGGTCTCACGCTGAAAAGCTCGCTTAGCGCGCTATGCCGACATGAAAACTTGAAAACTTGCTTTTGAGTCCTTCTTTCTTGCACCAATTGTTTCTATCATAAAAAAGAGGCAAGAAGAACTATTAAAGAACATCAAAATGCTCAATATTCACAATATTTACACTAAAATCGAAAATTAACATAAATACATTTAAACTACTCGATTTTAGGCTAAACTGTCAAGAAAACCAATTGAAAGGGCCATAAAATCAAGTTAAACTATCCACAATTTGGCCCTTAACAATTGCAACTCCTTCAAACTCAAAAAATATAAAGAGATCATATGTCAGGACATGTGGTCTGACATCATATCTGCTTCAACATAGCAACAAACTCATATATGTCCATTGCTCCCCCTATCACATATAACCAATATTTCCCCTAAAGGCGAAAACCCAGATCTTCTGAAGGCCAAACCTCAACTACCTAAGTTCACACATCCCTCTCAAGAGGAAAACCCAAATCATCCGGCAGACAACTATGAACTATCCAAGTTCACACATTAGAAACACATACAACAGAAGCCACACATATTAGAAACATTTAAAATAAAATCCATACATATTACTCATAACATTAGAGTAAATTAGGGTAAAGAAGTTTTGTTTCAAAGAAAAGCATGTCAAGATTATACTTTGTTAATCCTTTTTAAACGTATCCGATTAATCAAGCATGCGAACTTAGTTTCAATCAATAAAATCGTGTATCCTTGAGAATCCATTCATTTCTAACGCAGGTCCGTGAATATTATTGTTTTAATTGCTAGATGATTTCTTTAAATAGCAACTGAAACAAACAAACATAAAGATCATTACAAAGCGAATATAACTTCCAAATCTATGTGTAGAGTTTGTTGGTTAATAGATGAAAAAAATAGTTCAAGACATGGAAAATCTATGTCTAGAGTGATTCGAACCTTAAATACATTGTTGAAGCAAATATCTTCATCATTTATTGATCATCACCTTGTTCACATACAAAAGATCAAAATAAATACATAAAAGTAAGATTAACTACCTCTAATCTTTACACACAAGTGTTTAGCTACCCATCACCATGGTAGCTTGATCAACATGTAAGAAAAGAAGATTTGTTAGGATTAAAGTCGAAGAATCGAGGATTGATGCTCCAAAGACTTAACTATCACTTCTCCTAGAGTTTCTAAGGTTTTTGACCCAGAAAACCCTTTTTCTCTTTCTCAAAAGCTGAAAAGTGTGAAAGGTACAAGTTGTTGAAAATATCTTCCAAGTGATATATTTATAGACAAGGCCTCTTAGTGCAGTAAGTGGCACCGCGATAAGTTCCCTCATAGGCGTGCTAAGCAGGATGAGAAGAACACAACTTATTTCCTAGGAAGTGCGCTAAGCGCGATAGGAGCTCGCTTATGAAGTTTTGAGACATTAGCTACTGGATTTTTCACGAGCACGCTGGTCTCGCGCTGAAAAGCTCGCTTAGCGCCCTATGCCGACATGAAAACTTGAAAACTTGCTTTTGAGTCCTTCTTTCTTGCACCAATTGTTTCTATCATAAAAAAGAGGCAAGGAGAACTATTAAAGAACATCAAAATGCTCAATATTCACAATATTTACACTAAAATCGAAAATTAACATAAATACATTTAAACTACTCGATTTTAGGCTAAACTATCAAGAAAACTAATTGAAAGGGCCATAAAATCAAGTTAAACTATGCACAATTTGGCCCTTAACAATTGCAACTCCTTCAAACTCAAAAAATATAAAGAGATCATATGCCAGGACATGTGCTCTGACATCATATCTGCTTCAACATAGCAACAAACTCATATATGTCCATTGCTCCCCCTATCACATATAACCAATATTTCCCCTAAAGGCGAAAACCCAGATCTTCTGAAGGCCAAACCTCAACTACCTAAGTTCACACATCCCTCTCAAGAGGAAAACCCAAATCATCCGGCAGACAACTATGAACTATCCAAGTTCACACATTAGAAACACATACAACAGAAGCCACACATATTAGAAACATTTAAAATAGAAGCCATACATATTACTCATAACATTAGAGTAAATTAGGGTAAAGAAGTTTTGTTTCAAAGAAAAGCATGTCAAGATTATACTTTGTTAATCCTTTTTAAACGTATCCGATTAATCAAGCATGCGAACTTAGTTTCAATCAATAAAATCGTGTATCCTTGAGAATCCATTCATTTCTAACGCAGGTCCGTGAATATTATTGTTTTAATTGCTAGATGATTTCTTTAAATAGCAACTGAAACAAACAAACATAAAGATCATTACAAAGCGAATATTAACTTCGAAATCTATGTCTAGAGTTTGTTGGTTAATAGATGAAAAAAATAGTTCAAGACTTGAAAAATCTATGTCTAGAGTGATTCGAACCTTAAATACATTGTTGAAGCAAATATCTTCATCATTTATTGATCATCACCTTGTTCACATACAAAAGATCAAAATAAATACATAAAAGTAAGATTAACTACCTCTAATCTTTACACAAAAGTGTATAGCTACCCATCACCATGGTTGCTTGATTAACATGTAAGAAAAGAAGCTTTGTTAGGATTAAAGTCGAAGAATCGAGGATTGATGCTCCAAAGACTTAATTATCACTTCTCCAAGAGTTTCTATGGTTTTATACCTAGAAAACCCTTTTTCTCTTTCTCAAATGCTGAAAAGTGTGAAAGGTACAAGTTGTTTAAAATATCTTCCAAGTGATATATTTATAGACAAGGCCACTTAGTGCAGTAAGTGGCACCGCGATAAGTTCCCTCATAGGCGTGCTAAGCAGGATCAGAAGAACACAACTTATTTCCTAGGAATTGCGCTAAGCGCGATAGGAGCTCGCTTATGAAGATTTGAGACATTAGCTACTGGATTTTTCATGAGCACGTTGGTCTCGCGCCGAAAAGCTCGCTTAGCGCGCTATGCCGACATGAAAACGTGAAAACTTGCTTTTCGGTCCTTATTTCTTGCACCAATTGTTTCTATCATAAAAAAGAGGCAAGAAGAACTATTAAAGAACATCAAAATGCTCAATATTCACAATATTTACACTAAAATCAAAAATTAACATAAATACATTTAAACTACTAGATTTTAGACTAAACTGTCAAGAAAACCAATTGAAAGGGCCATAAAATCAAGTTAAACTATGCACAATTTGGCCCTTAACAATTGCAACACCTTCAAACTCAAAAAATATAAAGAAATCATATGTCAGGACATGTGGTCTGACATCACATCTGCTTCAACATAGCAACAATCTCATATATGTCCATTACTCCCCCTATCACATATAACCAACATTTCCCCTAAAGGCGAAAACCCAAATCTTCTGAAGGCCAAACCTCAACTACCTAAGTTCACACATCCCTCCCAAGAGGAAAACCCAAATCATCTGGCAGACAACTATGAACTATTCAAGTTCACACATTAGAAACACATACAACAGAAGCCACACATATTAGAAACATTTAAAATAAAATCCATACATATTACTCATAACATTAGAGTAAATTAGGGTAAAGAAGTTTTGTTTCAAAGAAAAGCATGTCAAGATTATACTTTGTTAATCCTTTTTAAACGTATCCGATTAATCAAGCATGCGAACTTAGTTTCAATCAATAAAATCGTGTATCCTTGAGAATCCATTCATTTCTAACGCAGGTCCGTGAATATTATTGTTTTAATTGCTAGATGATTTCTTTAAATAGCAACTGAAACAAACAAACATAAAGATCATTACAAAGCGAATATTAACTTCCAAATCTATGTGTAGAGTTTGTTGGTTAATAGATGAAAAAAATACTTCAAGACATGGAAAATCTATGTCTAGAGTGATTCGAACCTTAAATACATTGTTGAAGCAAATATCTTCATCATTTATTGATCATCACCTTGTTCACATACAAAAGATCAAAATAAATACATAAAAGTAAGATTAACTACCTCTAATCTTTACACACAAGTGTTTAGCTACCCATCACCATGGTAGCTTGATCAACATGTAAGAAAAGAAGATTTGTTAGGATTAAAGTCGAAGAATCGAGGATTGATGCTCCAAAGACTTAACTATCACTTCTCCTAGAGTTTCTAAGGTTTTTGACCCAGAAAACCCTTTTTCTCTTTCTCAAAAGCTGAAAAGTGTGAAAGGTACAAGTTGTTGAAAATATCTTCCAAGTGATATATTTATAGATAAGGCCTCTTAGTGCAGTAAGTGGCACCGCGATAAGTTCCCTCATAGGCGTGCTAAGCAGGATGAGGAGAACACAACTTATTTCCTAGGAAGTGCGCTAAGCGCGATAGGAGCTCGCTTATGAAGTTTTGAGACATTAGCTACTGGATTTTTCACGAGCACGCTGGTCTCGCGCTGAAAAGCTCGCTTAGCGCCCTATGCCGACATGAAAACTTGAAAACTTGCTTTTGAGTCCTTCTTTCTTGCACCAATTGTTTCTATCATAAAAAAGAGGCAAGGAGAACTATTAAAGAACATCAAAATGCTCAATATTCACAATATTTACACTAAAATCGAAAATTAACATAAATACATTTAAACTACTCGATTTTAGGCTAAACTATCAAGAAAACTAATTGAAAGGGCCATAAAATCAAGTTAAACTATGCACAATTTGGCCCTTAACAATTGCAACTCCTTCAAACTCAAAAAATATAAAGAGATCATATGCCAGGACATGTGCTCTGACATCATATCTGCTTCAACATAGCAACAAACTCATATATGTCCATTGCTCCCCCTATCACATATAACCAATATTTCCCCTAAAGGCGAAAACCCAGATCTTCTGAAGGCCAAACCTCAACTACCTAAGTTCACACATCCCTCTCAAGAGGAAAACCCAAATCATCCGGCAGACAACTATGAACTATCCAAGTTCACACATTAGAAACACATACAATAGAAGCCACACATATTAGAAACATTTAAAATAGAAGCCATACATATTACTCATAACATTAGAGTAAATTAGGGTAAAGAAGTTTTGTTTCAAAGAAAAGCATGTCAATATTATACTTTGTTAATCCTTTTTAAACGTATCCGATTAATCAAGCATGCGAACTTAGTTTCAATCAATAAAATCGTGTATCCTTGAGAATCCATTCATTTCTAACGCAGGTCCGTGAATATTATTGTTTTAATTGCTAGATGATTTCTTTAAATAGCAACTGAAACAAACAAACATAAAGATCATTACAAAGCGAATATTAACTTCGAAATCTATGTCTAGAGTTTGTTGGTTAATAGATGAAAAAAATAGTTCAAGACTTGAAAAATCTATGTCTAGAGTGATTCGAACCTTAAATACATTGTTGAAGCAAATATCTTCATCATTTATTGATCATCACCTTGTTCACATACAAAAGATCAAAATAAATACATAAAAGTAAGATTAACTACCTCTAATCTTTACACAAAAGTGTATAGCTACCCATCACCATGGTTGCTTGATTAACATGTAAGAAAAGAAGCTTTGTTAGGATTAAAGTCGAAGAATCGAGGATTGATGCTCCAAAGACTTAATTATCACTTCTCCAAGAGTTTCTATGGTTTTATACCTAGAAAACCCTTTTTCTCTTTCTCAAATGCTGAAAAGTGTGAAAGGTACAAGTTGTTTAAAATATCTTCCAAGTGATATATTTATAGACAAGGCCACTTAGTGCAGTAAGTGGCACCGCGATAAGTTCCCTCATAGGCGTGCTAAGCAGGATCAGAAGAACACAACTTATTTCCTAGGAATTGCGCTAAGCGCGATAGGAGCTCGCTTATGAAGATTTGAGACATTAGCTACTGGATTTTTCATGAGCACGTTGGTCTCGCGCCGAAAAGCTCGCTTAGCGCGCTATGCCGACATGAAAACGTGAAAACTTGCTTTTCGGTCCTTCTTTCTTGCACCAATTGTTTCTATCATAAAAAAGAGGCAAGAAGAACTATTAAAGAACATCAAAATGCTCAATATTCACAATATTTACACTAAAATCAAAAATTAACATAAATACATTTAAACTACTAGATTTTAGACTAAACTGTCAAGAAAACCAATTGAAAGGGCCATAAAATCAAGTTAAACTATGCACAATTTGGCCCTTAACAATTGCAACACCTTCAAACTCAAAAAATATAAAGAAATCATATGTCAGGACATGTGGTCTGAAATCACATCTGCTTCAACATAGCAACAATCTCATATATGTCCATTACTCCCCCTATCACATATAACCAACATTTCCCCTAAAGGCGAAAACCCAAATCTTCTGAAGGCCAAACCTCAACTACCTAAGTTCACACATCCCTCCCAAGAGGAAAACCCAAATCATCTGGCAGACAACTATGAACTATTCAAGTTCACACATTAGAAACACATACAACAGAAGCCACACATATTAGAAACATTTAAAATAGAAGCCATACATATTACTCATAACATTAGAGTAAATTAGGGTAAAGATGTTTTGTTTCAAAGAAAAGCATGTCAAGATTAGATTTTGTTAATCCTTTTTAAACGTATCCGATTAATCAAGCATGCGAACTTAGTTTCAATCAATAAAATCGTGTATCCTTGCTAATCCATTCATTTCTAAAGCGGGTCCGTGAATATTATTGTTTTAATTGCTAAATGATTTCTTTAAATAGCAACTGAAACAAACAAACATAAAGATCGATACAAAGCGAATATAAACTTCCAAATCTATGTCTAGAGTTTGTTGGTTAATAGATGAAAAAAATAGATCAAGACTTGGAAAATCTATGTCTAGAGTGATTCACACCATAAATACATCATTGAAGCAAATATCTTCATCATTTATTGATCATCACCTTGTTCACATACAAAATATCAAAATAAATACATAAAAGTAAGATTAACTCCCTCTAATCTTTACACACAAGTGTTTAGCTACCCATCACCATGGTTGCTTGATTAACATGTAAGAAAAGAAGCTTTGTTAGGATTAAAGTCGAAGAATCGAGGATTGATGCTCCAAAGACTTAATTATCACTTCTCCAAAGAGTTTCTATGGTTTTATACCTAGAAAACCCTTTTTCTCTTTCTCAAATGCTGAAAAGTGTGAAAGGTACAAGTTGTTTAAAATATCTTCCAAGTGATATATTTATAGACAAGGCCACTTAGTGCAGTAAGTGGCACCGCGATAAGTTCCCTCATAGGCGTGCTAAGCAGGATCAGAAGAACACAACTTATTTCCTAGGAATTGCGCTAAGCGCGATAGGAGCTCGCTTATGAAGTTTTGAGACATTAGCTACTGGATTTTTCATGAGCACGTTGGTCTCGCGCCAAAAAGCTCGCTTAGCGCGCTATGCCGACATGAAAACTTGAAAACTTGCTTTTCGGTCCTTCTTTCTTGCACCAATTGTTTCTATCATAAAAAAGAGGCAAGAAGAACTATTAAAGAACATCAAAATGCTCAATATTCACAATATTTACACTAAAATCGAAAATTTACATAAATACATTTAAACTACTAGATTTTAGACTAAACTGTCAAGAAAACCAATTGAAAGGGCCATAAAATCAAGTTAAACTATGCACAATTTGGCCCTTAACAATTGCAACACCTTCAAACTCAAAAAATATAAAGAGATCATATGTCAGGACATGTGGTCTGACATCACATCTGCTTCAACATAGCAACAATCTCATATATGTCCATTGCTCCCCCTGTCACATATAACCAACATTTCCCCTAAAGGCGAAAACCCAAATCTTCTGAAGGCCAAGCCTCAATTACCTAAGTTCACACATCCCTCTCAAGAGGAAAATCCAAATCATCTGGCAGACAACTATGAACTATCCAAGTTCACACATTAGAAACACATACAACAGAAGCCATACATATTACAAAACATATAAAATAGAAGCCATACACATTACTCATAACATTAGAGTAAATGAGGGTAAAGATGTTTTGTTTCAAAGAAAAGCATGTCAAGATTACATTTTGTTAATCCTTTTAAACGTATCTGATTAATCAAGCATGCGAACTTAGTTTCAATCAATAAAATCGTGTATCCTTGCGAATCCATTCATTTCTAAAGCGGGTCCGTGAATATTATTGTTTTAATTGCTAGATGATTTCTTTAAATAGCAACTGAAACAAACAAACATAAAGATCGATACAAAGCGAATATAAACTTCGAAATCTATGTCTAGAGTTTGTTGGTTAATAGATGAAAAAAATAGATCAAGACTTGGAAAATCTATGTCTAGAGTGATTCACACCATAAATACATAATTGAAGCAAATATCTTCATCATTTATTGATCATAACCTTGTTCATATACAAAAGATCAAAATAAATACATAAAAGTAAGATTAAATCCCTCTAATCTTTACACACAAGTATTTAGCTACCCATCACCATGGTTGCTTGATCAACATGTAAGAAAAGAAGCTTTGTTAGGATTAAAGTCGAAGAATCGAGGATTGATGCTCCAAAGACTTAATTATCACTTCTCCAAGAGTTTCTAAGGTTTTTGACCTAGAAAACCCTTTTAATCTTTCTCAAATGCAGAAAAGTGTGAAAAGGTACAAGTTGTTGAAAATATCTTCCAGGTGATATATTTATAGTCAAGGCCACTTAGTGCAGTAAGTGGCACCGCGATAAGTTCCCTCATAGGCGCGCTAAGCAGTATCAGAAGAACACAACTTATTTCCTAGGAAGTGCGCTATGCGCGATAGGAGCTCGCTTATGAAGTTTTGAGACTTTAGCTACTGGATTTTTCATGAGCACGCTGGTCTCGCGCCGAAAAGCTCGCTTAGCGCGCTATGCCGACCTGAAAACTTGAAAACTTGATTTTCAGTCCTTCTTTCTTGCACCAATTGTTTTTATCATAAAAAATAGGCAAGAAGAACTATTAAAGAACATCAAAATGCTCAGTATTCACAATATTTACACTAAAATCGAAAATTAACATAAATACATTTAAACTACTAGATTTAGACTAAACAGTCAAGAAAACCAATTGAAAGGGCCATAAAATCAAGTTAAAGTATGCACAATTTGGGCCTTAACAATTGCAACTCCTTCAAACTCAAAAAATATAAAGAGATCATATGTCAGGACATGTGGTCTGACATCACATCTGCTTCAACATAGCAACAATCTCAAACATTTCCATTACTCCCCCTGTCACATATAACTAATATTTCCCCTAAAGGCGAAAACCCAAATCTTCTGAAGTCCAATCCTCAACTACCTAAGTTCGTACATCCCTCTCAAGAGGAAAACTCAAAACATTTGGCAGACAACTATGAACTATCCAAGTTCACACATTAGAAACACATACAATTGAAGCCACACATAATACAAAACATATAAAATAGAAGACATACATATTACTCATAACATTAGAGTAAATTAGGGTAAAGATGTTTTGTTTCAAAGAAACTCATGTCAATATTAGATTTTGTTAATCCTTTTAAAACGTATCCGATTAATCAAGCATGCGAACTTAGTTTCAATCAATAAAATCGTGTATCCTTGCGAATCCGTTCATTTGTAAAGCGGGTCCCTGAATATTATTCTTTTAATTCCTAGATGATTTCTTTAAATAGCAACTGAAACAAACAAACATAAAGATCGATACAAAGCTAATATTTACTTCTAAATCTATGTCTAGAGTTTGTTTGTTAATAGATGAAAAAAATAGATCAAGACTTGGAAAATCTATGTCTAGAGTGATTCAAATCATAAATACATCATTGAAGCAAATATCTTCATCATTTATTGATCATAACCTTGTTCACATACAAAAGATGAAAGTAAATACATAAAAGTAAGATTACTACCTCTAATCTTTACACAAAAGTGTTTAGCTACCCATCACCATGGTAGCTTGATCAACATGTAAGAAAAGAAACTTTGTTAGGATTAAAGTCGAAGAATTGAGGATTGATGCTCCAAAGACTTAATTATCACTTCCCCAAGAGTTTCTAAGGTTTTTGACCTATAAAACCCTTTTTCTCTTTCTCAAATGCTGAAAAGTGTGAAAAGGGACAAGTTGTTGAAAATATCTTCCAAGTGATGTATTTATAGACAAGGCCACTTAGTGCAGTAAGTGGCACCGCGCTAAGTGTAACACCCATTTTTAATTATTTAGTCTTTTTGGTGTTACTTTATACCGGCGTGTCTCTTGTGGAGATTATTTAATGAACTATAGACTTTAATATTAATATAATATAATTGATAATGATAATAATTTAATAATTAATAGTAATATTATTATTATTATTAATATTTGTATTATTATTAAGGTTAAATGGATAATTAAGGAATAAGTGATATAAGAGGGGTATTAGGGGTTTTTTGGAAAGAAGAAGAGAGAACACGATCAAGTGGGAGAAAGATTGAGGAGGAAGAACAAGAGGAAGAGGAAGAAGGCTAAGGTTGTCGGATTCTTGGGGGTTCTTCAGCAATCGAAGCAATTAATCGAGGTAAAGGGGGGAGAAACTGATTGGGATTGGTAATTGCATGTATTGGGGTAGAGGGGATTCCTGAACCCCATAGGGATTTGATGAAGATGGTTAATATGTTGTTGTGTTTTTGATCATTGTTGTCATGGTGAACTTCTTGCATGTGGTTGTATAAGGATTGTTTGGATGGTTTTGGTGATTTAGTGTAGTTTACCGTTTTAGGACGAAATGATTTAATCGGTAGAATTGATGTTTTATCGGGTAAAATCTAGAATAAGTCATGTAGTTTAGTCGTAGAATGTTAGGCTAAGACTACAGGGACTAGTTTGGTGAGAATCAGATGATTTTTGAGCTTTTGATGAATTTTTGGACAGTGAGGGTTTTGTGAGATCGCAGACGTTCGCTAGCACCTTCGCTAAGCGAGCTAGTAGCGAGCATTCGCTAGGAATTCGCTAGGCGAGTCGGGTAGCGAGCACTTCCAGTAGCCACTGTCTGCCTTCGCTAGCGAGTTTGCTAGGCGAGTGAGGCAGCGAGCGTTCGCTGAGGCCTCGCTAGGTTAATGGGCCAGCGAGCATGATAACAAATTATGATTTTATATATATATATATATATATATATATATATATATATATATATATATATATATATATATATATATATATATATATATATATATATGATGTATGGTGATGTGATCAGGAGGATCGTGTGGACTTAGTGTGCTTGAGTTTGTGTGTTGTGCATTTGGTGTTGTGCATATCATGGTGTTTTGGTGGGATGAATCATGTCTCAGGAGGAGCGTAAGTGATCTATCCGGGGTTCGATTGAATGAACCAATGAGTCAGTACCGCATGCATGGTGTTGAGTTGCATTCTTGCATTATTGTATGTTGTGTTGATGATTGGACAGTAGGTCGTATTTGATGTTGGTGGGGTGATGATTTGGTTATTTACTACCTTTTATTCATGTATCTTATTACCGATAATTTTGATCATGTTTTCTCATCCCTTTGTTGTTGTTGTGGTCTGTGCTTCTTCGGAAGTACAGATAATCCAGTTACATAGCTAGCTTGGATAGTGGTGTGCGAGTCGAGTCTTAGGATGCTCTGATATGTAGCACGGGACTTGGGAGTTTATTTGTTTTATGATAAATTTGTTTATTCTTGTGACGTATCCTATTTTGGTGAACCTTGATGATGAATGTTGTGTTATGTAAATTGGCGGATGGCCGAGAATGATGTACTAATGATGTTTTCCGCTGTTTATTTTTAAAACAACTAATGAAGTGTTTTGTTGAATTTTGTTGAATGTAATATCCCACTTCTATAGGGAAACTCTGATATTTATTTGATTTAATCGTATATTATTTTAATTTGGGAAAGTGGGGTGTTATAGTTGGTATCAGAACAGGTCGGTCTGTTCGGCCAGTGTAGTAGTTGAGTCTTTCTTTAGGATAGAGATTGTGTACCTTTTAACCTAGTGTTGTTTTCGTTGAGCAGTATGGCAGGAAGGAATGATGTTGCTTTGGCTGCAGCTATGCAAGCGATGGCGCAGATGGTTGCTAATCAGAACCATGTTGCGGGTGCGCAATTTAGAGATTTGGCACAGTTTCAGAGTAACAAGCCACCGACGTTTGAAGGGGGAATTTTGGATCCTGAAGCTGAATGGCTGAAGGCAATTGAGAAAATTTTCAAGGCAATGGGTTGCAGTGATGAGCATAAATTAAGGTTTGGTACTCACATGCTGGATGGTGAAGCTGAGGCTTGGTGGGACAATAGTCTCCAGAGATTGGAGACTGCAGGAACTGCAATTACTTGGGATGTGGTTCAAACTGGTTTTCTAGAAAAGTATTTTCCGGAAGATATACGAAGTGCTAAGGCGATAGAGTTTTTGGAGCTGAAGAAGGGTAACTGACTGTAGCAGAGTATGCTTCTAAATTGGAAGGGCTGGTACAGTATTGTCCTCATTACAATACTGAAGTGGCGATGGCCTCCAAGTGTTTGAAGTTTGAAAATGGGCTGCGTCCGTAGATTAAGATGGGGATCGCTTGTCAGAAGATCAGGAATTATCCTGAGCTGGTAAGCAGAAGCATAATTTATGATACTGATAACTGGGCCAGGATTGCACATTATGAGGCTGCGAATGACCATAAGAGTAAGCAGAGATTTGGTGGTACTCCTTACAGTGTTCCTGCTGATAAAGGAAAACATAAGGCTGCTGCTGATAAGAAGCCCAGAGAAGGGAGAGCGTCTGCTGGTGTGAAATGTTTCTGATGTGATGGCGTGGGGCATCGTGCTAATGATTGTCCTCATGAGGTGAAGAAGTGTTTCAAGTGTGGTAAGCCAGGCCATGTGATGGCGGATTGCATGGCCGTTAGGCCTACCTGTTGTAACTATGGTGAGAAAGGTCATATCAGTACACATTGCAAGAAGCCGAAGAAGTCTCAGGCGCCACAGGCCAGCGGTAAAGTATTTCCGGTGGTAGGAACTCAATCGGCCAGCGAGGAGCTTCCATCAAAGGTACTTGTTTTATCAATAATATTCCTTTGACTGCTATGGTTGACACGGGTGCAACCCACTCGTTCATTTCTGTTGAGTGTGTGAAGAGATTAGGATTGGTGTCGTCTACTCTTGAGCAACGGTTGACTATTGAAACTCCTTCTATTGGTTCAGTGACTACTTCTTTGGTGTGTTTGAAGTGTCCACTGACTATTTTCGATAGGCATTTTGGAGTGGATCTAATTTGTCTGCCACTTGGTAAGCTAGATGTTATTCTGGGTATGAACTGGTTGGAGTTCAACCGAGTCTACATCGATTGTTTCCGAAAGGTGTTGTTGTTCCTTACTCTAGAAGAGGAAGCGTTGGCGGATTCCTTGTCTAATAAGGAATTGAGGACCTTGTTAGAGGACGAAGCTAAGATGTTTGCTTTATTTGCATCATTACCTGTTGACAGTAAGACGTCAATGAATGAGTTGGCGGTGGTGAATGATTTTCCCGAAGTGTTCCCTGATGATATTACAGAATTACCTCCGACAAGAGAACTTGAATTTAGCATTGATCTTGTTCCTGGTACGAGGCCTATATCTATGGCGCCGTACAGGATGTCGGCAGTGGAATTGGCTGAATTGAAATCTCAGATTGGAGAATTGTTGGATAGAAATTTTATCAGACCGAGCGTGTCGGCGTGGGGAGCTCTAGTGCTGTTGGCAAAGAAGAAGGATGGTAGTATGCTTTTGTGCATCGATTACCGTCAGTTGAATAAAATGACCATTAAGAATAAATATCCTCTTCCAAGGATTGATGATTTGAGGGATTAGTTGGTGGGAGCTTGTGTGTTCGGTAAGATTGACTTGAGGTCGGGTTACCATCAGATCAGAGTGAAAGAAGGTGATATTCAGAAGACCGAATTTAGAACTTGTTATGGACATTACAAATATACTGTAATGCATTTTGGAGTGTCTAATGCGCCATGAGTGTTTGTGGAGTATATGAACCGAATATTTCATTCTTATCTGGATCAGTTTATTATTGTCTTTATTGATGATATACTGATTTATTCTAAGTCTGATGAAGAGCATGCATGACATTTGAGAGTTGTGTTGCAAGTGCTGAAAGATAATAAGTTGTTTGCTAAACAATCGAAGTGTGAGTTCTAGATGAAGATGGTGAGTTTCTTGGGGCATGTCATATCTGGTGACGATGTAGTGGTGGACCCATCGAAAGTGAGTGCAGTAGGAACCACTGAAGACAGCGACGAAAATCAGAAGCTTTTTGGGTTTGGCAGGATATTACCGAAGGTTTATTGAGGGGTTTTCTAGTTTGGCATTGCCATTGACCCAGTTGACGAGGAAGGATCAAGTTTTTGTGTGGGATGCTGCTTGTGAAGAAAGCTTTAGGGAATTGAAAAAGAGATTGACTATGGCACCGGTGTTAATATTGCCAAATTCGAGTGAACCTTTCGTGGTGTAGTGTGATGCGTCTAAGATGGGATTAGGCGGGGTTCTTATGCAAGATGGTAAGGTAATGGCGTATTCTTCGCGACAATTGATGGCACATGAAAGGAATTACCCTACCCATGACCATGAATTGGCTACGGTAGTTTTCATGTTAAAGATCTGGAGGCACTATTTGTATGGTTCGAGATTTGAGGTGTTCAGTGACCATAAGAGTCTGAAATATCTGTTTGATCAGAAGGAGCTAAATATGAGACAGAGAAGATGGTTGGAATTCTTGAAGGATTACGATTTCAGCTTGACTTATCATCCAGGAAAGGAGAATGTAGTGGCAGATGCTTTAAGCAGAAAAACAATTCATATGTTGGCTTTGATGGTGATAGAAATGGAGATAATTGAGCAGTTTAGAGATTTGAGCATGGTTTGCGAAATTACGGCAGGTGGTGTGATGTTAGGCAAGTTGCAAGTGAATAATGATTTCTTGGATATGATTAGAGAGAACCAAAAGCTAGATTTGAAGTTAGTGGATTTGATGCCTGGAGTAGGAAGTGACTCAGATAGTGATTTTAAGTTGGATAGTACAGGAGTGTTGAGATTCAGAGACAGGATTTGCGTACCGGATAATGATGAACTGAAAAAGTCAATTCTGAGTGAGGGACATCGTAGTAGTTTGAGTATCTATCTGGGAGCTACGAAGATGTACCACGATTTAAGGAAATATTTTGGTGGTTTGGTATGAAAAAAGATATAGCTCAATTTGTTTACGCTTGTTTGGTATGTCAAAAGTCAAAAGTGGAACATCAGTGACCCTCTGGAATGACGCAATCGTTGAAGGTTCCAGTTTGGAAATGGGATTGTATAACTATGGATTTTGTTACGGGTTTGCCGAATACGGCAAGAGGATTTGATGCTATTTGGGTAATTGTGGATCGACTTACGAAGTCTTCACATTTTGTGCCGATTAATAACAGTTTTTCGTTGAAGAAGATAATAGAGATTTATATTCGGGTAATAGTGAAGCTGCATGGTGTTCTGTCGAGTATCGTGTCGGATAGAGATCCGAGGTTTACTTCAGAAATTTGGAGGATTTTGCAAGAAGCTTTGGGTACTAAGTTGAAGTTGAGTTCAGCTTACCATCCGCAAACCGATGGTCAGTCAGAGAGGACTATTCAGTCGTTGGAGGATTTGTTAAGGGCTTATGTGTTGGAAAAGGGTGGTGTGTGGGATACTCATTTACTGTTCATCGAGTTCACGTACAACAATAGTTACCATTCTAATATTGGAATGGCCCCGTTTGAAGCTTTATATGGTAGGAGGTGCATAACTCCTCTGTGTTGGTATGAGACGAGTGAGAATGTGGTATTTGGACCAGAAATTATGCAGCAGACTACTGAGACAATTCAGATGATTTGTGAGAAAATGAAAGCGTCTTAGAGTAGGCAGAAAAGTTATCATGATAACCGAAGAAAAGAACTGTAATTCAGTGAAGGTGATCATGTGTTCCTGAGAGTTAACCCAGTGACTGGTGTGGGTCGTGCGTTGAAGTCCAAGAAGTTTGATCGTAAGTTTATTGGACCGTATCAGATTTTGCAGAGAATTGGTGTTGTAGCTAATAGGGTGGCGTTGCCGCCTAAACTGTCGAATTTACATGATGTGGTTCATGTGTCGCAACTTCGGAAGTATTTCTCGGACCCATCTCATGTGATTCAGAGAGATGAAGTTCAAGTCAAAGAGCATCTTACCGTTGAGACGATGTCGTTGAGGATCGAGGATCGTAAGATGAGACAACTCCGAGGGAAGGAGATATGTAACGCCCATTTTAATTATTTTTGGTTTCAGAAATATTTTATTCGCGGATGTGTTTTGAGAAATTAATTGGAGAATCAAGAAATCATAATATTAATATAAAGTGATAAAATGTGATAATTAGTAGTAATGTTAATATTGCTATTAATCATTATTATTGTTATTACTAATATTAATATATATGAGCAAAAATATTATTATTGGATTTTTGGAATTAAAAGGAATAAGATTATTAAATTATGGAATTAAGAAATGTGGAGGATATTATTTATTTGGAAATAAAAGAGAATTTGGGGGTATTGAGGGCATAATTGGCATTATGGAAAAAGGGGATAGAGAAGAACACGATAGAACAAAGGAGGGAGAACGAAGAACGCACGGTTGAAGCGATCAAGTGAACAAGCTCGACAAGGAAGACGTGAAGGTTGTGAATTTGTGAAGGTTCATCATCATCAGAATCGAATTTGAGGTAAGGGGGAGGGATGATCGGTTAAATTTCGGTATGCATGACTAATCGGTAGAGGGTGATTTCCCTAACCCCATGATTGATGATGAATTGCATGATAAATTATGTTGTTGATTCTATTTTAATTGGTGTCTGAATGTCAAAAACTCTTGCATGCGATGTTGGTGATCATTTGGGGGAAATGAGGGTTTCGGAGTTAATGCCGGAAGTTGGAGAATTGAGTAGAACTGAGGATTTATCGGGTATGAACTAGGATAATCGGTGTAGTCTTGTGGGATAATATTGTATTGGTATAGTGTAGGATTTCGTGGGATTTAATCGGATGAAATCGGAGTGTGGGGCTGTTTCTGAACAGTAGTTTTTCTGCAGAATTTGCGTGCATTCGTCGGGCGAATTGGGGAGAGACTTCGCCAGGTTTCGCCAGGCGAACTGGGCAGTGAATGCTGCCTGTTGCTTTTGTTTGGCTTCGCTAAGGGTTTCGTCGGGCGAGTCCTAGCGAGTGTTCGCAGCGGGGCTTCGCCAGGCGAATGGCAGCGAGCATGACTGCATTTTATGGCTTTTATGCTGTGATGTTCCGTTTCTCGCATGGTTAGACCCTTGTTAGTCGTGAGAGAGTACGTGGTTATCGTGGATCTGTTGAGAGCATGAAAGTGATGTAGGAAGCGTGTGCTTGAATATTCGTTGAGATGAACGATTGAACCGAAGTACGCTGTGATGCCTAAAGTGGTTATGTATCCTTCGATTAGGAATGAATACGTGTGATACCGGAGTGTGATTCTCGTGGTAATTGTATAACCGAATAAGTGACGTGATATACGTTATAAGTGTATATGATATTGTAAGAAACTCTTAGGATGTGGTTGTATGAGATTCAGGTGATAGGTGGCGAGCATATCAGAACTTTGTTTTCCCTGGAACTGTGTGCAGCTGTGATTGCTGAGCGTGGCCAGTCTGAAGTACCGTGATGATTTATGGGTGTTGGGTGTATGTTGGGTGTTAGAGGGCTATGTGGCCGGCGTTTAACGCATTCGACGTGATCGGTGGATTATGTGGTTTAATTATATGTGTGTGCTATAAGTCGTGTGCACCGTGAGTGCTGTGTTGATGAGTGAGATATCTTTGGTATATGATAAATTGTGATCAGTAGGATCGATACGCTTTATAAGCATTGTGATTATATGTTGTTGTATGATGAGTGGATCAGTGGGATCGATATGCCTGATATGCATAGTGTGTGATATGTTGTAGTGATGTGTTGTGGTGAGTGGATCTGTGATGATCGATACGCTTTATATGTGTCGTTTTTATGTGTTGTTGTGACGATTGGGTCAGTAGGACCGATATGCCTTAGGTGCATGATGTGTGATATGTTGTGTGGTGATTGGATCAGTAGGATCGATGCACTCTGTGTGTTTGTGTATGTATGCATATTATGATGAATGGATCCGTGGGATCATGTGCACTGCTGTGTGCATGTGTGAAAACAGGAACGTGATTCCTCGTAGTATTCGTATAGTTGATTGAGTGTATGATAGGTATTATGTGTGTTGGTTATAAGGTGTGGGATCCTTGAAATGTGGCATGTGATACTTGAGATATGTGATAGATGTGATCTGTGGATTACGTGTAGCATGTGTGCTAGTATTTGTTGTGGTGCATTGTGTTATGCATGGCATGTGAAGAGGTTGATCATACTGCTCGGTGGGGCGTATGAAATAAACTCAGGCTCCGAAAAGGAGTGGTTGCAGGGGTTGATCATTTGTTCGGTGGAGCAAATGAGACAGACTCGGGATTCCGTAAAGGAATGTGAAGGGGTTGATCATACTGCTCGGTGGGGCGTATGAAACAAACTCAGGCTCCGAAAAGGAGTGAATGCAGGGGTTGATCATATTGCTCGGTGGGGCATATGAGATATACTCAGTGGGATAGATCATTGCATAGGGTGGCTCGAGTGATCTATCCGGGTTCGATGATGAATCGTGAGTCGGTACCGTATTCCATGTGTCGAGTTGCATGTGTTGCATAGTCGATTGTATATTGTGATTGATGGTGGGACCGCGAGTCCGGATGATATGTATATGAAATAGTATTATTAATAATTTCTGCCTTTTATTTCATATATGTTTATACCGTTATTATTTGATCGTGATTCTCACCCCTCTGTTGTTGTTGTGGTCTGTGGTTCTTCGGAAGTACAGACAATCCAGGTGTTTAGCTAGCTTGGATTGTGGCGTCGTCGTAGGATTGCTCTGATACGTAACACCGAGGCTTTTGGGGGAGTTATTGTTTATTGTTGATTATGTGTGCCCCCTGTGGCATATCTGTTCTTTTGTGGGATATGTGATGATGTATGATGGATATATATATTCTGGGCAGATGGCCGATTTTTTTATATATGATGATGTATATATACGTATTATGCGGTTTATGACAGACTATGTTTATTTTTCCGCTGCAATATTACTGAAAATTATTTTGAAAAAAATGATTTATGGAATTTGGATGGAAATTGTGACATCCCGTTGTGGGAGAAACTCTGATATGTGTTTATTTTATTTTGGGAAACTGGGTGTTACAAGATATCTTTGGTGAAAAGGGCTTGGGGAGGTGATGCAGGAGGCAGTGTGACCTGGGAATTGGAAAGCAGGATACAGGAAGCATATTCGAAATTGTTTCCATCGGGTAATTTTCGAGGACGAAAATAATTAAAGCGGGGGAGAGTTGTAACATCCATTTTTAATTATTTAGTCTTTCTGGTGTTACTTTATTCCGGCGTGCCTCTTGTGGAGATTATTTAATGAACTATAGACTTTAATATTAATATAATATTATTGAGAATGATAATAATTTAATAATTAATAGTAATATTATTATTATTATTATTATTATTATTATTAATATTTGTATTATTATTAAGGTTAAATGGATAAATAAGGAATAAGAGATATAAGAGGGATATTAGGGGGTTTTTGGAAAGAAGAAGAGAGAACACGATCAAGTGGGAGAAAGATTGAGGAGGAAGAACAAGAGGAAGAGGAAGAAGGCTAAGGTTGTCGGATTCTGGGGGGTTCTTCAGCAATCGAAGCAATTAATTGAGGTAAGGGGAGAAACTGATTAGGATTGGTAATTGCATGAATTGGGGTATAGGGGATTCCTTAACCCCATAGGGATTTGATGAACATGGTTAATATGTTGTTGTGTTTCTGATCATTGTTGTCATGGGGAACTTCTTGCATGTGGTTGTATAAGGATTGTTTGGATGGTTTTGGTGATTTTGTGTAGTTTACCGTTTTAGGACGAAATGATTTAATCGGTAGAATTGATGTTTTATCGGGTAAAATCGGGAATAAGTCATGTAGTTTAGTCGTAGAATGTTAGGCTAAGACTATAGGAACTGGTTTGGTGAGAATCAGATGATTTTTGAGCTTTTGATGAATTTTTGGACAATGAGGGTTTTGTGAGATCGCAGACGTTCGCCAGCACCTTCGCTAGGCGAGGTAGTAGCAAGCATTCGCTAGGAATTCGCTAGGCGAGCTAGTAGCAAGCATTCGCTAGGAATTCGCTAAGCGAGTCGGGTAGCGAACACTTCCAGTAGCCACTGTCTACCTTCGCTAGCGAGTTCGCTAGGCGAGTGAGGCAGCGAGTGTAACACCCTTCTAAACCCTAAGGAAAATCTATGAATAATCATAGTAAATTTTCATGCAATCACAAAAGGGCGTCACACATAACTTTCAAACATTAAAAAGCACCTGTCATGTTCATTAACACTTCAATAAATAATCATGCTTTTCAAAGTTTCATTTCGCATGTAGCAGCGGATTCATTTATAACATAATACTCTTAACGGAAGCATTCATGTTCATCACATAAATCAACATTACTTAGGCACCAAGGCCAATATCATAATATTCCAATGAATATAAAAACATAACATAGAATACATAAAGTATCTCTAGAACATAAACCAAACGATCCCAGTGTTACATGACTAGAGCATGACTCGACCCAACATAATTAAATTACTAAACAACTACACCAATAGCGACTTCGCAACTACAAGCAGCTCTACTCTTGGTACCTGCACGATGCCAGATAGGACATTATTCCAGCAGAAGGGTGAAAAATATTATCATAATAATCAATGCATATAATTATATATATATATATATATATATATATATATATATATATATATATATATATATATATATATATATATATATATATATATATATATATATATATATATATATATATATATATATATATATATATATATATATCACATTTCTCACCACAATTTAACATAACTCATCATATACCTCACAATATATATATATATAAACAAATATGGATAATCACCAAGCATATTCATCATGCACACATCCATTGTTTCAATCAATGCACATAAACATACATATTATGTTTAATTCACTATAATTCATATAAACATATACAATCATGTTTATTCATTAATTCCTCAGTCATTATCATTCACAATTACACATTCACATTCACATTATTGCACATAAACATTTACAATTATGTTTATTCATCGCAATTCATCATAAAGTATATATACACACACACACATATATATATATATATATATATATATATATATATATATATATATATATATATATATATATATATATATATATATATATATATATATATATATATATATATATAACACCAAGCATATTTATCATGCATATATCCAAAGTTCTCAATTCAACAATTCATGCACATATGCATATATTCACACAACATTTATCTCTATGCCATGTGACTCAATACAACACAATGCAACTAAATGTAACTCATCAATCTCCATTTGAGATTATGGGTACATCACTTGTACCCCACCAGGAACAACATCTTGTTCATTCTACCCCGGTGATCATTTCACTGGGAACGACACATAGTCATTCTACCCCAGTGAACACCAACACTAGGAACAACATCATAGTCATTCTACCCCAGTACGTACGACCGTATCATGTAAACTCCACTAGGAACAACGTCTCACTTATTCTACCCCAGGGAGCACCCCACCAGGAACAACATCTCAGTTTTTCTACCCCGGTGATTATTCCACTAGGAACGACACAAAGTCATTCTACCCCAGTGTATACGACCATGTTATTATACCTCACCAGGAATAACATTTGTCATTCTACCCCAGTGATCATTTCACTAGGAACGATATCTTATCATTCTACCCAGTGATTACTCCACTAGGAACGATATCTTATCATTCTACCCCAGTGAGTACGAGTTTTGCACATACACATATTTCATCAAAGTATTCATACTTTCAACATCATCACCATATTTATCAAGCAATGCACACATATTCACTAATATGTTCTTATGCATTCTTCACATACAATCGCATACAAACAATATGCATTCACAATATCGCACCAACGACAACGAACTCAATCACATTCATCATGCACTTTTCATCAATTTAAACAATGCATATATTTGCCAAAAGGCCACATTTCACAATCGATTCCAAAATCTAGGATTCACGCTATACGGCTACCCACAGCATAACATATAACAGCACACAAGCTACACATTATATATCGAAAGTATACAGTATGATAACACATCAAACGCACCCGTTTACGACGGTAAAAGTCGACAAAATGACACATTTCAAATATTCAGCTATAATTGGATCATATACTGACATCAAAACCATTTTTCCTAGAAATAACATCTCTTTATCTTTCCAACACTTCGAACGGAGACTAAAACCGACTTATGGATCAAGAGATATGAATTTCCGAAGTTTTTTAAAAAACCAGAATTTTGCCTAAAAACGGCTACGGGATTTTGCATTTTCGCCCGAAAATCCGACCGATTTAATTCTTTTCTCCGGATTAAATATCTACTCATCATTACCAATCATATAGTAACATTTTAGGATCATAAAACACAAATTCTACGACTTCCGATTTTCATCCAAAATCTTAACCCCCAATTGTCCAAAAATGTCAAAACTCACAAACTCAACCAAATTCGATCAAACGAAGTCTAATAATCACGGCTAAGCATTACCCGACTAAACTACAAAATTTATTTTCGATTCTAACCGTTCAAAACTCGATTCTACCGATTAAACTCATTTATGCCCTAGAATGGAAAATGGTAGAAACTCTCCAACAATCTCAATTAAACCAACAAACACATACATAATCATAAACATTGATATAATAACAACATTTCACACTCTTACCTTGATTAAATCGAAGCTAGGAGTTGTTCTTGAGCTTTCCCCTCTTTTTCCTTCTCTTTTCTCTTCTTCCTCTTTCTTTCTCTTCTCTTTCTCTTATGTTTTCTATTCTTTTCTTTTCCTTCCACTTTTCCTTATATATCTTTCCCTTCTATTTCTCTCCAATATGTTTCTTCTCTCAAAATATTTACCAATTCATTTTCTCATAAAATATCCCATCTCATCATTAATTAGAGAATATCTAGTAAACACCATTTATTCTACCAAATAGATTAAATCAGTTAAATTCAATAATTCATTTAAATCAAATAAATCACATAAACCAATTAATTAGTACAATTAATCAATTATTGAAAATTGGGTTGTTACAACTCTCCCCCACATTAAAAATTTTCGTCCTCGAAAAGTTACCTGATTCAAACAACTCTGGATACGACTCTCGCATCCTAATCTCTCAAATTACCTCCACAAAAGGAATCCCTTTACCTCGAAGTTGCTTCTCGTTCATCAACGTGAACTAGCAATGCCTCAACAGTCAAATCATCTCTCACTTGTACACTATCCATCTGAATCAATGTACCTCCTCAGCTTAGACACATGAACACATCATGCAATTCCCACAAGTGACAGCGATAAAACAGTCTAACATGCTATTTTTCCCACGCTTCCGCTGCGCCACGCTGATACAGATCAACAAAACACAACGGGTGCTTCTGAGACCTCAAGCTCGACCAATACCAGTTAATATAGTAACTCTCAAAACATGTCTTTTCTTGGATCCTTTTGATCATTTCAGTCGTCTCTTACATAATCTCAGGTCCGAGTACAACACTTTTGCCGGACACACATCAACAAAAAGGAGTCCTACACTTCTTACCCCGACATCTCCTGGTGTCATTCTCATCAATCCGAAAATAAGCTCTTCGACTTTAATTCATAAAATTCAATCAATCTATTAACTCAAATTAGACTTCCGACATCCTCGCATCTCATCAAGAATACCAATAGTCGGTCTCAACATACAAAGCTCGACTCCATAAGAAGTCTCTTCACATGCCAAACTCATATCCTGAATTTGCTTAATCAATTCTAACTTCATTAATATCATCATCGGTATATACAGAGATTTCCAATTATTTCCTCTGCCTCATATCCAACTCTTTCAAATCAAACAAATACCTTAAGCTCGTAATATCACCAACCATCTCAATTCTCACACTAGCCAATTGAGGCCTCCAAACTCAGGCACAGACACACAACAACCAATTCTAAATCACTTGTCAGATAATTCCCTATTATGTACTTTAACTTGCCTTACAACATAACTAAAACTCGATGGTGTTGCACTTAACATACCTCTCAATCATATCAACAAAGCATCACAAAACACAACAATTCTGAAGCACTTAGCTTAACTCGAGAAAATTCACTGCATCCCAACATCTAAGCTTGCAAGACACGTCTATCCCATCCGACACAATCCCAACTATAAGAGCGCTCAACCACACACTGAGCTACAACTCCACACTTGCAGCATCCTGGAGAAGCACAAGTTTCTCCCCCACTTGAATCATTCCCATTTCCTGTAGACAAAGGTTAGAAAACCAAACGCGTATCGACAGTGTTTTCACACACATGTCGCGTACAGGGGAACGACCAACATTAGACAACTTGGCCGGACGGACCGACCTGCTCTGATACCACTATTGTAACACCCTTCTAAACCCCACGGAAAATCTATGAATAATCAGAGTAAATTTTCATGCAATCACAAAACAGCGTCTCACATAACTTTCAAACATCAAAAACCACCTGTCATGCTCATTAACACTTTAATAAATAATCATGCTTTTCAAAGTTTTAATTCGCATGTAGCAGCAGATTCATTTATAACATAATACTCTTAGCGGAAGCATTCATGTTCATCACATAAATCAACATTACTTAGGCACCAAGGTCAATATCATAATATTCCAATGAATATAAAAACATAACATAAAATACATAAAGTATCTCTAGAACATAAACCAAGCGATCCCAGTGTTACATGACCAGAGCATGACTCGACCCAACATAATTAAATTACTAAACAGCTACACCAATAGCGACTTCACAACTAAAAGTAGCTCTACTCTTGATACCTGCACGATGCCAGATAGGACATCATTCCAGCAAAAGGGTGAGAAATATTCTCATAATAATCAATGCATATATATATAGACACACACACACACACACAAGCATAAAAAACACTTATTCCACATTTCTCACCACAATTTAACATAACTCATCATATACCTCACAATATATATATATATATATATATATATATATATATATATATATATATATATATATATATATATATATATATATATATATATATATATATATATATATATATATATATATATATATATATATATATATATATATATATATATATATATATATATATATATATATATATATATATATATATATATATATATATATATATATATATATATATATATATATATATATATATATATATATATATATATATATATATATATATATATACAAATATGGATAATCACCAAGCATATTCATCATGCACACATCCATAGTTTCAACTAATCCACATAAACATACAGATTATGTTTAATTCACTACAATTCATATAAACATATACAATCATGTTTATTCATTAATTCCTCAGTCATTATCATTCACAATTACACATTCCCAATTCACATTATTGCACATAAACATTTACAATTATGTTTATTCATCACAATTTATCATAAAGTATAGACACACACACATACACACACACACACGCACACACACACAGATATATATATATATATAGATACATATATATATATATATATATATATATATATATATATATATATATATATATATATATATATATATATATATATATATATATATATATATATATATATATATATATATATATATATATATATATATATATATATATATATATATATATATATATATATATATATATATATATATATATATATATATATATATATATAACACCAATCATATTTATCATGCATATATCCAAAGTTCTCAATTCAACAATTCATGCACATATGCATATATTCACACAACATTTATCTCTATGCCATGTGACTCAATACAACTCAATGCAACTCAATGCAACTCATTGTCGCAACTGCAAAAAACAACCGACAGAAAAAACAGAAGAGTCGCCAGTTTCGTTATTTATCACAAAGAGAAGGAAAGGAAACGATTGCAAAAACCTAAAGATAAAGGAAAAGACAAGGTCATCGCAACCATGTCTGGGTTCGGGAGTCGGTTACGCAATGGGAAGGTATTAGCACCCCTCACGTTCGTCGTACTCGACGGGATCCATGCATTGTTGTCTATCTAGAAGGGTGTGTTGATACTATCTAGCTAAAGGCTCAGGGACAAAAGAAAAAGAAAGGACAAGACTCGACATAACATCGCTGCTATGGGCCTATGTACTCCCTCGTGCAATGGGAAAGTTAGAGTCAACGTAGTTCGACTAACTACGGCTAAGAAAGGGGGAAGGTTGCTCGCCGAGACCTCGCGTCTCGTGCCTACGTACTTTCATCTGGTATGAAAGATCAGAGCAAACGTAGTTCGGGCTAACAAGGACCACAGGTTGGTTCAAAAGTTTTTAGGCCCGAGTAGGGTTAACAAGTAGTTCTAGCAGTTGGTGTATGCAGCCTAACCATTGGAGACTTAGTCGTTACCGTTTGCGGTATAACTAAGAGTTAACGACACTCTTTTTGTGAAAAGATTTTCCTTGATTAAGAACCCCAAAGGGTGAAAAAGGTTTGAAATGTTTTTTTTGTTTTTTAGAGAAGAAGTGTTTTGAATTAGAGTATTCATAATGTATGTTGTAAAAAAGTCTAAAACCTAGGGTCTAATGCGTCGCATATCGTCCTAAGGACGTAAACTAAGCACTCTAGGTAATTAAGAGGTGGCCCCTTAACTAACATTTCTCAAGTATGAGGCTTATGGCACAACATTCATTATCCTTATTAATTATGTTAAACTTGTTTGAAGATGAGAAGAGAAGAATGCACACTAATGGGAGACTAATCAATCCTAAAAGTTATCATGCAAAGTGGACTTAAGGTTGGGTCTGAAAAGGGGACTACCTAATGTTATCATGCATAGTTAAACACCTAATTTCTATCATAACCTCAAGAGGTTAGATAACCTATGGGGAACATGGCAAAGAAAAGAAAGAGAAGAAGAAAAAGAAAAAGAATGCATATGCAAATGAAAAGATGCACACATAGAATGCACAAGTAGAATGATAGTGGGAGAAAAATAGTGTGGGGCAGTAGCCACCACAAGCTCATCTCAACGAAGCATGCATATGGAAATGCAAGAAAAGTGAAGGAGAAGGAGAGAGATGCATCAAAAGCAAGCAAACAAGTGACAAACACAAAGAAAGGGTCCTCATGGATTCATCACTTTAGGTAAGCTTCAAATTCCTCCTAAGGAGGCACCAAGCTACCTTAAACGACACTCCAAGGTCATTGGATAGAAGGGAGATGAAAAGAAGAAAGCTCACAATCAAAGTAAAAAAAAACAAAAAGAAATGCAAGTAAGAGCACAAAGGAGGCAAGCATGCATCACATAGGAGTTCAAGTTGAAAGCACAAAAATAAAGGCACAAATGAACAAGGAAAAAATAATGTCATGACCTAAAATTGAACCAACATCATCCTTAACATGTTAAAAACATGAAACAAAAGGCATTGGGGGTTCAAAGGATCCAAATATGTCATATTCAAATCAAACTAGGTCAAGATACATGTGTGAACATCCCTTGGAGGTAACTTGACTTGCAAATTACCTCAAAAATAGGAAAATGGTTCAAAAACAATCAAATAAAATGCACAAAGAAGCTACACATGTTGGCAAACAGATGCCAAGAAAACAAGACAAATGGCCTCTCAAAGCACCATCAAAAGAATCAAATCATTTGGATGTACCACTTTTAAATGGGAGAAACAAAAGCAAAAAGACAAGCCACAAAAGTCATCCCAAAAGTCAACAACCAGGGGCAAAATGGTCCTCTAAAATTGATCAACTTATCATTGAGATGAGGATCAATTTTCAATCATTGGATCAAAAAGGAATGATAGAAATAAATGCAAAAGCAAAACATGCCACAATTCAATTTAATTAAAACAACTCCAATACTTAATTCAATTTTTAATTGAAAATAAAATGGAAAAATATAATAAAAATTATCAAAAAAAAGTAGACATCTCAAAGTTGATAAAAAATATTTTTGGTGAATTTTAAACATATTGGAGCTATTTTAATTAATTGAAATTGTAAACAGAAAATAAAAGAAAACACAAAAGAAAATAAAAAGAAAATAATAAAAGGGCGAGGCAAATAGCAATCCAGATCAGTTCAAAACAACACTGGGCCCAATCTGGGGGTGCCAATATCAAGGCGTGCTGGGCCCAATCCAAACCAAACAAAAACCAAATAATTTGGCAATTACGTGTGAACAGGTCAACCAAAGACCACCATGGAATACAATATGGAGCGCTAGATCAATTAGCAAGTAATCACATCAAATGGCCAAGGGATTGCCAGCGCATTAATGAAATTTCAAATGCAATTACATGGTTCTGGTCAACTCATCCCCACCGTGTTTCTTAATCTCTACCATTGGAATGGAAAGTATGCAAATCAAACGACCTACACGCTGCCACGACATCATCCCTAACCTCCAGCAACCCTAAAACATACCAGCTGGTCGGAGATCACTGTAGATCATCTTCTTCGGCCATCCTCTGCCGTGAACAGAGCCAACACAACACACATACCTCCAAACTCAACCATAACGCATGAAATTTATATCAAATCTCATCTAGAGATCAAGACGATCTCATTTCTGGCCTAAAAAACAACTAGAATGAACATCAAACACAACACACATACCTCCAAACCTGAAGACGACAAGAATGAACATCAAAATTCAAAGTTCACCAAAACAACTTCAATTTGATCTAAAACTCATCTAGAGCTCATGTAGGTTACAGATCCATCATTAAACAAGCAAGATCGTGCACAAATGAGCCAAAACAGATCCAAACATTTTCAAGCATCATCCAACAATCACAACCAATGCCAGTTTGTTTTACACATGAGTGATCTACATTGATTCTACGTCTCAAGTATGCCAAAATGGCAGTGAATTGATGCTTATTAAGAGTGTAATGTTGAATTTCAATTACCAAGTGAAAAACTTCCACTGAGCCTTCAAATGGAGCTCAAGCTTGAAGATAATTGCCCAGAATCGTTCACTGAACTCCAATAAAGCTTTCTCAATTCACAATTTCTCTTGAAAGAACCTCAATCTCCAGATTCAAAATTTGAATTTTCAACACTTTTTGAAAACTGAACTTGATCAATTTGGCTCCAATTTCCACTTCTGATGATTTGTGAAAGTTGAAAACCTTATATGCAATGGATCATGATGATAATTAGACCCAATCTCAGCCTCTAACAGTCCAATGAAAAATCCAAAGAATTGAAAATGGAGCTCACTTGTGCACACGAATTTCACTCAGAATTGGCTCCAAAATGGTTGAAACAGCTTGCTGGTATCACATGGAGCATGAATGGTCAGGATTAAATCCTTAATTGATCTCAATGGCTCATGTTGGTTGTGTAACTTCATAGTGACGAAACCTTGAAAATGGCTCATTTAAACACCTCAAATCCAAATTGTAAAATTGCCAAAGTGTTTGAAATGTTGTTTGCACTCAAAAAATGCACTCATTTGCACCAAAATGATAAAAAAAAACGAAATAATTCCAATTTTGCTCTTTTAATCATTCTTCCATGAAAATTCACATATCCAATCCTCAAACCAAGCCAATCACATGACTTCTCAATGCTTGACTAATCAAATAACACCATTTGGAGCAAGTTTGATGTTGTAAAAATCTTCATTTGAAGTGTGCAAGTTGGTGAAATGGACCTATAATTTTATGACCTATAATCTTACTTTCTCAAAACACCCTTGACTTGTAACCCTCATTACTTGAGTTCTACAAATTAGATGACAGACTTCCAGTACGTTTTGGAAAGCTAAGATCAAGATCTAAAACTTTCATGTTGGCCAAAAGTTGAGGAGAAACATACTTCTAGGTCAAAAATGGCTTGGAATTTGGTTGACTTTTGTTGACCAAAATCACATCCCTCTGATGACCTGTAACTTGTCTGGATCATAACTTGAGTTCTATAAATCCAATCAAGGACTTCTAGTACTCAAATTAAATCTAAGAACATGCTCTACAAGTTCCATGTTTTTCAAAAGTTGATATGAAACTTGTATCTTGAGACAGGTGGTCTTGAAGTTAGGCACTAAATCGGGGATTTTACCCTGAGAACCCTAATTTAGTAACTTCTCACACATTTGATTCTTGATGAATTGAACTTTAAATGATATCTCATACGCCTTAACACAACATCCCATGAGCATAGAGAGTTTGAATTGAATTTTAATCTCCTTCAATTGCACAGTTGACTGAGGATTAGCCAGATGAAACCCTAATTGCAACACCTTCAACTGTAACCTTTCACACTTAGCACAAACACTTGGATGAGCTCCATAATGACCTTCAAGGAACTCAATGAGATCTCTCAACATCTCATATCCATAACCATGAATTCACAATCCCCTGATGATCATGAACTGGCCTCCAAGTTAGGAGCTGACCAACATACATCCATCCTTTCCTTCATAATACCAATGCCCACTTCCTGATGACTTGAGTAAAACCCCTTGCTTAGGCTCAAACCCCTGAGTAGACTCCTCTTGATATGTACAAACTCTTGATCCCCTTTTCAATGCAAAATGCTATGCATTGCAAATGCTAGAAAGAAATGAAATGAAACATAAACCAATTTAAGAAAAGGTTGGGCAAATTTTGGGGTGCAACAGCTGCCCCTATTCAAACGACTTAGACCCGAAGGAGTGAAAAGCGAACGACTTTCACGCAATCAAGGTAGAAGACGGTTGAATACCAAAGAACCCGAAAATTTGCCAACCGCAAAAAATAAGTCTGCAAACCCTTCTGGTAAACAAAATCTCCGGAAGATAACTGGTCTGATTACAAACACATTCCGCTGGGGAAAAGAGAAACTTAACCAAGTAACTCTACTTGGGGAAAACCTTGGGATAGGGAAATACTTCAAATTGCCACAATATGGATATTCACGAACAACATGAATCAATGAAATTTGCCGGAGCCTGGACGCTCAACGTAATAGTCGATTGGAGCCTAAATACTCAACGAACTATAGGATATATCATTTACAAATTCACTGGAGCCTGGATACTCAACGGAGGAACCGGAGCCTGAATGCTCAATGTAAAATTGACCGGAGCCTAAATGCTCAAAGTAATAAGACCGTGGAACCAATGCCGGAGTCTGGATACTCAACGCACAAGAAAAGTTACCGCATACTGGAACTCGGTCGGAGTCTGGATACTCAATGTAATACCTCGGAACCTGAATGTTCAACGGAAATAAACCGGAGCCTGAACGCTCAACGAGAGTAACCGGAGCCTGAATACTCGACGGACAAAATAGATCGTCATCATACAGAAATTACCGGAGTCTGGATACTCAATGGAAAAAATTGACCAGAGCCTGGATACTCAATGGACAAAACCAAATACCATAAGTCAAAAGTTCACCGGAACCTGGATATTCAACGGGGACGAAGTACCATCACAAAACTTACAAAGTCTGGCTTTTACTGGAGTCTGGATACTTAGCAGGGAAAGCAATGCTTCAAAAATGAAACAATCACCGGAGTCTGGATACTCAACGGAAAATGAACAGGAGCCTGGATGCTCAACGAAAGCGACCAGAGCCTGGATACTCAACGGACAAAGGAGATCAACACCACATGAAACTCACCGGAGTCTGGTTACTCAACGGAAAGAATTTACCGGAGCCTGGATATTCAACGGACAGAACCAAATACCGCAAATCGGAAACTCATCAGAACCTGAATATTCAACGGAGAAAGAGTATTACCATAAAACACACCAAGGTCTGGATACCTAACTGACTTTACTGAAGTCTGGACACTCGACGGAAAAAACAATACTCCACAAATGGAACCTTCACCAGAGTCTGGATACTCAACGAAGAAACCGAAGCCTGGATGCTCAAAGAAAGACTGACCGGAGCCTGGATACTCAACGAACGAGAGGAAGATACCACAAATATACTTATCAACACCTGACCGGCATGCTATAATCACTGGAGTCTGGATACTCGACGGAGGAAGCAAAATAATATCAAACACCATGGTCTGGATACCACAACTATCTTTACCGGAGTATGGATACTCGACGAAAAAAAGAAAACGCTATGAATGGACCGGAAAACCCTGTGAATGGACCGGAGTCTGGATACTGCTGGGTAATAACATAGGTCAGGGTCTGGATACCACGCTGGCTAAGAGATATCACATGGTCTGGATACCAAGGGAACAGATCAACCCTCTGAAGATATACCTAAAACAAAGAGATAATAACCTGGCTTATGTTTCACATGCATATGTTTGAAAATGGCGTAATGCTCCATACGAAATGGAAATGCTACGCATTTGGGTGGATGCCATGCTTGCATGCAAATGCACCGGAACTGAATCAGCAAAATAAATGCTACGGGAATCAAAATATCCCTGTTGAGGGAATCAAAGATTCTGCAGGGGAATATAGCGCAAACTTGTTCATGCCAATAACAATTGGACTTATGCAGAGAAACGAGCCCTTGCTTGCCTTTTGCAAAGAAAATACTGACGTGGCAACATTCTCCTATCCTACTGGGGAAGAGAGAACAAAACTGCTGGGGAAATCATCCCTTTCAACTTGCTGGGGATCGCTCTGCAGGGGAGCGAATCTAACCAGGCCGCAAATTACTCTGTGGGGAGAAAAATCCAATCACGACTCGCTGGAGAGTACATACAAACATGCACCTTGTGGGGATTAAATGTGCATCAACTACCGAAGGAACGCGCACACGCTACCTGCTCACTCAAACCACATACAAACTCTACTGAGGATAGAGATGTGAACTTCACTGATTGGGGAAAGACTCAAGCTGGTTGTTGCACCCCAAAACTTGCTCAACATCTTTTACCTGGTTTATGTTTCATTGCATTATCATTTGCATAGTTCTATCATTTGCATATCATGGCATATCATTCATCTAATAGGAGATCAAGTGTGATTATTATCAAGAGAAGCCTAGCAAGAAATCTTATCCAGGCTTGAGAAGTCATCCAAGTCATCAAAAGGGGGTGGGAGGTCTTGATTAGTTGAAGACTAACATTGAGGTATGAATATGAAATGGGAAGCATGGATTGTGAATATGAGATGTGTATAGAGCTCATGGAGTGCCTATAGGGCCATGTTGGAGCTCAATCAAGTCATTAATTCAAATGCAAGGGCTATAGTTGAGGTGTAAGCAATTAGGGCTTCATCTGGATTAACCCTAGGTCAATTATGCAATTGAGAAGCATTCAAGCCTACTTTGAGGTCATAGAGTTCATGGAATGATGTTATAAGACATTTGTGGTGTTATGCCAAGATCAAATCAAGAAGAGTCAAGAAAGTGGGAAGTTGCTAAATTAGGGTTTCAGTGCAAATTACCCTGTTTAGTGGCTAACTTCAAAGCCACATAAGTCAAGATACAAGTTTCAAATGGATATTTGGCCAGCATGAAACTTGTATAGCATCTCAATACCTTTAATTTGAGTATTAGAAGTCCTCCATTCGATTTGTAGAACTCAACTTATGGTCCAGACAAGTTACAGGTCACCAGATGAATGTGAAATTTATCTGTGAAAGTCACTTGACTTCCAAGTAACTTTTAGCCTTGAAAGAGGTTTCACATGACCTTTTGGCCAAAATGAAAGTTGTTACTCATGATCTTAGCTTTCTAAATCGTACTAGAAGTCATCCATATGATTTGTAGAACTCAAGTTATGAGGTTTACAAGTCAGGGGTATTTTGGGAAAGTGAGATTATAGGACATTCTCAAGCATAGGCCAAAATCTCAAACTTGCAAGCTTCAAATGGAAAATTTCTCAACATGAAAGTTGCTCAAAATATGGTTTTTAGGCTAGCCAGGAGGTCATGAGGTATTGATTGAGCTCATAGTAAGAGTTGTTTTGAAATGGCTTGAAAAGGAAGAAAATTCAAATCATTAAAGGAGGGAAAAATGGGATTTTGTGTTACAAGGCCAAAACCAAGCAAGTAAGTGCATTTTTTGATTGGATTGCATTCTAAGATCATTGGCAATACCAGAATTTGGAGTTTAGTTCAAGTTTTGAGAGATAGCATATGGTTACTTCACTTGTAAGTTACATATGCAAAATCAAGGTACAAGGCAATTCAGGCCAATTTCTCCATCCAAACTCATTCTAAATGACGTGTGCAAGGTGTTAGAACTTTCTAGAATCACTGCAAAGCTTGCAAAGCACGACTGGTGTATGAACTTGCAAGCAAAAATCAGAAAATTGGATACACGGATTTGGGCTTCAAACACATTGCAAAGGCCCATGAAACTCTTCTATATATTCATTAGAGTGAGTTCAGATCAATTTTGAGCATCATTTCGCGCCAGAGCAAGCAAGAGCAAGAAAATTTTCTCAACTGCAAGTTGAAATCGAATTCTTAGATTCATACCAATTCAAACCAAATTGAGGTGTGCAATCTCTTCCTTGTGGATCATTGAAGCTATCTGGAGCATTTGGAAGCAAGCCACGAGCTCTAAGTACCTCTGTTGCAAGATCTATACCAGGTTTGCATCTCTTAAAATTCAACATGATTTAGCATGATTCAGTTAGATTTGAACTTGTGGTTAGGATCTAGACATGACATAGATCGTTTTAGGCTTGATTTGAACTCAATTGGTGATGATTGAAGATGACGTAGCTGATCTGTTTGGACTTGAATCTCTTGATTCATAAGGTTTCAATGTTAGTTGATTGGATCAGGTTGATGTACACAACAAGATGAAGAGATCTATATCCTTAATTTTGAGTTTAGTAAAAGTTGTTGAAGATGCTATTTCTGAACTTTGCATCGTGTTTGATTATGTGTTGAGAATTAGATGATTTTGATGATGGATTTGGAATGTACGTGAAAAACTGAGTTGATTTGGTGTATAGTTTGTTATTTTTGGTTGCCTGAACCTGGACTCTCGCCGGAGAAGACGACCAGAGTCTTCTCCGGCCACCACCAACCACCATCCCTGATCTCCACTCTGATGACCTGAGATTTGGAAAAGATGACTTCATCATCGTTGAATCGTCACTTGACCTTTGACTATAGCCTAGATCCAACGCACACGACTTAAAGTTGGATTTGAATTTCTGAAGCCAAAATGCAGCGCATCACTTAATGCGCTGGCAAGCTGTGGCGCGTCTAGATCCTTGACCAGTCTCCAGATCCTATGGCTTGTGCTTTATCTTAGCTTTAATTCATTTTTATTTTATTTTGCTTTATTTTAATTGCCGTGTTATTCCAAAAATCATATAAATTCCAATTTTAATCAGAAAATTATTTTAAAAATATCCTTATGATCCTTATGGAATTTGTGATTTTGTGACATTAACAAAATACAATTTCAAGAATTTTTCAATTTTTATTTGATTTTTCACATTTTATTTTGTTCTTTATTTTTGCATAATTGGCTATCTGTTTTGTTGAATTTAGTTCTTCCAATTGGTTTAGAGTTTGGCATTGTTTTTTTAAAATGTATTAGGGTAGACATGTATGTTCCCTTAGCATTTTTCTTGGATTTTTAGAACAATATTAGGATCTGTTTTAGGTATTGAGATTAGGACCCTCCCAAACTTGTGGATTCCCTTGACCTATCTCAATGTAGGAATTGTTTATATAACTTAGAAGTTGATTTTGGCTTCAATCTTTTTACATTAGGTTGTTCAAACACTCATGTTCCCCTAGGAATATTATTAGATTTTTGCAACTTGATTTTCTATTTTAGTTGTATTTTGCAAATGGCTTGTGTTTATGTTTTCCTCTCTTGAGTGCTTTGGTTTGTTTGGCTTGGTGGGTTGTCTTGAAGTTGGTTTGAGCTTTTGGATTCATTGAAGATGCTTGAGATTGAGGATTGGAGCTTGGAGTTGATAACTTTTCCTCTTGTGGAGTTTTTGTTTAGGAGCTTAGAGAATTAGGGTTTTAGGAAGTGCCTTAGACCTAGTTTTGATTCTTTCTTTAAACATGGAGTGCATTTTTTGCCTCCATTCTATCCAATGACACAAAGTCCTTCTTGGGAAGCTCCATCTCTCCTTAGTAGGGATGAGTGGTATGCCCAAGTGAGTAGAACTTTGAGGATACCTTTCATTTGCAATGTTGAGTTCTTAGTGATTTCCTTTGGTTGTCATTAAGTTTCTTAACATTATAGCTTGATCTTGATGTTTAATCCTCCTCTTGGAGTGTGCTTGTGGGAGCTTTAATATTGATGAGGCTTGAAGATGGAAGTATGCTTGAAGATGAGGCTTTTGCTGTCAATTTTGTTGTTCATTCAACTTTGTTGTCTAGAGTTGTTGTTGCTGTTTTTTGTAGGAGTCTGGTACTGCTGCCTGGGCTGCCTCCCCTGAGTCTTTTGTTTTTCTCTGTATTGTCTGTTTAATTGTGTTGATTACCTCTAGGTTTGAGGTGGAGCTTGTCTCCTCTTGCCTATTGTTTTCTCTCTTGCCTCAATGGTATTGTTGTATTGTATGGACGTTTACTGTTTACTGTATTTGCTTGCTGTCTTTTGCTGTTTATCCCCTAGGATCTCTGATTTCCTCTGTGCAAGAGGCAATTATGACAGACATTAGGTTTTGACCAATGCATGATAACATTAGGTTAGTTTCCCTTTCAACCATAGGCTTTTTAGAGCGTCTTTCTCTTCTCATCTCAAAACACTTTAAAAACACAGTAATAAGGATAACGCGTGTTGTACGCTACGAGCCTTAAGCTGTTTGAGAAAAGGTTGCTGGAGGGTCACTCTTCAGTAATCTGGTTGCTTAGTATGGTACCCTTAGGGTGACATACGATGTAGTCACTCTCAGATCACAAGTCTTTAGTACAGTACAAGTTACAAACAGACTAAAAAACATTTCTTTCGTAAAAAACTCAAACAAACATTCAAACTCTGCTTTTGTCCTCTTGGACCTTTAATCAGGAAAACCCTTTTCAAAAGGAGATAAAAAAAACTGTCAGACAAGCTTGTGTCTTCCGTAGTCCGAACTACGTTTGCTCTGATCTTTCATGTTGTATGAAAGTACGTAGGCATAGGATGCGATATCCTAGCGAGCAACCTTCCCCTCCTTTCCCGTAGTTAGGCGAACTACGTTGACTCTGATTTCTCGTTCCAGACGGGAATACGTAGGCATAAAGTGCGATACTTTGCCGAGTCATTTTCTTTTTTTTAACCCAGACCTTTAGAGTAGATAGAATAACACACCCTTAGATAGAAAACAAGCGTGGATCACGTCGAGTATGACGGACGTGAGGGGTGCTAACACCTTCCCCTTGCGTAACCGACTCCCGAATCCAGGATTTGGTTGCGATGACCATTCCTTTCCCTCTTTGCGTTAGGTTTACTCTGAGCGTTTCCTTTCTCTCTTGTGGGATAAATAACGCACGGTGGCGACTCTTTTGTTTAGCCGGCGCTGATTTTCGCAGTAGCGACAGTTGGCGACTCTGCTAGGGACTCCAACGGTTCCCTATGCGAGTCAATCCTAGCGCTTGTTTTCCCGTCTGGGGGTGTTGAATGTATTTATCTTTATGCCTTTACTTTCAGTACTCTTTTATTGTTGTTGTGCTGGGAAGAGGGTTAGATTGAGAGATAAGTCGGACCTGGGCTTGAATTTGCACATAGACTTAGAAGTAGAGAGTAGTGGTTAGCCTGCTTGCTTAGCTCGCACCAGCTAGCCGGGAAATCTGCGCTCGGACGAGATTCTCTTTGATGCTTCTTGCCTGGCCCTTAGGGCTCGACAAGTTGTTTGACCCGAGGATTGTCGACTCTGGGGACCTATTAATTGGGATTCAGCTAAGTGAGGCCGCTTCAAGGGATGATGATGCCACACCTTCTGGGTATCGTATCATCGCTCTTGAAAGTCTGTGACGTTGAACCCGCATAGGATGTTGTACCTCGTTTGCGAGTTAAGTACATACCTGTGAGGGGTAGGTAGGTCTTTTTGTAGGAAACCATTGACCTCAGAGTACCTGGTTTATCTCTGTCAGTGAGATGTGGTTACAGGGTTCTTTTGAGTGGTTGGTTTGGTTTGAGGCAAAGATTTTATGGTTCTCAGGCTTCAGTACAAAGCAGCACAGTTCATCAGCATTGCACTTGATCTCCTGTTTGCATATGCATGTGCGTTTTCATGTTTGCATTTCATTAACGTGTATTTATGTTGTAGGTGTGATCATTTCACTCTGATTCTAGTGTATCTTCTGGCCAAACATGGAGTCCATGAAGAGGACAGTTGCTTACCGGTTGCATTCGCCAGATATCAGTTCCTTGCTGGGATTAGTTGCTCTAGCAGATGAGAGAGTGAGGGCTGAGTTCCGAGTATCTTATGGGAGATTGCTTAGTTTGTTGTACAAGCCTTCAACATTTGAGACGACTAGGGTGTATACTTTGATGCAGTTTTATGAGCCTCAGCTGAGATGCTTCCTGTTCCCCGACTATATTCTGGCGCCCACTTTGGAGGAGTATTCTGCTATGTTGGGAGTTCCTGTGTTGGACCAGATGCCCTTTATAGATGTTGATGCTGAGCCTGAGTTGGCTACACTTGCTGAGATTGTCAGTTTAGACGCTTCTGAGTTCCCTGGAGGGTTGGTCAAGCTGAATGGAGCCTATGGTTTTCACCTGTCTGTCCTGGTTGAGAAGGCTACACAGTGCACGAAGAGCGGATGTTGGGTTGCCTTCAGTGCCATTCTAGCTGTCTGCATCTATGGGATTGTCTTGTTTCCCAATGTGCCAGATTTGGTTGACTCATATGCTTTCTTGATTCTTGCCTCGAAGAATCCAGTTCCTACTCTCTTGGGCGATGTTTATCATTCCATTCACTATAAGAATGAGAAACGTCATGGCAAGAATGTTTCTTGCTGTCTTCCTCTCTTGTACAGGTGGTTCCAGGGACATCTTCCGAAGACAGAGCCTTTTGTTGATGTTGTTGATACTTTGGATTGGTCTTCCAAGTTGATGGGGCTGTCTGCTAAGAACATCATTTGGTTTGATCGGAGTATTCTTGGCACTGATATAATATATAGTTGCAGTGGTTTTCCGAATGTCCCTTTGATTGGACAGAAAGGCTGTATCAACTATAACCCTTCTTTGCTGGTGAGACAATTTGGATACGCCTTGAGAGATGCTCCTATTGAGGTTAAGATACAGGAATCTCTATATCTCACGGCCTTATTAGGCGAGGCTGTTTTGATCAGGTTGAGACATGCATGGGCTAACATCCATAGGAGAGGGAAAGCTTTGCTTGGTAAGAGCAACAACAAAGCTTATGATCCTTATTTGGCTTGGATCCACGGGAGAGTTAGTATTTCCTTGATGCCATATCCTGTTGTGGAACCTTTGTATCTTCCAATGATTGAGGTACCTACTTCGGTTGAGATTGAGAAGTATAACAAATTGTTGGCTGAAAACGAAGAATTGAAGAAAGCCAATGACGGGTTAGAGAAAGAGATCTTCCGGTTGCGTCATGAGAAGAATGAAGCTACCTTCACTGTGAAGGAACAGACAGAGTTGATTAATAGGTTGGGTTCCGAGTTGATTGAGGAAACCAACAAGAGAGAAAAAGTGGGAGTAGCCTTGAACGGTGTTAGCAAGGTGCTTGCTTCCAAGAAGGAACTCATAAACAAAGCTTATTCCCGACTCGGCAAGTGGGAAACATTGTGGAATGCCACGCTTACCAAGCGAAAGGAGCGTGAAGATGAGCTGAAGCTGCAGATTGCCACACTAGAGGCGCAGATTAGAGCCCAGGATGCGAAGATTGCTGAAGAGACATCACTTAGGAGCGCTGTTGAGCTTAGAGTAAGTGACCTTGGCAAGGAGCTGAGAGGTTGTGAATTGAAGGTCAGTTCCAAGAGATGCAGACTCGACGAGTGTTTTGGCGAAGGAACCTGCAAGGACAACGCCAAAAAGCTGAGATCCATGGCTGAGCGACATGCACTACTGATACAGGAGCTAATTTCCAGAGTAGGTCATTCGGAGACATTGAGGATATTGGAAGATGTCAGAGCGCGCCATTTGGCCTGATTTATCTTTGCTTTGCTTTTGTTATCTGTACTTGTATTTTGACCATCGCCAGGCTTGTTGGCCGAGGTCTTTTAAGCTGTATTCAGTTATATCTTTGTACTTTGCCTCTTGGCATTTGTTTATGTATGAGGATTTTCTGATTCCTTGCTTGCTTGATGGGGACTCCATTGTCGTGATGGCCTTCTCTCTGAAACTAGAATCGGAGGGGGGGGGGGAAGATAACCTGTAGCATATTTATACATTTACATCTGCATACTCATATTGCATGACCGGGTTTTTTGAACTTGTATCTTATTTCCTGCATCTCACTAGTTTTCAGGATTGACAACCAGAGAACACATCGTTATTCTACCAGGAACAACTTCAAGAGAATCATGGATCAAGTTCAAGTCGAGATGCAGGAAATTCGTGAAAAGTTGGCACTTTTCATGCAAGCAATGGAAACCGTGGTCAAGGGCCAGGAGAATCTCCAGACTCTGGTGCAACCGTTGCTGGTGCGAGCGAATGGAAATATTGATTATCACTCTGTTGGAACTCCTCACAAGGAAGACGGGATACCTACAGTGGTCGTTCCCACAAGTGGTGGAGTTGGTGCCGATGATGGCAATGACAATGGAAATATTGGTGCTGGTGCTGGTAATGGTAACATTGGCATTGGAAACGCTGGAAATGGTGATGGGAATGTTACAGGCAATGCTGGAGATGTTGATCAAGGGTTAGGTGACAACACTGATTTTGGGAACAATAACCAAGGGTTTGGCAATGGTAATCGTGATGGTAATTTTGGTTTCAACAATCAAGGCTTTGGCTATGATGGCTATGGTAACAACAATCAAGGGTATGGAAACGGTGATGTTGGCTTTGGTAACATGAACAAAAACGGTGCTGGGATAGTGCCTTTCAACACTGGGTATGGACTAGGTGGGGTCAACCAAGGATTCGGTAACAGAGGACGGGATCCTATTTTCAACCCACAGGGATATGGCCGTAACGCTGGTTACGAGGGATATGGCAATGAGAATCTGAACTGGGGCGAGGATCGTCAGGAAGATGCTTTCTCCGGACAAGGCGTGGGATTTGAAAGGCCTAATGATAATGATAGGAGGTTCAAAATGCTGGAAGACCAGATCAAAGGGATAGCCAATCAGAACTTTGCTGGGTTAGATATGACTACCATGGGACTAGTGTCTGGGCTGAGGGTGCCTTTGAAATTCAAAGCTCCGACATTTGACAAGTATAAGGGGGATACATGCCCTAGAGTTCATGTACGTTCTTATTACAGAAGGATGTCTGCATACTCTGACGACGAGAAGATGCTTATGCATTTCTTTCAAGACAGTTTATCGGGGCCATCGCTGGAATGGTACATGGGACTGGAGCCCACCCAAATTAGACGCTGGAAAGAATTGGCTGATGCTTTTGTTAAACATTACCAGTATAATAGTGACTTGGCGCCAAACAGGGTCCAGCTGCAAAGTTTGTCTCAGAAGAATGGTGAGAGCTTCAAGGAGTATGCGCAGCGCTGGCGTGATATTGCGGCTAGGGTTCATCCCCCTTTGGTTGAAAGAGAGTTGATTGATATGTTTATTGGAACGTGTTGCGGTGGAAATAGGATCACAAACTATTAATTAGTTTGAATCACAATTCTTGATTCACAACCGCTCTTTGATTTATCCGAAGGAAAAGGTCAAAAGAGGGAAAACCTATTTTGCATCGTAAACACAATGCGGGGAAAGATCTAGGGTTCGGGGGTTGGTTAAATTTAGGGAAGGTATTAGCACCCTAAACTTCTGTAGTACTCTACAGGAACCTTTCGTTCAAATGTTTACTATTTGCTTTATTTATTTGCTTAAGGTATATGTACAAAGGGATTAAAAGTGAGAAAATAAACCTAAGGGGTTAATTCTAAGTTTACTCGGCAAGACATCGCATCTTGTGCCTACGTATCCTTACGGGAGTGGAATCAGAGTAATCGTAGTTCCCCTCAATAGGGAGGTTAGAAACTTCTTGACTGTGGTCAAGGTCTCAAGGGGAATAAACGCATCTTAAGGACACGCTTACGTGGAGTGTAGAAACTCCAAATCTCTACGTTGAATTGTTAAGTTGTAATTAGGGTTAGGTTAGGTTAGGGATTCCGCGGCGGGAAACCCTAAAATGAGCGCGGCGGCTCTTTGACCTAATGCTAGGGGTAAAATTGTAATTTTGCCTGCGGCGAGGCATTTGTGAAAATTAGGGTTTGTAGTTTGTAGTTTTGAGGATTTGAAATTGAGGACTATTGGCGCGGCGACCAAAAGCTAGACCTAACCTTCGGATGTATGTAGTGTGACTGGAATATTGATAAATGTGTGATGAACTAATCATACGAGCAGGGAAATGATGACAGAAATTAAAATCATACGCGCAGAAAATAAAAGGCGGAAATTAAAACGCGATTATTAGGGTTCGCGAGGTTACAAGAGAGGAGCAGTTACAATAATATGATACAATCCAATTTTAAGAACGAAAATATAAAGAAATAACATGGTAAGCTGCACAATGAACGAACTAGGTTAGTAGTCAAAAATATGAAAACAGAAACATGAAGCTAAGAGACATTTTTTTTGTGGCTTTTTATTTTATGAGAGCATTCAAAACGTGTATCTAAGCTTAAAAATTTTTGTAAATTGATAATAAACAAATAAATAAATAAAAGGAAGATTTTAAAAAAATATTTTTCTCTTGTTTTTTTTTTAAAAAAGCTTAGTTCTAGTTTTTTATTTTAAAATTTTGATTAAAAAATTGTGTCAATTTCAATGTTTTTTTTAAATTATTATTTTTACATAAAACCTAAATATTAGTTTTTATTTATTTTTTTTTAAAAAAGTTAATGATTTAATTAATTATATATATAAACAAAAAAAGAAAAAGAAAAAAATAAGTTAAAAATAAAAGGGGTTGGGCCGGTCATCACATCCGGACCCAACCCAGTTGTTGTGAATACACCAAACTTCACTTTAGGGTTTCAGAACCCTCGTTTTCACGGCGCCGTTCTCATGTGTTTCTCTCACCTCTCTCGCGAATCGTTTCTCTCTTTGTTTGATCACGACCATTTTTCTTCTTCCTACATGAACAAAACAAACAAAAATGCATGAATCAATAATCTCCCTACCCAGATTCCGACGATGATTTTGACGGTGATCTTGACGGCGATGAAGGCGATGATGATGTTATAATCTGAGCCTCGAAGGGGGTTTGCCCGTTGTTGTTCGAAACGGTGCCGGTGAACCTTCTTTTCTCGGGTTGCTTTTGATCTCTCTCTCTCTCGCGATCGTTAGGGTTTGCTCGCGATTTCTGATCACCGTCCTTTTCTCTAGGGTTTCGCGATTTTTACTAACTTCCTTCACAGGTGAAATCATTCCCTTCTTATACTCTTCTGATTTCATCTTTTTTTTGGGCCTGGACTTATGATTTTTTTACGTTATTATTTGGCTGAGATTCGATTTGATTCTATCTGGGATTTTTGGTGAGATTGGATTTCGTTTTTTGCTGGTATGTTTGATCTCATCTGATCTAAACTTTCCCTTTTCAGGATTCCCTATTTTCGGATATGGATCGGTTTTTCATTTGATAATTGAACGGCTTTGTCTTGATTTGTGGATATCCAGTTTCTTCGTTTCCTTGATTGGATCGAATCGGGTTTCTCTGATATGCTTTGGATCTTATTTTTCCTTTCTGTTACAGATTGAATTATGGACTCGTTTTGGATATCCACATGGTTTTGATCTTCACGACTTTTCTTCTTCTTTTTTTTTTCAGAATCAGTACATGCGCTCTGGTTGAGTTAAATGCCGCCGAGGATGGTATACGGCGATGATGATGATATTCTGAGCCTGATGACACTACTGTTGCCTCTGATGATCTATGCGGGGTTCTTCGCTTGTGGTTTATCATTTGTTCCATTTGGGTTGTTTTAACCATTAGCCTGTGATGAACTTTTGCTGATGCTATTTGCTTCTTGCGTTTCAGGGCTGGTATTTTGGGCAATCGTGTCCGGCTATGAATTCGAATGTTGCTTAATGTTGCCTCGAGACATTTACTTGATAGTGGCTGCGAGTTTGGGCCATGATGCTGATTACTTGAGCCGCGACGACTGATATGAACTGCTATGGTTTTGTGCACTCGTTTATCTTATGAACTGAGATGTTTATGTTTGCTTATCCTTGCTGGTACAATTCGTGCCATGATTTTGTGCTGTGATTTGGTGCTGTGATTTCCAACATGAAGCTTGACTTTAATTGATGCCTCTGAATTTTGATACAGCGTATGATGCTGTTTTGATTTGCCTTTCGTTTTTTGATACTTTGTTGAGGCCATTCAATGCAGTTTGGTTTGTATTTTTCTGTTCTGTTTAGGCTTGGTTTTCATGACCTCAGAATTGATGCAGTTTGATGCAGTTTTGGCTTGCATTTCAGTTTGAATTTCCACTTACTTGTGGCATCTTATGAACTGTCTTGTTTTTGAGTTTCTGTCATCAATTTGTATTGATGCTGTTGTGGAATTTCAGGTGTTGAAAAAACGAGCACAAAGTGACTTAGACCTGCCGGCATCCGGGTCTGAATCCAGCTTGACTATGTTGCCTTACTCTCGTATCAGTTTGGAAATCCAATCGCGGCAAAACGAATCAGTCCTGCTTCTTTTATCACTTCTATCTCTCGGATGTCCCGTAATGATAAGAACAGGTGTTACCTGATCTGACGCCACCGGCGCGGATCGGTAACGGGGGTAGGACGCAGCTTCGGTTGTGCCACTCCCGGCACTCGATGATGACGATGTTCTGAGAGTGTCAAAAATAATTTCTAACCCCTTCTATTATGTTTGTTCTGTTTTGATGTGCAGGTGAACCGGAGATTCCGCGGAGAAGCTCAAGGGACATCATGAAGACACTTAGGAATTTTTAGGACTTGGATTTAGGATAGATGTACCATTTTTAGAGTGAATGTAACATTTGTAACAGAAATTCAGAATGTGAAAACGATTTCCTCTTTTTTGTATCATGATGTTCTTATGAAATAAAATGCCAACACTTCTTTTATATATTCATGACTGCTCAATTTCAAATTTATTTATATTTATTTCCAGTTAAAAATTATAAACGTTTGTGAATAAATCCACAAACATTTAAAATCATTAACATAGTCATAAACCATAAACATTCGTGAGCGATGTTCTTGTCCATGTATTTATCCCATTTGTATTCTCAATTTCATCACCTGACTACATTCCAACTCAGATTCTAGCCAACAACTTTATAACCAAACACAGATGTGCGCCGTAATCACAACAGACTCAACGATGATAACTTTGGTCGTAATTGAATTCCACTGACCAAATACCTTGAGCAACAATCCGATAATACCCAATTAAATTGCGCCTTATTAACAGAAACGGAAGCGCTTTGGAAATGAACCATGAGCGATGAAATGGATCTTAAATCCAGTTGTGCTCGACAAACTTTAATACCGACCACGTCGAATTGGCACCTTGATATAATCAGACCTGGTGATAGGTAAATGCCTCAAAAATAGTGTATCAAATGCCTCAGAACTTAATAACAGCCCGTTTTCAAGGAATTAGCAGAATTTGCGTAAAATGACCAAAATACCCCTGGAACCAAATCTGCAAAACAAACACCTCCATAACTTGTTAGTGGTTAGCAAATGCACAGATGAGATGATATGCGAAATGACTGACTAAATATAAGGGTAAAATTTGGGGTATTACAGTTGCCCCTATTTAAATGGCTACACCAGGCGATTTGAGTGACAGAGACTCGAGGGATCGTGGTGGAGAGATTTAAATATAGATAACCGAAAATTTTGCCCTTATATGTGACGATATGCAATGCTATGGACAAAGCGGGAACAGCTTAATGCAGATGATGCCATGAATATGATATGATGCGTATGCTGGAATGATGAATGCGAAAATGCTGACGAATACGACGACACAGGGACAGACGCTACGAGAAGAACACACCGGGGAAAACGACGCGCTGGGACACATTACAACACTGGGGAATTCTAAAAATGAAACTGGATTCTCAACTGGTGCGAACACGACCAATTGTCTTTTTTAGAAAAGGAACGAGATTCTCAAATGGAGATGGTACCTATGAGACGACCTCCACTGGGGAATCTAAAAATGAAACTGGATCACGTACGATTGCAAGATCGGTTACAGAAGGCTGGAGCATTGAGCAAAGAATAACATCCAAGCTTCTGTAAACTATCTCTCGTGACAGGATCAAACGGACTTTTCGGGAATCCGTAGCAAATATACAGGGTAAAAAAGAACCGGTTGTATGCCAAAATAAATGGACTTTTAGAATAAGATCCTTAAATGGAGATGGCACCTATGAGATGACCTCCACTTGGGAATGTTTAATAATAACAGGATCTACACGGCTTGCAAGATCGATTACAGACTGCTGGAGCATTGAGCAAAGAATAACATCCAAGCTTCTATAAACTATCCTTCGTGATGGGATCGAATGGACTTTTCGGAAATCCGTATCAAATATACAGGGTAAAGACCGGCTGTATGCCAAAATAAATGGACTTTAATGGGAAATGCCCTGATAAGCTTCTCGAGGGAGAACTGTCACTTATCGTTGGAAGGGACTTATGTGCCAAAATGGATAAGCACTCAAATAAAGAGGTTGCTGCTTATCTGATATATAAATCTTCTCATATTTAAGGTCGGTGCCTGGAATACGATTCTGATTTTTCTTAAAGGGTAAACTGAACTTCCTCATACTTCAAGATCGTGCTCTCCTGAATATGATTCCGCTCCTTCTTTTACTAAAGGGTAAATGAACTTCTTCATACTTCAAGATCGTGCTCTCCTGAATATGATTCCGCTCCTTCTTTTACTAAAGGGTAAATGAACTTCCTCATACTTCAAGATCGTGCTCTCTTGAATATGAAAAGGGTAAACTGAACCTCCTCATACTTCAAGATCGTGCTCTCCTGAATATGATTCCGCTCCTTCTTTTACTAAAGGGTAAATGAACTTCTTCATACTTCAAGATCGTGCTCTCCTGAATATGAAAAGGGTAAACTGAACTTCCTCATACTTCAAGATCGTGCTCTCCTGAATATGATTCCGCTCCTTCTTTTACTAAAGGGTAAATTGAACTTCTTCATAATTCAAGATCGTGCTCTCCTGAATATGATTCTGCTCAAACCTCCCCATACTTCAAGACGAAAGGTAAAATGGAAGCCCAACTGCTCACTGGAGACGGCCATTTGCTGCGAGTCATAACGAAGATAGGATCGGCTTCTTAGGTGAGAAATGTCGCATACCGATGTTGTAAGATGTAGGATTGTAATGATAGATTTTCCAGGCGTGAACTGGCGTGTATCTGTAAAGGATTGCGGTTGAAAGATAGTGCAAAATAAATGCCCATCCGGGTATAGTGATAAACTTCTCGGGCGAAAACAGTCGCGTATCTGCCATGGTATGGTGAAAATATTTAGATGGTGCAAAATAAATGCACGTCCGGTTGGGCTCGACGACCGACAAGACTGAGATTCAATCTAGGATCGAGCTAGAAAGAAAACTGGTAATCAAGACTCCATCGAGGGAATGAACTCGAAGGGTAGATATCTTATCCTGGCGAGGAAAGATAGCTGAAGTAACCGTCATCCATGAGGATCGAGCTCTATGGGGAAACTGGAAACACTTATGTATTTTATGCTTAGGGCTGACAATCTATTTGGAGAGAATGGACGAACCCAGTTACTCGGCGGTAACAACCAATGATGGTGAAACATAATGAACATGTGCATGTTAACGCGTATGTTAATGAATATGTTAATATGAATGTATGTTGATGTCTATGTATGTAAATATGCAGGATGTTATGAAATGAGTATGTAATGAGTATGTGAAGTGAGCATGTAATGAGTGTGTAATGAATATGTAATGAATATGTAATGAATATGTAATGAAACAGGCACGTGGTGCTTATGCCCTTGCGTATACTGATGAAACAGACTAGGGACGAGAGATGAAATAAACATCTCGACGGAGATACCCTGCGTTCTCTGCGACCAATACGTCAATCATGGGAAGGAATGGTAAGACCAAATCTGGTTTCAAAATTCTGAATTCTCTGGGGGGAGCAAGTAATTTGCTTGGGTGCACAGTATCACGTCTTCTCATGGGGAGAGGAAAACCTGAGGGACACTTTCGAGTTACCCAAGAAAAAGTTGTCAGCTTATAGTCTCGCTGGGGACTGTGTTAGAGCAATGATTTGAAAGTGTTTCTGCAACAATGAGATTTTTGAGGAGTGAAGAGATCCTTCCGAAATTTCCACTGGTCAAAGTTATTTCTTATATTTTCGATTGCGTTTTCGAAGAACAGTTTTAAAAATTTTCAATGCACCTTTCATTTTCAAAATTTTAAGAATAAATGCTTTTTGCATAACAATAGAAAACAAGAGTAATGCACCAAGGAATGTAAGTAACAAAATGGTATCTTTTATTAAAGGGTGGAAGCTTGCTGAAGGCATAGCTCCATAGATGATTACGTTTTGAAATTGGCAACATGGGAAAAGGTTACATTGAATCCAACGACACCTACTGACACTAACAACTAAGACTAAACCAGAATCTTGCTTTGGACGAGGATGAAAGAATTGGAAAATGGCTCTCATGTGGAAAGTGTGTTTGCGATGATCAGTGTTTTCTGATGCAATGAAATGCCTTTGTCCCTAACTTTTGCCTGGACCGCCCTTTCGGGTTTTCAATCCACCGGGACGCTCCTTTTTGCCTAAGCCGCCCTTTCGGGTTTTCAACTTAGCGAGCTTTTTATTATTATTTCTTTTTTTCCAACCCTTACTTTTGCCTAAGTCGCCTTTTGCAGGTTTTCGACTTAGCGGGTTTTTAGGCATGATATTTTCGGACTGCATCAGAATTCACGGGATGTGCTAGCTCTTCACCATCCATTGTTGTAAGTATCAGAGACCCTCCGGAGAAAACGGTCTTTACAACAAATGGGCATTCATAATTGGGCATCCACTTTCCACGCATATCTTTATGCACTGGCAAGATCTTTTTGAGTACGAGCTCTCCTTGACGGAACTCACGGATACGAATCTTCTTATCAAACGCTCTTTTCATTCGTTTCTGATATAATTGCCCATGGCACATAGCTGTCATGCGCTTCTCGTCAATGAGATTCAACTGATCCAATCTGTCTTGAACCCACTCAGCTTCCTCAAGTTCAGCTTCCATCAACACTCTTAAAGAAGGTATCTCTACTTCGATGGGGAGCACGGCGTCCATCCCATACACCAATGAGAAAGGTGTTGCCCCCGTCGAGGTTCGTACTGAGGTCCTGTATCCATGTAAAGCAAACGGTAACATCTCATGCCAATCCTTGTAAGTCACAACCATCTTTTGCAGGATTTTCTTGATATTCTTATTCGCAGCTTCAACGGCCCCATTCATTTTAGGACGGTACGGAGAAGAATTGTGATGAGTGATCTTGAAACTGTCACACAGCTCTTTCATAGTCTTGTTATTCAGATTGGTGCCATTGTCAGTTATTATCTGGCTTGGAATTCCATAACGGCAGATAATTTCTTTCCTGATGAAGCGGGCAACCACTTGCTTGGTCACGTTGGTGTAGGAAGCAGCCTCTACCCACTTGGTGAAATAGTCAATAGCAACAAGGATAAAACGATGACCATTAGAAGCCTTCGGCTCGATTGCCCCAATCATGTCAATGCCCCACATTGAGAACGGCCATGGAGAAGATAAAACATTCAACGGTGATGGAGGTACATGCATTTTATCAGCGTAAATTTGGCACTTATGGCATTTTCTAGCGTATTGGATGCAGTCAGCTTCCATAGTCAACCAATAATATCCAGCCCTTAACATCTTCTTGGACATAGCATAACCATTGGCATGAGTTCCGAAGGTCCCCTCGTGAATCTCTTGCAGTAACATGTCCGCTTCCCGTTTATCGACACATCTGAGTAAAACCATATCGTGATTTCTTTTGTATAACACACCATTACTGATAAAGAATTTCGAAGCCAGTCTTCTCAACGTTTTCTTGTCCAGACCGGTAGCACCATCGGGATACTCTTGCTTGGCTAGATAGTTCCTGATGTCATGAAACCAAGGCCTTTCATCCACCTCATCCTCTTCGACCATTTGACAGTACGCGGGCTCAACCTTGCGTTCAATATGGATAAGAGGTGCTTCATTAACGAATTTAACCTTCCACATGGATGCTAACATGGCTAAAGCATCCGCAACGTGGTTCTCAGATCTAGGAACATGCTCGAACTCTATCTCGTCGAAATACTTAATCAGCTCGACAATGTAGTCCTTATAAGGGATTAACTTCTCATTCTTCGTTTCCCATTTGCCTTGTACCTGGTAAATAACCAAGGCTGAGTCACCACTTACTTTAAGAAGTTTGATTCGGAGGTGAATTGCCGCTTCGAGGCCAAGAATACATGCTTCATACTCTGCGACATTATTAGTACACTCAAAGTCTAACCTGGCTGTAAACGGAGTGAATCCACCCTTTGGGTTCATCAAAACGGCGCCTATACCATGCCCATTGAAATTCGAGGAACCATCAAACATCATCCTACACCAAAGACCTGGTTCCGGACCTTCGCTCGGATCTGGCTCTTCACAATCTCTCTTGATCAACAAAATATCCTCATCAGGAAAGTCAAACTTAAGAGGTTCATAATCTTCAACTGGCTGATCTGCAAGATAATCCGATAAAATACTACCCTTAATTGCCTTCTGGGGTACATACTGGATGTCATATTCAGATAACAACATGTGCCAACGGGCTAGCCTCCCGGTTTGAGCAGGTTTTTCAAAAATATACTTGATCGGATCCATTTTAGAAATCAACAAAGTGGTATGACAGACCATATATTGCCGAAGGCGCCTAGCGGCCCATGCCAATGCACAACAAGTTTTCTCCAATGGTGAGTATCTGTTTTCGCAATCGGTAAACTTTTTGCTCAGGTAATAAATCGCATGTTCCTTTTTCCCAGTCTCATCATGTTGTCCAAGCACACAACCCATAGACTTCTCAAGAACAGTAAGGTACATAAACAACGGTCTTCCAGGTACGGGAGGAATCAGAATAGGGGGGTCTTGCAAATAACTCTTAATTTTCTCAGACGCTTTTTGACAATCAGGGTTCCACTCAACCGTCCGCCCTTTACAAAGCAATTTGAATATCGGCTCACATGTAGCGGTCATGTTAGAGATAAACCTGGAAATATAGTTCAAACGCCCCAGAAAGCCTCTAACTTGTGTCTCGGTGTGCGGAGCTGGCATATCTTGAATGGCTCGGACTTTGTCAGGATCTACCTCAATCCCTCGTTGGCTAACAATGAAACCAAGCAATTTTCCAGATCTGACACCGAAGGTACATTTAGCAGGATTCAATTTCAACTGATATTTCCTGAGTCGTTCAAACAACTTCACCAAATGGTCTAGATGATCCTCCTCACTCTGAGATTTGGCTATCATATCCTCCACATACACCTCGATCTCCTTGTGCATCATATCATGAAAAAGAGTGGTCATAGCGCGTTGGTAAGTTGCCCCCGCGTTCTTTAAACCGAAGGGCATGACTTTGTAGCAGAAGGTCCCCCAAGGAGTAATGAAAGTAGTCTTCTCTCGATCGTCGGGATCCATTTTGATTTGATTATAGCCAGAGAAACCATCCATAAATGAGAACAACGCAAAACTGGCTGTATTGTCTACCAGTGTATCAATATGTGGCAGAGGGAAGTCGTCTTTCGGACTTGCTTTGTTCAGATCCCTGTAATCCACACACATCCTAACTTTACCGTCCTTCTTGGCCACTGGCACAATGTTGGCAACCCAATCTGGATATTTTGCGACTGCCAAGAAACCTGCATCCAACTGCTTTTTAACCTCATCTCGAATCTTCAAAGCCATGTCGGGTCTCGTTCTTCGAAGTTTTTGCTTGATAGGTGGACAATCTGGCTTAAGTGGCAACTTGTGAACAACAATATCCGTGTCTAGGCCCGGCATATCTTGATACGACCATGCAAACACATCAATATATTCTTTTAACAACTCAATCAACCTCGGCTTAACCTCTGTCCCAAGCATTGCACCAATCTTGACCTCTTTCTTGTTCTCATCTGTACTAAGATTAATTAAGTCCACCTGCTCTTTATGCGGTTGAAGCTCTGTATACTCGTACTCAATCAATCTTGTCAGTTCAGCGGGTACTTCAAAATCTTCTTCACCCTCGTCTTCAGCTTGATTGATGGGTGCGTCCCAGTCAGGAGTGTCAGTAAAGTCATTGGATCCAACAAGGTTTACGATGTCTCTGCATGATGGAAGGCTTACTTAATTAAAATGCTCGAAGATATGTAAGATAAGAAATGAAATGCTGTTTTTTGTTTTATTTTTTGGAAAAAGGTTGCCAACTTCATTTTTAAAAGTGGAAACGAAAAACGCAAATGAACCAAAGTGGAATTGAACAAAATGCCTTTATTAATATCCTTTTTAAAAATGAAAGGTGGCCCAACAAAAACGACCCTATAGCCTTGGGCAGAGCTACGGATTTTTATTTGAAAACGTAAATGAAAAAAATACTAAAATTACTTTGACGATGGAAAGATAACAGGGATCTCTACGGCCTCCCAGTTGTTCAAAGCTGCATCACCCTTAAACACCAGGTTGCTCAGATCTTCATCTTCCTCACAGTCACTGACGGCATTGACTTGGAAACCTCCGCTGACAAATACCTCTTGGATAACCTTCGGACGCCCTTCGACAGTTGTGGCAGCTCCATTCTGAGTCGGTTTGTAACCCAACCCAAAGCGATCAGTCTTGGTCTTGACATCAATTACCTCTCCCCAACCTTCCGGAATGCCCCTGTCAATTGTTGATTTGGTACTCTTCAGAGATGCAAAAGATGGATTACCCTGACCCACTGTCTCTTCGACTTCTAGCAGAACAGCATTGGCGATCTCGAGTGCTTGAAAGGAGATTTCCAAAGCATTCTCATCGGCCTCGATGTAACGGAAAGAAGACAGGTTACTGACCATCCGATCCTCCTCACCGTGTATAATAACCAACGTTCCATCGATCACGAACTTCATCTTTTGATGTAAAGTTGAGGTTACTGCCCCAGCGGCATGAATCCACGGCCTTCCAAGTAAGCAGCTGTAATTGGGATTAATGTCCATGACTTGAAACGTGATATTAAAAACTTGCGGACCAATTAGGATAGGAAGCTCAACCTCCCCCATTACCGACCGGCGAGAACCATCGAAAGCCTTGACGATCAAAGGAGTAGGTTTCAACACAGTCTCTTTGAAAACTAACTTATCAAGAACCCTCTTGGGTAGAACATTCAGAGAAGAGCCGGTGTCTACTAGTACCCTCGCTAAATTGTCCTCCTGACATTTCACCGATATATGTAAAGCACGATTATGATTCGGACCCTCCTTTGGTAACTCTTCGTTGCTGAAACTAAGGGTGTCATATGCGGTCAAATTGGCAATCACACTATCGAACCTACTGGTGCTGATATCTTGATCCACATGTGCTTGAGTCAAAACTTTCTGCAAGGCCATCCTATGAGCGGGTGAACTCATCAACAGAGATAAAATCGAAATCTTGGAAGGAGTCTGATGAAGTTGATCGATAACTTTATAGTCACTTTTCTTGATGATCCTCAAAAACTCAGCATCTTCATCATTCGTAACGGCTCCCTTACCTTTGTCTTTGGCAGGAACTGGGATACTAGTGGTGTCCTTGGGTGGGACCTCATTGGAACGGGGAGTATACACACGGCCACTGCGAGTCATCCTGCTTGCCTCTGCGATATTGGTCACAGTGCCCTTAACCTCTTCATTTGGAATAATCTTCCCAGACTCCTTGTCAATCATCGTCACGTCGTATTTCCAAGGCACGACTTTAGGATCACTGAAAGGAAACGGACTTGGTCTTCGAATAACTATTGGCTTAGGCTGATTCACCTTAGGGATAGACGACTTTGGTATATCGAACACGAGATTGGCAGAACCTGCCCCTGATAGATTAAACACCGGTACCTTACCTTTTGATTCAGGCTGATGGAAGACAGGCTCAACCACAGCGACCTCATCCTTCTTGGCTTGGCTTGTCACTTGTAAAACACCCTCATTAATCAACCTCTGAACATCATTCTGAACCAACACACAACCCTTAATACCGGCTTCACAACTTACGCATGCAACGTGGGAAGTATCTACCAGACCAGCTTCAAACAGTTTCGAATGGAGTATCTTAAGAGGAGTCTTAATCTGAACAACATCAAGGAGGTAACCTTCATCAGAGTCGGCACTGATGGCGTTAACACTTTCATGGTTGGGAAAAGGGTTCTTTTTAACATTCGGTTGAGGATCTTCAAATGACAAAATCTTCTTTTCCAATAAATCCCTGACAAGATTTTTGAGAGCATAACAATTCTCCAGATCGTGACCAGGCGCACCCTCATGAAATAAACAATGAGCGGCGGCGTTGTAATTGGCGGGTAGTGGATTAGGAGGCGGACCCAGAGCTCGAGTAGTGATTAGACCTTGCTTGACTAATGAGGGATACAGCTCGGTGAAAGTCATTGGAATCGGCGGACAAGGTTTATACGGTCTCTTATTCGGAACATTCTGGCGAGAAGCCGGATTCCTTGGCTGTTGAGGAGCAGGAGCGTTGGGCTCCTGTAGGTAGTTGATAGGAGGCGGATAAACAGGAGGTTGTTGCATAGGTTGATACATAGGAACCTGTTGATTGAAAAAAGGCGTAACAGCTGCCACATAGGGTTGTTGAGCATACTGGATCGGGTACCCTTGAGGTTGAGCATAACCTTGCGGGTATTGATAAAATTGGTCTCTTCGTCTACCAGAGGATATAGCATTAGTCTCACCCTCTTTCTTCTTCTGGGAGCTATACGGAGGTTTCTTCGGCTGATCCTTTGAAACACCCTGATTGCTTGTCATTTTACCGCTTTTCATACCCAATTCAATCTTGACACCCACAACAACGATGTCAGAGAAATTTGAAGTCACACTACCCACCATCCTCTCGTAAAATTCTGGACGAACCGTGTCGACAAACCAATCAGCTAACTCTTTCTCGGTCAAAGGAGGTTCTACTTGCGAAGCAATCTCTCTCCACCTTTGAGCGTACTCTTTGAATGACTCAGAACTCTTTTGTGACATACTCAACAACTGTCTTCTGTCAGGAGCCAGATCCATATTGTACTTGTAATGTTTGATGAAAGCGTCAGATAAATCTTGGAAACTCTTAATGTGAGCCTGGTCCAAAGTTAAGTACCATTTGGAAGAAGCACCCTTCAACTGTCTTGGAAGCAATGAATCATCAGTTTATCATTCTCAACATGGGCAGCCATTTTGCGATAGTACATGATCAGATGACTCTTAGGACAGGTGGCACCTTCATAACGATCGAAGTTCGGAGTTTTGAACTTCGGGGGAATAACCAAACCTGAGACCAAACAAACATCCCTTGCAGCAGTCCCAAAAATTTGATCGCCCTCTACCTTTTTCAATCTCTGGACGATGGTGTTTACTTCCTCACGAAGCTTGTCATGTTTCTCGTAACCTTCAACATTCTCATCAAGATTATCAAAAACTGTCTCATTGAAGTACGGTTGCACACGGGTGTGTACAACAGGTGGTGCAAAGATAGGAGCTCCCCTAGGAACTTCAGAAAATAAAGGCACGGCTTGCTGAACAGGCTGATTAATCGGAACAGTGGCTTGAGGAGGCACAAAACCGGGAGCAAGACCATAAGGTGGGTCCCTTGCTACGGTCACACTTGGTGGAGGGTCCACAGTAACGCCAGTAATCTCTGAAACAACAGTGGGCTGGGTATCCATCTTAGCATTCATAACATGTAACAATTCCATCATACGCCCCATACCCCCTCGTAGGTCTTCAAGTTCATTGCTAAGGCGATCAATCTCTTTTGTCTGATCCTCCATTCTCTTCCGAGTTTGAGCTCTGGTGTTGTACTGGTGCCGAGAACTCAGGGTGACGAAACTTGAAGGCGAGAGAACCGAACATGAGAAAACGGAAGACACATGCGGTGCAAAAAGTATATGATGCTATGATGCAAATGCGAATGAGGATTTCATGGGATTCAAACATTTGCGAACGTCGTGGGGTACAAAAAAAATTTCCTTGTTTTTTCCATTTTTATTTTATCCCGTGGTATAAACGATGTTTGAATTCCATGAAATACAATGCAATGGGATGCTTTATGGATGCAATGCATGAAAACACACGAAGCCCTAGGCTAACAGTCATGCGTGGAGTTAAGGTCTACCCGTCCCCAAAAGGAGTGTACTATAGGTCAATTGTACCTGCAGAACAAGGTTCTAAAAAGTGCCCAAAGTCATCAACCCATCTTTCGGATATTATCGACCTTCCGATTGACTCGGGGGTTAATAATATTCTCAAGAGAACCTCTTTTGAGTGTAGTATCGCGTAGCAACTGTTGTAGGATTACTCCCACATAGTTCCCGCACTACTTCCTAAATAAGGCCAGGGTGGTGTAAAGGTACTACGGTCCTCAATATCACAGACTCCAATCGACCATGGAAAAAGTTTTCACGATTATACTCGATCAACCGAACCATTCTCGAAAGGGTCTCAACTGAGCGGTGATTCTCGAATCAACTTAGTCGGGATTCAACTCCCGATAAGCCTCATCGAATATATCCCCATCCTATAATAATGTCACTAGTCCGGGCGTAGGACTTTATCTCACAGCACAAGGAACAATCCCACAATCAAAGCACAAATATATACATGCAAATGAATAATAACAGATAGTAATAAATATGAACAAGTTAGGGATAACCCTCAAAAGTTTAGAGTCCCCAGTGAAGTCGCCATTTTCTGTTGCGGTGGAAATAGGATCACAAACTATTAATTAGTTTGAATCACAATTCTTGATTCACAACCGCTCTTTGATTTATCCGAAGGAAAAGGTCAAAAGAGGGAAAACCTATTTTGCATCGTAAACACAATGCGGGGAAAGATCTAGGGTTCGGGGGTTGGTTAAATTTAGGGAAGGTATTAGCACCCTAAACTTCTGTAGTACTCTACAGGAACCTTTCGTTCAAATGTTTACTATTTGCTTTATTTATTTGCTTAAGGTATATGTACAAAGGGATTAAAAGTGATAAAATAAACCTAAGGGGTTAATTCTAAGTTTACTCGGCAAGACATCGCATCTTGTGCCTACGTATCCTTACGGGAGTGGAATCAGAGTAATCGTAGTTCCCCTCAATAGGGAGGTTAGAAACTTCTTGATTGTGGTCAAGGTCTCAAGGGGAATAAACGCATCTTAAGGACACGCTTACGTGGAGTGTAGAAACTCCAAATCTCTACGTTGAATTGTTAAGTTGTAATTAGGGTTAGGTTAGGTTAGGGATTCCGCGGCGGGAAACCCTAAAATGAGCGCGGCGGCTCTTTGACCTAATGCTAGGGGTAAAATTGTAATTTTGCCTGCGGCGAGGCATTTGTGAAAATTAGGGTTTGTAGTTTGTAGTTTTGAGGATTTGAAATTGAGGACTATTGGCGCGGCGACCAAAAGCTAGACCTAACCTTCGGATGTATGTAGTGTGACTGGAATATTGATAAATGTGTGAGGAACTAATCATACGAGCAGGGAAATGATGACAGAAATTAAAATCATACGCGCAGAAAATAAAAGGCGGAAATTAAAACGCGATTATTAGGGTTCGCGAGGTTACAAGAGAGGAGCAGTTACAATAATATGATACAATCCAATTTTAAGAACGAAAATATAAAGAAATAACATGGTAAGCTGCACAATGAACGAACTAGGTTAGTAGTCAAAAATATGAAAACAGAAACATGAAGCTAAGAGACATTTTTTTTGTGGCTTTTTATTTTATGAGAGCATTCAAAACGTGTATCTAAGCTTAAATTTTTTTTTAAATTGATAATAAACAAATAAATAAATAAAAGGAAGATTTTAAAAAAATATTTTTCTCTTGGTTTTTTTTTTAAAAAAGCCTAGTTCTAGTTTTTTATTTTAAAATTTTGATTAAAAAATTGTGTCAATTTCAATGTTTTTTTTAAATTATTATTTTTACATAAAACCTAAATATTAGTTTTTATTTATTTTTTTTAAAAAAAGTTAATGATTTAATTAATTATATATATAAACAAAAAAAGAAAAAGAAAAAAATAAGTTAAAAATAAAAGGGGTTGGGTCGGTCATCACATCCGGACCCAACCCAGTTGTTGTGAATACACCAAATTTCACTTTAGGGTTTCAGAACCCTCGTTTTCACGGCGCCGTTCTCCTGTGTTTCTCTCACCTCTCTCGCGAATCGTTTCTCTCTTTGTTTGATCACGGCCATTTTTCTTCTTCCTACATGAACAAAACAAACAAAAATGCATGAATCAATAATCTCCCTACCCAGATTCCGACGATGATTTTGACGGTGATCTTGATGGCGATGAAGGCGATGATGATGTTATAATCTGAGCCTCGAAGGGGGTTTGCCCGTTGTTGTTCGAAACGGCGCCGGTGAACCTTCTTTTCTCGGGTTGCTTTTGATCTCTCTCTCTCGCGATCGTTAGGGTTTGCTCGCGATTTCTGATCACCGTCCTTTTCTCTAGGGTTTCGCGATTTCTATTAACTTCCTTCACAGGTGAAATCGTTCCCTTCTTATACTCTTCTGATTTCATCTTTTTTTTGGGCCTGGACTTATGATTTTTTTACGTTATTATTTGGCTGAGATTCGATTTGATTCTATCTGGGATTTTTGGTGAGATTGGATTTCGTTTTTTGCTGGTATGTTTGATCTCATCTGATCTAAACTTTCCCTTTTCAGGATTCCCTATTTTCAGATATGGATCGGTTTTTCATTTGATAATTGAACGGCTTTGTCTTGATTTGTGGATATCCAGTTTCTTCGTTTCCTTGATTGGATCGAATCGGGTTTCTCTGATATGCTTTGGATCTTATTTTTCCTTTCTGTTACAGATTGAATTATGGACTCGTTTTGGATATCCACATGGTTTTGATCTTCACGACTTTTCTTTTTTTTTTTTTCAGAATCAGTACATGCGCTCTGGTTGAGTTAAATGCCGCCGAGGATGGTATACGGCGATGATGATGATATTCTGAGCCTGATGACACTACTGTTGCCTCTGATGATCTATGCGGGGTTCTTCGCTTGTGGTTTATCATTTGTTCCATTTGGGTTGTTTTAACCATTAGCCTGTGGTGAACTTTTGCTGATGCTATTTGCTTCTTGCGTTTCAGGGCTGGTATTTTGGGCAATCGTGTCCGGCTATGAATTCGAATGTTGCTTAATGTTGCCTCGAGACATTTACTTGATAGTGGCTGCGAGTTTGGGCCATGATGCTGATTACTTGAGCCGCGACGACTGATATGAACTACTATGGTTTTGTGCACTCGTTTATCTTATGAACTGAGATGTTTATGTTTGCTTATCCTTGCTGGTACAATTCGTGCCATGATTTTGTGTTGTGATTTGGTGTTGTGATTTCCAACATGAAGCTTGACTTTAATTGATGCCTCTGAATTTTGATACAGCGTATGATGCTGTTTTGATTTGCCTTTCGTTTTTTGATACTTTGTTGAGGCCATTCAATGCAGTTTGGTTTGTATTTTTCTGTTCTGTTTAGGCTTGGTTTTCATGACCTCAGAATTGATGCAGTTTGATGCAGTTTTGGCTTGCATTTCAGTTTGAATTTCCACTTACTTGTGGCATCTTATGAACTGTCTTGTTTTTGAGTTTCTGTCATCAATTTGTATTGATGCTGTTGTGGAATTTCAGGTGTTGAAAAAACGAGCACAAAGTGACTTAGACCTGCCGGCATCCGGGTCTGAATCCAGCTTGACTATGTTGCCTTACTCTCGTATCAGTTTGGAAATCCAATCGCGGCAAAACGAATCAGTCCCGCTTCTTTTATCACTTCTATCTCTCGGATGTCCCGTAATGATAAGAACAGGTGTTACCTGATCTGACGCCACCGGCGCGGATCGGTAACGGGGGTAGGACGCAGCTTCGGTTGTGCCACTCCCGGCACTCGATGATGACGATGTTCTGAGAGTGTCAAAAATAATTTCTAACCCCTTCTATTCTGTTTGTTCTGTTTTGATGTGCAGGTGAACCGGAGATTCCGCGGAGAAGCTCAAGGGACATCATGAAGACACTTAGGAATTTTTAGGACTTGGATTTAGGATAGATGTACCATTTTTAGAGTGAATGTAACATTTGTAACAGCAATTCAGAATGTGAAAACGATTTCCTCTTTTTTGTATCATGATGTTCTTATGAAATAAAATGCCAACACTTCTTTTATATATTCATGACTGCTCAATTTCAAATTTATTTATATTTATTTCCAGTTAAAAATTATAAACGTTTGTGAATAAATCCACAAACATTTAAAATCATTAACATAGTCATAAACCATAAACATTCGTGAGCGATGTTCTTGTCCATGTATTTGTCCCATTTGTATTCTCAATTTCATCACCTGACTACATTCCAACTCAGATTCTAGCCAACAACTTTATAACCAAACACAGATGTGCGCCGTAATCACAACAGACTCAACGATGATAACCTTGGTCGTAATTGAATTCCACTGACCAAATACCTTGAGCAACAATCCGATAATACCCAATTAAATTGCGCCTTATTAACAGAAACGGAAGCACTTTGGAAATGAACCATGAGCGATGAAATGGATCTTAAATCCAGTTGTGCTCGACAAACTTTAATACCGACCACGTCGAATTGGCACCTTGATATAATCAGACCTGGTGATAGGTAAATGTCTCAAAAATAGTGTATCAAATGCCTCAGAACTTAATAACAGCCCGTTTTCAAGGAATTAGCAGAATTTGCATAAAATGACCAAAATACCCCTGGAACCAAATCTGCAAAACAAACACCTCCATAACTTGTTAGTGGTTAGCAAATGCACAGATGAGATGATATGCGAAATGACTGACTAAATATAAGGGTAAAATTTGGGGTATTACAGAACGTTTTCTGGAATGTATTATGACAAATTGCTTAATGTCTCGATGGGTGGTATCTCCGACATGATTCTCATGGGAGAACGGATTGAAAACCGAATTAAGATTGGGAAGATTCAGGCAGGTGAATCCACCTCAGCTGGAGGTGCAAGGAAAGCCTTTGGTGGAAGGAGACAAGGCGACGCCAGTGCGGTATATGGTGGTCGAGGTCGTGGAAGAGGTAGGAATCAGTATCAGCCACAACAAGTTGCTAGTGTTACTATCCCGATACCTCAGCAAAAACAACAACAGCAACGGCAACAACAGCCGCAACAACAGAGAATGCACCCTGCTCAGCGTAGAATTCAATAGGGTAGGCCGAAGAGAGTATTTGAAGCACCTCCTTCAACTTATGTTGAACTACTTCAAACGCTGTTGGGTTTGAATTTGGTTGAAAAGAGAACGATGGCCCCGTTGACGGGCACTCCTCCATTTGGTTTTGACGCTGGTAAACATTGTGACTTTCATTCCGGGGCGCCCGGACATGATATTGAAGGTTGCCATGCTTTCAAACATAAGGTTCAAGATTTGCTCGATAGTAAGGCCATTAACTTTGGTCAGGAGGGTCCCAATATTGTACAACAACCCATGCCGAATCATGGAGCGAATTCTATCCTAACGGAAGAGAATTTGAACTTGGTTATGGATGTGAATGAATTGAAGACACCGTTGAGTTGTGTTAAAAGTAGACTATTGAAAGGGGGTGTATTCCCTGGATGTGATGAATATTGTCTGGATTGCTGGACCCAACCAGAGGGTTGCGATGATTTGAAAAGAGGTATCCAAGCCATGATGGATGAGGGGATTTTGCAATTTGATCGGACTATTGTTGAGAAGCCTGTTGAGGCATTATTTGAAAAGCAGGATGACATTGCAACTGTTACGATCCCAAGGAAGACTATTACGATATCGGCGCCCGCCAAGCGGCCGACTATCACCATAACAAAAGCAGGGCCTGTTCCTTTTGAGAGTACAAAAGCTGTTCCATGGACATATGGGTTAGAAGCGTACTGTAATGGAGAAAAGATTGAGGTGAATAGCCGGCCGGCAGGGGCAGTTGACAATGTTGTTGGAACGGGAGGCATGACTCGTAGTGGAAGAATCTTCACCACACCTGAAGTTGAAGCAGAGAAGATTGCTAAAGGCAAGGCCAAGGTGAATGAAAGTGGACCATCCCGGTTGAAAGAGAAAGACACGTCGCTCAAGGACGTAGAAGAGTTCATGAGGCTAATTCGCAAGAGCGATTATAAGATTGTTGAGCACTTACAACAGACACCCTCAAAAATTTCAATCCTATCTTTGGTACTTTGTTCTGAGGCTCATCGAAACGCTTTGTTGAAGATATTGGACACGTCATTTGTACCTCAGAAGGTTTCTCTTAACCAGCTAGAAGGGGTACTGGCGCATGTCAATGCTGGACATAGTTTGGGTTTCACTGATTTTGATCTAACACCTAGAGGCCGAGAGCATAACATGACTTTGCACATATCGGTGGAATGCCGGGGCACCGTAATGTCACATGTTCTTGTGGATACCGGATCATCTCTGAATGTATTTCCTAAAAAGGCTATGATGAAGTTAGATATCCGGGGAATTATTTGCACGCCAAGTGACTTGGTTGTGAGGGCGTTTGATGGAACGAGAAGGTCGGTGTTTGGATCGATAACGTTGCCGTTGCAGGTCGGGTCGGAAATATTTGACACTGAATTTTATATCATGGATATTCATCCAGCTTACAGCTGTTTACTTGGGCGTCCATGGATACACTCTGCAGGGGCTGTGACGTCCACGCTGCATCAGAAGCTTAAGTTTGAAGCCGGTGGTGGCATTGTTACTATTTGTGGGGAAGAGGACATCTTGGTCAGTCATCTCTCATCATTCAAGTACGTAGAAGTGGATGGAGAAATCCACGAAACGCCCTGCCAAGCCTTCAAAGGGTTGCAAATCAAAGACAAGTCCAGTGTTCTCAGCAAAGTGTTGGAGGTTGTTGTGGCTTCGTACGAAGGCGCTCAAGCATTGGTTCAGACCGGTGAGACCAAGGGTTGGGGTCAAGTGCTGGAAATTCCTGTCAAGATGGACAAGTTTGGACTAGGGTATCTCCCAACATCAGCACCTTCCGCATCAGGCGCGCCCAAGTTCAAAGGACCGGTGGTGATTACTCCAAAGGGAGTCTGCTTTGAGACGATTAATGTTGTTTCTGACACTGAAGACGGAGATAGTGATTACGATATGGATGCGTGGATCAAGCCTAGTGTGCCAGGACAAAGTCTTTGCAACTGGTCCATCCGGGAAATTGTCCCAGTGACTACAAAACAATAATGATTTGTTTTCTTGATTATTGTATAATCTTGTGTCCTACCTGGGGCATAGTGATTTTGTTTTAGGGCCACCTGCTTATGTGTATGCACTGTTCAATCATTGAATAAAGGCGTTTTTCTCATACAAATTTTGTGTTCCCTGTTTTCATTTTAACAATAAATGGCAATGTGGTTATGAGCTTTGTTTGCACTCATTTGAAGCATTTAACCATTTCCTTTGCAGGATTCATATTTCAGATGACACCAAACACGAACTTCCTACGACTCGCTTTGACTTTGAGCACCCGGTATTTCAAGCTGAGGAAGAGATTGTTGAGGATAGCGACTTGCCAGAAGAGCTGACTCGACTGTTGAAACAGGAAGAAAGAATCATTCTGCCTCATTAGGAAGAGATTGAGATTATCAACGTGGGGTCCGAGGGAGTTGTTAGGAACATCCGGATAGGGGCTGTGCTGCAAAGTGACATCAAGCAAGGTTTGATTGAGATGTTGCAAGAGTACAGTGATATCTTTGCTTGGTCATACGAGGATATGCCAGGATTGGATACTGACATGGTTGTTCATCGTCTGCCATTGCGAGAAGAATGTCCGCCTGTTAAGCAGAAACTCAGAAGAACCAGACCAGATATGTCTGTGAAGATTAAGGAGGAAGTTCAAAAACAGTGGGATGCTGGATTCCTTGATGTTACAACTTATCCATCATGGGTCGCCAATATAGTACCGGTACCAAAGAAAGACGGTAAGGTGCGGATGTGCGTAGACTATCGTGATTTGAATAAGGCGAGCCCAAAGGACGACTTTCCGCTTCCTCATATCGATGTGTTGGTCGATAACACTGCTAAATTCTCCATGTTCTCCTTCATGGATGGCTTCTCGGGTTACAATCAGATAAAAATGGTGCCAGAAGACATGAAGAAAACAACCTTCATTACCCCATGGGGAACATTTTGCTACAAAGTGATGCCCTTTGGTTTGAAGAACGCTGGGGCAACATATCAACGTGTTATGACGACGCTCTTTCATGACATGATACATAAAGAGATCGAGGTTTATGTTGATGATATGATTGCCAAATCCCAGACGGAGAAAGAGAATTTGGTTAATCTGCTAAAATTGTTCAAGAGGCTTAGGAAATTCAGGCTGAGGCTGAATCCTAACAAGTGCACCTTCGGGGTGAGATCCTGCTAAGATAAAAGCAATACAAGAAATGCCAACGCCTAAAACAGAAAAAGAAGTGAGTGGGTTTTTAGGGAGGTTGAACTACATTGCTCGGTTCATATCTCACCTAACCGCTACATGCGAGCCATTATTCAAACTGTTGAAAAAGAATCAGGCTGTGACCTGGAATGAAGATTGTCAAAGGGCGTTTGAAAAAATAAAAGAATATTTGCCGGAACCTCCAATATTGATACCCCCAGTAACCGGGAGACCATTGATTATGTATTTGATGGTTCTTGAGGAAAGTATGGGTTGTGTTCTCGGTCAACATGATGAGACTGGGCGTAAAGAGCATGCGATTTACTACTTGAGTATAAAGTTCACAGACTGTGAGTCCCGTTACTCAATGCTCGAAAAAATGTGTTGTGCGCTAGCCTGGGCTGCCAAACGTTTGAGACAGTACATGTTAAACCATACAACCATGCTAATTTCAAAGATGGATCCGATCAAATACGTATTTGAAAAGCAAGCACTCTCCGGGAGGATTGCTCGATGGCAGATGGTGCTGACAGAATATGATATTCAATATGTTTCTCAAAAGGCTATCAAAGGTAGTGTTCTGTCAGAGTACCTAGCAGAGCAGCCAATTGAAGATTATCAACCAATGAGGTTTGATTTTCCTGACGAGGATATCATGTACATGAAAATGAAAGATTGTGATGAGTCGTTGCCGGATGAAGGTCCAGAGCTGGGTTCTAAATGGCAGTTGATATTTGATGGCGCTGTTAATTCCTACGGTAGTGGAATAGGGGAAATTATCACTACTCCTCAAGGGACGCACATTCCCTTTACTGCCAGATTGACCTTTCCAGTTACCAATAATGAGGCTGAATATGAGGCGTGCATTATGGGTCTCGAGGAGGCTATTGATTTGAGAATCAAATATCTTGATGTATACGGGGACTCTACTCTAGTGGTCAACCGAATTAAAGGAGAATGGGAGACGCGTCAGCCCAATCTGATACCCTATATGAATTATGCAAGGAGATTGTTGCCTTTCTTTGACAAGGTGGAATTGCACCATGTACCACGAGCAGAAAATCAGATGGCAGACGCTCTCGCGACTTTGTCATCAATGTATAAAGTTAGCTTCTGGAATGAGGCTCCCAGGATTGTTATCTCTCGCCTTGATAGGCCCGCCTTCATATTAGCCATTGAGGAAACGTCCGATGGCAAACCGTGGTATTTTGATATCCAGCATTTCTTGAAGACCAAAGAGTATCTGGCTGGGGCATCCAGTCGAGATCAGAAGACTCTTAGGAGATTGGCTGGCAATTTCTATTTGAATCTGGATGGCCTCCTGTACAAGAGAAACCACGACTTGGTGTTGTTGCGATGTGTGGACGAGAAAGAGGCTAAGTTCCTCATGGAAGAGATCCATGAAGGTGCATTTGGCACGCATGCCGACAGACATGCAATGACGAGAAAACTGTTGCGGGCAGGTTACTATTGGCTAACGATGGAAACAGATTGTTTCAAGTTCGTGACGCGGTGCCATAAATGTCAAATTTATGCGGGCAAAATTCATGTGCCTCCGAGCCCTTTGAACGTTATGTCATCACCGTGGCCTTTCTTGATGTGGGGAATTGATATGATTGGCAAGATCGAGCCCACGACATCAAACGGACACCGGTTGATTTTGGTAGCTATTGATTACTTCACCAAATGGGTGGAAGTAGCATCGTATGCTAATGTTACCAAGCAGGTGGTAGCCAGATTTATCAAAAGAGATATTATCTGCAGGTATGGAATCCCAGAGCGGATTATCACCGACAACGGTTCCAACTTGAATAACAAGATGATGAAAGAGCTGTGTCAGAATTTCAAGATCGAGCATCACAACTCTTCTCCTTATCGGCCCAAGATGAATGGCGCTGTCGAAGCGGCCAATAAGAACATAAAGAAGATTGTTCAAAATATGGTGGTGACCTATAAGGACTGACATGAGATGTTACCTTTTGCTTTGCACGGTTATCGTACGACGGTACGCACATCAACCGGGGAAACTCCTTTTTCACTGGTATATGGTATGGAGGTTGTCCTATCATTAGAGGTTGAGATTCCTTCTTTGAGGATTTTACGCGATGTTCAACTTGATGAGGCATAATGGGTAAAAGATAGACTGAACCAGCTCAGTTTAATGGATGAGAAGAGACTGGCTTCTCTCGCATATGGTTGGTTGTATCAGAGCCGGATGAAGAAAGCTTACGATAAGAAGGTTTGTCCTCGAAGCTTTCAGACGGGCGATCTTGTGCTGAAAAAGATTCTCCCACCACAATCAGATTACAGGGGCAAATGGACTCCCAACTATGAAGTTCATATGTCGTCAGAAAGGTTTTCTCTGGAGGAGCCTTGTTGTTATCCACCATGGATCGTGAGGACTTTACGTCTCCTGTGAATTCGGACGCAGTTAAAAAATACTTTGCTTAAAATAGACCCGCTGGACAGAAAAAAGAGAGGCCAGGAAAAAATGGGGCATCCCGGCGAACCGTAAAAAAGGAATAAAAGATTCGGGAAAAAATTAGGGATAAAATTGAAAAGATGTACACCCGCGAAGTCGAAAACCTGAAAAGGGCGACTTCGGCAAAAAAGGGCATCCCGGTGAATTGAAAACCCGCAAAGGGCGATTCACGCAAAAGTTAGGGATTGGAAAAAGCAAATGACTGCGGTCCGAGTTCGATACTGCATTGCTTAGTGGTTTGGGAATACCTGAGGATCGTGTATCCAAGACAATCTCTTCCGAAGATCGAGTACCAAGAAAGCGCCATAGTCGGGCGAGTCATAGGAGAATCAGCTCATGGTGTTTGTCTGTACCACGTTGCCGACATATATATCAAATTTGTTTTGTATCTTTTTGTGCTTCTTGTGCATATAGTGTATTTTGCTTGTGCGTAACTTGCTCTTTTCAGGAGTTACTTCCAGTGTACAAAGCTTTGCCTATTTACAGGCCCATTCAATAAAGCATGTTATTCAGTACTTGATGCTTGCTCTTTACTGTTTTGTTTGTGAAAAACGCCGATGTTTTTTATGAACTTGCACTTGCATAAACTTGTCGGCCCTTGCCAATAATTGTTAAAACTTCGAATTGACTGAATGAATGTCATGGATATTAACTCGGATAGATTTTGTTGTGTAGATTTGTTTTGTCTCGTTTGTGTTTTGCAGGGTCCTTACCTTTGAAGCAAACGGTCAGGAAGTGTATTCCCCAGCCAAAGTCTCTTAACGTAGGGCCTGACTTCAGTTGATGTCGTTCCTTAGCAAGTCGTATCTTATCCCCAGAGAGTGGAGACGGCGTTTATTCCTACCAGATGTGGAATTGTTCTCCCCGAGAGAGTATTACCAGGAATGTCGCCTGAAGACTATACTCATGGAAGTTGTCCATATGATATTCCCAGCAGGTCAAGATCAATATCCCTGGCAGAGGATGCCCCCCCAGAGGATGGTTATTCCCTTTCCCCGCAGGTCGTCATTCTGTCGTCAGGATGTTTGTTCTCAGCAGAGTTTGTAGCTTTGAATTTGTAGACTGTGTCCCGACAGTGTAGTTCTTTCCCCAGAAAGGTCCCATCTTACCCTAGCAGGGTTTGTGTTTTCTTCCCAGAAGTGTCTGATCTCTCCCCAGCAGAGTTGGTTGTTGTTTCCGGCATTTATTTTACCGGAATACTTTGTGATACTCGTTTATCCCCAGTGGAGTTGGCTTTTGTCCTTAGCCATTTCATACCAGGATGTCTCTCAGCAGTTTGAGCCTGCATTAGCATGTGCATATGTCATCATATTCACATCTACCCAAACGCATAGCATTTCTATGCCGTATGGAGCATTACGCCATTGTCAAACATATGCATTTTGAAACATAAGCTAGGTTGGTTAACCTTCTATTTTCAAGTGTTGTTTTCCCTGCAGGTGGAGGGAGCTCTTGCTCAGATTAATTACCAGATAAGCAAAGTCTCGGCGTGAGACGCATAATGATAATGATCGTTTTGTCATTATTCCCTACATAGTGGCTTGGATTAGTTTCTCTTACCCCTCCAGCGGAGTATTTCTTCAAAATGGTTGTTATGACAGTATCAAAAGATTTCGTGAATCAATTTTTGGAAGTTGTCGCCTATGTCGAAATAGGTGTCTGGCAGTTTGGGTTCAGAAAATCCCCAGTAGAGTCTTTCTTAGATTTGCTGCCATGTTCGCGCTAAAAGTTTGAAGATTGGACCAGTATTTTGTTACCCATTTGATTGATGGAGTTAGCTACTGCAAAGATAGGCAGAGAAGTTGTATTAAGAGTTATTCTCCTGTGTTTGGCAGAGATATTTTCCCGTAGTGGTGACTGAGTTATGTTCCTGAATCTTTGGCAGAGTAATTTTCCTGAATCTTTGACGGAGTTATTTTCCTGTATCTTTGACAGAGTTATTTTCCTGTATTTGGGGAGAGCTGTTTCCCGTAGTGGTGACAGAGTTATTTTCTTGTATTTGGCAGAGTTATTTCCCGTAGTGGTGACAGAGTAATTTTCCTGTATCGGACAGAGTTATTTTCCCGTAGTGATGGTGGAGTTATTTTCCTGTATTTGACAGAGTTATTTCCCGTAGTGATGGCGGAGTTATTTTACGGTGTGTTGGCAGAGCTACTTCTTATATGGTGATAAAGCTATCTCCTCAGTGGAAGTCGCCGAAGTTACTCCCTGTGTTGTTGGCAGAGTTATTTCCCCAGTAAAAGCGTCAGAAAATATCGTTACCTGTAATGGATAGAGATCGCGCCTGTACTAACAGAGATTGTTACCTGTGATTGATAGTGATTTGCACCTGGGTTGACAGTGATTGCTACCCGTGTGGACGGAGTTATTATCCGTAATCGATGGATTATCCCCAGTGGAGTTGTTACCTGTGACTGATAAAGATCGTTATTCCAATTAAAGACGGATCTGTACCCATGTGGATGGGGTCCTTCCTCGTGTTGACGAAGTTTAGTCCCGTTGTGGACGAAATTGTTTCTCGTAAAATTAATTCGATGCCTGTGGCGTCACACAGGGAGTTAACGCTGAAATCAAAAGTTTTATCAAAAGATTGATCAGTTGTTGCTGTAACAACTGGGTTCAGCACAACGGATGTTGTTCACCAAGCAGTTTTTGCAAATCATGTCTGCGGTTGGCAAATTTCCGGGTTCTTGGTATTCAACCGTCTTTTACCTCGATTGCTTGAAGGCCGTTCGCTCTTCACCCAGTCGGGTCCAAGCTGTTTGAATAGGGGCAGCTATTGCACCCCAAAATTTGCTCAACATCTTTTACCTGGTTTATGTTTCATTGCATTATCATTTGCATAGTTCTATCATTTGCATATCATGGCATATCATTCATCTAATAGGAGATCAAGTTTGAGTATTATCAAGAGAAGCCTAGCAAGAAATCTTATCCAAGCTTGAGAAGTCATCCAAGTCATCAAAAGGGGGTGGGAGGTCTTGATCAGTTGAAGACTAACATTGAGGTATGAATATGAAATGGGAAGCATGGATTATGAATATGAGATGTGTATAGAGCTCATGGAGTGCCTAGAGGGCCATGTTGGAGCTCAATCAAGTCATTAATTCAAATGCAAGGGCTATAGTTTAGGTGTAAGCAATTAGGGCTTCATCTGGATTAACCCTAGGTCAATTATGCAATTGAGAAGCATTCAAGCCTACTTTGAGGTCATAGAGTTCATGGAATGATGTAATAAGACATTTGTGGTGTTATGCCAAGATCAAATCAAGAAGAGTCAAGAATGTGGGAAGTTGCTAAATTAGGGTTTCAGTGCAAATTATCCTGTTTAATGGCTAACTTCAAAGCCACATAAGTCAAGATACAAGTTTCAAATGGATATTTCGCCAGCATGAAACTTGTAGAGCATCTCAATACCTTTAATTTGAGTATTAGAAGTCCTCCATTCGATTTGTAGAACTCAAGTTATGGTCCAGACAAGTTACAGGTCACCAGATGAATGTGAAATTTATCTGTGAAAGTCACTTGACTTCCAAGTAACCTTTGGCCTTGAAAGAGGTTTCACATGACCTTTCGGCCAAAATGAAAGTTGTTACTCATGATCTTAGCTTTCTAAATTGTACTAGAAGTCATCCATATGATTTGTAGAACTCAAGTTATGAGGTTTACAAGTCAGGGGTATTTTGGGAAAGTGAGATTATAGGTCATTCTCAAGCATATGCCAAAATCTCAAACTTGCAAGCTTCAAATGGAACATTTCTCAACATGAAAGTTGCTCAAAATATGGTTTTTAGGCTAGCCAAGAGGTCATGAGGTATTGATTGAGCTCATAGTAAGAGTTGTTTTGAAATGGCTTGAAAAGGAAGAAAATTCAAATCATTAAAGGAGGGAAAAATGGGATTTTGTGTTACAAGGCCTAAACCAAGCAAGTGAGTGCATTTTTTGATTGGAAATTGCATTCTAAGATCATTGGCAATACCAGAATTTGGAGTTTAGTTCAAGTTTTGAGAGATAGCATATGGTTACTTCACTTGTAAGTTACATATGCAAAATCAAGGTACAAGGCAATTCAGGCCAATTTCTCCATCCAAACTCATTCTAAATGACGTGTGCAAGGTGTTAGAACTTTCTAGAATCACTGTAAAGCTTGCAAAGCACGACTGGTGTATGAACTTGCAAGCAAAAATCAGAAAATTGGATACACGGATTTGGGCTTCAAACACATTGCAAAGGCCCATGAAACTCTTCTATATATTCATTAGAGTGAGTTCAGATCAATTTTGAGCATCATTTCGCGCCAGAGCAAGCAAGAGCAAGAAAATTTTCTCAACTGCAAGTTGAAATCGAATTCTTAGATTCAGACCAATTCAAACCAAATTGAGGTGTGCAATCTCTTCCTTGTGGATCATTGAAGCTATCTGGAGCATTTGGAAGCAAGCCACGAGCTCTAAGTACCTCTGTTGCAAGATCTATACCAGGTTTGCATCTCTTAAAATTCAGCATGATTTAGCATGATTTAGTTAGATTTGAACTTGTGGTTAGGATCTAGACATGACATAGATCGTTTTAGGCTTGATTTGAACTCAATTGGTGATGATTGAAGATGACGTAGCTGATCTGTTTGGACTTGAATCTCTTGATTCATAAGGTTTCAATGTTAGTTGATTGGATCAGGTTGATGTACACAACAAGATGAAGAGATCTATATCCTTAATTTTGAGTTTAGTAAAAGTTGTTAAAGATGCTATTTCTGAACTTTGCATCGTGTTTGATTATGTGTTGAGAATTAGATGATTTTGATGATGGATTTGGAATGTACGTGAAAAACTGAGTTGATTTGGTGTATAGTTTGTTATTTTTGGTTGCCTGAACCTGGACTCTCGCCGGAGATTTGGAGAAGATGACTTCATCATCGTTGAATCGTCACTTCACCTTTGACTATAGCCTAGATCCAACGCACACGACTTAAAGTTGGATTTGAATTTCTGAAGCCAAAATGCAGCGCATCACTTAATGCGCTGGCAAGCTGTGGCGCGTCCAGATCCTTGACCAGTCTCCAGATCCTATGGCTAGTGTTTTATCTTAGCTTTAATTCATTTTTATTTTATTTTGCTTTATTTTAATTGCCTTGTTATTCCGAAAATCATATAAATTCCAATTTTGATCAGAAAATTATTTTAAAAATATCCTCATGATCCTTATGGAATTTGTGATTTTATGAGATTAACAAAATACAGTTTCATGCATTTTTCAATTTTTATTTGATTTTTCACATTTTATTTTGTTCTTTATTTTTGCATAATTGGCTATCTGTTTTGTTGAATTTAGTTCTTCCAATTGGTTTAGAGTTTGGCCTTGTTTTTTTAATATGTGTTAGGGTAGACATGTATGTTCCCTTAGCATTTTTCTTGAATTTTTAGAACAATATTAGGATCTGTTTTAGGTATTGAGATTAGGACCCTCCCAAACTTGTGGATTCCCTTGACCTATCTCAATGTAGGAATTGTTTAGATAACTTAGAAGTTGATTTAGGCTTCAATAGTTTTACATTAGGTTGCTCAAAGACTCATGTTCCCCTAGGAATTTTATTAGATTTTTGCAACTTGATTTTCTATTTTAGTTGTATTTTGCAAATGGCTTGTGTTTATGTTTTCCTCTCTTAAGTGCTTTGGTTTGTTTGGCTTGGTGGGTTGTCTTGAAGTTGGTTTGAGCTTGAGTTCTTCTTTGTTGGAGCTTCTGGATTCATTGAAGATGCTTGAGATTGAGGATTGGAGCTTGGATTTGATAGCTTTTCCTCTTGTGGAGTTTTTGTTTAGGAACTTAGAGAATTAGGGTTTTACGAAGTGCCTTAGACCTAGTTTTGATTCTTTCTTTAAACATGGAGTGCATTGTTTGCCTCCATTCTATCCAATGACACAAAGTCCTTCTTGGGAAGCTCCATCTCTCCTTAGGAGGGATGAGTGGTATGCCCAAGTGAGTAGAACTTTGAGGATACCTTTCATTTGCAATGCTGAGTTCTTAGTGATTTCCTTTGGTTGTCATCAACTTTGCTGTCTAGAGTTGCTGTTGCTGTTTGTTGTAGGAGTCTGGTACTGCTGCCTGGGCTGCTTCCCCTGAGTCTTTTGTTTTTCTCTGTATTGTCTGTTTAATTGTGCTGATTACCTCTAGGTTTGAGGTGGATCTTGTCTCCTCTTGCCTATTGTTTTCTCTCTTGCCTCAATGGTATTGTTGTATTGTATGCACGTTTACTGTTTACTGTATTTGCTTGCTGTCTTTTGTTGTTTATCCCCTAGGATCTCTGATTTACTCTGTGCAAGAGGCAATTATGATAGACATTAGGTTTTGACCCATGCATGATAACATTAGGTTAGTTTCCCTTTCAACCATAGGCTTTTTAGATCGTCTTTCTCTTCTCATCTCAAAACACTTTAAAAACACAGTAATAAGGATAACGCGTGTTGTACGCTACGAGCCTTAAGCTGTTTGAGAAAAGGTTGTTGGAGGGTCACTCTTCAGTAATCTGGTTGCTTAGTATGGTACCCTTAGGGTGACATACGACGTAGTCACTCTCAGATCACAAGTCTTTAGTACAGTACAAGTTACAAACAGACTAAAAAACATTTCTTTCGTAAAAAACTCTAACAAACATTCAAACTCTGCTTTCTTCCTCTTGGACCTTTAATCAGGAAAACCCTTTTCAGAAGGAGATAAAAAAACTGTCAGACAAGCTTGTGTCTTCCGTAGTCCGAACTACGTTTGCTCTGATCTTTCATGCTGTATGAAAGTACGTAGGCATATGATGTGATATCCTAGCGAGCAACCTTCCCCTCCTTTCCCGTAGTTAGGAGAACTACGTTGACTCTGATTTCTCGTCCCAGACGGGAATACGTAGGCATAAAGTGCGATACTTTTCCGAGTCATTTTCTTTTTTTTAACCCAGACCTTTAGAGTAGATAGAATAACACACCCTTAGATAGAAAACAAGCGTGGATCCCGTCGAGTACGACGGACGTGAGGGGTGCCAACACCTTCCCCTTGCGTAACCGACTCCCGAATCCAGGATTTGGTTGCGATGTCCATTCCTTTCCCTCTTTGCGTTAGGTTTACTTTGAGCGTTTCCTTTCTCTCTTGTGGGATAAATAACGCACGGTGGCGACTCTTCTGTTTAGCCGGCACCGATTTTCGCAGTAGCGACACTGGGGAAAAGACAAACTTCATTCGTACCTCTGCCCCAAGGGTAACGACCCTGCAAAACTGAACAAACAGATGAGATATCCTACGCAACAAAATCATCTTAGTCAGCATTCATGACGTTGTTCAATTAATTCGAAGTTTTAACAATTATTGGCCAAGGCCCGCAAGTTTATATTAGCACAAGTTCATCAAAACATTGGGCATTTTCACAAATAAAACAGTAAAAGTTAAAAAGAAGCACACAAATCGAGTACTGAATAATATATGTTTATTGATGAAGGGCCTGTAAATAGGCAAAGTTTTACAACAGATGCAACTCCTGAAAAGAGGAAGTTGCACAAAACAAATACAGATATGCACAAAAATATACAAGAATGTACAAAAATGTCGACAACGTGGCACAGACAAACACCATGAGCTGATCCCTCTATGACTCGCCTGACTCTGACGCTTTCCCAACGCTTCTTCTTCAGAAGAGATTGATTCGGATGAAAATAACCCTCAGGTTCTCCCAATCCACTAAGCAATGAAATCCCAACGCAGACCGCAGTCATTTTCTTTTCAATCCCTAACTTTTTCCTGAACCGCCCTTTTCGGGTTTTTGATTCACCGGGATACCCATTTTTGCAAAAGTCACCTTTCCAGGTTTTCGACTTTGCGGGTTTACATCCTTTCATTTTTATCCCTAATTTTTGCCCGAACCTATTTTTCCCTTTTTTATGATTTGCCGGGATGCCCCATTTTTGCCTGGACGTTTCTTTTTGTGTCCAGCGGGTCTCTTTTAAGCAAAGTATTTTTTAACTGCGTCTGCATTCACAGGGGACGAGAAATCTTCACCATCCATGGTGGCTAACAACAAGGCTCCTCCGGAGAAAACCTTTCGAACGACATATGGACCTTCGTAATTGGGAGTGTATTTGCCCTTGTGATCTGATTATGGTGGGAGAATCATTTTCATCACAAGATCGCTCGTCTGAAAGCTTCGAGGGCGCACCTTCTTATCGTAAGCTTTCTTCATCCGGCTCTTGTACAAACGACCATATGAAATTGATCTAACCTCTTTTCATCCATCAAACTAAGTTGATTCAAACGATTCTTTATCCATTCTGCCTCATCAAGCTTCACGTCGACCAAAACTCTTAAAGAAGGAATCTCGACTTCTAGTGGTAGGACAGCTTCCATACCATACACTAGTGAGAAAGGAGTTGCCCCAGTTGATGTGTGTACCGTCGTACGATAACCGTGAAGAGCAAACAGAAACAACTCATGCCAATCTTTGTAGGTGACAACTGTAACGCCCGTTTTAATTATTTTTAGTTCCAGTGGTATTTTTATTCATCAGCATGTTTGGTGTGAGAATTGAAGAAGAATAGAGGCATAATATTAATATTTGTTAATTGATAATGATAATAGTTAATAATTAATATTAATATTGATATTAGTATTATTATTATTATTAATATTATGGGATTATTACTATTATTTTGGAATAAAAGAAAAAGAGAATATTAATAAAATTGGAATAATAAGGATTATTTGGAACTAAGGGCAAGTTGGGCAAGTTGTAAAAAGGGAATTGGAGAAAGAAAGGGGAGAACACGACTGAAGAAGGAGAAAACACGGTTGAAGAGGAATAGCAAGGTCCGAAGCTTGAGCAAAGGAAAGGATCATCAAGGCTATCAATCGTGTAGATTTTTCGAAGCTTCATCATCATCAACAACATTTCGAGGAAGGGGGGGGGGGGGAGAAAGTGATCAAAACGGGTAGATAACATGAATGTTACGTAGTGGGAATTTCCCCTAATCCCATGAATTTTGTTATGCATGTTGTTGTTGTTGTGATTCTGGTATTGATTATGTTCATGTTGATTGCATTGCATGTTATTGATGTTGAGTTGTTGGGAGAATTGGGGTTTCCGGGCAAACTGACATTATTATGCCAGAACTAATCAATTATCAGAACTGTGGTTGTTATCGGGTAGAAACTAGGATGGGTAGTGTAGGTTGTTTCCTTATAACGTATCGTTATGGTCGGGTATTCGTTTGGATTTAATCGGGTGCAAGGGGGAGCGGTTCTGATTCTGAGTTGTAGAATGTTTCTGAAATTGCAGACATTCGCAGGGCGAGCGGAATAGCGAGGTTTCGCCAGGCGAATGGTGGCGAGTGCTCGTAGCAAGGTCTCGCCAGGCGAGTGTGCGAGCGAGAGACAACGAATACTTACAGTAGCTACTATCTGTCTTTGCTGAAGGGGTCGCCAGGCGAGCGGTGGTGAGGGTACGCTGTGAGGCTTCACCAGGCGAATGAGCCAGTGAACATGACAGAATTCTGGGCATTTTGTGTTGTGATGTTCTGTTCTTGTACCGTTAGACCTTTGTTGGTCGTGGGTGATTTTGAGAGTTAACAGGGCACTGCTGTGTGTATGTGTGAACACAGGAACATGATTCCTCGTAGTATTTGTGTAGTCGATTAAGTGTATGATAGGTATTATGTGTGCTGGTGATATGGTGTGGGATCTTTGAAATGTGGCATGTGATACTTGGGATATATGATAGATGTGATCTGTGGATTACGTGTAGCGTGTGTGCTAGTATTTGTTGTGGTGCATTGTGTTTTGCATGGCATGTGAAGGGGTTGATCATTTGTTCGGTGGAGCAAATGACATAGACTCGGGATTCCATAAGGGAATGTGAAGGGGTTGATCATACTGCTCGGTGGGGCGTATGAAATAAATCCAGGCTCCAAAAACGAGTGGATGCAGGGGTTGATCATATTGCTCGGTGGGGCATATGAGATATACTCAGTGGGATAGATCGTTGCCTAGGGTGGCTCGAGTGACCTATCCGGGTTCGATGTTGAACCGTGAGTCGGTACCGCATTTCATGTGTCAAGTTGCACGTGTTGCATAGTCGTGTGTATGTTGCGATGGTGTGAGACCGTAGGTCCGAGATGATGCGTGTGAACTATGTTGTGTGTTTACTGCCTTCATATTCATGTTCACCGTTACCCTTATGTTTTGTTCGTAATTTCTCACCCCTTTGCCTTTGTTGTGGTCTGTGCTTCTTCGGATGTACAGAGATTTCAGGTGATAGCTAGTTTGTTATGTGGCGAGTCGTAGGGATGCTCTGATACGTAACACCGAGGCTTTTGGGAGTTCTTTGTTATATGATGTTTCTGGTGCCCCTGTGGCGTATCTTGTTGATGATATGTTTTGGTGGATCTTTGGATGTGTGGTTGTACATGATGTATGTTTTGGACAAATAGTCGACGCTGATGTACCTGACTTGTATATGATGTTGATCTATATATATATGATGATTTCCCGCTGCTTATATGTTGTTAAATTCTTTAATGAAAATGTTTCGATTGGTTTTCTTTTGTGACATCCCGTGTGTGATGTGAAACTCTGTTGTTTTCTGTTAACCTGGTTACATCCCGTGTGTGTGACATCCCGAGGTGTTACAAGTTGGTATCAGAGCAGGTCGGTCCGTCCGGCCAGTGTAGTGTTTTGAGTTTGTCTGTAGGATAAAGTTGGTTGTTTTCTGTTAACCTGGTTTGTTGTTGTTGAGCAGTATGGCTGGAAGGAATGACGCGGCGTTGGCTGCGACTATGCAAGCTATGGCGCAGGTGGTTGCTAATCAGAACCACGCTGTAGGTGCGCAGTTTAGAGACTTGACGCAGTTTCAGAGCAACAAGCCACCGACGTTCCAAGGAGGAATTTTGGATCTGGAAGCCGCTCAAAAGTGGTTGAAGGCGATAGAGAAGATCTTCAGAACGATGGGTTGCAACGATGAGCAGAAAGTGAGGTTCGATACTCACATGTTAGAAGGCGACTCTGAAGCTTGGTGGGACAACAGCCGCCAAAGGTTGGAGACTGTTGGGACTCCGATTACCTTGGATGTTGTTCGCACTAGATTTCTAGAGATGTACTTACCTTAAGATATCAGAAGGGCCAAGGAGATTGAGTTTCTGGAACTGAAGCAGGGAAATATGACAGTGGCGGAGTATGCCGCTAAGTTTGAGGAATTGGTACAGTATTGTCCCCACTACAATACTGATGGAGCGATGACCTCCAAATGTTTGAAGTTCGAAAATGGATTGCGTCCAGAAGTGAAGATAGGAATAGCTTGTCAGAAGATCAGGGATTATCCTGAGCTGATAAGCAGGAGCCGAATTTATGACAATGATAACCGGGCAAGGATTGTGCATTACAAAGCTGCTAGTGACCGTAAGGGTAAGCAAAGGTTCGGTGGGACTCCTTACAGTGTTCCTACTGGTAAGGGAAAGTTCAAAGGTTCTAATGATAAGAAGCCAAGAGAAGGGAGAGCGGTTGCTGGAGGGAAGTGTTTTCGGTGTGGTGACTTAGGTCATCGTATCGTTGATTGTCCTCTTGAAGAGAAAAAGTGTTTCAAGTGTGGCAAGTCAGGCCACGTGATAGTCAATTGTCGAGTCACCACACCTACATGTTACAACTGTGGTGAGAAAGGCCACATCAGAACTCATTATGGGAAACCGAAGTCGGCTCAGGTGCCACAGACCAGCGGCAAAGTGTTTGCAGTAGTAGGAACTCAAGCTACTGTTGATGATCGTTATATACGAGGTTTTTGTTTCATCAATAATGTTCCCTTGTCTGCTATGATTGATACGGGTGAGACCCACTCGTTTATCTCTGTTGATTGTGTGAAGAGGTTAGGTTTGGTGTCGACTACTCTTGATCTGCGGATGACTATTGAGACTCCCTCGATTGGTTTAGTGACTACTTCTTTGGTCTGTTTGAAGTGTCCGCTGACTATTTTTGATAGAGATTTTGGAGTATATCTGATTTGCTTGCCTCTTGGTAAGTTGGATGTTATTCTGGGTATGAACTGGTTGGAGTTCAACCGAGTTTACATCGACTGTTTCCAGAAAGTGTTATTGTTTTTTACTCCATAGGAAGAAGCGTTGGCAGATTCGTTGTTCGGTAAGGAACTGAGAACTTTGTTGGAAGATGAAGCTCGGGTGTTTGCTTTATTTGCATCACCGTCTGTTGACAACAAGGCAGTGTTGGATGAGTTAGCTGTGGTTAATGAGTTTCCGGAGGTGTTCCCGGATGATATTACAAAATTACCTCCGAAGAGAGAAGTTGAGTTTAGCATTGATCTCATTCCTGGTACGAGGCCTATTTCTATGGCGCCGTACAGGATGTCGGCAGTGGAATTGGCTGAGTTGAAATCTCAGATTGGAGAGTTGCTGGATAGAAAGTTTATCAGACCAAATGTGTCACCGTGGGGACCTCCAGTGTTGTTAGTAAAGAAGAAGGACAGTAGCGTGCGGTTGTGCATTGATTACAGTCAGTTAAACAAGGTGACCATCAAGAATAAATATCCTCTTCCAAGGATCGATGATTTGATAGATCAATTGGTGGGGGCTCGTGTGTTCAGTAAGATCGACTCGAGGTCGGGTTATCATCAGATAAGAGTTAAGGAAGGTGATATTCAGAAGACAACGTTTAGAACTCGATATGGACATTACGAGTATGTGGTAATGCCTTTTGGAGTGTCTAATGCGCCGGGTATGTTTATGGAATATATGAACCGTATCTTCCATTATTATTTGGATCAATTCATTGTCGTGTTCATTGATGACATACTGATTTATTCTAAGTCTGAGGAAGAGCATGCGGAACATTTGAGGATCGCTTTGCAAGTGTTGAAGGATAACAAGTTGTTTGCTAAGTTATCGAAGTGTGAGTTTTAGTTGAGGACAGTGAGTTTCTTGGGGCATGTTATTTCGGGTGATGGTGTTTCAGTAGACCCTTGGGAAGTTATTGCGGTGTTACAATGGAAACCACCGAAGACGGTAACTGAATTTAGAAGCTTCTTGGGCTTAGCTGGTTATTACCGAAGATTTATTGAGGGCTTTTCCAAATTGGCTTTGCCGTTGACTCAGTTGACAAGGAAAGATCGAGTGTTTGTGTGGGATGCTGCTTGTGAAGAGAGTTTTGAGGAGCTAAAAAAGAGATTGACTTCAGCGCCGGTGTTGGTGTTGCCGAATCCGTGTGAACCTTTTGTGGTTTATTGCGATGCGTCCAAGTTGGGCTTGGGCAGATTTCTTATGCAGAAGGGTAAAGTGGTAGCTTATGCGTCGCGGCAATTGAGGATGCATGAGCGGAATTATTCTACTCATGATCTTGAGTTGGCTGCGGTTGTTTATGTGTTGAAAATTTGGAGACACTATTTTTATGGTTCAAGATTCGAGGTGTTCAGCGACCACAAGAGTTTGAAGTATCTGTTTGATTAGAAAGAGTTGAATATAAGGCAGAGAAGATGGTTGGAATTCTTGAAAGATTATGATTTCAGTTTGAGTTATCACCCAGGGAAAGCGAACGTGGTTGCAGATGCACTGAGCAGGAAGGCAATTCATATGCCAGCTTTGATGGTAAAAGAGATGGAGCTTATTGAGCAGTTCAGAGATTTGAGCATGGTTTGCGAGATTTCAACGGATTGTGTGATGTTGAGTAAGTTGCAAGTGCACAATGATTTCTTGGATATGATAAGAGAACATCAGAAGTTAGATGTGAAACTTGTAGATTTGATGCGTGAGGCCAGAAGTGACTCCAGTAGCGATTTCAAGTTGCATAACACAGGTGTGCTGAGATTTCGGGGCAGAATTTGTGCGTCGGATAATGATGAGTTGAAGAGGTCAATTTTAGACGAAGGGAACCGTAGTAGCCTGAGTGTTCATCCAGGAGCTATGAAGATGTATCAGGATTTGAAAAAGTTGTTTTGGTGGTCGGGCATGAAAAAGGACATTGCTCGTTATGTGTATGCTTGTTTGGTATGTCAAAAATCGAAGGTGGAGCATCAGAGACCTTCTGGGATGATGCAACCGTTAGAGATTCCGGTTTGGAAGTGGGATTGTATTGCTATGGATTTTGTCACGGGTTTGCCGAATACGGCGGGAGGTTTTGATGCCATTTGGGTGATTGTGGATCGGCTTACGAAGTCTGCACACTTTGTACCGATTAGTATTAGCTTTCCGTTGGAGAAGCTGGCAGAGATCTATGTTCGGGTAATTGTAAAATTTCATGGTGTGCCATTGAGCATTGTGTCGGATAGAGATCCGAGGTTCACCTCTGTATTTTGGAAGATTTTGCAAGAGGAATTGGGTACTGAGTTCAGCTTATCATCCACACACGGATGGACAGTCGGAGAGGACTATTCAGACTCTAGAGGATTTTTTGCGGGCGTGTGTGTTGGAAAAAGGTGGAGCGTGGGATACTCATTTGCCTTTGGTTGAGTTCACGTACAACAACAGTTACCATTCCAATATCGGGATGGCACCGTTTGAAGCTCTTTACGGCAGGAGGTGTAGGACTCCTTTGTGTTGGTATGAGTCAGGGGAGAATGTGGTGTTGGGACCAGAGTTGGTGCAGCAGACTACTAAGACAGTGCAGATGATCCGTGAGAAGATGAAAGCATCTCAGGATCGGCAGAAGAGTTATTATGATAACCGCAGGAAAGAGTTGAAATTCAGTGAGGGTAACCATGTATTTTTGAGGGTTAACCCAGTGACGGGTGTTGAACGTGCATTGAAGTCTAAGAAGTTGGATCCGAAGTTTATCGGGTTGTATCAGATTTTGCAGAGGATTGGTACCGTGGCTTATAGGGTGGCGTTACCGCCGGAGCTTTCGAACTTGCATGACGTGTTCCATGTGTCGCAACTTCAGAAGTATGTACCTGATCCGTCTCATGTGATTCAGAGGGATGAAATCCAAGTTAGAGAGAATCTGACTGTGGAGACGTTACCGTTGAAGATCAAGGATCGAAAGATGAAGCGACTCAGAGGGAAAGAGATACCTTTGGTGAAAGTGGCTTGGAGAGGTGCTGTAGGAGGAAGTGTGACCTGGGAATTGGAGAGCAGGATGCGGGAAGCGTATCCAGAGTTGTTTCCATCAGGTATTTTCGAGGACGAAAATAATTAAAGTGGGGGAGAGTTGTAACGCCCATTTTAATTATTTTTAGTTTCGGTGTTATTTTTATTCATCAACATGTTTGGTGTGAGAATTGAAGAAGATTAGAGGCATAATATTAATATTTGATAATTGATAATGATAATAGTTAATAATTAATATTAATATTGATATTATTATTATTATTATTAATAATATTATGGGATTATTTGGAACTAAGGGCATGTTGGGCAATTTTTAAAAAGGGAATTGGAGAAAGAAAGGGGAGAACACGATTGAAGAAGGAGAAAACACGGTTGAAGAGGAAGAGCAAGGTTTGAAGCTTGAGCAAAGGAAAGGATCATCAAGGCTATCAATCGTGTAGATTTTTCGAAGCTTCATCATCATCAACAACATTTCAAGGTAAGGGGGGGGGGGGGAGAAAGTGAGCAAAACGGGTAGATAACATGAATGTTAGGAAGTTGGAATTTCCCCTAATCCCATGAATTTTGTTATGCATGTTTTTGTTGTTGTGATTCTGGTATTGATTCTGTTCATGTTGATTGCATTGCATGTTGTTGATGTTGAGTTGTTGGGAGAATTGGGGTTTCCGGGAAAACTGACATTGTTATGCCGGATCTGAGCAATTATCAGAACTATGGTTGTTATTGGGTAGAAACTAGGATGGGTAGTGTAGGTTGCTGCCTTATAACGTATCGTTATGGTCGGGGATTCGTTTGGATTTAATCGGGTGCAAGGGGGTACGGTTCTAATTCTGAGTTGTAGAATGTTTCTGAAATCCCAGACATTTGTTGGGCGAGCGGAATAGCGAGGTTTCGCCAGGCGAATGGTGGGGAGTGCTCATAGAGAGGTCTCGCCAGGCGAGTGTGCGAGTGAGAGACAACGAATACTTACTGTAGCTACTGTCTGTCTTCGCTGAAGGGTTCGCCAGGCGAGTGGTGGCGAGGGTTTGCTGCAAGGCTTCGCCAGGCGAATGAGCCAGCGAACATGACAGAGTTCTAGGCATTTTGTGCTGTGTTGTTCCGTTCTTGTACCGTTAGACCTCTATTAGTCGTGGGTGATTTTGAGAGTTAACAGGGCACTGCTGTGTGTATGTGTGAACACAAGAACGTGATTCCTCGTAGTATTTGTGTAGTCGATTCAGTGTATGATAGGTATTATGTGTGCTAGTGATATGGTGTGGGATCTTTGAATTGTGGCATGTGATACTTGAGATATATGACAGATGTGATCTGTGGATTACGTGTAGCATGTGTGCTAGTATTTGTTTTGGTGCATTGTGTTATGCATGGCATGTGAAGGGGTTGATCATTTGTTCGGTGGAGCAAATGAGATAGACTCGGGATTCCGTAAGGGAATGTGAAAGGGTTGATCATACTGCTCGATGGGGCGTATGAAATAAACTCAGGCTTCGAAAAGGAGTGGATGCAGGGGTTGATCATATTGCTCGGTGGGGCATATGAAATATACTCAGTGGGATAGATTGTTGCCTAGGGTGGCTCGAGTGATCTATCCGGGTTCGATGATGAACCGTGAGTCAGTACCGCATTTCATGTGTCGAGTTGCATGTGTTGCATAGTCGTGAATATGTTGCGATGGTTTGGGACCGTAGGTTCGAGATGATGCGTGTGAATTATGTTGTGTGTTGACTGCCTTCATATTCATGTTTATCGTTGCCCTTATGTTTTGTTCGTAATTTCTCACCCCTTTGCCTTTGTTGTGGTCTGTGCTTCTTCGGAAGTACAGAGATTTCAGGTGATAGCTAATTAGTTATGTGGCGAGTCGTAGGGATGCTCTGATACGTAACACCAGGGCTTTTGGGAGCTCTTTGTTATATGATGTTTCTGGTGCCCCTGTGGCGTATCTTGTTGATGATATGTTTTGGTGGATCTTTGGATGTGTGGTTGTACATGATGTATGTTTTGGACAGATAGTCGACGCTGATGTACCTGACTTGTATATGATGTTGATCTATATATATATGATGATTTTCCGCTGCTTATATGTGGTTAAATTCTTTAATGAAAATGTTTCGATTGGTTTTCTTTTGTGACATCCCGTGTGTGATGTGAAACTCTGATGTTTGTCTATCTTGATTGTTTTTTTTAATTGCACTTATTTTATTTTTGGGAGCGAGGTATTACAACAACCATATTTTGTACTATCTTTTTGATATTCTTATTGGCCGCTTCGACAGCACCATTCATCTTCGTTCGATAGGGCGATGAGTTGTGATGTTCAATCTTGAAGTTCTGGAATAACTCATTCATCATTTTGTTGTTCAGATTCGAACCATTATCAGTAATGATTCGCTCGGGAATTCCATATCTGCAAATAATGTCCTTCTTTATGAATCTTGCTACCACTTGTTTGGTCACATTAGCGTACGAAGCTGCTTCAACCCACTTGGTGAAGTAATCAATGGCAACCAAGATGAAACGATGACCGTTGGATGTGGTTGGCTCAATCTTGCCAATCATATCAATGCCCCATATGGAAAAGGGCCACGGGGACGCCATGACATTCAATGGGCACGACGATACATGAATCTTATCAGCATAAATCTGGCATTTATGGCATTTCTTTGCAAATTTGAAACAATCTGACTCCATAGTTAGCCAATAATACCCTGCTCGTAACAGCTTCCGAGACATGGCATGTCCGCCGACATGCGTACCGAAAGTACCCTCGTGGACTTCTTCCATAAGCAACGATGCTTCTTTTTCATCCACACATCTCAACAACACCAAATCGTAGTTCCTTCTGTACAATACACCATCTGGGTTTAGGTAAAAGTTGCCAGATAACCTCCTCAGCGTCTTCTTATCCTGAGCCGAAGCCCCTGGTGGTACTCTTGCTTCTTGAGGAAGTTCTATATATTGTAAAACCATGGCCTGCAATCAGCAGCCTCTTCAATGGCTACGAAAGCGGGTATGTCCAAGCGGGAAATGACTATTCTGGAGCATCATTCCAGAAGTTAACCTTGTACATCAAAGACAGTGTAGCCAAAACGTCTGCCATTTGATTCTCCGCTCTAGGCACATGGTGGAAGTCTATACGATCGAAAAATGGTAACTGTCGCTACCGCGAAAATAAGGTGCCGGCAAAACAGAAGAGTCGCTACCTTTCTTTATTTATCCCTCAGAGCGGGAAAGGAAACGATCGGAAAAACCTGACGAAAAGGCATAAGACAAGGTCGTCGCAACCATTGTCTAGGTTCGGGAGTCGGTTACGAAAGGGGAAGGTATTAGCACCCCTCACGTCCATCGTACTCGATGGGATCCACGCTTGTTGTGTTTATCTGACGGGTTGGTTTTACTATCTACCTATCAAGGCTGGTCTGAAAAGAAAAGAAAATGACCCGGCAAAGCATCGCACTTTATGCCTACGTATTCTCATCAGAGAATGAGAAATCAGAGTCAACGTAGTTCGACTAACTACGGGTGATGGGGGAAGGTGGCTCGCTAATACATCAGTATTGTGCCTACGTACTCTCAACAGATAGGAGAGATCAGAGCTTACGTAGTTTGGGATAATACGGATTACGGGATTCAGATTCGTCTATTTTTTCGAGTAGGGTTAAGAAACAGTTCCAGCAGTTTGGTATACGCAGCTCGACCCTCAGAGACTTAGGCCTTACCGTTTGCGGTAGAACTAGGAGTTAATGACACTCTTTTCTTCAGAAAAGTTTCCTTTGAATTATGGGCCCACGGGGCAAAAAGGTTTGAAGTTTGTTTTCTGTCTTTTACGGAAGAACTATTTTTTATGGTTGTTTGCAACTAATATCGCACTAGAGACTATGACTTGAGAGTGAATGCGTCGCATGCCACCCTAAGGGTACCATACTAAACATCCAGACTGTTGAATAGTGACCCTTCAACAACCCTTTCTCAAATAACTTAAGGCTCGTAACGTACGACGTCAGTTAACCTTTACTACTGTATTTTAATTTGTTTTGAGATGAGGAGAGAACGAACTCTATGGGGAGACTATCAAGTCCTAATGTTGTCATGCCAAGGATTCATCCTATGGTTGAGGTTTGAAACAAGGAACTCCTAGAAGTTATCATGCATAGGTTTCAACCTAAAGTTCTAATCATCACTTCCTTATCAAAGGAAGTGAGATTCCTATGGGATCATGTCAATGATAAACAGAAACAGATAAAGCATTAGCTAAACAGTAACCAACTGTAAATAAAATGCATGCAATGCAAGTGAGGGAGGAAATGTGTGTGGGGCATCAGCCTCCACAAGCTTGTCTCAACCTCAAGCCAGATATGAATAACTGCAAAAATAATAGAAGAAAATAGAATGCCATCAAGCAAACCACAAACCACACAGGCAAGGGAGCGGAGCTCTACCGAATACCAGCAAGCAAAGCCATACAGTAAAAATACAAGCAGAGGGAGAAACTCAACCTCTAATGCAATACAAGCAAGGGGAGAAGCTCAACCCTTAGGATGCTCTTAGGCTTATTCAACTAAATGACCTAATCTAAATGCATCACACCAATCAAGTCACATCAATACAGCTGCACAAGAAGAAAACAGGCTGTCAAGAAAGCAAATCAACAGCTTCCACAGCTTCACAGCAAAGCAATCTTCTGACAGCAACCCAGTCCACAGTCTGCAACTGTTCTTCAAGTCCATCATCTTCAAGAGAGGGAAATGGGTACTCCATCTTCATACTTCAATCTTCAATAGGCTCCACCCAGAGAGAAGAGAGTAACAAGATGATTATTTGATAATGGGAAGCAGACAGGAAACCCAAGGAATCCCATCTGACACTCAACCAGTCATCAGAGAAAGGCATCCTCAAAAGTTCTACTCATTGTAAATGTTACACATCCCTCCTAAGGAGAGATGACACTTTTAACATGAGGACTTTGAATCATAGGATGGGATGGAAGGTGAATGAAACCAACCATTATTTGAAGAAAAATCTATTTCTAAAGCTCTCTCCTAAAGCCCTAATCTCCTAAGCTACACAAAGCTAACAAAAAAAAGAAGGAAAAGCTCAAATCCAAGCTCCGCCAGCCACTTCACAGAAGCTTCATCATGTCCATGATATCCTCCAATAAGAACCAGAAGCCCACTATGCAAGGAAGCCCAACTTCGAGTCCATTCCAAATCAATCACCAAAATTGAAACACCAAATGAACAACCAACTTGAATATTCTATCTAAAATATCAAAACACATTCTAAAAATCTAATTATTTTTCTATGGGAACATGCATTTGCTAATAACCTACAGTTCAAAAATCAGGACCTAATTCAATCTCTAAGTCCTCCAATAAAATCCTAAGTTGCAAGGTATCACTAAAGAGATCCACTCAAAATCACACCTAAACAACTATACTAAAAGAACATTTAGAATCATCTAAAAATCATGATAAAAATCACAAGGCAACAACAAGATGTACACAAACAGAATACAAAAAATCAAGATCAAATTCGATACCATGAGGGAGAAAGAAAATGGACAAGATCACAACCTCAATATTCCACCATGAAACACATATTAAACCAAAAAATATGCAATAAAATGAAAATGTATGAAAAATGGAAAATAAAATCATGAAAAAATTCTAAACATTTTAAATTGTATCCATAATTTTTATCAAGATTTAATATCACTTTTTATTATTTTTTTGGAATTAAAATCAAACAATCATGAAGACAAAAATTAAAAAGAAAACAAAATAAAAGAAATGGAGGGGATGGTGCAGTCAGCAAGGGAAAACAAGTTAGTTCGCTTGGGCCCAGGTAAATGGGAGGTGCCACTAGCAACTAGGCACTAGGCCCATCTGAGTATCAACTCAGTTCAGAAAAAAATAACCAGGGGAGGGGTGCCCTAAGCAGCTAATTGCCTTGTAAATCCATGTTAGGCCTGGAGAGAGGGGTGGGGATAGCAAGAGATGCCAAGGCCCAACACTACATGAATCCCTCATGTTCAATTCTGTTCAGAAAAAATTAAAAGAAAAAGTGTTACGCGTGAGGATCGAACCTACGCTCTTCTGGTGTATGCAGCGAAGCCACAACAACTTGAGTTTCTGATTATTAAAACGCTGCGTTGAGGGGGGGGGGGGGGGGGGGGGTTTGGTGGCGCGACGTGAGCGCTTGGATTGAGGGACTGAGTCAATCTTTCAACATGAATGGACGTTCAAGACTTCGTCTTCTTCATTTTAAATTTCTGCAACTTTTCAACCTGCGCGCGCGAAGACCATCGTCGGTGGCTTTTCCGGCCACCATCACGCAACCCTAACTTCCTCTACAGACCACCATTCGCCACGAGTTCTACATGAATCTTATCCTAAATTTCACCAGCAACTCAACCATACCATTCACTCGTTCTAAAAACTCAAGAATCGCAAAATAGCAATCTCAACCGAAAATGGTGTCAACCCTAAATTGTCTCTAATCATGGAATTCTTGATCCTAAATCCAACTACACTTCATCCTGATCCTAACCACATACGCAATGCTATCTAAAAAAGCCTAAATTATGCATAATCAAGAAATTCACCAACCTGACTTTGGGCTTTCAACAAAGATGGTTCTTGCACGATTCAGCCTCCACAAAGGTTCAGATTCACTCCAAGATGTATGTAGAAGGTGATGAAATCCTCAATTTGCTTTGATATGCTCTTGAACTCCAAAATGAAATTTCAATTCCAAGCTTCCTTCTTCACTTCTCTCCAATGGCTTCTCCACGAAAAAGAGCACTAGAAACTTCCAAATTTGTTCTAAATCACATTTGTATTCTGTTTCAATGAGTTGGAGGCCCAAACCAAGCCCACTTATGAATTTTGGATTTTCATTTTCCTTCAAAATTTTCAATGTTTATATCCACCTTCAAGCCTTGTTCAATCTTCAAAATCATTCCAAATCATTCACTTAAGCCTTGTGGGATGTAATGAAGTGGTTTCCCTCCCTTGATTTCAATCTATGGAGTATGTTGGATATGTTTCTTATTTGTGAAGCAACCTTCCAAATGGCCATGTTATGGACCTAAAACCAAAAATGTAATAATGCCAATCTCTCTAGAACATCAATTCCATTCAAATTGACTACAAATTTGACTTGAAAACATGTTATTCTCAATTGTTTTGAATTTTCTCATTTTAATTCATTAAAATGGCCTTTATATGAACTTTCTTCTACCAATGCTTGATATAATCCATATCAATGGACACTTGATACTTAGACAAGCTAAAAACATCATTTTTAACAACTTTCATGTTGAAAAAAAATCCATTTGAGGCTTGCAAGATGGTGAAATTGACTTATGGTTCAAAATGACTTGTAATGCGCAAATACCCAAAATACCCTTGACTTGTTAAAGCCATAACTTGAGTTCTACAAATCCAATCATGGACTTCTAGCACTCTATGGAAAGCTACGAGAATAAGGAACAACATTCATGTTGACCAAAAGTTCATAGGAACCATCCGTCTAGGGCAAAAGTATCATGCAAGTTGGGTAACTTTTAAGCTACAAATTCACATGCCTCAGATGACTTGTAACTTGTCTGGCTCATAACTTGAGTTCTATAAACCCTATCAAGGACTTATAGTACTCAAATTAAAGCAAAGATCATGGCCTACAACAATCATGTTGGGGTCAAGATGAGATGACAATCATATCTTGAGTTGAATAGTCTTGAAGTCAGGGGTCAAACTAGGGGATTTTACACTGTCAAGTCTTAGAAACCCTAGTCTGAAACTTCTCAAACTCTTCAATCATGATGAGTTCACCTTGGAATCATCCTTAGAACATCTCAATGTACCAATCCATAATCACATGGCTCTTGGATTAAGTCTCAACCTCCTCCAAATCATCAGTTATCATAGGGTTGTTCAGATGAAACCCTATTTCTACAAATCATGGTTGAGACTTCTTAATCTTGCACAATGACCTGTCTAGGCTTCAAAGTGATCTTCAACAATTCTCATGAGCTCTCTCAAGACCTCAAGTCCAACTTCATGGCTTCAAAATCATCTGATGGCTTCCCACAACTTTCAAGTTAGGAGACCTACACACTTGGTTTCAACCACTCTCTCTGAGGATCTTTTAACTTCTCTGGTAAGGATATCAACCGTTGAACACCTGAATAAGCCTTCTTAGCTGGCCTCACAGTCTTGTGTAGCCCAGGATTGGTAATCATACCTCTTGATCTCCTGCATACATGTCAATGAAATGCAAATGATAATGCTAATGTGAACGAAATGAAACATAAGCTAGGTGAAGAAATGTTGGGCTAATTTTGGGGTGCAATAGTAACAACCTCCTTGCATAGTCTCTGTAAGGAATCAGATTCGGTTGACGAGTTTTCCATTCTCCTTCGATCTGGTTAACAACTAGCGCTGAATCGCCATATACATCAAGATTCTTGATCCTCATATCAATAGCTTCTTCCAGACCCATGATACATGCTTCATATTCAGCTTCATTGTTGGTGACTGGTGTTGCACCCTAAAATTTGCCCAACATTTTTTTACCTAGCTTATGTTTCAGTTCATGCATATTAGCATTATCATTTGCATTTCATTGACATGTGTGCAGGAGATCAAGAGGTATGATTACCAATCAAGAGCTATGCAAGACTGTGAGGCTAGCTAAGAAGGTTATTCAAGTGTTCAAGGGTTGATATCCTTGTCAGAAAAGTTGAAAGAGCCTCAGAGAGAGTGGTTGAAACCAAGTGTGTAGGTCTCCTAACTGGAGAGTTATGGGGAAGACCATCAGATGATTCTGAGGCCATGAAGATGGACTTGAGGTCTTGAGAGAGCTCATGAGAAGTGTTGAAGATCACTTTGAGGCCTAGACAGGTCATTGTGCAAGAATAAGAAGCCTCAGCCATGAGTGGTGCAACTAGGGTTTGACTGGGTCAACCCTAACTCAATTGATGATTTGAAAGAGGTTGGGACCTAATTCAATAGCCATGTGATCATGGATTGATACATTGAGATGTTCTAGGGATGATTTCAAGGTTAACTCATGATGATTGAAGAGCTTGGGAAGTTTCAGGCTAGGGTTTCTAAGGTTTGACATTGTAAAATCCCCTAATTTGGCCCCTATCTTCAAGGCAATTTAGCTCAAGATGTGATTGTCATCTCTTCTTGACCCCAACATGATTGTTGTAGAGCATGGTCTTAGATTGAATTTGAGGGCTAGAAGTCCTTGATAGGATTTGTAGAACTCAAGTTATGGCTTTGACAAGTTACAAGTCATCTGAGGTATGTGAATTTGGAGCTTGAAAGTTACCCAACTTGCATGAAACTTTTGCCCAAGAAGGATGATTCCTATAAACTTTTGGTCAACATGAATGTTGTTCCTCATCCTCTTAGCTTTCCATATAGTACTATAAGTCCTTGATAGGATTTTTATAGCTCAAGTTATGGCTTTGACAAGTCAAGGGTATTTTGGGAATTTGTGATTATAGGTCATTTATGATCATGGGTCATTTTCACAAACTTAGGCACCTCAAATGAAATTTTGTTCAACTTGAAAGTTGCTCAAAATGGGGTTTTAACCTTGAAAATGCATCAAGGGAACATTGAAATGGCTCAAGGAAGGGTGTGGTTTGAGGAATTTTGAAAAAAAGGAGAATTAAAGGCATTTAATGACCAAAAATTGAAATAATTCATTTTGTGTCCAAACAAGGCAAAATAATAGGTCATTTTGAATGGAAAAATCATTTTAGAAACTTTAGCAATGCTAGAATTTTGGTTTGAGTCCATTTTCATGCCATTTCATTTCATTTCTTCATGATTAAGCAACATAACCAACATGAACCATTGGCTTGCAAACAAGGAAATAATCATAACAAACCAATTCAATAACTCATGAGATGAATTTTCCAAGGATTTTCATGCCCAAAGAGAGCCAGAATCGTGACTGGTGTGGATGACATTTTGAAGAGAAATTGAAATTGCAAAATCTCATTTAGGTGGTTACAGAACTTTCTAGATGATTCTAATGAGTTCTATATAAGATTTGGAGTGTGTTCAGCCATTTTGTTTGGAAGCATTTGAAGCTGGTAGCAGAGATAGCAAGTGAAAACTCAGAGCTGCAACTCAAGATCGTGTTTTGAGATTGAAGAGGAATCAAGCCAAATTGAGGTGTGCATTAGCTTCAGAGGAAGATTTGGAGTGAGTCTGGATCATTGTGGAGGAGGAATCGAGCAAGAGTTGCACCTGTTCTTCATCTGAAACCAGGTTTGTACAAATTGAAATTGTGCTTAATCTATAGGGAGATAGCTAGAAATCTTTATGTGGTTAGGTTCTTAGCATGACATAGATGGATTTTGGTACAAGAATTTGATGGACAAAGACACTCTAGGGTATGGACCACTTTCTGTTGAGCCTGATTTCTCAAGATTCTTGGTGATACATTCATGATTGGATAGTGGAAATTGATCAGTGAAGAGTGTAGGTTACATTAGGATCATTATCTTTGAGAATTGTGATGATCAAGATTTGGTGGATTTCTGAGAATTCTATCGTGTTTGGAGTTAGAGAAAGAATTAGTGAATTTGGATGATGGATTCGTGATCAGGATGAAAAATTAAGTAGGATTGGGTATTGGTTTGCCATTTTTGATGACCTGAGACGAGCACCTCAACGGAGAAGACGGTGGCGTTGCAACTTAGGCCACCGTCTGAGAACTCCCTCCCTCTCAGTTTGAATTTGGGGACGATGAGCCTGAGCCATCAGATGAAGGTTGGACCTTTGACTCAATCCAAGGATGCACGGCCACGATTTGATTTCAAATTCTGAAGAGAGACTCTGAATGAAACGCACCGTTTCATTAATTGGTTTGGTTTGGGCTTAGTGCACAGATTGATATCCACACCCCCGTTTGGCCCAAATTCCTGAAATGAACTGTTGATATTTGCTATTTGATACGCAGGTTTTATCATTTTCTTCTTATTTTCTTTATTTTTCATCATTTCATATAATTTAGAAAATAATTCATAATAAATAGGAAAATAACTCAAATTGAATCAACTTTTTTCCCCTGACTCATGAATGAGTCTAGAATTTTAGGAAATTGAAAGATTAAGGATTCATGCATTTGTGATTTTAATTGTATTTTTTGTATTTTAATTGACATTAATTTCATTATGGTTGCTTTAAAGATTAAGGATTAAGGATTCATGAAAGATTAAAGATTAAGGATTCATGAATTATGGTTGTATTTTAATCAACTTTTTTTGTATTTTTTGTATTTTAATTGACATTAATTTCATTATTTTTTGTATTTACAATTGGTTTTAGTATTTTAGTTGGATTTAACTTTAGTACTAGGTTTTAGGTGATTCTAACTTGCTAATTCAACTAGAATAACTTATTTAGTTCCCTTAGATTAGGGGTTTGCTTCTCTTGCTCTTGGATGATGATGAAGGCATGTGTGGGCTGCTGTGGAATGCATGATGGAGCTTGGACTTGAAATTTGCTCTTCCTTTGGAGTAGTTTTGTTTAGGTGTTAAGATTAGGGTTTGTAAGTAGAGCTTCTAGATAGATTCTCTTCTTTCATAAACATGGAATGTGTTGATCACTTCCATTCTTCCCTATGATGTAAGGTCCCCTTGTGAAGGCTTCATCCCTCCTTTGGTAGGATGTGTGGCTCTTCACAAGTTGGTAGAACCTTTGAGGGTTCCTTTCTTTGATGGTGGGATGCTTAGAGGTGACCTTTGGTCTTCACTTTGCTTTCCACTATCCACACCTTGCTCTTGTTAGATGAATCTTTCTCCCTTGCTAGAGGATGGAGTTCCTTGCTAGAAGATTGAAGATGCTAGAGGTTTCTACTTCCCTTTGTTTGAAGACTGCCATTGGAGCTGAAGCTTGAAAATCAAGAAGAACAGGTTAACACTTGTAGGAAGAAGATCAAATTGAGATTGAAGAAGGAGCTGAAGCTGGAAGTTGGAGAGCAAGTTGACACTTGTGATTGATGTATTGAAAGCTTGAAGAAGAAAGTTGGTACTTGCTATTGAATATAGAGCACCTTTCATTCCCTGAAGATGAAGGACTTGGAGAATAGTTGCAGACTGAGGTCTGAGTTTCTGTCAGAGGATTGCTTTGCTGTGAAGCTGGGGAAGCTGTTGATCTGCTTTCTTTCCTGTCTGTTTGCTTGCTGTGCAACTGTATGGATGTGACTTGTTTGATTTGCTTGATGCATTAGAATAAGTTCATGTTTAGATTGATTTAAGCTATGAGCATGATTGCACTAGAGGTTGAGTGGCTCCCTCTGCTTGTATTGTTACTGTATGGCTTTGCTTGCTGGTATTCGGTTGAGCTTCGCTCCCTTGCCTGTGTGGTTTGTGATTTACTTGATGGCATTTTATTTTCCTTTAGGATTGCAGTTATTCATACTTGGCTTGAGGTTGAAATGAGCTTGTGGAGGCTGATGCCCCACACACATTTCCTCCCTCACTTGCATTGCATTCATTTTACAGTCGTTTACTGTTTACTGTTTAAGCTGATGCTTTATCTGTTTCTGTTTATCGTTGACATGATCCCCTAGGAATCTCACTTCCTTTGATAAGGAAGTGATGATTAGAACTTTAGGTTGAAACCTATGCATGATAACTTCTAGGAGTTCCCTGTTTCAAACCTCAACCATAGGATGAATCCTTGGCATGACAACTGTTAGGACTTGATAGTCTCCCCGTAGTTGTCCCTCTCTCTTCTCATCTCAAACAACAGTAAAAAAACGTAATAAAGGCAAGTTAGTACAAGCGCGTTACGAGCCTTAAGATACTTGGGTAATGATAATTGAGCGGCCTCCTCTCGATCGTCTAGAATGTTTAGTATACGTCCTTTGGACGATATGCGACACATTCGTTCCCAGGTCATAGTCTCTAGTGCTGTACAAACTACAGACAAACATAAAAAAATACAGTTCTTCCGTAAAAGATAGAAAACAAACTTCAAACCTTTTTACCCCGTGGGCCCATAATCCAAAGGAAGCTTTTCTGAAGAAAAGAGTGTCGTCAACTCCCAGTCCTACCGCAAACGGTAACGCCTAAGTCTCCAAGGGTCGAGCTGCGTACGCCAAACTGCTGGTACTGTTTGTTAACCCTACTCGATAAAACAGATGAATCTGAATCCCCGTAATCCGTATTATCCCGAACTACGTAAACTCTGATCTCTCATACCTGTTGAGAGTATGTAGGCACAATACTGACGTATTGGCGAGCCACCTTCCCCGCAACCCGTAGTCAGCCGAACTACGTTGACTCTAATTTCTCATTCTCTGATGAGAATACGAAGGCATAAAGCGCGACGCTTTGCCGAGTCATTTTCTTTTCTTTTTTAAGCCAGCCTTGATAGGTAGATAGATAAAACCAACCCGTCAGATAAACACAACAAGCGTGGATCCCATCGAGTACGATGGACGTGAGAGGTGCTAATACCTTCCACTTGCGTAACCGACTCCCGAACCCAGACAATGGTTGCGATGACCTTGTCTTATACCTTTTCGTCAGGTTTTTTCGATCGTTTCCTTTCCCGTTCTGAGGGATAAATAACGAAAGGTGGCGACTCTTCTGTTTTGCCGGCACCTTATTTTCGCGGAAGCGACAACTGGGAATGTCAATCTGGCAGTGAATGGGATGTGAGTACCATGAGGAGTAGTAATAATTTCCCCAATTCCGCTACCATAAGAGTTGACAGCACCATCGAATATCATTTTCCATTGAGAACCCTTCTCTGGACCTTCACCATGAAGTGGTTCTTCATAATCTTTTGCTTTGAGAAACATGATATCCTCGTCAGGAAATTCAAACTTCATCGGTTGATAATCTTCGATTGGCTGCTCAGCAAGGTATTCTGACAGAACACTTCCTTTGATGGCTTTCTGAGAAATATATTGTGTATCATACTCTGTCAGTACCATTTGCCACCTGGCAATTCTTCCTGAAAGTGCTTGCTTTTTGAAGACATACTTAATCGGATCCATCTACGAAATCATCATGGTTGTGTGATTGAGCATATATTGTCTCATAAGTTTGGCAGCCCAAGCAAGTGCACAACACGTCTTCTCAAGGATTGAGTAACGGGACTCACAATCTGTCAACTTTTTACTCAAATATTAAATCGCATGCTCCTTTCTTCCAGTCTCGTCGTGTTGACCGAGAAAACAACCCATGCAATTCTCAAGAACCGTTAGGTACATGATTAAAGGCCTTCCAGCTACTGGTGTAACACCCCACTTCCTAAATTAAATAAAATATAAACATTAAAAATAAACATCAGAGTTTTCACCAAAATAGTGGGATATCACATCACCAAATTTTTATAAAAATACTTTATTAATTATTATCAAAAATAATACAGCGGAAAACATTATTCCAACATTCTCGGCCATCCGCCAAATTTCATAAAATCTTTATTATTATAATTCACAAAAAAAGTGATACGTCACAGGATTACAACAAGTTTGACATAAAACAATTAAAACACCCATATCCCGTGTTACGTATCAGAGCATCCTAGACTCGACTGGCACACCACCATCCAAGCTATCTAAGTACCTAGATTATCTGTACTTCCGGAGAAGCACAGACACAACAACAACCAAGGGGTGAGAAAACATGATCAAAGATATATTGGTAATGTAATACATGTAAACAAGGTAGTAAAACACACCAACACACCAATATTCACCCCAACAACTCCATATAACGAACCTACTGTTCAAATTACAATATAACATATTATAATGCAAATATGCAACTCAACACCATGCATGCGGTAGCGACTCATTGGTTTATTCAATCGAACCTGGATAGATCACTTACGCTCCTCCTGAGACATGATCTATCCCCCACCATTCTCCACAAAGGAGTACGGATGAATCACTTACGCTCCTCCTGAGACATGATTCATCCCACCAAAACACCATGATATGCACACACCAATGCATAACTATCATAATTAGGCACACTAACTGCATACGATCCTCCTGATCATATCATCATACATCAATGCATATATGTGTAGATATATTACACCAACACCATATAAATCAATCAGATAGTAAACAAATTCATACTATAACACCATATATAACCACATCCCAACCCCCAGGAACACAGGATCCTACTGATCACTACATACATATACGTTAACTAATTGTCCACCAACAATATTAAGGGAAATGAGTACTATTACCCAGTACACAGGTTAGATCCCACACTCATCATCCTTACAATGCATCAAGGCCAGAAAGATCACCCCAGACCAATGCTCAAGGCCAAACATCACCAAAGTCACATTCTGGTTCTGTTACGCTCGCTGGCATTCGCTAGGCGAAGCTTCGCCAACACTCGCCAGGCGAAGCCCAGGGAATGCTGCGATTCACCAACTTCCTCACAGTTCTGCAGTACTATTCTAGGCCAAATCAAACTTATCACCTCAACTCAAATTCTCAGCCTACTCTAGTACCAACCTTGTACATTACCGTAACTAAATCGGTTCCTAAATCTTATTCCCAAAGTCATCGCTTAAACATTCTACCGATGCCTTAAAAGGTCACACAAAATCTCCCTAAAAACCTTAAACCCAGCCTATACGCCAAATTAACCAAAAACAACAATTCATCAACATTGACCTATACTCCATCACTATTAATTACTAGTTATCATCAAACACAAACACACCATTATACTTACCAATTATCATATACTTCCTACTCTAGAACCAATATTACGGTACATTACCTACACTTCAGAGTTACTCTGAATCTCACCAAGGTCCTAACCAGAGTCACTAACAACATCACATGGAACAACACATAATTTTCCCAAATTTATAATCATGGTCATTACCAACGCTACAATAACAACACAAAATCTCACCAAAACTCTATTCATAGTTACTATCAACACTGCAGTAACAACATATAATCTCACTAATATCACCATAATATATATATACCAAATTCACCAATACCAATCAACAATTCATCAATATCAAGCATCAATTTATCATTAGCAACAACAATAACAAGCATGCCAATATAAAACTTCATAGATCGACATTTTCGTACAGGGTTAAGGAATCCCCTCTACCCTATACATGTATATATACCATCCCAATCAAGTTTCTTCCCCCTTACCTGGATAATTATTCTGATCGGTGATAAATTCCTCCAAGATTCTTCATCCCTAGCCTTTTCCCTTTCTCTTTGTTCTTCGCTATTCTCTATTCTCCCAATTTCCCTTCTCACGGTTTCTATCGTGCCTTTTCATATTTCCATTCTAACTTCCCCATAACCCTTCCACTTCTTATTTTACTTATTCCAACCACTAATATTCCCAATAATAATTCTAATAATAATAATTATAATAATCCTTATAATAATAATAATAATAATAATAATAATAATAATAATAATAATAATAATATAATACTATTGTAATATTATAGTAATATTAAACATAATAATAATAATAGTAATACACCCAACAATAATTATAATTATAATAATAATAATACTAATGATAATAATAACAATTATATTAATACTAATAATAAAATAATATTAATAATAATAATCTTAATATTAATAATACTAATATAATATTACTAATATTAATAATACTAATCATAATAATACTATTAATAATAATTATTATTATAATAATATTATTATTATCTCACCAAAATAATAATAATAATAATAATAATAGTAATAATATTATTATCTCACCAAAATAATAATAATATTAATAATACTAATAAATATAATAATATATAATAATAATAATAATATCCCCACCAATATTACTATTATTCATTATATTATCATATTCACACCAAAAATCATAATAATATAATAACTATATTAATAATAATATTATATTCTCCATATTAATAATATTACTACAAATATTAATAATAATCATAAATATAATAATAATAATAATAATAATAATAATAATAATAATAATAATAATAATACCACCACCAATATTACTATTATTTCTTATATTATTATAAACTCACCAAATTACCACCAATGATCCTCCCATCTCAGGGACACCCACCAAACATCATCAAATACACCCTACCAAAGGGCACATCAACATATAATATTTAAAATAACAATAAAATGACTAAATAATTAAAATGGGTGTTACAACTGGGGGTATCAATATTGGAGGCTCCTGCAAATACTCTTTTATTTTATCAAATGCTTTTTGACAATTTTCATTCCAGACAACCGCCTGATATTTCTTTAATTGGCTGACACGTGGCTGTGAGATGAGATATGAACCGAGCAATGTAGTTCAATCTCCCCAGGAAACCACAGACTTCTTTTTCTGTTATCGGCGCTGACATGTCTTGTATGTCTTTTATCTTGCAGGATCGACCTTGATTCCTTTTTCACTGACAATAAACCCCAATAACGTTCCGGACCGAACTCCAAAAGTACACTTATTCAGATTCAACCTCAATCTGAACTTTCTAAGCCTCTCAAACAGCTTCAACAGGTTAACCACATGTTCCTCCTCCATTTTGGATTTAGCAACCATATCGTCAACATAAACCTCAATCACTTTATGAATCATGTCATGAAAGAGCGTTGTCATAGCACGCTGATATGTTGCTCCGACATTCTTCAATCCAAAAGGCATCATTTTGTAGCAAAATGTTCCCAACGGTGTAATGAATGTTGTTTTCTCCATGTCCTCTGGTGCCATCTTTATCTGATTATAACCTAAGAAACCATCCATGAAGGAGAACACCGAAAATTGAGTCGTATTGTCGACCAATACGTCAATGTGAGGGAGCGGGAAATCGTCTTTAGGGCTCGCCTTGTTTAAATCCCGATAATCAACACACATACGCACCTTACCGTCTTTCTTCGGTACATGTACTATGTTGGCGACCCATGGAGGGTAGGTAGTTATAGCTAGGAATCCAGCATCCCACTACTTTTGGACCGCTTCTTTGATTTTTACCGCAATATATGGTCTTTTTCTTCTAAGCTTCTGCTTGACTGGCGGACATTCCTCATGCAATGGTAAGCGATGGACCACTATGTCGATATCAAGCCCAGGCATATCTTCATACGACCAAGCATAGATGTCACTACACTCTCGAAGCATCTTGACCAGTCTTTGCTAGACATCGCTCTGTAGCGCAGCCCCTATCCGAACATTTCTGACAACTTCTTCAGAACCCAGATTAATGACCTCAATTTGCTTCTGATGAGGCAGAATGATTTTCTCTTCTTGTTTCAAAAGTTTGGCTAATTCCTCAGGCAAGTCTTCATCCTCATCAATCTCTTCTTCAGCTTGATATATCGGTTGATTAAAGTCGAAGCGAGTCATAGAAGGTTTTGGATCAGTGTCATCTGCAATAGGAATCCTGCAATTAAAATGGTTAAATGTTTCAAACAATTTGCAAACAAACGTAAACCACGTTCCCATTTTATTGGAAAAGTCAAATATAAGAAAAACAGAGATCACAAAATTTGAATGAGAAAACGCCCTTTGATTAATTGATAAACAATGTTAAGACATAAACGAGTAAGGCCCTGAAATAAAATAGCGCTATGCCCCAGGTAGGACATAGGGTAGTACGATAACTGGAAAAATAAAGCATTACTATTATGTCATCACTTGAATGAATTCTTCAATGGACTAGTTGCGTAGGCTCTGTCCCGGAATACATCGCTTGATCTAGGCATCCATGTCACAGTCACTGTCTCTAGCTTCATCATCAGAAATGGCACTGATCTGCTCAAAGAAAACACTTCCGCTAGTAAACCTGATCGGCCCCTTGAACTTCGACGTGCTTTGTGAAGACGATGGGCAGTACCCCAGACCGAATTTGTCTTGCTTTTGCGGTATATCAATCACGTGTCCCCATCCTTGGGCTGAACCAACTTGCACCACAACCTGCGCTTCTTTAAAGGAAGACATAGCCACTTCAGGCTCTTTACTCATAACTAGAGACTTGTCTTTGATCTAGACCGCTTCGAAGGCTCGGCAGAGGGTTTCATTGATCTCTCCATCCACTTCAACATATTTAAAGGATAATAAATGGCTGACCATAATATCCTCCTCTCCGCATACCGTCACAACACTACCGGCGACCATGTATTTCAGCTTCTGATGCAGAGTTGATGTAACAGCCCCAGCTGAATGAAACCAAGGGCGACCTAGTAAACAACTGTAGGCCGGCTGGATATTCATGATGTAAAACACAGCATCAAAGACTTCAGGTCCAACCTGAATCGGAAAAGTTACCTCCCCTAACACGAATCTTCAAGTTCCATCAAACGCACACACCACCAAGTCACTTGGCGTGCAAATCAACCCCCTTATATATAACTTCATCAAAGCCTTCTTCGGAAGCACGTTTCAAAAAGATCTTGTATCCACAAGCACGTGAGACATGGCAGTCCCTCGGCATTTGAAAGATATGTGCAGCGCACAATTATGATTTCTGCCTCTGGGTGTCAAATCTAGGTCCGTAAATCCTAAACAATTGCCTGCGTTTACGTGCGCCACCACTCCTTCAAGTTGATTGACTGAAATTTCATGTGGCACGTAAACGGTGTTCAGTATCCTCAACAATGCGTTCATATGCGCCTCAGAGCAAAGGAGCAATGACAGTATGGATATTTTGGACGGAGTTTGCTGGAAATGATCGACTATCTTGTAGTCACTTTTCCGAATCAGCCTCATGAATTCCTCCGTGTCTTTCAACAAAGATTCTCTCTCCCCAGATTGAGAAGTTTCCTCCACTACCAGTCTTTTCCCCTTGTCCACCTTATCAGCAATCACCTCAGGCAACGAAAAGACTCGGCCACTACGAGTAATACCTCTGGCACCCACTAGATTATCAACTGAACTTGCAGGGGTATCATTCAAGTTTATCTTCTGCCCATTATAATACACTTCGGCTATGTAGTTCCACAGAACAGCCTTAGTGCTCTCAAACGGCATATGACCTGCTTTGGTAATAGTTATCGTTGGCGGCTTCGGTGTATAGATAGTAACAGCCTTGTACGGGATGGAGATTGTCGCAATCTCATCCTTCTCTTCAGCTACTACATCCTCAGATTCCCTTCCAACAGAGCGGTCAAATTGTAAGACCCCGTCATCTATCATCTTCTGGATACAGCTTCTCAACAATCCACATTCTCTTTCAGGATCCATAGAACATTCAACACAGCCTTCAAGACATCCCGGGAAAACACTTCCTTTTAGCAGTCTGGCTTTCACAAAGGTTAAGGGTCTTTTCAGTTCATCAACATTGGTCACCAAGTTCAATACCTCTTCCTCTACAATTGCATTAACCCCAGCCTGCCCGTGATTCGGCATAGGATTCTGCACCACGTTGGGAACATCATTGGAAAAATTGATAGCCTTACTGTCAATCATATCTTGCACTTTATGTTTGAATGCTTTACAATTGTTAATATTATGTCCCGGAGCGCCCAAATGAAATTCACAGCGTGCATTTGCATCGTACCCAGGTGGAGGTTGTCCAATCAAAGGAGCCAAAGTCCTTTTCTGAATCAATTGCAGTTGTAATAATGCCTGCAATAACTGAGAGTAAGGCATAGGAGGCGCATCAAAATGCCTATTTGCAGCCCGTACTCTATCCTAGTATCTGCCATACCCCTGTTTATTTTGCTGCGGTCGTTGTTGCTATTGTTGTCGTGGTTGTTAAACCGCTGGAATAGTGATGCTAGCAATTTGCTGATTCTGTCGATTCAGACCTTTATTTCTTCCCCATGAACTGGATACAGCGTTAGCATCTCCCTCTCGCCTTTTGTTTCCAAACACTTTCTTGTTCCCTCTTCCTGCCGAGGATCCTTCACTAGCATTGATCTTTCCTATCTTAATTCCATGCTCCACCCTTTCACCGGTGATAATCAGATCAGAAAAGCTTCCAGACATATTGTCGATGAGTTTCTCATAATACACTCCTGGTAAGGTAGAAACAAACATATCCACAAGCTCTCGTTCTACCATTAGTGGTTGTACCTTAGCAGCAAGCTCTCGCCACCTCTGGGCATATTCTTTAAAGCATTCATTGCTCTTCTGAGAAAGATTCTGCAACTGAACTCGATTCGGAGCAGGGTCACTATTGTACTGATAGTGCCTTACAAAATCTTTGGTTAGGTTTCTCCAGCTAGGGACATTAGTGGGCTCTAAGCTTATATACCATTCCAGCAATGGTCTAGATAAACTATCCTGGAAGAAATGCATCAAGAGCTTTTCGTCATCAGAATGCGCAGACATCTTGCGATAATAAGACCTCAGATGAACCCTAGGGAAAGTGGTACCCTTATACTTATCGAAATCCGGGACCTTAAACTTCGGAGGTACCCTCAAGCCTGGAATCAACCCCAGATTAGACATATCCAGCCCCCTAGAGTTTTGGCATTCAAGCGACTTCATCTTCTCTTCGATCATCTTAATCCTTCTGTCAGCCTCAAAAGGTAATTCAGCATTCACAATTCTTGGAGAAAACACATCTTCTTGCCTATCCTCATTCCATGTATGGTCCAGACTACCATGCATAGCACCTGTAGTGTCGAGACCATAAACATAGCCATTTCCGTTACCATTACCACCATTAGCAAAACCAGCATTGTTAAATCCTGCCGCATTCCCAGCACCAGCATTGTAACCACCCCTTCCTGCAGTAGGGATGACTAAAGTTGGCATAGAATTGTTTGCCCAAGGATTTTCAAGGTGAGGAGGTTTAGAAGAAATCCCACCATGCAGCACACCATCACTATCCACTCGCGTAATCAGAGGTTGCACCAAAGTCCGGAGTTGAGCTTGACCACTAGCAACCCCTTGCATGACCTCCATCAGCTGGGCCATACGATCTCTCATATCATGCATTTCTACCTGCATCTGATCCATCAGTCTCTTCTGGTTTCCTCTAGAACCATACCGGTGAGTTGTCACGTCAGTAATCCTGAATTACTAGTAAACCACAAGAGAAAATAAGGTTAATCGTTCCAGTGCACCTGCAAATGCGAGAAAAATGCTAAAATGCAGACATGTATTTATGCCATAGGGATATTTCCCCCTTGATTCTAGTTTCCAGGAACAACAGTAACAATGGAGAACCTTGTGGATAGGCATAGAATACCATCTCCTAATATATAGATCAAAAGCCATCAGGAAAAGTACAAACTCCAACTGAGTACAAATAAGGGAAAAGACCTCGGCCAACAAGCTGACGATGGTCAAATACAACAGACAAACAACAAAAGCTACAACAGAAAAAGACAAAACAGTCAAGCAGGATGACATGATCGGAAGTCCTCTACCAGCCTGAACATCTCGAGATGATCCATCCTGGCAAGTAGTCCCTGGATAAGAAAATCCTGCTGACTCACAGTTTGTTGTAGGCTATCAACGTGGTCCTCCAAAGCTCTCTCTCCGAAACATGCCTCAAGTTTGCGTCTCTTGGAGCCAGCCCTCAACTTGAGATCCTTCAGATTCGCGATCGCTTCATTCAACCTGCACTCGCTATCTCGTCTACGTGATTCTTCTGTTGCAATCTCTTCATCTTTGGCATTAGGCTGAGCCTTGAGCTTGCTGATCTGAAGTTTTAACTTGTCTTCACGCTCCTTGTTGTTTGTAAGCGTGGCATTCCCTATCGACTCAAACTTGGAGATCCTCGTGTAAGCCTTATCCAACTCTTCCTTCTTCGTAGCAAGAGTACTATAAGTGGCATTCAAGTCTCGGCCTGTGCGCTCTCTGTCCTTAGTCTCCTTAGTAAAATCAGTACCCAGTTTGTTGACAAGCTCGGTCTGTCTCTTGAAATAATGAACTGTATCTATCTTCTCACTGCGAAGCTGGATAATCTCTTTCTCCAATTCTTCATTCGCTTTTCTCAGCTCTTCCTTCTCTGCCAATACCTGATTGTATTTCTGGATATCTACAGTAGTGGGTTCCTCTATCATGAGAGGATATAGCAGTGCAACTACAGGATATGGCATCAGAAACTGCACAACCCTAACACGGATCCAAGTCAAGTAAGGGTCGTACGCTCGGCTGTCACTCTTCCCCAAAGCTAACTTCCCTTTCCGATGAATATTATTCCATGCATGCTCAAGTCTGCCCAGAGCCTCGCCCTCCACTAAGCCAGTAAGATACGGAGATTCCTGTATCTCCTCTTCTCTAGGAGGCTCTCTCAATGCATACCCAAACTGTCTCACCAATAACGAAGGATTTAGTTGATGCAACCTTTCCTTCCGATTAAAGGAACATTAGGAAAGCCACCACAACTATAAACAATATTCGTACCCAGCATGTCTCGATCAAACCAAATAATATTCTCTGCAGATAATCCCATCAATCTCTCTGACCATTCTGAAGTACTGGCAGTGGCAACAAACGGACCCTTCTGGGGTAGATGACTACTGAACCATGCATACAACAAAGGAACACAACAGGCTACGTTCTTACCCCTTCATTTCTCATTCTTGTAATGCACAGAATGATAAACGTCTCCAAGTAAGGTGGGCACTAGGTTGCCTGAGGCTAAGATATAGAACGCATCAACATCCCACAAAGTCTGGAAGATGAGGAAATAGAACAATGCCATATATACAGAGAGCCAGGATAGCACTAAACACAATCCAACATCCATCCTTATCGCACTGCTGAGTTTTCTCAATCAAGCAAGGCAAAGGAAAACCATACATCCCAAGTCTCTGGATCATCTTCCCATCCAATTCTGAAGCCTCAAGGTGCAAAATAGAGGCAAGCTCGGCCAGATCAGGCTTTATATCAACATGGACAAACGACATCTAATTCCTGTTGGGCACCCCTAACAGCTCTAAATACTCCTCTAAAGTGGGAGCCAAGACATAGTCAGGAAATACGAAGCACCTCAACTGGGCATCGTAAAACTGTAAGAGGGCATAGACACCACTAATCTCTTACTCAGAAGGCTTGCAGACATATCTCAATAATCTCCCATAAGACTTCTTGAAATCCTCCATTACTGCTTTCTCACCCAAGGCAATCACACTCAACAAGGTACTAACATCCGGCACTGGAAACTTGTAGGCAACTGTACTCTTCAGGGACTCCATAACAGCAAGGCAGGCAAAGATCACTAGAATCAAAGGATAAATATACACATGCAACACAAATACATGTTAATGAGATGCAGATGAAAATGCAAATGCAAAATGAAAAAAAGGGATCAAGACTGTTGTGGTGTCGGTTGAGGAAAACCAGAGCTTTGCCTTAGTAAGAACAAAGTATCGACAGTAGGATCCACTGATATCATGAACACAGATTCACACTTGTAAAGAACCGGGCAATCTGAAAGCTACAGTTTCCTGCATAACCCACTCCCCCTCACTGGTGTGGGCCTATCCACTGACAAGGTTCGGCAACCTATGCGTTCATCAGCATCACAGACTTTCAAGAAATGATGATACATTCACCATTTCTGGTTTGGCATCATCCTCTCCTGAAGAGGCCTCACTTAGCTGACTCACAAATGATCGGTTCCCAGAGTCGACAATTCTCAAATCCAAAATCCCAACCGATCCTAAGGATCTGAAGGAAAATCAACAAAGAAAATCTCGTCTAAGTGTGAATTTCATAGGGAACTGTATCTGCTAAGAAAATAGGCCCCCCACTAGTCTCCACTCTAATACTAGGTTTGTACTCAAGCCCGAGTTCGGCTTATAACTCAATGGAACTTCCCACCCCACAACACAACAGGAATGATATATGATGCGGAAAATAAAGGCGGGAAAGTAAATAAAGCACATATATACAACACCCAAAGATAAAAAAGCAAGCACTAGGATTGACTCACATAGGGAACCAGAGTCCCCAGCAGAGTCGCCAGCTGTCGCAACTGCGAAAAACAACCGGTGGAAAAAACAGAAGAGTCGCCACTTTCTCTATTTATCCCAAAGAAAGGGAAAGGAAACGATCGCAAAAACCTAAAGAAAAAGAAAAAGAGAAGGTCATCGCAACCATGTTTGGGTTCGGGAGTCGGTTACGCAAGGGGAAGGTATTAGCACCCCTCACGCCCGTCGTACTCGACGGGATCCACGCATTGTTGTCTATCTAAAAGGGTGTGTTGATACTATCTAGGTAAAGGATCAGGGACAAAAGAAAAATAAAGGACAGGACTCGACATAGCATCGCTGCTATGGGCCTACGTACTCCTTCGTGCAATGGGAAAGTCAGATTCAACGTAGTTCGACTAACTACGGCTAAGAAAGGGGGAAGGTTGCTCGCCGAGACCTCGCGTCTTGTGCCTACGTACTTTCATCTGGTATGAAAGATCAGAGCAAACGTAGTTTAGGCTAACAAGGACCACAGGTTGGTTCAAAAGTTTTTAGGCTCGAGTAGGGTTAACAGGTAATTCTAGCAGTTGGTGTATGCAGCTCGACCATTGGAGACTTAGGCGTTACTGTTTGCAGTAGAACTAATAGTTAACGACACTCTTTTTGTGAAAAGATTTTCCTTGATTAAGAACCCCAAAGGGTGAAAAAGGTTTGAAATGTTTTTTGTTTTTTTTAGAGAAGAAGTGTTTTGAATTAGAGTATTCATAATGTATGTTGTAACAAATTCTAAAACATAGGATCAAATGCGTCGCATATCGTCCTAAGGACGTATACTAAGCACTCTAGGTAATTAAGAGGTGGCCCCTTAACTACCATTTCCCAAGTATAAGGCTCATGGCACAACATTCATTATCCTTATTAAGTATGTTAAACTTGTTTGAAGATGAGAAGAGAAGAAGGCACACTAATGGGAGACTAATCAATCCTAAAAGTTATCATGCAAAGTGGACTTAAGGTTGGGTTTGAAAAGGGGACTACCTAATGTTATCATGCATAGTTAAACACATAATGTATATCATAACCTCAAGAGGTTAGAGAACCTATGGGGAACATGGCAAAGAAAAGCAAGAGAAGAAGAAAAAGAAAAAGAGTGCATATGCAAATGAAAAGATGCACACATAGAATGCACAAGTAGAATGATAGTGGGAGGAAAATAATGTGGGGAAGTAGCCACCACAAGCTCATCTGAACCAAGCATGCATATGGAAATGCAAGAAAATAGAAGGAGAAGGAGAGAGATGCATCAAAAGCAAGCAAACAAGTGACAAACACAAAGAAAGGGTCCTCATGGATTCATCACTTTAGGTAAGCTTCAAATTCCTCCTAAGGAGGCACCAAGCTACCTTAAATGACACTCCAAGGTCATTGGACAGAAGGGAGATGAAAAGAAGAAAGCTCACAATCAAAGTCAAAACAAAACAAAAACAAAAGCAAGTAAGAGCACAAAGGAGGCAAGCATGCATCACATAGGAGTTCAAGTTGAAAGCAAAAAAAGAAAGGCACAAATAAACAAGGAAAAAATAATGTCATGACCTAAAATTGAACCAACATGATCCTTAACATGTTAACAACATGAAACAAAAGGCATTAGGGGTTCAAAGGATCCAAAGATGTCATATCTAAATCAAACTAGGTCAAGATACATGTGTGAACATCCCTTGGAGGTAACTTGACTTGCAAATTACCTCAAAAATAGGAAAATGGTTCAAAAACAATAAAATAAAATGCACAAATAAGCTACACATGTTGGCAAATAGAGGCCAAGAAAACAAGACAAATGTCCTCTCAAAGCACCATCAAAACAATCAAATCATTTGGATGTACCACTTTGAAATGGGAGAAACAAAAGCAAAAAGACAAGCCACAAAAGTCAACCCAAAAGTCAACAACCAGGGGCAAAATGGTCCTCTAAAATTGATCAACTCATCACTGAGATGAGGATCAATTTTCAATCATTGAATCAAAAAGGAATGAGAGAAATAAATGCAAAAGCAAAACATGTCACAATTCAATTTAATTAAAACAACTCCAATACTTAATTAAATTTTTACTTGAAAATAAAATGGAAAAATAAAATAAAAAATATCCAAAAAAAGTAGACATATCAAAGTTGATAAAAAATATTTTTGGTGAATTTTTAACATATTGGACCTATTTTAATTAATTAAAATTGTAAACAAAAAATAAAATAAAACACAAAAGAAAATAAAAAGAAAATAATAAAAGGGCGAGGCAAATAGCAATCCAGATCAGTTCAAAACAACACTGGGCCCAATCTGGGGGTGCCAATAGCAAGGCATGCTGGGCCGAATCCAAACCAAACAAAAACCAAATAATCTGGTAATTACGTGTGAACAGGTCAACCAAAGACCACCATGGAATACAATATGGAGCGCTTGATCAATTAGCAAGTAATCACATCAGAGGGCCAAGGGATTGCCACCGCATTAATGAAATTTCAAATGCAATTACATGGTTCCGGTCAACTCATCCCCACCGTGTTTCTTAATCTCTACCATTGGAATGGAAAGTATGCAAATAAAACGACCTACACGCTGCCACGACATAATCCCTAACCTCCAACAACCCTAAAACACACCAGCTGGCCGGAGATTATTGTAGATCATCTTCTCCGGCCATCCTCCGCCGTGAACAGAGCCAGCACAACACACATACCTCCAAACTCAACCATAACACATGAAATTTATATCAAATCTCATCTAGAGATCAAGAGGATCTCATTTCTGGCCTAAAAAACAACTAAACATGCGTGCAATTCCAAACCCGAAGACAACAAGAATGAACATCAAAATTCAAAGTTCACCAAAACAACTTCAATTTGATCTAAAACTCATCTAGAGCTCACGTAGGTTATAGATACATCATTAAACAAGCAAGATCATGCAGAAACAAGCCAAACCAGATCCAAACATTTTCAAGCATCATCCAACAATCACAACCAATGTCAATTCGTTTTACACATTAATGATCTACATTGATTCTACGTCTCAAGTATGCAAAAATGGCAGTGAATTGATGCCTATTAAGAGTGTAATGTTGAATTTCAATTACCTAGTGGAGAACTTCCACTGAGCCTTCAAATGGAGCTCAAGCTTGAAGATAATTGCCTAGAATCGTTGACTGAACTCCAATAAAGCTTTCTTAATTCACAATTTCTCTTGAAACAGCCTCAATCTCCAGATTTAAAATTTGAATTTTCAACACCTTTTGAAAACTGAACTTGATTAATTTGGCTCTAATTTCCACTTCTGATGGTTTGTGAAGGTTGAAAACCTTATACGTAATGGATCTTGATGATAATTAGGCCAAATCTCAACCTCTAACAGTCCAATGAAAAATCCAAAGAATTGAAAATGGAGCTCACTTGTGCACACGAATTTCACTCATAATTGGCTCCAAAATGGTTGAAACAGCTTGCTGGTATCACATGGAGCATGAATGGTCAGGATTAAATCCTTAATTGATCTCAATGGCTCATGTTGGTTGTGTAACTTCATAGTGAAGAAACCTTGAAAATGGATCATTTAAACACCTCAAATCCAAATTGTAAAATTGCCAAAGTGTTTGAAATGTTGTTTGCACTCAAAAAATGCACTCATTTGCACCAAAATGATAAAAAATGAAATAATTCCAATTTTGCCCTTTTAATCATTTTTCCATGAAAATTCACATATCCAATCCTCAAACCAAGCCAATTCCATGACTTCTCAATGCTTGAATAAGAAAATAACACCATTTGGAGCAAGTTTGATGTTGGAAAAATCTTCATTTGAAGCGTGCAAGTTGGTGAAATGGACCTATAATTTTATGACCTATAATCTTACTTTCCCAAAATACCCTTGACTTGTAACCCTCATAACTTGTGTTCTACAAATCAGATGAAAGACTTCTAGTACATTTTGGACGCTAAGATCCAGATCTACAACTTTCATGTTGGCCAAAAGTTGAGACGAAACATCCTTCTAGGTCAAAAATGGCTTGGAAGTTGGTTGACTTTTGTTGACCAAAATCACATCCCTCTGATGACCTGTAACTTGTCTGGATCATAACTTGAGTTCTATAAATCCAATAAAGGACTTCTAGTACTCAAATTAAAGCTAAGAACATGCTCTACAAGTTCTATGTTGGTCAAAAGTTGAGATAAAACTTGTATCTTGAGACAGGTGGTCTTGAAGTTAGGCACTAAATAGGGGATTTTACCCTGAGAACCCTAGTTTAGTAACTTCTCACACACTTGATTCTTGATGAATTGAACTTGAAATGATATCTCATATGTCTTAACACAACATCCCATGACCATAGAGACTTTGAATTGAGTTTTAATCTCCTTCAATTGCATAGTTGACTGAGGATTAGCCAGATGAAACCCTAATTGCAACACCTTAAACTGTAACCTTTCACACTTAGCACAAACACTTGGATGAGCTCCATAATGACCTTTAAGGCACTCAATGAGCTCTCTTAACATCTCATATCTATAACGATGAATTCATAATCCCCTGATGATCTTGATCTGGCCTCCAAGTTAGGAGCTGACCCACATACATCCATCCTTTCCTTCATAAGACAAATGCCCACTTCCTAATGAATTGAGTAAAACCCATTGCTTAGGCTCAAACCCCAGAGTAGACTCCTCTTGATATGCACAAACTCTTGATCCCCTGTTCAATGCAAAATGCAATGCAATGCAAATGCTAGAAAGAAATGAAATGAAACATAAACCAAGTTAAGAAAAGGTTGGGCAAATTTTGGGGTGTAACACTCATCAATTCTCATCAATCTCTATTTGAGATTATGGGTACATTGCTTGTACCTCACCAGGAACAACATCTCGTTCATTCTACCCCGGTGATCATTTCACTAGGAACGACACATAGTCATTCTACCCCAGTGAACACCAACACTAGGAACAACATCATAGTCATTCTACCCCAGTGCGTACGACCGTATCACGTAAACTCCACTAGGAACAACATCTCAACTATTCTACCCCGGGGAGCACCCCACCAGGAACAACATCTCAGTTATTCTACCCCGGTGATTATTCCACTAGGAACGACACCTAGTTATTCTACCCCAGTGTATACGACCATGTCACTATACCTCACCAGGAATAACATTTGTCATTCTACCCTGGTGATCATTTCACTAGGAACAATATCTTATCATTCTACCCCAGTGATTACTCCACTAGGAACGATATCTTATCATTCTACCCCAATGAGTACGAGTTTTGCACATACACATATTTCATCAAAGTATTCATACTTTCAACATCATCACCATATTTATCAAGCAATGCACACATATTCACTAATATGCTCTCATGCATTCTTCACATACAATCGCATACAAACAATATGCATTCACAATATCGCGTCAACGGCAACGAACTCAATCACATTCATCATGCACTTTTAATCAATTTAAACAATGCATATATTTGCCAAAAGGCCACATTTCACAATCGATTCCACAATCTAGGATTCACGCCATACGGCTACCTGCAGCATAACATATAACAGCACACAAGCTACACGTTATATATCGAAAGCATACAGTATGATATCACATCAAATGCACCTGTTTACGACGGTAAAAGTTGACAAAATGACACGTTTCAAATATTATGCTATAATTGGATCATATACTGACATCAAAACTATTTTTACTAGAAATAACATCACTTTAGCTTTCCAAAGCTTCAAATGGGGACTAAAACCGACTTACGGATCAAGAGATATAAATTTCCGAAGTTTTCCGAAAAACCAGAATTTTGCCTAAAAACGGCTACGGGATTTTGCATTTTCGCCCGAAAATCCGACCGATTTAATTCTTTTCTCCCGATTAAATACCTACTCATCATTACCAATCATATAGTAACATTTTAGGATCATAAAACGCAAATTCTACGACTTCCGATTTTCATCCAAAATCTTAACCCCCAATTGTCCAAAAATATCAAAACTCACAAACTCAACCAAATTCGACCAAACGGAGTTCAATAATCACGGCTAAGCATTACCTGACTAAACTATGAAATTTATTTTCGATTCTAACCGTTCAAAACTCGACTCTACTGATTAAACTCATTTATGCCCTAGAATGGAAAATGGTAGAAACTCTCCAACAATCTCAATCAAACCAACAAACACATACATAATCAAAAACATTGATAGAATAACAACATTTCACACCCTTACCTTGATTAAATCGAAGCTATGAGTTGTTCTTGAGCTTTCCAAGTTTTCCCCTCTTTTTCCTTCTCTTTTCTCTTCTTCCTCTTTCTTTCTCTTCTCTTTCTCTTATGTTTTCTATTCTTTTCTTTTCCTTCCACTTTTCCTTATATATCTTTCCCTTCTATTTCTCTCCAATATATTTCTTCTCTCAAAATATTTACCAATTCATTTTCTCATAAAATATCCCATCTCATCATTAATTAGAGAATATCTAGCAAACCCACATTATTCTACCAAATAGAATAAACTAGTTAAATCCAATAATTCATTTAAATCAAATAAATCACATAAACCAATTAATTAGTACAATTAATCAATTATTGAAAATTGGGCTGTTACAGCGAGTGTTCGCTGAGGCCTCGCTAGGCGAATGAGCCAGCGAGCATGACAGCAAATTGTGATTTTGTACTGTTTTGATTTGTTCTTTCGTTCCGTAGGGCCCCTTTTGACCATATTAAGTATAGGAATGGTGTGGATGGTGGAGAGCGTATATTTGGTGTTCGATTGTGATTTCCCTATTATTCATTTTAATTGACATGATTGATTGGTGTGTGTGTGTGTGTGTGTGTGTGTGTGTGTGTGTGTATATATATATATATATATATATATATATATATATATATATATATATATATATATATATATATATATATATATATATATATATATATATATATATATATATATATATATATATATATATATATATATATATATATATATATATATATATATATATATATATATATATATATATATATATATATATATATATATATATATATATATATATATATATATATATATATATATATATATATATATATATATATATATATATATATATATATATATATATATATATATATATATATATATATATATATATATATATATATATATATATATATATATATATATATATATATATATATATATATATATATATATATATATATGATGTATGGTGATGTGATCAGGAGGATCGTGTGCACTTAGTGTGCTTAATTTTGTGTGTTGTGCATTTGAGGTTGTGCATATCATGGTGTTTTGGTGGGATGAATCATGTCTCATCTTGTTGCACCCCAAAATTTGCCCAACCTTTTCATCACTTGGTTTATGCTTCATTGCATTAGCATAGCATAGTTCTAGCATTTGTATAGCATAGCATCCTTCATTTACCAGGGGGTCAAGTGTGATACATGTCAAGAGAAGCCTAACTAGAGGCATTATTCAAGCTTAAGAAGTTATCAGGGTCATCAGACAGAGGTTTGAGTTATTGAGAAGTTTGAGTGCTTGTATGGGGCCCATCTCCTCACTTAGAGCCAGTTGAAGATCGACAATGGATTGTAAGGCCTTGTTCAAGGAAAGAATGTGTGGGTAGGGCTCATTGAAGTACCTTGAAGGTCATGTTGGAGCTCAATCAAGTCATTTTATCAAGTGCAAGAGCCATAGTTGAAGTGGATGCAACTAGGGTTTCATCTGGTTAACTCTAGGCAAGGGGAGCAATTAAAGAAGATCAAAGTCTGCCTCTAGGTCATTGAAATCATGAAAGGATATGTCGAGGCATGTGAGAGGTTGTTTCAAGATCAAGTTCAGAAGAATCAGGAATTGTTGGAGTTGCTAAATCAGGGTTCCCAGGGTAAAATCCCCTATTTAGTGCCAAACTTCCAAGCCATGTAAGTCATGATGAAAGTTTCATCACCATTTTTTGCCAACATGAAACTTTTATATCATGACCTTAGCTTTAATTTGAGTACTAGAAGTCCTCCATTGGATTTATAGAACTCAAGTTATGAGTCAGACAAGTTACAGGTCCTCAGATGCATCTGAAATTTGTCTGTGAAAATCATCTGACTTCCAAGCTATTTTTGACCTATAAGGAGGTTTCACCTGAACTTTTGGCCAACATGAAAGTTGTTCCTCATGATCTTAGATTTCTAAAATGTATTAGAAGTCTTCTATCGAATTTGTAGAACTCAAGTTATGAGGTTTACAAGTCAGGGGTATTTTGGGAAAGTGAGATTATAGGCCATTTTCAATCAAAGGTCAAAATCTCCAACTTGCACATGTCAAATGGATTTTTGTTCAACATAGAACTTGTTCAAAATGTGGTTTTTAGGTTGACTAAAGGTTCATGGTGGATTGGTTTGGCTCATATCAAGGATTGGTGTGAAGTAGTTTGAAGAAAGAAGAAATTCAAAGGCATTTTTGGTGGGAAATGGAAATAAATGGTTATGTGCACAAAATAAGTCAAATGACCACTCATTTTAATCAGAAATCATGTTTTGAGAAGATTGACAATTTTAGAATTTTGTTTTGACCTATGTTTCATGAGCTTTTAACACTTTTCTTCACAAATAAGTAACATCACACAATTCCTTCACAAAGGCAATTTGGAGACTCCTTTTGGGCTGAATTCATTCTAAATGAGATGTGCAAGTCATCCAAAGCTTCCAATGCAAGTTATGAAGCCAAATTCGTGCATGGCCATATTGAATTTTTGAGAGCTTTTTGATTTTTGGATCTTCCAAATTGGGTCTGGGCTGAACCTCTAGAAGGTTCCATGGTGTTCTATAAATGCTCAGAAATGAGATTGGGAAAGGGTTGGTGGTTGATTCGTGCTGAGCAGAGAGAGAGCCATTGGAGTTTTGGAGCATTCAACTCAAATTCAGTTTTGGGATTCAAGCAAGTTTCTGATCAAATTGAAGGTGCTAAAGGCTTCTATCATCATCCTTGAGTGAATCTGGAAGATCTGGGAGCAAGATTTGAGTTAGAAACACCTCCATTCGAAGCTTGAAACCAGGTTGGTAGAATTCAACTTTCCACTTAATCTAGCACGATGTAGTTAGAAATGAGTATGTGGTTAGGATCTAGGTGCAATGTAGAATGTTTTAGGATTGATTTGGTAGCAATTGGTGATGGTTGATCATGAGATGGAATTTCTGTTTGGATTCGGTTAGGAGTGATCTTAAGGAATTAATACAGTTGTGATAGCTTCGGGTGATCAGGGAAGCATGAGGATCATTCTCATATCATTAATTTAGGTTTTGGTGAGAATCAAGATCATGAAACATTTCAAGATTTGGCTTCGGTTTTTAAAATCCAGAAGGTTTCAGGAATTTTGGAGTTCATATTTGGAATCAGTGTGAAATTCTGAGTGAAATTGATATAAGGTTTGTTGAATTTGGTCACCTGCAATTATCCTCTCACCGGAGAAGACGGTGGCGCCACCGTCTGGGCCACCGTCTGTGTCTTGAACCTTCACCTGAGCTCAAGGTTGAAGATGAGTTAATGGCCATTGGATTTGTCTGGACAAAAGACTTAGTAGGATCATCGTGTGGACAAGATTCAAAGTTGGGATTTTCCTCTAAGGATGACTGGGACGCTCACGTGGATGCGTGCTATGCCTTTGGATTTGCTTACCAAGTCCCTTCATCTTGTGGTTCTCATAATTCCCTGATTATTATTTAGTTTATTTCTATTTTTATTTCTTTTATTCCTTTTTCTTTCTAAATTCATTTTTAAATTCATCTTTAATCAGAAAAATACACAAAAAATCTCCCCATGATCCTCTGTTGATTTGTGATTTTTCTAGGGTGTTAGATTTAATTTTTGTTGATTTTCCAATTTAATCCATATTTTTCTCGTTTTAGGTATTTCTTTAATTTTGCATAATTGACACCTCTGTTTGTTGATTTTTGTTCTATTAATTGGTATAGAATTTTGATTTGAGCTTTTGATGGATGTTAGGTTAGACATCCTATAATTTTTCTCACATTTTTGAGACAACCATAGCTTCTGATTTAGAGGTAGGTTTAGGGCCTTTCCCCATTAATGGTTTCCTTTGACACATTTCAATTTAGGATTTATTTAGAGGACTTAGAGATTGAATTAGGTCCTGATTTTTGAACTATAGATCATTAACAAATGCATGTTCCCATAGAAAAATAATTAGATTTTTAGGATATAGTTTACTATTTTTAATAGAATTTTCAAATGGATTGATCATTGTTGCTCTTTGTTTAGTGCTTGTTTTGTTTTGCCTTTGTTGGTGGCTTTGCTTGCATGATGGGCTTCTGGTTCTTATTGGAGGATACCATGGACATGATGAAGCTTTTGTGAAGTGGCTGGTGGAGCTTGGATTGGAGCTTTTCTTTTCCTTTTTGTTAGCTTTTTGTAGCTTATAAGATTAGGGATTTTAGGAGGGAGCTTTAGAAATAGTTTTTTCTTCAAATAATGGTTGGTTTCATTCACTTTCCATTTCCATCCTATGATTCAAAGTCCTCATGTTAAAGTCTCATCTCTCCTTTGGAGGGATGTGTGACTTCTTTACAGTGAGTAAAACTTTTGAGGATGCCTTTATCTGATAACTGGTTGAGTGTCAGATGGGATTCCTTGGGTTTCCTGTCTGCTTCCCATCATCAAACCTTCATCTTGTTGATTCCTTTCCTTGTTGGAGCATTATTAAAGCATGAATATGGATCACTCTATTCCTTCTCTTAAAGATGGCTTGAGCTTGATTTGCAGACTGTGGACTGGATTGCTGTCAGAGAATGGCTTTGCTGTGAAGCTGTTGTTTTGCTCTCTTGATTGTCTGTTTTTCTGATTTGCCTTGATGTATTGATATGACTTGATTGGTGTGATGCATTTAGATTAGTTCATGTAGTTGAAAAAGCCTAAGAGCATCCTAAGGGTTGAGCTTCTCCCCTTTCTTGTATTGCATTAGAGGTTGAGTTTCTCCCTCTGCTTGTATTTTTACTGTGTGGCTTTGCTTGTTGGTATTTGGTAGAGCTCAGCTCCCTTGCCTATGTGGTTTGTGGCCTTTGTGCCTTGCTTGTTTAGAAGTTGAGCTTGGCTCCTTCTGCTTGGTTGTTGCATACATGCATTTCATTTACCGCATTTTGTTTGTAGTAATTCCTTGTACAGTTTTTCTGTTTACTGTTATTTCCATTGCCATGTTCCCCTGGGAACTCTGACTTCTCTTATTTAAGAGAAGTTATGACAGACATTAGGATTCTAACCACGCATGAAAACATTAGTTAGTTTCCCCTTTCACCACAACCGTAGGACGAATATTGCATGATAACTGTAGGATCGAGTTAGTTTCCCTGTAGAGGATCTGTTTCTCTTCTCATCTTCAAATACAGTTAAAACACTTAATAAAGGTTAACACGCGTTACAAGCCTTAAGCTACTTTAGAAAGAGTTATGGGAGGGTTTCCCTCGTGTAGCTTGAATGTTTAGTATGGTACCCTTTGGGTGACATGCGACGCATTCACACTCAAGTCCAAGTCTTTAGTGCAACACGAGTTACAAACAAAACTCAATTCACTTCTTCCGTAAAAGACTAAAAAACAAACATTCAAATCCTTTTTGTCCTCTTGAACTCCTTAATCAGGAAAACCCTTTTCTTAAAGGAAAGTTCTGTTAGCTTTCAGTTCTATCGCAAATGGTAACGCCTAAGTCTCCAAGGATCGAGCTGCAAACACCAACTGTTGGAACTGATTGTTAACTTTACTTTGTTAAAAAACTGCTGAACAAACCTGTGTTCTCCGTAGCCCGAACTACATTTGCTCTGATCTTTCATGCCGTATGAAAGTACGTAGGCACGAGATGCGATATCTCGGCGAGCAACCTTCCCCCCTTTTACCCGTAGTTAGGCGAAGTACGTTGACTCTGATTTCTCATTCCAGACAAGAATATGTAGGCATAGAACTGCTGTGTTCTGCCGAGTCATTTTCTTTTCTTTTCAGACTAGACCTTTAATGTAGATAGATGTAACACACCCTTTCAAGATAACAACAAGTGTGGATCCCATCGAGTGCGATGGACGTGAGGGGTGCTAATACCTTCCCCTTGCGTAACCGACTCCCAAATCCAGACAATGGTTGCGATGACCTTGTCTTATACCTTATCGTCAGGTTTTTCCCGATCGTTTTCTTTCCTGTTCTGAGGGATAAATAACGAAAGGTGGCGACTCTTGTGTCTTACCGGCCTCGTTTTTCGCAGTAGTGACAACTAGCGACTCTGCTGGGGACTCCAACGGTTCCTTGTGCGAGTCATTCCTAGCGCTTGTGTGTTTACTTGTTGGGTTTTATTTATCGCATTTACTTTCCGCATTTTATTTTTAGTTTGATTATTATTGTGCTGTTGTGGGAAGGGGATTTGATGAGCGAGAAGCCAAACCCAGGCTTGAGTGTACTTAGCATTAGTTGTGGAAATTAGTGGGCGCGTGCTTGCTTTGCAGGCACTAGTGTCTCATGAAATCCACGCTCAGACGAGGTTCTCCCGGTTGACTTCTTTTCCGACCCTTTGGGTCAAAGGGGTTGTTGGTTTTGAGGATTGTCGACTCTGGGGACCGATCATTTGTGACTCAGCAGAGTGAGGCCACTTCCAGAGATGATGATGCCAAACCTTCTGGGTATCGTATCATCGCTCTTGAAAGTCTGTGACGCTGGGAAACGCATAAAATGCCATACCTTGTCTGTGATTAGGTCCATACCTGTGAGCGGGGTCGGGTTTATTGTAGGAAACCTTAACCTTCAGACTGCCTGGTTTTCTTGTCAGTGAATCAGTGTTGTTGGGTTCAGAGGTTTTTATCGTTAGAGACGTGGTTGTTCACCACAGTGCGTATTTATTGGTCCTCTTCAGGGTTGTGCTATCAGAGCAGAGTTTTGATTATGTTGGATCAGAGCTTTGGTCTTCTCAGCAGCTATCTTGATCCCCTGTTGCATTGCATTTTGTATTTTGCATAATCATTTGCATATCATTAACGTGTGTCTGTGTTGCAGGTACACTATTCCCCGGTTCCGATATTTTCTAGCCTTCTGTTTTGCTATTATGGGTTCTCTAAGGAAGACTGTGGCCTATAAGCTCCCCACTCAAGATGTTGCTCAGTTGTACAGTTTGATTGCTTTTGTAGATGATGCTGTGAGAGGTGAATTCAGAAAGTCTTATGGGAGGCTGCTCAGTTTGGTTCGTAAACCTTCTGTGTATGAGTTGAATGGGTTGTACGCCTTGCTGCAGTTCTATGATCCTCCTTTGAGATGCTTTACTTTCCCAGACTTCATTCTGGCACCTACATTAGAGGAGTATGCTGATTTATTGGGTATGCCTATCAAGAGTCAGATTCCATTTCTTCATATGGATGTCGAGCCTAATCTGGCTAATCTAGCTCCTTCTCTTCATCTGGATGCCTCTGAGTTGATCTTGTCCAGTTGGAACGGGGTTCCTGGTTTCTCTTTGCAGTTCTTAGTTGGGAAAGCCCAACGATGTGCCAAAGACGGTTGTTAGATTGTGTTCAACGCCATTCTTGCTCTCTGCATATATGGCATCATTCTGTTTCCTAATATGCCTGATTTTGTGGACTTAGATGTCTTTCATATCTTTGCATCAGGGAATCCGGTCCCTACCTTGATTGGCGATGTGTATCATTCTATCCATTACAAGAACGAGAATAGAAGGGGTAAGAATGTATCGTGTTGTGTGCCATTGTTCTATAGATGGTTTGATAGTCACCTACCCAAGAAGGGCCTTTTTGCTTCATCTGCAGCCACAACTGAGTGGTCCGAGCGATTGATGAGTTTATCAGCAGAGAGTATCGTGTGGTTTGATAGAGATATGTTGGGTACTGAGGTTATATTCAGCTGCCGTGGGTTTCCGAATGTGCCTTTGATTGGAAGAAAGGGTTGTATCAACTATAATCCATCTCTACTTGTCAGACAATTTGCTTATGCTTTGAGAGCTCCGCAAAAGGATGAAGAGGTGCAGGAATCTTTGTACCTCACCGGTATTATAGAGGGGAACATGTTATCTAAGCTTCAGCATGCCTGGAATGATATCGGTAGACAAGGGAAATCATTGTTGGGAAAAAGTAATAGCCGAGCCTACACTCCGTATGTGACCTGGGTCAAGAGCCGAGCAGAGATTGTAGGGATGCCTTTTCCACCTGCTAAGCAGGAATGCGCTCCAGTGGTAGAAGAGCCTACTACAGTGCCTATTCAGCAGTACAATCAGGTGTTAGCTGAGAGAGAAGAGTTGAAAAAAGCCAACGAAGAATTGGAGAAAGAGTTGGCACAGATCAGAGGCGAGAGAAGTGAAGTTGTTCACTCCTTTAAGAGGCAAAAAGAGTTGGTGAACAGGTTACGTGCGGATTTGACTAAGTAGATGGCTGAACGTGAGCGTTTAGGTAGGGACTTCAAATCTGTCAAAGATGTACTGGCTACCAAGAAGCAACACTTGGATGAAGCGTACAGAAGAATATCCAAGTTCAATCAGCAGTGGGATGCCACCATAGCCAACAACAAAGAGAGGGAGGATAAACTGAAACAGCAGATCTCCAAACTGAAGGCTCAGGTGAAGGCTAGTGAGGATAGGTTCGATGAGGAAACTGCTCGCCGATATGCCACCGAAGCCAGGCTCAACAAAGCCCTTGCCAACCTGAAGAATCACAAGCAGGTGGTCGAGTCCAAGAAGCGGAAGTTAGAGGAGTGCTTTGGCCAGGAAGATCCGGTTGAAGGTCTCCAGTATCCTATTATGCAGAGTGAGTTTCTCATCAAAGGGTTGCTCACTCGTCCTGACCACCCGAAGACAAAAGAGTTGTTGGATGCGTTTCGTGCCCGCTGTCGCACTTGATTATCTTTGTAACCTTTTGTATTCTTTCTGATTTCTGCTATAGGCTGACCATCACCAGACTTGTCGGTTGAGGTCATGCTAATGATATCCCATGTATTCATTGACTTTGTATTGCTGCCTTGTTGGCCCATATATATATGAGATGTTATTTCAGTGACTAGACCCGGACTTCTTGCTATCGGCACTGACACTATGGCACTCGAACCGGGGAAAAATCTCCCTAATGCACAAACACACGTTTGCATTTGCATAAGTCATTTGCATAGCCGGTGCTTCGTACTGTGTTTCCTAACCCTCTGTTTATACAGGTTCTAGGATTGCCGAACACCGAACTCACCGTTACTCAACCAGAAGCAACTGTAAGAAAGTCATGGACCAGATGCAGTCAGAGATGCAGGAGATGCGTGAACGCATGACTCAGTTTATGCAGTTGATGGAGACTGTGGCTAAAGGCCAAGAACAGCTCTAGACTCTCGTGCAGCCTCTAATTGCGCGAGTTGATAGCAACGGTGTGCTACATGGGAGTACGGATGCTAATCGTCCTCATGGTGAAACTCCTCAGACTGGTGATGTTGTACCAGTGGTCGGTCTTGACGCTGGTGAGAACGTTCTCGTGGCTGGTAATGGGAATGCTGGTAATAGGAACGGTAACTTGGAAACCAATGGGAACGTTGTTGGCAAAGGTAATGCTGGTCTCAACACTGGTGCTGGGAATACCGGTGCGAATATGGTCAACGGCAATACAGGCTTTGCTGGTGTGAATATGGGCTTTGGTAATGCTGGTGGTGCCAATGCTGGATTTGGTAATCAGGGTTTTGGAACTATGAGTAACAATGGTTACGAAATGGGTGCCTACAATACTGGCTTTGGGACAGCGGCTGCTAATCAAGAGCTCGGTAATCTGAGGTACGACCCCAGGTTTTTCCAGAATGGTCATGGTCGCAATGCTGCGTACGCTGGGTACGACACTAAGGGTCCTTATTGGGGTGAAGACCGCCAAGAAGATGCTTTTTCTAGTCAAGACATGGGCTATGAGAAGCCTACTGAAAATGATCGCAGGATCAAGATGCTAGAAGAGCAGATCAAAGGGATAGCCAACCAGAATTCTGTGGGATTGGATATGGCGAACATGGGATTGGTTCCCGAGCTGAGGGTGCCACTCAAGTTTAAGGCTCCTGCATTTGACAAATACAAGGGAGACACGTGTCCCAGAGTGCACGTACGATCTTATTACAGAAGAATGTCTGCTTACTCTAACGATGAGAAGATGTTAATGCACTTCTTTCAGGATAGTCTGTGTGGGCTGTCGTTGGAATGGTACATGGGCTTGGAACCTACCCAAATTGGAAGTTGGAAAGAGCTGGCAGAAGCTTTCGTGAGACACTACCAATATAATAGTGATCTTGCTCCGAATCGCGTTCAATTGCAGAATCTCTCTCAGAAGACTGGTGAAAGTTTCAAAGAATACGCCCAGAGATGGCGCGAGTTGGCTGCAAGGGTATAACCACCCATGGTGGAGAGAGAGTTGATAAATATCTTCGTGGGTATGTTTTCAGGGCTGTATTACGATAAACTTCTCAACGGTTCAATGAGCAATTTCACTGACTTGATTCTGATGGGTGAGCGAATTGAGAATGGAATTAAGATTGGTAAGCTTCAGACTGGTGAATCAACCTCAGATGGAGGTAGTAAGAAGGCTTTTTGTGGTAAAAAACAAGGAGACACTAACTCAGTGTACAGTACTCGAAAGAAGAATAGGAGTCAAAGCTGGCGTATGCAGCAACAAGTTGCTAGTTGTCGCTACTGTGAAAATCGGCGCCCGCTATGACAGAAGAGTCGCCACGGTGCGTTATTTATCCCAACGGAGGGAAAGGAAACGCTCAGAGTAAACCTAACGCAAAACGGGAAAGGAATGGTCATCACAACCAAATTCCTGGATTCGGGAGTCGATTACGCAAGGGGAAGGTATTAGCACCCCTCACGCCCGCCGTACTCGATGGGATCCACGCTTGTTTCCTGGTACAGATTGTATTCTATCTACTCTAAAGGTCTGGGACAAAAGAAAGGAAAAGAGAAAAGAGACTCGATAGAGCTTCTCCGCTCTATGCCTACGTATTCCCTCGTGTAATGGGAAAGTCAGAGTCTACGTAGTTCGGCTAACTACGGATGAAGGTGGGAAGGTTACTCGCTAGGATACGTCATCCTATGCCTACGTACTTTCATACAACATGAAAGATCAGAGCAAACGTAGTTCGGGCTACGGAAGACACAAGCTTGTCTGACTGTTTTTTATTACCTTCAAAAAGGGTTTTTCTTGATTAAAAGTCCAAGCGGACAAAATTAACACTTTGATGTTTGTTTTGAATCTTTTACGAAAGAAGTGTTTTTTATTTGTTTGCAATCTCTGACGCACTAGAGACTATGATTTGAGAGTGACTACGTCGCGTGTCACCCAAAGGGTACCACACTAAGCAGCCAGACTACTGGAAAGAAGCTCTCCGGCAACCCTTTCCCAAATAGCTTAAGGCTCGTAACGTACGACATCGATTAACCTTATTACTGTACTTTTGAGTTGTTTTGAAATAAGAAGAGAAAGAATCTCTAAAAAGCCTAGGGTTGAAAAGGGAATAAAAACTAACCTAATGTTGTCATGCATGGATAAGAATCCTAATGTCTGTCATAATTCCCTCCTGCACAGAGGAAGTCATAGATCCTTGGGGATAGACAGAAAAGAAAGCAAGCAAATACAGTAAAATGCATGCAATGCAGCAATACAAGGGAGGCAAGGGAGTTCCGCTCAACCTCGAACCTGGGAAAACAACAGGAAAAGTGAATCAACATTCACTTCAAACCTAGAGGGCAAGCTGCACAAGCCGACAAGCAATACAGAAAAAACCAAAATAAAACAGAGGAGGCAGCCCAAGCAGCAGCACCAAACTCCCACAGCAAACAGCACAAGCAGCAGCTCTAAAAGCAACAGGTGATTAAATAGCAAAGAGTTGACAGCAACAACCTTCATCTTCATGAATGCTCCTATCTTCAAGCTCCACTAAACCTTCAATCTTCAACAAGCACCAAGCTTCAACAAGTTTCAAACTTCAACAAGCAACCAGCTTAAATCCTAGCTTCAACCAGTAAACAGCTTCAACAAGCTCCTAACTTCGTCTTCCACAAGCAGCTAAACCCTACCTTCAACAAGCAACCAGCTTCAACAAGCACAAACTTCATCTTCAACAAGCTTCAACAAGAAACCTCCAAGCGAGAGTCAATTAACAAGATCAAGTTGGAATGTTAAGTAACTTAATGACAACCAAAGGAAGCCACTAAGAACTTAACATTATAATAGAAAAATACCCTCAAAGTTCTACTCTTAAAGCATGCCATTCATCCCTCCAAAGGAGAGATGTGACTTCTTTAAGAGGACTTTATGTCATTGGATTGAATGGAGATGAACAATATGTTCCATGTTTGAAGAAAGGAACAAAACTAGTCTAATGCTCTTCCTAAAACCCTAGTTTCCCTAAGCTCCTGACAAGCATCCACAAGAAGACAAGGCTTCAACTCCAAGCTTCTTCAAGCACTCCATATCAACATCAACATGTCTTCATCTTCATCCAAGCACAAGAGCACCACCACCCTAATCTAAGGGGAACTATTGAATTGAACCAGTCAAGTTAGTGTGTTAGAAACACCTAAATGTTAGTCCTAAAACTAATTCTAATTAAAATACCAAAAATGATTGTAAAATCCTATAAAAAATTCTAAGTGTTCCTAAACCTCTTAAGAATTACTCCATACAAAAACCAGGGGGTTAACCATTCATTAAGACCTAAAACTATGCCCTAAACCTAAGGGCACTATCTTAAAACCCTAAAATTGTAACACCTAATGTTCAATGTTCAAACTAGCCTAAATTTATCTCACAAAAAGAATCAACTCAAAAATCTACACCAATCACTCATACTAAAATCAGCAAGATGACATATCAACCATATTCAAAATAAAAGCAATTAAACTTCAAAAAAAGCAATTAAAATAATAAAATGCATGAATTAAGAATTTTTTTATCCTATTAAATTCTAAACTCTCTAAAGAGTCAAGGGAAAAAAATCTAACCTAAAAAGGATTAATTTGCTATTTGTTATGATTTTATCCTAAACTATATGAAAATGTGAAAATAAGGAAAAAACAATGAATGGAAAATGTGAAAATGTGAAAATGTGAAAATAAGGAAATCAGCGTGCCAAATAGCAATTATTCCATGTTATTAAACAGGCTGGGCCCAGAATGGGGGTGTGCATAGCATTTGAGTCACTAAGCCCAAGCAAAATTAAAACAAATCAGAAAAAGAAATGGAAATTGGAGAAACTCGTGTGGCAAATAGCAATGGTTTTACGTTGTAATTCACCATGGGCCTAACTAGAGGGTGTTGATAGCACAACTTCACTTAAGCCCATCCAAAACCAATTAATGAAACGTAGAGTTTTGATTACTAAACTCACTCTCTTCAGAAACCACAAGCGAATCCTGGCTGTGTATTTGTGAGTTCAGTCAAGGTCAAACACAGATCCTAAGGCTAAAACTTCATCTTCTCCAAAATTTGAAACTGGGAGGGAAAGCTTGGGACGGTGGCCTGAGACACAGAGCCACCGTCGTCTCCGGCGAGAGGTCCCCAAAACGCATCAAACATAACACTTAAACATCTTATCTCACTCATTTTTCTCTCCTGAGTCCAAATATGACCTCAAAATTCATTGATTCTTCCTCTAAATCCAAAACCAATCAAATGTTCAGGAATTCACCCCAATCTTGATTGTCACGATTCTGGAAATTAATGGCACTAGCATGAACTACACTCTTCCGTGGTCAAAACTAACTATCCAAATGCCATTGAAACCTCAAGAATCCACAGATATCTCTCTCAACAGAAATGGTGTCATGACCTAGATTGTCACTAAACACTCCAATTTTGTACTGAAATCCATCTGAGCATCATCACTAATCTATCCCCCTATCAAATCCTACTCAATTCTCCATAATCTAGAGCAAAAATTGAAAGATGCATACCTGGAAAAAATTGATGAACAGAAGGTGTTATTACTCGATTCAAGCTCCAATCTTCTCCAGAATCACTCAAGAACAACTTCCCAAGCTTCTCCAATCAACAATTTGCCTTGAATCCTCTTCAATCTATAAACCCGATTCTTGTATGCAATGAAGAAATTTCAGTTGCTCTTTCTTGTTTCTCTCCAATTCATGCCCAAAAAACTTGCTGAATACATTGCAATGAATATATAGAGTGTGTTAGAACACTCTAGAACTTTCTGTAACTAACCAAATGAGAAATTGAAAATCTCATGCTCCTTGAAAAACTCATATGCCACAGTTGGGAATTGCCCTGTTCTAGCTCTCAATTTCACTTGAATTTCTCATCTCATGCCATTTAGAATTGAATGGGATGTGTAGCTCCTTGTTTCTGATCCAAAGGAAGTGAATTGGTTATGTTGCTTCCACCTTAAGTCACAAAACGGAAGTATGTGAAAATGGCCTCAAACGCAAAAAGTAATAGTGCCATCCTTCTTGGAATGTTGTTTCTGATCAAAATGACATATAACATGACTTTGTTTGGCCATAAATCAAGAAATCACATTTTTTGGCTTTTAAATGACTTTAATTTCTTCCTTTTTAAGTCATTTCAAGCAACTTTGTGTTCCAAGCCAAAAAAAACTCTCATGACCACTTGGTTGCACTCAAAACATCATTTTGAACAAGTTCCATGTTGAACAATTTTCCATTTGAAGCTTGCAAGTTGGAGTTATGGACCTATAATCCAAAGTGACCTATAATCTCACTTTACCAAAATACCCCTGGCTTGCAAAGATCATAACTTGAGTTCTACAAATCCTATAAAGGACTTCTAGTACTCTATGGAAAGCTAAGAGGATAAGGAACAAAATTCATGTTGACCAAAAGTCCATTTGAAAATTCCTTGAAGGGAAAAAGTTTCTTGGAAGTCAAGTGACTTTTACAGATAAATTTCATAATCATCTGATGACCTGTAATTTGCAAGGACCATAACTTGAGTTCTATAAATCCTCTTGAGGACTTCTAGTACTCAAATTAAAGGTATTGAGTTTCTGTACAAGTTTCATGTTGGCCAAAGATCCATTTGAAACTTTTATTTTGATTTATGTGGCTTTGAAGTTAAGCATTAAACAATGGATTTTACACTGAAACCCTAATTTAGCAACAAACCACCTTCTTGATTCTTCTTTGCTTAATTTTGGCACAACATACCATTCCATGAACCCCATGACCTCAAAGTAGGCTTTGATGCTCTCCAATTTGCACAATTGACCTAGGATTGACCCGGATGAAACCCTAATTGACTGCACTTCAAATTCACAGCTTCAATAGGGCCCTCTAGGCATTCCATGAGATCCATACACACCTCAAATTCACATTCCATGTTTCACATCCCACTGATGATTCTAAATATTCCTCAAGATAGGACCTCTTGCTAGGCTTCTTCTAATAAGAATCACTCTTGGACCCCTGTTGGATGAGTGATATGCTATGATATGCCAATGATTGAACTATGTACATGATATAACTATGCAAATGATATGCAATGAAACATAAATCAGACAAGAAAAGGTTGAGCAAATTTTGGGGTACAACAGCTGCCCCGATTCAAACGGCTTGGACCCGACTGGGTGAAGAGCGAACGGCCTTCAAACAATCGAGGTACGAGACGACTGAATACCAGGAAACCCGGAAATTTGCCAACCGCAGAAAGAAGCTGCACTGCTTGGGGAACAACATCCCCTATCTGAATCTGGTTGTTATGGCAACAACTGATCCAACGTCTGATAATAATTTTGATTTCAACTTCAACCACCTATGTAACACCACAGGTACTGAACAATTTTTTCAAAAACACCTCCGTCCACAACTGGACTAACTTTGTCAGCACAAGAAGAGAAACAAATTCGTCAACACGAAAAGATATTTTGTCGTCACAGGAGTAACCTTGTCCACATCTGGACCCAAATTTCGTCAAATCACGAATAAATACAAATCTTTCCACGTCAGGACTCACATTTCATCAACCCGAAGAAATCTCAACAACACAGGGATAGAACTTTGTCCATGTTAGGACGCTTGTTTCGTCAACACGAAGAAATCCCCTCAACAAGAGCAAAACTTTGTCCACGTTAGGACGCACACTTCGTCAACACGAAGAAATCCCATCATAAACTTGTCCACGTTAGGACTCAAATTTCATCAACCCGAAGAAATCCTATCGTCATAGGAATAAAACTTGTCCTCATCAGGACTCCACATTCCGTCAACACGGAGAAATCCCGGCGACTTCGTTGGGGATGAGTTGTCCGCACCTCGTCAACACGAGGAGATCCTATCAACATAGGCAATAAAATCTTATTTGCATCTCGTCAACACGAGGAACTCTTATCAACATAGAATAAATTTTCCACGTCAGGACTCACATCTCGTCAACACGAGGAAATAAACCCGTCACCAGGAAGAGAAATAAATTTGTCCACGTCAGGATTCCATCTCGTCAACACGAAGAACGGTAAACTTGTCCACGTCAGGACTCGCATCTCGTCAACACGAGGGAAGGTAACTTGATTCGTCCATGTTAGGACTCACATCTCGTCAACACGAGGAAATCCTATCAACATAGGAGTAAATTGTCCACGTCAGGACACCGTTTTGTCAACACGAAGAAAGATAAATTTGTCCACGTCAGGACTCGCGCATCTCGTCAACACGAGGAACTATAAACTTGTCCACGTCAGGACGCACATTTCGCCAATACGAAGAAAGATATCTGCTGGGGATAAATGGTCCATGTCAGGACACCATTTCATCAACACGAAGAGTAATCAATTTGCCCACGTCAGGACTTCACATTCCGTCAACACGGAGAAATCAAATCTGCCCACGTTAGGACTAGCACATCTCGTCAACACAAGGAAATAAATCTGTCCACGTCAGGACTTATATCTCATCAACACGAGGAACTCCTATCAACATAGGCAATAAAATTTTGGCAACTTCCGGGAAAAATACTTCTGCCAACCAGTAGGAAAACACATCTGTTTATCCATACGGGAAGATACTCTGAATACAATTTTTCTGCTTATCTCTGCAGTAGCTAACTCTGTTGGTCCTAACCCACAAACCTTTTAGCGCTGACGTGACAGCGACTTTGAGGAGGACTCTACGAGGATATTTGGAAACCAAACTGCCGGACGTCTGTTCCGATAACTGGCAGCAGCTTCTGAAATTTTGATTCATGAAACCCTTTAACGCTGACGTAACAACAAATTTGAAGAAAATAATCCGTTGGCCGGATAAGAGAAACTTCAACAAGCAACTCTGTGGGGAAAATAGTAAGATGAACCATATCATCACACGTCTCATGGCGAGACCTCGAATACCTGGTAATAGATCTGAGCTAGAACTCCATACTCCTGCTGAGAAAACACACCTGAAAGCAAAAGGTTAACCAACCTGATTTATGTTTCAAAATGTGTATGTTTAAAAATGGCGTAATGCTCCGTACGGCACGGAAATGCTACGCGTTTGAGTAGATGCAAATATGACGATATATGCAAATGCAAATGCAGGCTCAAGCTGCCGGGGTCACTCTGATAATGATGTCTCAACAACATGAATGCTGAGGATAAAGCCAACTCCGTTGGGGAGAACAAGTATCATAAGGTATTCCGGTAAAATAAATGCCGGAAACACAGTCAACTTTGCCGGGGATAGATTAAACATCAATTTCCACTAGGAGGAAAGAACAAACACCCTTCTGGTGAACAAACTTAGTTGGGGAAGAAGCGACACTTCTGGGCAAAGCACACTGTCTGGGCACAGTATACACATTCATTGTTACCACTCCGCTGGGGACAATCATCCCGACGGAGGCAAGACGACCTGTGGCGAGCTAGAAAACCATCCTTCGCGGATATAAACCTTCCACACCAACAACTTGGTTAACTATTGCGGGAATCTCCCATGCTGGAGATTAAACGCGCACATCTTTGATTTGCTGAGGAGCGTAACCTCTTCAGGGGACATTGATTTTGACTTGCTGAGGTTAATCCTATGGACAGCTTTCCATGAGGACACTCTCCTGGGGAAAATAATTCCCTCCTTCGGGAAGGGATAAATGTCATTTCCACTCTCTGGGGATAAGCTGCGACTAGCTGAGGAATGACATCAACTGGAGTCAGGTCTTACGTCAAGCGCCCTTGGCTGGGGAATACAATTCCTGATCGTTTGCTCCAAAGGTAAGAACCCTGCAAAACACAAACGAGACAAAAAAGACCTATACAACAGAATCTATCCGGGTTAGCATCTGTGACATTACTTCAGTCAATTCGAAGTTTTAGCAATTATTGGCAAGGGCCAGCAAGATTATGTAAGTGCAAGTTTATCAAAAACATCGGCGTCTTTCACAAACAAAACAATAAGGAACAAGCATCAATTACTGAATAACATGTTTTATTGATAATGGGCCTCTGAATAGGAAAAGTTTTGTACACTGGATGCAACTCCTGAAAAGAGGAAGTTACGCACAAACACACATAAATATATGCACAAGAAGCATAAAGAAAATACAAAACAATATTTGTATACATGTCGGCAAAGTGGCACAAACAAACACCATGAGATGATCCTCCTATGACTCGCCTGACTCTGCGCTTTCTCGGTACTTGATCTTCGGAAGAGATTGTTTTTGGATAGACGGCCCCCAGGTACTCCCAAACCACTAAGCAATGCCGTATCAAATCTGGACCACAGTCATTTGCTTTTTCAATCCCTAACTTTTGCGTGAACCGCCCTTTGCGGGTTTTCAATTCACCGGGATACCCTTTTTTGCCGAAGTCTCCCTTTTCAGGTTTTCGACTTCGCGGGTGTACATCTTTTCAATTTTATCCCTAACTTTTGCCCGAACCTTTTATTCATTTTTTATGGTTCGCCGGGATGCCCCATTTTTGCCTGGACTCTCTTTTTACTGTCCAGCAGGTCACTTTCAAGCAAAGTATTTTTTAACTGCGTCCGAATTCACAGGAGAAGTAAAGTCCTCACCATCCATGGTGGATAGTAACAAGGCTCCTCCGGAGAAGACTTTTCTGACAATGTAGGGACCTTCGTGATTGGGGGTCCACTTGCCCCTGTGATCTGATTATGGTGGGAGAATCTTTTTCAAAACAAGATCGCCTGTCTGAAAGCTTCGAGGGCACACCTTCTTGTCGTAAGCTTTCTTCATCCAGCTCTGATACAACCGATCGTATGCTAGAGAAGCCAGTCTCTTCTCATCCATTAAGTTGAGCTGATTCAGTCTATCTTTAACCCATTCTGCCTCGTCGAGTTGGACATCACGTAAAACCCTCAGGGAAGGAATCTCGACCTCCAACGATAACACCGCCTCCATCCCGTATACCAATGAGAAAGGGGTTGCCTTGGTTGATGTGCGTACTGTCGTACGATAACCATGCAAAGCAAAAGGTAACATCTCGTGCCAGTCCTTATACATCACAACCATCTTCTGAACAATCTTCTTTATGTTCTTATTGGCCGCTTCGGCAGCGCCATTCATCTTGGGCCGGTAAGGAGAAGAGTTGTGATGCTCAATCTTAAAATTCTGACACAGCTCTTTCATCATTTTATTATTCAAATTTGAACCGTTGTCGGTGATAATCTGCTCAGGGATTCCATATCTGCAGATAATATCTCGTTTGATAAATCTGGCTACCACTTGTTTGGTCACATTGGCATACGATGCCGCTTCCACCCATTTGGTGAAGTAATCGATTGCCACCAAAATGAACAGGTGTCCGTTTGATGTCGTAGGCTCAATCTTGCCAATCATGTCAATTCCCCACATCGAGAAAGGCCACGGTGATGACATCACATTCAGAGGACTTGGAGGCACATGGATTTTGTCTGCATAAATCTGGCATTTATGACACCTCTTTGCAAACTTGAAACAATCTGTTTCGATGGTTAGCCAATAATAACCTACCCGCAGCAGTTTTCTCGTCATAGCATGCCCACCAGCATGCGTACCAAATGTACCCTCATGTATCTCTTCCATGAGCAACTTCGCCTCTTTCTCGTCTACACAACGTAGCAACACCAAGTCGTGGTTTCTTTTATACAGGACATCGTCCGGGTTCAGATAGAAATTTCCAGCCAATCTCCTAAGAGTCTTCTGATCTCGACTGGATGCCCCAGCCGGATACTCCTTGTTCTTCAGGAAATTCTGGATGTCAAAGTACCATGGTTTACCATCGGGAGCCTCGTCAATGGAAAATATGAATGCAGGCCTATCGAGCCGAGAGATAACAATCTGGGGAGCCTCGTTCCAGAAGTTAACTTTATACATTGAAGACAATGTCGCAAGGGCGTCAGCCATTTGATTTTCTGCTCGTGGCACGTGATGCAATTCCACCTTGTCAAAGAAAGGCAACAATCTCCTTGCATAATTCATATAAGGTATCAAATTAGGCTGACGTGTCTCCCATTCTCCTTTAATCTAATTCACCACTAGAGCTGAGTCTCCGTATACATCCAGGTTCTTGATTCTCAAATCAATGGCTTCTTCCAGACCATGATGCAAGCCTCATATTCCGCCTCGTTATTGGTAACGGGAAAGGTCAATCGGGCAGTAAATGGGATGTGCGACCCATGGGGAATAATGATAATTTCCCCTATTCCGCTACCATAGGAATTAACTGCTCCGTCAAATATCAACTGCCATTTGGAACCCAACTCTGGTCCTTCGTCCGACAACGGTTCTTCACAATCCTTCATTTTTAGGTACATGATATCCTCGTCAGGAAAATCAAACCTCATCGATTGGTAGTCCTCAACCGGCTGCTCAGCAAGGTACTTTGACAGAACGCTACCTTTAATAGCCTTTTGCGAGACATATTGGATATCGTATTCCGTTAACACCATCTGCCATCGGGCAATTCTTCCGGAGAGTGCTTGCTTCTCAAACACATATTTGATTGGATCCATCTTTGAAATTAGCATGGTTGTATGATTCAGCATGTATTGCCTCAAACGTTTGGCGGCCCAGGCTAGCGCGCAACACGTCTTCTCGAGCATTGAGTATCTGGACTCACAGTCGGTAAACTTCTTACTCAAATAGTAGATCGCATGCTCTTTACGTCCGGCCTCGACGTGTTGACCGAGAACACAACCCATACTTTCCTCAAGAACCGTCAAATACATAATCAAAGGTCTCCCGACCACTGGGAGTATCAAAACAGGAGGTTCCTGCAAGTATTCTTTTATCTTGTCGAACGCCTTTTGACAATTTTCATTCCAGGTCAACACCTGATCCTTTTTCAACAACTTGAATAAAGGCTCGCATGTCGCAGTTAGGTGAGATATGAACCGAGCAATGTAGTTCAACCTCCCTAAAAACCCATTGTTGCACCCTAAAATTTTCTCAACCTACTTCACCTGGTTTATGTTTCAATTGCATTGTCATTTGCATAATAAGTCATGTACATAGTCTAATCATTTGCATAACATAGTGTTGCACCCTAAAATTTGCCCAACCTTATTCACTTGGTTTATGTTTCAATATCATTAGCATTTGCATATAGGGTCATGTACATAGTCTACTCATCTGCATAGCATAAGCATAGCAAGTCATCCAACAGGGGACCAATCATTATTCTCATCTCTATGATCCTATCAAGAGGTTATTATTCAAATTCAATCTCATTCAAGTCATCAGAAAGAATTTGAAAGCAGGGAGTTCAGCAGATCAAGCCTTGAGTCTATCTCCTAACTGAGGGTGTCTGAGAATCAACAAGGGGGTTGTGAGCTGTGAATGGAAGGCATGGAGAGTATTTAGACATCTTGGAGGACTTAGAAAGTCATTTGGAGAAGGAGACAAGTCATTGGTGTGATCACAAGTATTGCAGTTGAAGACAGTCAACTAGGGTTTCATCTGGGTCAACTCTAGGTCAATTGACTGATTGAAAGGCATTAAGGGCTATTGGAGAGATGTGGGGTTCATAATTTGACATGGAGAATAAAGATATGTTGTTATGCTAAGAAGAAATCAAGAGAAATCAAGGAGAAGAGGAGGTTCTAAATTAGGGTTTCTAGGTAAAATTCCCTAGTTTAGGTCAAATTTCCAAGCAAGATAAGTCAAAATACAAGCTTCAAATGGATCCTTGGCCAACATGAAACTTGTAGAGGATATCAAGACCTTTAATTTGAGTGGTGGAAGACATCAAGGATATTTATAGAACTCAAGTTATGGTCCTTGCAAGTTACAGGTCATCTGAGGTATCTGAAATTTTGTCTGTGAAAGTGACTTGACTTCCAAGCAACTTTTACCCCTCAAGGAGATTTCAAATGAATTTCTGGTCAACATAAGAATTGTTCCTCATTGTCTTAGCTTTCTAGAATGGTATAGTATGCCTTCATATGATGTGTGGAACTCAACTTATGATCTTGGCAAGCAAAGGGTATTTTGGTCATTTGTGAATTACAGGTCATTTTAACCTATGCCCAAAACTCATACAAGGAGGCCTCAAATGGAAAAACGTACAACATCAAACTTGCTCCAAATGACATTTTGAGTCTAGAAAAGTGACCATGAGAGATTGGAAAGATTCATATCACAAGGTTTCAAAATTGGTGAATTTAATGAAGAAAATGGCTTAAAAAATGATATTTTTTATATCTTGGCCAAATGATGCAAAATTATAGGTCATTTTGAATGGAAAAGGCATTTTAAAAACATTGGCTAAAGTGGAATTTTGAGTTTAGGTCATAATTTGAGAGTTATCCATAGTTGCTTGAATTGAAAGTAACATAATCCAAATTGAAAAGGAAAAATGCAAGGGAAATTTCTCCAATGTTCTAGGAGGTTCTAATGCAACCTATATATTCATGCAAGCTGATTCATGCAAGGGTTGGTGCTCTCATTTGTTCAAAGCTTCAATTTTCATCCATTTTCTCATTCTTGCATAAGCTACTCAAACTCTCACAAATCTCTCAAAATTCTCACATCTTTGGATTGAATCTTCATCATCATCATACAAACCCTAGGATTCACATCAAAAAGTGGTTGAATTGATCAAGAATTATACCAATTATCTTCTTCACTCCAAGTTGCATTTTCATCAAAAATCCATTAAAACTTCCTCCATCATTCTGATCTCTGTTACCATCATCATCCACTATCATCAGGGAGTAATTGGCACAAAGAATTGGAGAGAATTCGTGGCTGTGTGAAGAGATTCAAGTTGAAACTCCAACTTGCATGAAGGATGGAATAGAGTAATTCACAAGGATTAAGCACAAATCACTGCAAACAGAAGCATACACATTCATTAGAGATCATTTTCAGCAAGTGTCAAGGGTTGAATTGAAGTCTAACTACCATTACCATCACCAAGTGCAAGGTATGTAAACTTCTTCGAATCTCACTACTCAGGCTGTTATAGAGCATGTGGTTAGGATAGGATTGTTTAGAGACCCTAGGGGAATGATTCTTGAAGTTTAGGGATAGTTTTGTGGAGATCCATGACAGGTTGCCATTTCTGTTAGCTTCAAGAATAAGCTGTGTACGGGATTATAATCAATGCAATGAGGCATAGAATAATGAGGGAAGTATGTAGATTATCTGTGGATCATCAGATTTGAGTTATGGCAAAATTGACATCAGGCAAGCATGGTGTACCCTGAGTTTCGTGCCCTCTGTTTGGAGTCTACAAGAAGAGTTAGAGAAAACTAGGACTAGACATGGATTCCTTGGGTTTTATAGATTATTTTAGGGTTTAGAATTGTTCATTTTCATCAGGAGAGCATGGAGAAAGAGTGGATGGAATTTTCGTGCATGGAATTCATGGCTGAAACCCTAGACGGATGGAGGAAGAAGATAACTCGTACGCCCTTGGATCTGGAGGAGAGGATTGACTTGACCATGAATCGAACGGCCCACATTTAACCTGAGTTTTGGTGGGAAGTTTCAAAAATTGAAACGCAGCGTTTCATTAATTGGGGGGATTGGGCTCAGACAGCTATTTGCACCCCCCCAATTTAATAAGCCCAACGCGCTGAACATGAATATCCTGCTATTCTCACCCCCTGGCTATTTCTTTCTATTTTCTTCATTATTTTCTTTTCATTTTTCATTCATTTTAAAAAATTCATAATAAATAGAAAAATCATTATTTTTAATTCATTCTTTTTGCATATTTTTCTTTAGGATGTCTAGAAAATTAAAAAAAATAAAAATGGCATTTTATTTTTTATTTGATATTTTTCCCATATTTTCTAAATAAATAACATTTTAAATGGTTTCATTTCATACATGATTTTGTTATATTTTGTTCTATTAATTGCTTCAATATTTTTCATCCATTCTTTTTAAGTTGTTTAGGTTAGACATTAAACTTGTAGATTCAATTTAGTTCTCATTTTTAGGAATTAATTTTAGGTGATTGGTTTAGGTGTGAACAACATGAATAAACTAGGGTTTTAGGTGATGACTTAGGAGAATCACTTCATTTCCCTTAGGACTTAGGGTTTGAATAGTTTAGCTATGGGACTATAGGGGCTATGGGTAGTTATTAGATCCCCTAGAAAAAGTTAGGATTCCCCCTACTGCTATTAATATGCTGTTATATCTGATTGACTGGTGTGGTGTGCCCTCTGGGGACTATTGATTTGTCTGTGTGGGTATTGGGATTGTCTGGGGATTTGGGAGAGTTGAAGACTTGAGAAGATGAAGCCATTGGAGATTCAGATGTTAAAGTTCAACTTCCAGAGTTGAAGAAGAGATTCTTGCTAGCAGATGCTGAGGAGACTAGGGTTTAGGAGCTAGGCAGAGCTCTAGATTAGAAAGTTTGTTTTTCAAACATGGATCGCCTTGTCTGCATCCATTCTTCTCTGTGATTCAGAGTCTCTCTAAGACACTCACCCCCTTCCTTTGGAAGGCTTGGTGATAGTGTCTAAGAGATAGAACTCTTGAGAGAAAATGTCTTTTGTGTTAGAAGCAGTCTGTTCACCACCTTTGGTAGTCAATTGATTGCTTAACACCCAATTCACTCTTGTGACTGATCCCTCATCCTGGAGGTTTGAACTTGAAGAAAAGCCATTGCAGATAGAAGACTGATGATCAAAGCCCTTACCTGAAGGCCATGAAGAGGGAGATTGATGCTTGTTGAAGCCTGTAACTGATTGGAGATTACTTGAAGCCAGATGTTGATTCAGAGCTGCTGATGCTGTTTCTTTTGCTGTTGTATTTCATTGCTGATGTATTGATTGGTTTTCTGGACTGTATTGTTTGCTGTTTACCCTGTTGGGTTGAAAGTGAATCCTGTTCACTTTTGCCTATTGTTTTCCAGGTTCGAGGTTGAGTGGGACTCCCTTGCCTCGCTTGTACTGTTGCGTCCATGCATTTTACCGCTTTACTATATATATCTGATATTGTTTCTGTTTCTGCCTATCCCTTAGGATCTCTATTTCTCTCTGTGCAAGAGAGGAGCATGATAGACACTAGGTCTTAACCCATGCATGATAACATTAGGATAGTTTGATTCCCTTCGCAACCGTAGGTTAGAGTTCTGTCTCTTTCTTTCTCAAAACAAACAGAAAAACACATAAAGATTTCAAACACAATAAAAGACACTTCTTCCGTAAAAGAATGTGAACTCACCAAAACGTCATTTTTGTCCGCTTGGACCGCTAATCAGAAAACCTTTTTCAGAAGGAATAAAATCAACCAAGACAGACCTGTGTCGTACGTGGCCCGAACTACGTTTGCTCTGATCTTTCATGCTGTATGAAAGTACGTAGGCATAGGATGCGATATCCTAGCGAGCAACCTTCCCCTCCTTTCCCGTAGGTAGGCGAACTACGTTGACTCTGATTTCTCGTTCCAGGCGGGAATACGTAGGCATAAAGTGCGATACTTTGCCGAGTCATTTTTATTTTCATTTTATTTTCTTTTTAACCCTTGACCTATAGTTTAGATAGAATAACAATCCATACCTGAAAACAAGCGTGGATCCCGTCGAGTACGACGGACGTGAGGGGTGCTAATACCTTCCCCTTGCGTAACCGACTCCCGAATCCAGGTTTTGGTTGCGATGACCATACCTTTCCCGTGTTGTGTGAGGTTTACTCTGAGCGTTTCCTTTCCCTCCGTGGGATAAATAACGCACGGTGGCGACTCTTCTGTTCAGCCGGCGCCGATTTTCGCAGTAGCGACAGCTGGCGACTCTGCTGGGGACCCAACGTCCCCTGGCTGCTAAGGACTGCGACAGTTCTTATGCATTTGGGATCCAACGTCCCTTAAGAGAGTCAATCCTAGCGCTTGGATTTTGTATGGAGTTATTTTATATTTCTAACCTTCTATTTTTCAGCTTTATATATTGATTATTATTGCTGTATCTGGGGTGTGACGGGTGTTCTGATATTGAGTGAGAAGCCGGACCTGGGCTTGAGTGCACCTAGAATTAGAGTAGAAATTAGTGGGCGCCCGCTTGCTTTGCTTGCTTTGGTGTCCCATGAAATCTACACTCAGACGAGGTTCCTCTAGTTGGCCTCCTGCCCCTTCCTTTGGTTGGCGTGGGTTGCTGGTTAGTTGGATTGTCGACTCTGGGGACCGATCATTTGGAAGTTGGCTAAGTGAGGCCTCTTCAGGAATTGATGATGCCACTCCTTCTGGGAATCGTATCATCAACCCTGAAAGTCTGTGACGCCGACGACCGCATAGGATGCCGTACCTTGTGCCAGTTATAGGGCCACCCACCTGTGAGGGGATTCAGGGTTATGCAGGTAACTAGACCTTCAGACCACCGGTTTGTTTCTTGATCAGGATCTTGGATACTTATGGAGGGTTCTAAGGTCTGTCAGAGACCAGTTGGTGTGTTCCGAGGTCTGTCAGAGACTATTTGGAGATGTGTTCTGAGGTCTGTCAGAGACCAGTGGGGGATATGATCTGAGGTGTGCCAGAGACCATTCAGGTTATGATTATGGGGTCTATCAGAGACCAATATTGGAGCTTTGTTTGAGGTATATCTGAAACCAGGGCTTGAGGACTTCTGGATGGTCTATCTGAGACCTTTCTTGATTGGGTTCAGGCTATTCAGCTACAGCTTTGGTCCCTGTTGCATGTTACTTGCATTGCATCACTGCATATCCATTACCATTTGCATTTCACTAACGTGTGTCTGTGCTACAGGCGCATTTGCATTTCCCTAGTTCTAGTGCCCAGACTTCTTAGTGTTTGATCATGACTAGCTTAAGGAGAACGGTTGCTTACAAATTGCCTACGCCTGATATTGTTCCTCTACTTGGGTTGATCTCTCTTGCTGATGAGGGTGTTCGTAGGAGCTTCCGGATGAGCTATGGAAGACTATTGAGATTGGTGTGTAAGCCTACAGAGGCAGAGTTAGATGGGTTATATGCTTTAATGCAATTCTACGAACCTGCTTTGAGGTGCTTTACGTTCTCTGACTTTATTATGGGACCAACCCTGGAGGAATACGCTGAGTATGTTGAGCTGCCCGTGCAGAACCAGGTTCCATTCATTCATTATGACGCCAAGCCCAAGCCGGAGGATTTGGCAAAAGCCTTGCATATTGATGCTTCTGAACTTGTGACTACTGTTTCCCGTGGAGTTCCAGGCTTCTCACTCCAATTCTTAGTTGGTAAAGCCCAGGAGTATGCCAAGAGCGGGTGCTGGGTTGCTTTCAATGCTGTGTTGGCCTTGTGCATTTATGGCATAGTACTGTTCCCCAATATACCGGATTTTGTGGACTTCGATGCTTTCTACTTGTTTGCCGCTGGTAATCCTGTACCTACCTTACTCGGAGATTTCTACCACTCACTGCATTACAAGAATGAGAGGGGCAAAGGGAAGAATGTTCATCTTTGTGTACCCTTGTTGAGTATGTGGTTTGAGAGCCACCTTCCTAAGAGAAGATCTGTTGCAGAGACTACAGTCCCTGTTGGTTGGTCAGAGCGCCTGATGAGGCTATATTCCGAAGACGTTGTGTGGTTTGATCGAGACCTGTTGGGATCTGAGCTCATCTTCAGCTGTTCTGGGTACCCTAATGTGCCGCTGATAGGAAGAAAAGGGTGTATCAATTACAACCCTTCTCTATTCATTCGTCAGTTCGGATATGCACTGAAGAATCCACCTCAGGAGGAAGAAGTACAGGAATCTCTGTACTTCACAGGTGACGTGAAGGGGGAGTTATTAGCCAAGTTGCAACATGCCTGGACACGTATTAACCGCAAAGGGAAGCCACTGTTAGGTAAGAACGATTGCCAGGCTTATGGACCTTACAGGGTTTGGATTCAGGAGAGAGCCAGTCAGTTATTAATGCCATTTCCCGCTGCACCCGTCACTGTTCCTGTCCCGGCAGAAGAGCCAACTACTGTTTCTAGGGAGGCCTACGAGCAAGTTGTGAAGGAAAAGGAAGCCTTGATGAAGATCAACGAAGGGTTAGAGCAAGAGCTAGCTCAAGTACGCAGTGAGAAAAACAAGGCCGTATATGCTTTCCAACAACAAATCGAGCTGTTAAACAGGTTAGGGGCTGAGTTTACCGAGGAAAAGAAAAAGCGCGAACGTCTGGGGCAAGAGTTCAGAAGCTCCCATAACATGCTGGAAGCCAAAAAGAAAGCGCTCGACGCAGCACACCGAGAAATCTCCTCTTGCAATAAGACTTGGAATGCTACTCTCACCAACAATAAGATGAGAGAAGATAAGCTGAAGCAGCAAATTTCCGACCTCGAGGAGAAGTTGAAGTCTAGCATCAAGAAGTGTGAGGAAGAAGTGATGACCCGGTATAGTGTCCAGCATGCACTGAACAAGGCAATCAAATGCAGAGATGAAGCGGTGTCTCAAAAGCGAAAGCTAGAAGATTGCTTCGGAGAAGCAACATGGGAAGAAACTGCTGAAGACGTGCGCCGTGTTCTTAAGAAGAGAAACCAACTTGTTGAAAGGCTGCTTGATCGACCAAGCCATCCAGAGACCAAGAAGTTGATAGAAGAGTACCAGATGTTTGGGAGGATTTGATCATTTCATATAGTAACTTGTATGCTTTATTTGCATAGTGCTGACCATCACCAGGATTGTTGGTTGAGGTCATGCCTTCTTTGTACTCTCAGCGACATTGTATTCTGGTTTGCTCAGTAATATATGAGGCTTTCTATGATTCAGCTCTGATATTCCTATTGTCAGCACTGTCACTGCACTGGCACCTTCACACTAGAACTGGGGGACCCTAATGCACAGACACATTGCATTGCATTCATATTCATATTGCATTACAGGTAATCTTTGAATAGTGTCTTATTTCCTGCTTTGTACCAGGTACTTTTCAGGATTGCAGATCAACACCCGCACCGCTATTCTACCCGCACCAACTGTCGAAGAATCATGGATCAAATGCAGAACGAGATGCAGGATGTGCGCGAGAAGCTCGCTCTCTTCATGCAGACCATGGAAGCTATTGCAAAAGGGCAGGAGAATTTGCAGGCCATGGTCCAGCCTCTGTTGGCTCGAAATGCTGGTCATGGTAATGAAGATCATCAGTCTGTACGGGTCGATACTGTTCATGGAGACGGCACTCCCACGCCAGTGGCTCCACCTGTAGTCAATATACCTGCTGCTAATATCAACAACGCTACCGTTGCTGTGAATGGTAACGTCGGAGTTGGGAACGAGACTGCTGTCCATAACGCTGGGCTGGGTGATATCAACATGGGAGATAATATGGGAGGCAACGGCTTTGTCAATACTGGATTCGGATTCAATGATCAGGGATTCGATAACACCGGGAAATATGGCTTTAATGCTCAAAGCTTTGGGCAAGATGGTTATGGTGTGGCCAATCAGGGCTACGGAGGCTTTGGAAATGGAAACGGCGCAGGGTTTATGGCTTTTGGCCCTGCTGGAGGTGTTCAAGGGTACGGCAACAGAGGCCGAGGTCCGGGGATGAATCAGATCAGAGCTGGACGTAATAATGGATATGATGGGTATGGGGCTGGAAATGGTATGTGGCAAGAAGATCAGTAGGAGGACGCTTTCTCCGGAGGAGGTTTCGAAGGGCCGATGGATGACTCCCAGAAGATCAGAATGCTGGAAGAGCAAATGAGGGGAGTCCTAAACCAAAGTGCTGTGGGTTTGGACATGGCAACAATGGGTTTGGTACCTGGTTTGAGGGTGCCAATTAAATTCAAAGCTCCTGCGTTTGACAAGTATAAAGGAGACACATGTCCAAAAGTGCATGTATGAGCTTATTACAGAAAGATGTCTGCATACTCAACTGATGAAAGAATGCTAATGCATTTCTTTCAGGATAGTCTGTCGGGTCCTTCCCTAGAATGGTACATGGGGCTGGAGCCAACTGATATCAGGACATGGAAGCAATTAGCAGAGGCATTTGTAGCTCACTACAAGTATAACAGCGACTTGGCACCCAATCGGGTCCAATTGGCCGGGCTGTCGCAAAAGAAGGGGGAGAGCTTTAAAGAGTACGCGCAAAGGTGGCGCGATATGGCTGCCAGGGTCCGTCCTCCTGTGGAAGATAAAGAAATGAATGACATGTTCGTCGGCACATTCACAGGCTTGTTTCATGACATGCTGTTTCACACATCTCTGGCCAGTTTCTCAGACCTGATTCTGATGGGGGAAAAGATTGAGCGTAACATTAAGCAAGGAAAGTTCCAGGCCGAGGAATCGACTGCATCTGGCAGTAATAGGAAGGCTTATGGTGGGCGCCGTCAGGGCGAGGCAAGCGCAGTGTTTGGAGGCCGAGGCCGAGGCCGAGGCAGGGGACGAAACCAATATCATCAGCCGCAGCAGGTGGCGAGTGTTACTATCCCGTACCAGCAACAACCACTCCAGCAACAACAACCGGTCCAGCAACAGCCAATGCAACAGCAGCAGCAGCCTCAGCAGGGGGCACATCAGGCTCAGCGAAGATTCCAGGGTAGTAAACCGAGAAGAGTGTTTGAGAAGCCTCCCTCGACCTATGCCGATTTGTTGCAGACATTGTTGGGATTGAACCTGGTAGAGAAAAGAACTCTGGCACCGATAACGGGAGCTCCCCCGTTTGGGTACGATGCAAGCAGGCACTATGAGTTTCATTCTGGAGCCCCGGGCCACGATATAGAGGGTTGCCATGCTTTTAAGCATGTTGTGCAGGATCTTCTGGACAATAAGACTATCAATTTCGGAACGGCAGGTCCGAATATAGTGCAGAAACCCATGCCTAATCATGGGGCAAACGCCATTCTGACCGAGGAAGGGTTGAATCTGATTATGAATGTTGAAGATTTAAAGACGCCGTTGGGCGAGATAAAGAGCCGACTGTTACAAGGGGGTGTTTACCCGGGATGTGACGAGTATTGCTTAGACTGTTGGACCCTAGTTAGGGGGTGTGGTGATTTGAAAAAGGGCATTCAGGCTTTAATTGATGAAGGCACATTGCAGTTTGACCAAGCAGCAACTAAAGAGCCTGCAAGGGCAGTAACAGATAGTCGAAGTGATGTGGCCACTGTAACGATTCCCCGAAAGACAATCACTATTGCCGCACCAGCTCAGCGACCACCGATCACCATAACTAAGGCCGGGCCAATCCCGTATGAGAGCACGAAACCAGTCCCATGGTCATATGGGTTGGAGGTGTATTGTGACGGAATAAAGATTGATGTCAACAAGCAGCCAGCTGAGACTGTGGATAATGTTGTTGGTTCGGGAGGTATGACAAGGAGTGGTAGGATCTTTATATCCCCTGAAGTGGAGGCCGAAAGACTAGCTAAAGGAAAAGGGAAAGCAGTTGAGAATATCCCAGCGCAAGCAAGTGACAAAGAATCGGCATCGAAAGACGTAGAAGAATTCATGCGCTTGATCCGAAAAAGTGATTATAAGATTGTGGAGCATCTGCAGCAAACGCCGTCCAAGATATCTATCCTGTCATTGCTGTTGTGTTCGGAAGCTCACATAAATGCTTTGCTGAAAGTCCTCGATACTTCTTTTGTACCCCAAGACGTCTCCGTAAATCAGCTGGAAGGAGTGTTGGCACGTGTGAATGCAGGCCACAGCCTGGGCTTTACTGACTTTGACTTGACCCCTAAAGGGAGAGATCATAATATGGCACTGCACGTATCTGTCGAGTGTAGAGGATCAGTAATGTCGCACGTATTGGTTGACACCGGATCGTCTTTGAATGTGCTGCCCAAGAAGGCGATGATGAAGCTGGATGTTAGAGGAATCTTGTGTACGCCCAGTGATTTGGTAGTCAGAGCGTTTGACGGCACGCGGAGAACAGTCTTTGGATCGATCACATTGCCTCTACAGGTGGGGCCGGAGGTGTTTGCAACTGAGTTTTATATCATGGATATACAGCCTGCGTACAGCTGCTTGCTTGGAAGACCTTGGATTCATGGGGCGGGGGCAGTCACGTCTACCCTACATCAGAAGTTGAAATATATGGTCGGAGACAGCGTAGTCACCGTATGCGGAGAAGAGGACATCCTTGTCAGCCATCTGTCGTCATTTAAATATGTGGAAGTCGACGGAGAAATCCACGAAACGCCCTGCCAGGCATTTGAAGGTTTGCGCATCAAGGACAAAGGTCCCAGGCCGAGAAAAGTGCCAGAGATAGCTGTCTCATCGTATAAAGAAGCTCAAGCTCTAGTAGAAGCAGGAGAAGCAAAGGGCTGGGGCAAAGTGCTGGACATTCCTGTGAAGATGGACCGGTTCGGGCTGGGATACCAGCCGTCGTCATCAACTCCTTCCGTGGGAGCGCCCCGTTTCAGAGGGCCAATCACCATCTCTGCCAGTGGGGTGTGTCACGAAACCGTCAATGCTGCTTCGGAGTCCAATGAAGGAGACAGCGACTGTGATATGGATGCCTGGATTCAGCCAAGCACGCCAGGACAAGGACTGTGCAACTGGTCTATTCAGGAGCTTGTTCCTGTGACTTTTAAACAGTAATGCTTTGCTTTATTAATTGTTGAATAATCGGATGTCTTGCCCGGGGCATCCGGATTTGCTTAGGGTTGTGTTGTTATGAACATTGCGTGTCAATCATTAAATAAATGGCGTTTTTTCATGTGCAGATATTGTAATCCCTGTCTTTCTTGTCTTATATTTTTCAATAAAATGGCAACGTGTTTGTTCGCTTTATATGCATTTTGAAGCACTTAACCGTTCCTTTTGCAGGATAACATTCTCAGATGACATCCTTGAACCACCTATGACTCGTCCCGACTTTGAGCACCCGGTATTTCAGGCCGAAGAAGAGGTTGTCGAAGATAATGACGTTCCTGAAGAACTGTCTTGGTTGGTGAAGCAAGAGGAAAGAGCCATTCTTCCTCATGATGAGGTCATCGAAATTATCAACTTGGGGTCGGAAGGGGTTGAGAAGAATATTCGTATCGGAGCCGCACTGCAGAGTGATATCAAGCGAAGACTGGTTGAAATGCTCCGAGAGTATAATGATGTATTCGCTTGGTCATATGAAGATATGCCGGGGCTCGATACAGATATGGTTGTACATCGCCTGCCACTGAAAGAAGATTGCCCGCCAGTCAAACAAAAGCTTCGCAGAACTCGACCAGATATGGCAGTGAAGATCAAAGAGGAAGTTCAAAAACAGTGGGACGCTGGGTTCCTGGCTGTGACAAAGTATCCCTCATGGGTTGCCAACATCGTACCAGTGCCAAAGAAAGATGGCAAGGTTCGAATGTGCGTGGATTATCGAGATTTGAATAAAGCAAGCCCAAAAGACGATTTTCCCCTTCCTCACATTGACGTATTAGTTGATAATACTGCTCAATACTCCGTATTCTCCTTCATGGATGGCTTTTCAGGCTATAATCAGATTAAAATGGCGCCAGAGGATATGGAGAAGACCACTTTCATAACGCCCTGGGGAACATTTTGCTACAAAGTGATGCCCTTTGGTTTGAAAAATGCTGGGGCAACATATCAGCGTGCGATGACGACTCTTTTCCATGATATGATGCATAAAGAGATCGAAGTTTATGTTGACGATATGATTGCCAAATCCCAGACGGAGGAGGAGCATCTGGTGAATCTGTTGAAGTTATTTAAAAGGCTTAGGAAGTTCAGGCTGAGGCTGAACCCTAACAAATGCACCTTCGGGGTGAGGTCGGGTAAACTGCTGGGGTTTATCGTAAGCGAAAGAGGAATAGAGGTCGATCCTGCTAAAATAAAAGCAATTCAAGAAATGCCGACGCCTAAAACAGAGAAAGAGGTGCGCAGGTTTTTAGGGAGGTTGAACTACATCGCCCGGTTCATATCTCACCTAACGGCCACGTGTGAACCATTATTCAAGCTGTTGAAGAAAGATCAAGCTGTAACGTGGAATGAAAATTGTCAAAAGGCGTTCGATAAAATAAAGCAGTATTTGCAGGAGCCTCCTATTTTGATACCCCCAGTGGCAGGTAGACCCTTGATAATGTATTTGACGGTTCTTGAGGGAAGCATGGGTTGTGTTCTCGGTCAGCACGACGAGACAGGAAGAAAAGAGCATGCAATCTATTACCTGAGTAAGAAATTTACAGATTGTGAATCTCGATATTCAATGCTGGAGAAAACTTGTTGCGCGCTAGCCTGGGCCACCAAGCGTTTGAGGCAGTACATGCTGAATCATACAACCATGCTCATCTCGAAGATGGATCCTATCAAATATGTATTTGAAAAGCAGGCGTTGTCAGGTAGAATTGCCCGTTGGCAGATGGTCTTGACTGAATATGATATTCAATACGTCTCGCAAAAGGCTATAAAGGGGAGTGTGCTATCCGAGTATCTGGCGGAGCAGCCTATTGAAGAGTACCAATCGATGAGGTTTGATTTTCCTGACGAGGATATCATGTACCTAAAGATGAAAGATTGTGAAGAGCCGTTGCCAGACGAAGGACCGGAGTTGGGTTCCAAATGGAAGATGATATTTGACGGAGCCGTGAATGCTTACGGTAGCGGAATAGGGGCAATCATCACTACTCCACACGGGTCGCACATCCCGTTCACTGCCCGATTGACCTTTGCTGTTACCAATAATGAGGACGAATACGAAGCTTGTATAATGGGGCTTGAAGAAGCCATTGATTTGCGAATCAAACATCTGGACGTATACGGAGACTCAACTCTGGTGGTGAATCAGATCAAAGGGGAATGGGAGACACGGCAGCCCAATTTGATACATTACATGAATTATGCAAGGAGATTGTTGCCTTTCTTCGACAAGGTTGAATTGCATCATGTACCGCGGGCAGAGAACCAAATGGCTGACGCTCTGGCCACTTTGTCTTCCATGTACAAGGTCAACTTCTGGAACGAAGCTCCCCGAATCATTATCTCTCGGCTTGACAGGCCAGCTTATGTATTTGCTATTGATGAAGTATCTGATGACAAACCCTGGTATTTCGATATCCTCAATTTCCTGAAGAATAAAGAGTATCCGGCTGGGGCGTCCAGTCAAGATCAGAAGACTCTCAGGAGGTTAGCGGGTAATTTCTATTTGAACCCGGATGGGGTCTTATACAGAAGAAACCACGATTTGGTGCTGTTGCGTTGTGTAGACGAAAAAGAGGCAAAGATGCTCATGGAGGAAATACACGAAGGTACCTTTGGTACGCATGCTGGTGGGCATGCTATGACGAGAAAGCTGCTGAGGGCAGGTTACTTTTGGCTGACGATGGAAACTGATTGTTTCAAGTTTGCGAGGAAGTGCCACAAGTGCCAAATCTATGCTGATAAGATACATGTGCCTCCGAGCCCTCTGAATGTGATGTCATCGCCTTGGCCATTTTCAATGTGGGGAATCGATATGATTGGAAAGATCGAGCCGACAGCTTCTAACGGGCATCGGTTCATTTTGGTAGCCATCAATTATTTCACCAAGTGGGTAGAAGCGGCGTCTTATGCAAATGTAACGAAGCAAGTGGTGGCCAGATTCATCAAAAGAGATATCATTTGCCGATATGGGATTCCCGAGCGGATAATCACGGATAATGGTTCGAACCTGAACAACAAAATGATGAAGGAGCTCTGTCAGAATTTCAAGATCGAACATCACAACTCCTCACCTTACCGACCCAAGATGAATGGCGCTGTAGAGGCGGCCAATAAGAATATCAAGAAGATTGTTCAGAAAATGGTCGTGACCTATAAGGATTGGCATGAGATGCTACCTTTCGCTTTGCACGGTTATCGTACGACGGTACGCACATCAACCGGGGCAACTCCGTTCTCGTTGGTATATGGAATGGAAGCGGTGCTACCGTTAGAAGTCGAAATCCCTTCTCTGAGGGTATTGCGAGACGTTCAGCTGGACGAGGCAGAATGGGTAAAAGACAGGTTGAATCAACTGAGTTTGATGGATGAGAAGAGGCTAGCTTCTCTAGCATACGGTCGTTTGTACCAGAGCCGAATGAAGAAAGCGTACGACAAGAAGATACATCCGCGAAGCTTTCAGACGGGCGATCTTGTGCTGAAAAGGATTCTCCCGCCGCAAGCAGATCACAGGGGCAAGTGGACCCCCAACTACGAAGGGCCATACGTTGTCAGGAAAGTATTTTCAGGAGGAGCGTTGTTGTTGTCCACTATGGACGGTGAAGACTTCACGTCACCTGTGAATTCGGACGCAGTTAAAAAATACTTTGCTTAAAATAGACCCGCTGGACAGAAAAAAGAGAGTCCAGGCAAAAATGAGGCATCCTGGCGAACCAAAAACAGAATGAAAGGTTCGGGCAAAAATTAGGGATAAAATTGAAAAAAATGTACACCCGCGAAGTTGAAAACCTACACTGGGCGACTTCGGCAAAAAAGGGTATCCCGGTGAACTGAAAACCCGTAAAGGGCGGTTCACGCAAAAGTTAGGGATTTGAAAAGCAAATGACTGCAGTTCGAATTTGATAAATGCAATGAGCATCAATGCGGGAGAATACATTTGAGGAGTCAGTTATCTGATACAATTGCTTCAGAAGTGGGGATATCGGGAAAGCATTAGAGTCGGGCGAGTCATGGGAGGATCAGTTCGTGATGTTCATCTGCATCCCATTGCCGACATGTGTACAAATTTAAGTTGTCAATATATATGCTTCTTGTGCATACTTGTATACTTGTATATTTGCTTTGTGTAGCTTCCTCATTTCAGGAGTTACATCCCGTGTACAAAACTCCGCCCATTCAGGGGCCCAATCAATAAAATACGTTATTCAGTACTTGACACTGTTCTTTACTGTTTTGTGCATGATTAACGCTTAAGTTTGATGAAACTAGCATGTGCATACCGTCACTGGCCCTTGCCAACAGTTGCTAAAGCTTTGAATTAACTGAAAATAATGTCACTAACCTGAATTGATTTGGTTGCATAGGCTTGTCTTGTCTTGCTTGTATTGTTGCAGGCTTCATAACCGTACGAGGAAGATGATCAAAAGATTGCAATAACAAGAGACTCAGCCCTCACGCAGGTCATGCAGGTTCTTCCTGAAGGAGGATCGAACTCTCCAGCTAGTCGTAGCTTGTGCAAAAAAGGATTATCCAGCAAAATTGTTCATCCTCAACAGAATTGGCGATTCCAAGATTGTAGGCTGTATTCAGACATTGTATCCCAAGCAGAGTGGGTTTAGCCCCCTAAGATTAATATCTGTGAGCTGTATTCAGACAGGTTCACCTTTCCCCGCAGGGTCATTCACTCTCTCCCAGCGGAGTCAGTTGATTTTCCCCGAGAAAATCACCCCATCCCCAGTGGAGATCCCTTTTCAGCAAGTGTTCTTTCCTCCCAATGGAACTCGAAGATCAAGACTCTCCCCAGCGGAGTTGGTGGTGGATCCTGTCACTTATTTTGTCAGGGATACTGTGTAATATCAATTCGCTCTCCAGCAGAAAGTCCGATCATACTGTGCACATCTGCTATTCCCCAGCAAAGTTATATTCCCCAGCAGGGGGTTACCTCAACAGGGTGTTTGGTTTGAGTTCCCAATTTCCCAGCAGGGTTGACTTCACCCTTCCAGCATTTATTTTGCTGGAATAATTCTGTAGCATCTGGCTATCCCCGACGGAGTCGGCATTATCTTCAGCATTTATTTTGCTGAAGCAGTTGCTGTACTCTAGCAGTTCAGGTAGAGAGAGCTCTTGCTCAAATGAACTACTAAACATTCAAGATCTCGGCATGAGACATCCAATGATAATGTCAGTTTCGGTCGTATTCCCCACCGAGTTCTCAGGATAAATTTCTCTTTATTCCCAGGCAGAGTTAGTTGTCATCAGGGGTTCCATGAATCAGAATTTCAGAGGCCACCGCCAGTTATCAGAACAGGCATCCGGTAGTTTGGTTTCCAGATATCCCCAGTAAAGTCCGCCTCAAAGGCGCTGTCACGTCAGTGCTAAAGAAGTTTGTGGGTTGGGATCAAGGGAGAACTAAATCCTGACGTGGACAATTTATTCCTATATTGGCGGAATTTCTTCAGAAGTGGGCGTCCTAACGTGGACAGATTTATTTCCCCGGGTTGATGAGATGTGTTAGTCCTAACGTGGACAGATTCGGGTTCTCGGAATTGGTGGAATGTGAAGTCATGACGTTGACAAAACTGATTGCTCTTTGTGTTGGTGTCCTGACGTGGACCATTTACTCTCAGCAGTTATCTTTCTTCGTGTTGGTGAAGTGTGGGTCCTGACGTGGACAAATCAGATGAAGGTGTGAGTCCCGACGCGGACAGGTTTTATTTTCTCAACAGAGGATATGTGAGTCCTGACGTGGACAAGTTTTATTTCCCCAGCGGGTCGAAGATGCCTGAGTCCTGACGTGGACAAATCAAGACGAAACATGGGTCCTGACGTGGACGAATCTATTCCTTACGTGGAAAAAGAGGTCTCAGTTTCCTTACGTGGAAGAGTTTAGTCCTGACGCGGACAGATCAAAGAAGTTATTCCTAACGTGGAAGAAGAAGATAGATTCCTTGCGTGGAAAGTTTAGTCCGGGCGTGGACGGATTCAGAAGAAGAAGTATGCCTAATGTGGAAGGAAGGCGTGTTCCTTACGTGGAAGAGAAAGAGAAACTTCAGGTCCTTACGTGGAAAGAGCGGAGTCCTTACGTGGACAGATTAAGATGGCATGCCTTACGTGGAAAAATGTAGTCATGACGCGGGAAAATCGAAAAGAGTTGATTTCCTTACGTGGAGAGATTGGGGTCCTTACGTGGACGGACTCAAGAAAAGTTGATTCCTGACGTGGAAGAATGATGTACCCCTTACGTGGAAAAGTGGAGTCCTAACGTGGACAGGTTCAGAACCAAAGTTGTATTCCTTACGCGGAAAGATCGGAGTCCTGACGCGGACATGTCGAGCGGTATTGGGATCCTTACGTGGACAGATTGATATAGTTCTCCTTATGTGGAAAGAAGATTGCTTCCTGACGTGGAAAGATGAAAGGTTTAGTCCTGACGTGGACAGATGCAGAAGAGATGATTCCTTACGTGGATGGTGTATTCCTAACGTGGAAGAGTCCATTCCTAACGTGGACGATTTATTAAATTACCCCCAGCAGAGTTGCCGAGATTTGTCTGGGTTAATGGCAAGTGGAGTCCTAACGTGGACGGATTCTAGTTGAGATTTCTTCGTGTTGATGACAGACAGAGTCCTAACGTGGACAAGCAAGCAATCTGTTATGACAGCATCTTTTTCAGGATGATGAGAAGAATCCCAAGCACGGTCGTTACGAGATCAGTGGGTTGCTGTAGACAGTCAGATCCAGGCAGTGGATGTCGTTCCCAAGCAGGGGTGCAGTTTATTTCTGCGGTTGGCAAATTTCCGGTTTCTTAGTATTCAACCGTCTCGTACCTCGAATGTTTGAAGGCCGTTCGCTCTTCATCCAATCGGGTCCAAGTCGCTTGAATAGGGGCAGCTGTTGCACCCTAAAATTTGCCCAACCTTATTCACTTGGTTTATGTTTCAATATCATTAGCATTTGCATATAGGGTCATGTACATAGTCTACTCATCTGCATAGCATAAGCATAACAAGTCATCCAACAGGGGACCAATCATTATTCTCATCTCTATGATCCTATCAAGAGGTTATTATTCAAATTCAATCTCATTCAAGTCATCAGAAAGAATTTGAAAGCAGGGAGTTCAGCAGATCAAGCCTTGAGTCTATCTCCTAACTGAGGGTGTCTGAGAATCAACAAGGGGGTTGTGAGCTATGAATGGAAGGCATGGAGAGTATCTAGACATCTTGGAGGACTTAGAAAGTCATTTGGAGAAGGAGACAAGTCATTGGTGTGATCACAAGTATTGCAGTTGAAGACAGTCAACTAGGGTTTCATCTGGGTCAACTCTAGGTCAATTGACTGATTGAAAGGCATTAAGGGCTATTGGAGAGATGTGGGGTTCATAATTTGACATGGAGAATAAAGATATGTTGTTATGCTAAGAAGAAATCAAGAGAAATCAAGGAGAAGAGGAGGTTCTAAATTAGGGTTTCTAGGTAAAATTCCCTAGTTTAGGTCAAATTTCCAAGCAAGATAAGTCAAAATGCAAGCTTCAAATGGATCCTTGGCCAACATGAAACTTGTAGAGGATCTCAAGACCTTTAATTTTAGTGGTGGAAGACATCAAGGAGATTTATAGAACTCAAGTTATGGTCCTTGCAAGTTACAGGTCATCTGAGGTATCTGAAATTTTGTCTGTGAAAGTGACTTGACTTCCAAGCAACTTTTACCCCTCAAGGAGATTTCAAATGAATTTATGGTCAACATAAGAATTGTTCCTCATTGTCTTAGCTTTCTAGAATGGTATAGTATGCCTTCATATGATGTGTGGAACTCAACTTATGATCTTGGCAAGCAAAGGGTATTTTGGTCATTTGTGAATTACAGGTCATTTTAACCTATGTCCAAAACTCATACAAGGAGGCCTCAAATGGAAAAACTTACAACATAAAACTTGCTCCAAATGACATTTTGAGTCTAGAAAAGTGACCATGAGAGATTGGAAAGATTCATATCACAAGGTTTCAAAATTGGTGAATTTAATGAAGAAAATGGCTTAAAAAATGATATTTTTCATATCTTGGCCAAATGATGCAAAATTATAGGTCATTTTGAATGGAAAAGGCATTTTAAAAACATTGGCTAAAGTGGAATTTTGAGTTTAGGTCATAATTTGAGAGTTATCCATAGTTGCTTGAATTGAAAGTAACATAATCCAAATTGAAAAGGAAAAATGCAAGGGAAATTTCTCCAATGTTCTAGGAGGTTCTAATGCAACCTATATATTCATGCAAGCTGATTCATGCAAGGGTTGGTGCTCTCATTTGTTCAAAGCTTCAATTTTCATCCATTTTCTCATTCTTGCATAAGCTACTCAAACTCTCACAAATCTCTCAAAATTCTCACATCTTTGGATTGAATCTTCATCATCATCATACAAACCCTAGGATTCACATCAAAAAGTGGTTGAATTGATCAAGAATTATACCAATTATCTTCTTCACTCCAAGTTGCATTTTCATCAAAAATCCATTAAAACTTCCTCCATCATTCTGATCTCTGTTACCATCATCATCCACTATCATCAGGGAGTAATTGGCACAAAGAATTGGAGAGAATTCGTGGCTGTGTGAAGAGATTCAAGTTGAAACTCCAACTTGCATGAAGGATGGAATAGAGTAATTCACAAGGATTAAGCACAAATCACTGCAAACAGAAGCATACACATTCATTAGAGATCATTTTCAGCAAGTGTCAAGGGTTGAATTGAAGTCTAACTACCATTACCATCACCAAGTGCAAGGTATGTAAACTTCTTCGAATCTCACTACTCAGGCTGTTATAGAGCATGTGGTTAGGATAGGATTGTTTAGAGACCCTAGGGGAATGATTCTTGAAGTTTAGGGATAGTTTTGTGGAGATCCATGACAGGTTGCCATTTCTGTTAGCTTCAAGAATAAGCTGTGTACGGGATTATAATCAATGCAATGAGGCATAGAATAATGAGGGAAGTATGTAGATTATCTGTGGATCATCAGATTTGAGTTATGGCAAAATTGACATCAGGCAAGCATGGTGTACCCTGAGTTTCGTGCCCTCTGTTTGGAGTCTACAAGAAGAGTTAGAGAAAACTAGGACTAGACATGGATTCCTTGGGTTTTATAGATTATTTTAGGGTTTAGAATTGTTCATTTTCATCAGGAGAGCATGGAGAAAGAGTGGATGGAATTTTCGTGCATGGAATTCATGGCTGAAACCCTAGACGGATGGAGGAAGAAGATAACTCGTACGCCCTTGGATCTGGAGGAGAGGATTGACTTGACCATGAATCGAACGGCCCACATTTAACCTGAGTTTTGGTGGGAAGTTTCAAAAATTGAAACGCAGCGTTTCATTAATTGGGGGGATTGGGCTCAGACAGCTATTTGCACCCCCCCAATTTAATAAGCCCAACGCGCTGAACATGAATATCCTGCTATTCTCACCCCCTGGCTATTTCTTTCTATTTTCTTCATTATTTTCTTTTCATTTTTCATTCATTTTAAAAAATTCATAATAAATAGAAAAATCATTATTTTTAATTCATTCTTTTTGCATATTTTTCTTTAGGATGTCTAGAAAATTAAAAAAAATAAAAATGGCATTTTATTTTTTATTTGATATTTTTCCCATATTTTCTAAATAAATAACATTTTAAATGGTTTCATTTCATACATGATTTTGTTATATTTTGTTCTATTAATTGCTTCAATATTTTTCATCCATTCTTTTTAAGTTGTTTAGGTTAGACATTAAACTTGTAGATTCAATTTAGTTCTCATTTTTAGGAATTAATTTTAGGTGATTGGTTTAGGTGTGAACAACATGAATAAACTAGGGTTTTAGGTGATGACTTAGGAGAATCACTTCATTTCCCTTAGGACTTAGGGTTTGAATAGTTTAGCTATGGGACTATAGGGGCTATGGGTAGTTATTAGATCCCCTAGAAAAAGTTAGGATTCCCCCTACTGCTATTAATATGCTGTTATATCTGATTGACTGGTGTGGTGTGCCCTCTGGGGACTATTGATTTGTCTGTGTGGGTATTGGGATTGTCTGGGGATTTGGGAGAGTTGAAGACTTGAGAAGATGAAGCCATTGGAGATTCAGATGTTAAAGTTCAACTTCCAGAGTTGAAGAAGAGATTCTTGCTAGGAGATGCTGAGGAGACTAGGGTTTAGGAGCTAGGCAGAGCTATAGATTAGAAAGTTTGTTTTTCAAACATGGATTGCCTTGTCTGCATCCATTCTTCTCTGTGATTCAGAGTCTCTCTAAGACACTCACCCCCTTCCTTTGGAAGGCTTGGTGATAGTGTCTAAGAGATAGAACTCTTGAGAGAAAATGTCTTTTGTGTTAGAAGCAGTCTGTTCACCACCTTTGGTAGTCAACTGATTGCTTAACACCCAATTCACTCTTGTGACTGATCCCTCATCCTGGAGGTTTGAACTTGAAGAAAAGCCATTGCAGATAGAAGACTGATGATCAAAGCCCTTACCTGAAGGCCATGAAGAGGGAGATTGATGCTTGTTGAAGCCTGTAACTGATTGGAGATTACTTGAAGCCAGATGTTGATTCAGAGCTGCTGATGCTGTTTCTTTTGCTGTTGTATTTCATTGCTGATGTATTGATTGGTTTTCTGGACTGTATTGTTTGTTGTTTACCCTGTTGGGTTGAAAGTGAATCCTGTTCACTTTTTCCTATTGTTTTCCAGGTTCGAGGTTGAGTGGGACTCCCTTGCCTCGCTTGTACTGTTGCGTCCATGCATTTTACCGCTTTACTGTATATATCTGATATTGTTTCTGTTTCTGCCTATCCCTTAGGATCTCTGTTTCTCTCTGTGCAAGAGAGGAGCATGATAGACACTAGGTCTTAACCCATGCATGATAACATTAGGATAGTTTGATTCCCTTCGCAACCGTAGGTTAGAGTTCTGACTCTTTCTTTCTCAAAACAAACAGAAAAACACATAAAGATTTCAAACACAATAAAAGACACTTCTTCCGTAAAAGAATGTGAACTCACCAAAACGTCATTTTTGTCCGCTTGGACCGCTAATCAGAAAACCTTTTTCAGAAGGAATAAAATCAACCAAGACAGACCTGTGTCGTACGTGGCCCGAACTACGTTTGCTCTGATCTTTCATGCTGTATGAAAGTACGTAGGCATAGGATGCGATATCCTAGCGAGCAACCTTCCCCTCCTTTCCCGTAGGTAGGCGAACTACGTTGACTCTGATTTCTCGTTCCAGGCGGGAATACGTAGGCATAAAGTGCGATACTTTGCCGAGTCATTTTTATTTTCATTTTATTTTCTTTTTAACCCTTGACCTATAGTTTAGATAGAATAACAATCCATACCTGAAAACAAGCGTGGATCCCGTCGAGTACGACGGACGTGAGGGGTGCTAATACCTTCCCCTTGCGTAACCGACTCCCGAATCCAGGTTTTGGTTGCGATGACCATACCTTTCCCGTGTTGTGCGAGGTTTACTCTGAGCGTTTCCTTTCCCTCCCGTGGGATAAATAACGCACGGTGGCGACTCTTCTGTTCAGCCGGCGCCGATTTTCGCAGTAGCGACACATAGCATAACAAGTCATCTAACAAGGAATCAAGTGCCATTCTTATCAAAATAGGCACATCAAGGGGTTTTATTCAAGCTCAAGACCATCCAAGTAATCAAGAAATGAGTTGAAGCTTTGAAACGTTTGAGGGTCAACCAGTGGATTTCTCTCCTAATCTTGGGGGGTTGAAGATCATCAATGAGTGTGTGAGCCATGACTGAGGGTATGGAATGTGTACAAAGATCATGAAATTCCTAGAGGGTCATTTTGAAGATGAGACAAGTCATTGATACAAGTACAAGAGCCAGAGTTGAAGTACAGTCAACTAGGGTTTCATCTGGGTCAACTCTAGGTCAACCCTAGGTCAACTGAGTGATTGAAGAGCATCAAGGCATAGTTGAGGGATGTGGGATTCATGAATTGATATGTGGATACAATTGTGGTGTTGTGCCAAGGATAAATCAAAGAGAATCAAGAGTAGGAGGAGTTACCAAATTAGGGTTTTAGTGTAAAATCCCCTAATTTAGGCCTCATTTCCAAGCCAGATAAGTCAAAATTCAAGTTTCAAATGGATTCTTGGTCAACACGAAAATTGTATAGCTTCTCAATATCTTTAATTTGAGTACTATAAGTCTTCAAGAAGATTTGTAGAACTCAAGTTATGGTTCTTGCAAGTTATGGGTCATCAGAGGACATTGAAATTTATTTGTGGAAGTCACTTGACTTCCAAGCAACTTTTGCCCATCAAGGAGTTTTCAAATGGATTCTTCGTCAACAGAATAGTTGTAGATCTTTGTATTAGCTTTAGTTTGAGTACTAGAAGTCCTCAAGAGGATTTGTATAACTCAAGTTATGGTCTTGGCAACCCAAGGGTATTTTGGGAAAGTTGAATTACAGGTCATTTTTCAACATAGGTCAAAATCTCTATCTTCCACTCCTCAAATGGAAAAATGTTCAACATGAGATGTGTTTAAAATGAGCTTTTTAGGCTAGATAAGAGGTCATGAGAGTTTGAAATGGCTTGCTTCACAAAGTCACAAAAATGACCTAAAATAAGGGTAAATTTTAAATGAATCAAGGATGAAAATTGGGGTTTTTAATCTACAAGTCCAAACCAACCCATATGACATACCAATTTGATTGTAAAATACATTTTGAGAACATTGACATTGCCAAAATTTTGATTTGAGGGATACTTTTATGACTTGCTTTGTAAATTAGTTACTTGCATCATACGACACAATTGCAAAACCACTCTTCAAGGCAAATGCAAGGATCCATTCCATCCTAACACATCCGAAATCTCATCTAAGGACATTTTAAACTCAAAGCATAGTGAATTGCAAGCTAAAACATGAACTCATATGTGTGTAGCATAAGAAGAGATTTTCATGACATGAGAATTTGAACTTCTCAAAAGATCAATCCAGAACTGTCTAGAACTTTCCTTCATGTTCTATATATACCTTAGAAGTGATTCAGAGCTTGAGTTGGTGAGAATCGAGAGAGAACAGAGAGATTGCATTTTCAACCTTCCATTTGCAAAACAGAATTCAGTTACAAGTTTCAGCCACTTTCAATCCATTCTTTTGATCTCAGAACCTTGATCAAGCATACGTGAGTGGTTCCAGATGGATTATTGAACAAGAGCACTGAAGAATCGTGTATTAGCATTTGGAATTCTTCATCTGCAACTCAGAATCGAATTCAAAGATTCAAGCCATTTCAATCAAGTTTGTTGCATACAGAAGCTTGGTTATACTCCATTGAAGGAATCTGGAAGCTCTTGAGGATTAATTTGAAGGTTTGAGTGCTTTGTTCAATCGATTTTAACAGGTATGCATTTCTCATCCCATGGTTTGATGTAGGCATAATTGATAGGTTTTGTTAGGATAGATGTGATGTAGATGATCATAGGAAGCTTTCTGGTAGCTTTAGGATTGATTTAGAGACAATAAGTGGATTGACATAAATTATGTTCATGCGATTATCTTGATGAATCTTGAGGTATAGCTTTAGTTTGATGGCTAGAAATGCTCAGTGTAGCATGGTGATGAACCTAGGCATCTCAATTTTAGGTTTGGTGAGAAATCAGTTTTGAGTAGTTTCTGAAAATTTTATCGTGTTTGATTATGGAGAGGGATTCAATACACATGATTGATAGGAGTGAATTTAGTGTGGAGAGACGAGTTGAATGATGAAGTTATTGTTGAGTTTTGGTAGAGATTATGGAGTTGCGAATTGAGGAAGATGAAGTTCATAGCTCTGTTCTTCCATGGCTGTTTCCCTCCAGAACTATTCAAAGGTTGAAGATGAGTTTTAAACCTTTAGATCTTAGGGAGACCATTGACCAAAGCAACATCGAAGGGCCACAAATTGATTTCAGTTTGTGAAGGAGAAGTTTGAACCCTAAACGCACCGTATTACTTAAGTTGCAGCATTGGGCTTAAATGAAAACATGATAAAGACACCCCACTTCCAAGGCCCACTCAAAATTACACTGAATTCGCTTGCTATTCGTACCTCATATTTGTCCATTTTCTTACTATTTTTCGTATTAATTTCTGATTAAGTTTGGGCTTAGGCGCGCATTGCTAGACACACCCCCTTTTGGGCCCAGTTGGCTGATTGCATCACACGCATTTTTCATTTTCTCATATTTTCTTTAATTTTTTTCATTTCATACCTAGTTCTTTGAAAATTCATAATAAATTCAAAAATTAACATTTTTGCATGGATTTTTTCCCCTCATTTTCATAAAGATCTCAACAAAATTATATGAAAATAAAATTGACATTTCATGCATTTTTCTATTTCTGGTGCATTTTTACTTTTAATAGCTTTTATTTCATTTTCATTTGATACATGTTACTTGCTGAATTTAGTATGATCATTTTATTTTGATTTTTGATGTAATTCTTTTTTCTATAGTTAGATTATAGTATTAGGTTCCCCCTGGACGTTTATCACATTTTTGTGATTTAATTTTAGTTAGTTTTGAATAAGGAACTTTAGTATGCTAGAATTAGGGTTTCAACTTGACATAGGTGCATTTCAACACATAGGTTTTGGGTTTTTAGTTTGATTTAGGCCTTGAGGTTTATATGGGGTATAGGGTACATAGTTAGGGTCCCTTAGAAATTAATTTAGGATTTTATGATGAGTTTTTCCATTTTATTTTATTTTTGCAAGTTGGTTGATATTGGTGTGTTTCCCTCTTGGGAAGTTGCTTTGTTTGTTGGTTTTGGGCCTTTTCTTTGGGTATTGGGCTTGGGTTTGGCTTGTTGGAGCTCATGAAGACTTTGAGGATGATTGAAGACAAGTAATGATGCTTGGAGCTTTAAGTTGCTTGTGCCTGAAGATGCTTGATGAAGACTTAGGGGATAGAAGTTGTAGGGAGAGCCTTAGAGTAGACTGATTTATTCTGTCAAACATAGAGAGCTTCTTGTGCCTCTATTCCATCCTATGACATGAGGTCCCCCAAATAAGTTCCATCTCTCCTTAGGAGGGATGTAGAGCATGCTTTGATTGGGTAGAACCTTGAGGATACCTGTCCCTTGCTATGATAAGATCTTAATGATTTCCCTGGGTTATCATTAAGCCTCTTAACATTCCAACTTCATCTATTAGTTGATTCTCTCCTGTGAGTGTCTACATTGAAGATTGTAAGCCCATTGAAGATAATAAGTGCATTGAAGACTAGTGAAGATGAAGCTTGTACCTGTCAAAGATGAGTATCTGTTGGAGATTAGGGTTTTTGCTACTGATTGGAGCTGTCTATTTATTGGGGTTCAGTGCTTGCTAAAGCTGAAGGTTATTGGAGATAAGAACTTATCTGAAGCTTGAATATCATTGGAAAGTGAATATGGGATCTTGCTTGAAGATGTTACTATCAACTTTTGCTGTTAATCCACTGTAGCTGTCGGAGCTGGTGCTGTTTGAACTGCTTACTGTAGGAGCTGGTGTTGCTGTCAGGGCTGGTGTGGGGTTTTATTTTCTTTGCTGTATTGTTTGTTGATTTTCCCTTAGGTTTGAAGTGAAGTTGTTTCACTTTGCCTATTGTTTTCCTAGGTTCGAGGTTGAGTGGGACTCCCTTGCGTCGCTTGTACTGCTGCATCTCATGCATATTTACCGCTTACTGTATATTCTGTTTCTTTTGCTGTTTATCCCCTAGGATCTCTATTTCTCTCTGTGCAAGAGAGAAATATGACAGACATTAGGTTGTAACCCATGCATGATAACATTAGGGTAGTTTCGATTCCCCTTTCAAACCCTAGGTTTTTTAGAACTTCTTTCTCTTCTATCTCAAAACAATTCAAAACACAGTAATAAGGATAATCGATGTCGCACACTACGAGCCTTAAGCTATTTGAGAAAGGTTGCTGGAGGGTCACTCTTCAGTAATCTGATTACTTAGTGTGTTACCCTTAGGGTGACATACGATGTAGTCACTCTCAAATCATAGTCTTTAGTGCGTCGGAGATTGCAAACATCATAAAAAACAGTTCTTGCGTAAAAGACTGAAAACCAATCAAAATGTCATTTTTGTCCGCTTGGACTCTTAATCAAGAGAAAACCCTTTCTTAAGGAGATAAAAACAGTCAGACAAGCTTGTGTCTTCCGTAGCCCGAACTATGTTTGCTCTGATCTTTCATGCTGTATGAAAGTACGTAGGCATAGGATGCGATATCCTAGCGAGCAACCTTCCCCTCCTTTCCCGTAGGTAGGCGAACTACGTTGACTCTGATTTCTCGTTCCAGACGGGAATACGTAGGCATAAAGTGCGATACTTTGCCGAGTCATTTTCTTTTCTTTTTAACCCAGACCTATAGAGTAGATAGAATAACAATTCGTACTAGAAAACAAGCGTGGATCCCGTCGAGTACGACGGATGTGAGGGGTGCTAATACCTTCCCCTTGCGTAACCGACTCCCGAATCCAGGATTTGGTTGCGATGACCATTCCTTTCCCGTCTTTGCGTTAGGTTTACTTCGAGCGTTTCCTTTCCCTCCTTTGGGATAAATAACGCACGGTGGCGACTCTTCTGTTTAGCCGACGCCGATTTTCGCAGTAGCGACACCCACACACTTCTTTTTCTGTTTTAGGCGTCGACATTTCTTGTATAGCTTTTATCTTTGCAGGATCAACCTCTATTCCCTTTTCGCTCACAATAAACCCCAGCAGTTTACCCGATCTCACCCCAAAGGTGCACTTGTTAGGGTTCAGTCTCAACCTGAACTTCCTAAGTCTTTTGAACAGTTTCAGCAGATTAACCAAATACTCCACCTCTGTCTGAGATTTGGCAATCATATCATCAACATAAACCTCGATCTCTTTGAGCATCATGTCATGAAAGAGAGTTGTCATAGCACGTTGATATGTTGCCCCAGCGTTCTTCAGTCCGAAGGGCATCACTTTGTAGCAAAATGTTCCCCAGGGAGTAATGAAGGTAGTCTTCTCCATGTCTTCTGGTGCCATTTTAATCTAATTATAGCCAGAGAAGCCGTCCATGAAGGAGAATGCGGAGAACTGAGCAGTGTTATCAACCAGCACATCAATGTGAGGAAGTGGAAAGTCGTCTTTCGGGCTCGCCCTATTCAAATCACGGTAGTCTACACACATTCGCACTTTACCGTCTTTCTTCGGCACTGGTACTATATTAGCGACCCATGACGGATAAGTTGTAACGGCTAGGAAACCAGCATCCCACTGTTTTTGAACTTCCTCCTTGATTTTCACAGCCATGTCTGGTCTGGTTCTTCTGAGTTTCTGCTTAACAGGCGGACATTCCTCTCGCAACGGTAAACGGTGAACAACCATGTCCGTATCCAACCCAGGCATATCCTCGTACGACCAAGCAAATATATCACTATACTCTCGCAGTATCTCAATCAGCCTTTGCTTGATGTCACTCTGCAGCGCAACCCCTATACGGATATTTCTCACAACTTCTTCCGACCCCAAGTTGATAATCTCAATTTCCTCCTGATGAGGCAGAATGATTCTCTCTTCCTGTTTCAACAAACGAGTAAGCTCCTCTAACAAGTCGCTATCCTCAACAATCTCTTCCTCTGCTTGGAATACCGGGTGCTCGAAGTCGAAACGAGTCATAGGCAGTTCGTAGAAGATGTCATCTGAAATATTAGTCCTGCAAAGGAAATGGTTAAACGCTTCAACACGCAAACAAAGAAAATAACCACGTTGCCATTTATTGTTAAAGTAAAAACAAGAAAAACAAGGATCACAATATTTGTATATGAAAAACGCCTTTATTTCATGATTAAAACAGTGCAATACACATAATCAAGTAGCCCTAAGGTAAAATCACTATGCCCCGGGTAGGACATAGGATTATTCAACAAATGACAAAACAAGTCATTATTGTTTAAGAGTCATTGGGACAGTTTCCCGGATGGACCAGTTGCAGAGACTTTGTCCTGGCACGCTTAGCTTGATCCACACGTCCATATCGTAGTCACTATCTCTGTCTTCAGCATTGGAAATAGCGTTGATTGTCTCAAAGCACACCCCGCTTGGCGTAATCGTTATCGGTCCCTTGAACGTGGGCGCTCCTGAAGATGACGCTGACGACGTCGGTCGATACCCTAGCCCAAACTTGTCATTCTTCACGGGAATATCCAGTACCTGCCCCCAACCTTTAGTCTCACCAGTGTGCACTAAAGCCTGAGCTTCCTTGTAGGATGACACTGCCACCTCTGGCATTTTGCTGGGACCCTGAGCTTTGTCTTTAATCCGCAACCCTTCGAAGGCTTGACAAGGTGTCTCGTGTATTTCTCCGTCGACCTCAACATACCTGAACGATGACAAGTGACTGACCAAAATGTCTTCCTCCCTGCAAACGATAACAACACTATCGCCCACCATGTACTTCAACTTCTGATGCAATGTGGACGTTACGGCCCCTGCAGCGTGGATCCATGGGCGCCCAAGAAGGCAGCTATAATCTGGATGGATATCCATGATGTAGAATTCGGTATCAAAAATTTCTGGCCCCACCTGAAGTGGTAATGTTATTGACCCAAACACTGATCTTTTTGTCCCGTCAAAGGCCCTCACAACCAAATCGCTGGGCGTGCAAATAATTCCCCGTATGTCCAATTTCATCATGGCTTTCTTTGGCAATACGTTCAACGACGATCCAGTATCCACCAATACACGCGACATTACGGTGCCCCGGCATTCCACCGATATATGCAAAGCCATGTTGTGCTCTCGACCCCTGGGTGTTACATAAAAATCTGTGAAACCCAGGCTATGCCCAGCATTGACATGTGCCATTAACCCCTCTAACTGATTTACAGAAACTTCTTGAGGCACAAATGACGTATCCAGAATCTTTAGCAAGGCGTTCCGGTCGGCCTCGGAACATAACAACAACGACAAGATATAAATCTTCGATGGCGTCTGCTGTAGGTGTTCAACAATTTTGTAGTCACTTTTCCGAATCAGTCTCATGAACTCCTATACGTCCTTGAGTGACGTATCCTTTTCTTTCAACTGAGTAGGCCCGCTTTCATTTACTTTGGCTTTGCCTTTGGCCAATCTCTCTGCTTCTATTTTAGGTGAGGTAAAGATCCTTCCGCTACGGGTCATGCCCCCCGTTCCAACGACATTATCAACAGCCCCAGCTGGCTGGCTATTCACCACGATCTTTTCACCGTTGCAATATGCTTCTAATCCGTATGTCCACAAGACTGCTTTCGTACTCTCAAAGGGAACATGCCCTGCTTTGGTAATCGTAATAGTTGGCCGCTGGAAGGATGTCGTTATCGTTATAGTCTTCCTCGGGATCGTCACCGTTGCAATATCATTTTGCCTATCACATAAGGCCTCCACAGGCTTCTCAACCGCATTTCGATCAAATTGCAAGGTCCCTTCGTCGATCATGGCCTGAATGCCCTGCTTCAAATCAGTACAACCCTCGGGCTGGGTCCAACACTCTAAACAATATTCATCACAACCAGGGAATACTCCCCCTCTGAGCAACCTGCTTTTCACCTCACTCAATGGTGTCTTCAGTTTGTTAACATCCATCACCAAGTTCAAATTTTCTTCTGTCAAGATGGCATTTGCCCCGTGATTAGGCATAGGCTGTTGTGCAATATTGGGCCCCACCTGGCCAAAGTTGATGGCTTTACTGTCCAACAAGTCTTGAACTTTATGCTTGAAAGCATGACAAGATTCTACATCATGTCCGGGCGCCTCGGAATGGAATTTGCAATGCTTATTAGCGTCATACCCATAAGGAAGCACCGGTCCTGTAGGCGGTTCCAATGTTCTTTTCTCGACCAAATTCAACCCCAGCAGTGTCTGAAGAAGCTCTGCATATGTCGACGGAGGCTTATCAAATACCCTCTTCGGCTTTGCATTCTGAAACCTTCTCTGACCCTGATTCTGCCTTTGCTGCTGTTGTGGTTGTTGCTGTTGCTGTTGTTGTTGAGGAATTGGAATAGTAACACTGGCTATTTGCTGAGGTTGAATATACTGATTTCTGCCTCTGCCCCGGCCTCTACCACCAAACACAGCGCTGGTATCACCTTGTCGTGTTCCGCCGAACGCTTTTCTCGCACCCCCAGCTGAAACAGATTCACCTGCCTGAATCTTTCCAATTTTAATTCCATTTTCGATCCTTTCTCCCATAAGGATCATATCGGAGAAGCTACCCATCGAATCATTGAGTAACTTGTCATAGTACATTCCTGTAAATGTCCCCACAAACATGTCATTCATCTCCCTTTCAACCAAAGGAGGGTGCACCCGAGCTGCCATATCGCGCCACCGCTGCGCGTACTCTTTGAAACTTTCACCACTTTTTTGTGACAGACTCTGCAACTGAACTCTGTTTGGCGCCAAATTGCTGTTATATTTGTAATGCATAACGAAAGCATCAACCAACTGCTTCCAGCTTCTAATCTGAGTGGGCTCCAGTCCCATGTACCATTCTAATGATGGTCCTGATAAGCTATCCTGAAAGAAATGCATGAGCATCCTTTCATCATTGGAATATGCAAACATCCTTCTATAATAAGAACGTACATGGACCTTTGGGCAGGTATCCCCTTTGTATTTGTCGAATGTTGGAGCCTTGAATTTTAATGGCACCCTCAGCCCTGGTACCAACCCCATAGTAGTTATATCTAACCCAGCGGAGTTCAGATTAACCACACCTCTCATCTGCTCTTCTAGCATTCTGATCCTCTGAACAGGGTCAATGGGGCCCTCAGGTCCCATACCTCTTCCCGAAAAAGCGTCGTCCTGGTGATCCACATTCCAATCATTTCCATACCCATCGTAACCCATGTTACGGCCAAATCCTTGCTGATTGAACATAGGACCCTGTCCTCGGTTGCCGAACCCTTGATTGACCCCAGCAGGTCCAAAACCATTGTTGAAAGGAAATGCTCCAGCGCCGTTGTTATTCACATTACTGAATCCACCATTACCGTGGCCATACCCCTGATTGTTGCCGTAACCGTCATTACCAAAGCCTTGATTGTTGAACCCGAAGTTCCCGTCTTGATTGACATTGCCATACCCATTGTTCCCAAAGCCAGCATTGTCACCGAATCCTTGATCGGCATCCCCAGTGTTGCCTTTGTTGTTAACCACATGCCCATCACCATCATTTCCAGTATTGCCATTACCAGCGCCAGCACCTGCACCAGTACCAGTGTTTCCGTTGACAGTCACAACAGGTGGAGTAACTACCGGTATCTCATCCTCCCGGCGAGGAGTTCCAACAGAATTGTGGTCAGTATTGCCATTTTCGTTTGTCCGCGTCAACAGCGGCTGCACCAAGGTCTGAAGGCTCTCCTGGCCCTTGGCCATGCTCTCCATAGCTTGCATGAACAAAGTCAGCTTCTCACGGATTTCCTGCATCTCGACTTGAACTTGATCCATTGCTTTCTTACAGTTGTTTCTGTTTGAGTAGCGGTGGATTCTTTGGTCGTCAATCCTGAAAAACCTGGTATAATGTGATGCAGGAAATAAGACACAGATTCACCAAGTAACTGGCAATGCAAAAATGAATATGCAGATGCAATATGTGTCTGTGCGTTAGGGAGATCAACCCCTGATTCTAGTGCCAAAGTGCCAGTGCAGTGACAGTGCTAAGAAGCTTGGATTCATCCATGGAGAAAACATCTCATATATTGCTGCAAAGAGCCCAACAAGGCAGAAATACAATATCTCTGAGTGTACACAATAACAAGAAGGCATGACCTCAACCAACAAGCCTGGTGGTGGTCAGCACAATGCAAATAAAGCATATACAACAGTGCATAAGGTAATCAAGTGCGACCATATGCCCGATACTCCTCTAACAATCTCTTGGTCTTGGGATGGTCCGGCTGAGAAAGCAACCCTTCGACGAGCGAGTCTCTTTGCCTGATAACACGCTGGAGATCCCCAATGGATTCCTCCCAAGCACCCTCTCCAAAACACTCCTCTAGCTTCCGCTTCTGGGATGCAGACTCTTTCTTGCGCTTGACAACTTCGTTCAAAGCATTTTGAGCGTCATATCTTCGCATAACCTCTTCTTCAAACTTTTTCTGGCTAGCTTTCAACTGATCTTCCAGTTCAGAGATCTGCTGCTTTAGTTTATCTTCTCTTTCTTTATTATTGGTCAGTGTAGCATTCCAGGTTTTGTTGAATGTGGAGATCTCCCGGTAGGCTATATCAAGTGCTTTCTTCTTAGACTCCAGCATATCATGGGAGCTCTTGAAATCTATCCCCAAACGTTCACGCTTCTTTCGTTGTTCAGTCAGTTTTGTGCCTAACTGGTTCACCAGCTTTGTTTGTTGCTCGAAGGAATATACGGCTTCATTCCTTTCGCTCCTGAGTTGCACTAGCTCTTCTTCCAACTTCTCGTTGGCTTTCATCAGCTCTTCTTTCTCCTTCACAACCTGCTCATATCTCTCAATAGACACAATAGTTGGCTCTTCAACCACGAGGGGAGCAGGAGGTAATACTGTAGGAAACGGCACCAGCGCCTGCTTTGCCCTATCTTGGATCCAGACTCTGTACAGAGCATAGGCTTGACAATCATTCTTACCCAACAATGGCTTACCCTTCTTGCAGATGTTATTCCAAGCATGCTGAAGCTTGGATAACAATTCTCCCTTCAAATCACCTGTGAAGTACAGAGATTTCTGCATTTCCTCCTCTTTTGGCGGGCTTCTCAAAGCATAACCGAATTTCCTGATCAACAATGACGGATTGTAGTTAATGCACCCTTTCCTCCCAATTAGAGGAACGTTAGGATATCCTGTGCAGCTGTAGATAATCTCAGATCCCAGTAAATCCCTATCAAACCAGACAACATCTTCTGAAGAAAGCCCCATCATACGCTCAGACCAATCCACCGTAGCTGCAGACTCAGCAAAGATACCCTTCTTGGGCAGGTGACTATCAAACCATATATACAATAAAGGTACACAACAAGAGACGTTCTTGCCCCTCCTATTCTCGTTCTTATAATGCAGAGAGTGATAGAAGTCTCCAATCAGTGTAGGCACAGGATTGCCTGAAGCAAATATATGGAATGCATCCAAATCAACAAAGTTAGGCATATTAGGGAACAATACAATGCCATAGATACACAAAGCAAGGATAGAATTAAACACAATCCAACAACCACTCTTGGCATACTCTTGTGCTTTCCCAACCAAGAACTTGAGAGAAAAACCAGAAACTCCATTCCACGAGGTTAACAGCAACTCTGAGGAGTCTAAATGCAAATCAATAGCCAAATCCTCCAGCTTGGGCTTAGCATCCATATAAATGAAGGGTACCTTTTTATGTGTAGTCAACTCCAAGATCTCAGCATATTCCTCCATGGTCGGAGCCAGAATGAAGTCAGGGAAAGTAAAACATCTCAACGGGGGATCATAGAACTGCATCAGCGTATACAATCCGTTCAGCTCATACATGGATGGTTTGCAAACCAACCTAAGCAGTTTCCCATAACTCTTCCTGAAGCTTCTCTTCACATCATCATCAGCTAAAGATATCAAACCAAGCAAAGAAGAAACATCTGGAGTAGGCAACTTGTATGCTACAGTCTTCTTCAAAGTATCCATGATAGCAGCCAGAAATCCGGGCAACTAGAATCAGAAGGTATGAAATGCACCTGCAGCACAGACACACGTTAATGATATGCAAAATGAGTATGCAACAGTGCAATATGCAAACATGCAACAGGGATCAAGTGATATATTGCTGAAGAGATCCGTCCACATCTGTCTCAACAGACCCGTAATACTGCTCAAACCTGGTCTCAACAGACCCATCACAATGCTCCAACCTGGTCTCAACAGACCTGTAACAAAACTCCCACTTGGTCTCAACAGACCCATAACAAAGCTCCAACATGGTATCAACAGACCCATAAAACTGTCCTGATGAAGAACCCCAAGTAACCACACATACTGATCCAGTATTAAGAAAACCGGGTAGTCTGGAGGTCAAGTTTCCTGCATGTCCCAATCCCTCTCACAGGTAGGTGTCCTATCAACTGACACAAGGTACGGAATCCTATGCATTCGTCGGCGTCACATACTTTCAAGACTGATGATACGATACCCAGAAGGTGTGGAATCATCATGTCCTGAAGAGGCCTCACTTAGCCAACTTCCAATTAATCGGTCCCCAGAGTCGACAATCCAACTAACCAACAACCCCCTCAACCCAAAGGGTTGAAAAAGAAGTCAACCAGAAGAACCTCGTCCGAGCATGGATTTTGCGGGACACTAGTACATGCAAAGCATGCACGCGCCCACTACTTTCCACAACTAATTCTAGGTGCACTCAAGCCCACGTCCGGCTTATCTCTCAATCTGACCCCCTACCCAGCATAACAACAATAATATAATGCTGAAAGTAAATACAGAAAGGTAAATCCATACAAAACCCACGACGTGAAAACAAGCGCTAGGATTGACTCGCGTAGGGAACCGTTGGAGTCGCCAGCAGAGTCGCCAGCTGTCGCTACTACGAAAATCGGCGCCGGCTATGACAGAAGAGTCGTCACCGTGCGTTATTTATCCCAACAGAGGGAAAGGAAACGCTCAGAGTAAACCTAACGCAAAACGGGAAAGGAATGGTCATCGCAACCAAATTCCTGGATTCAGGAGTCGATTACGCAAGGGGAAGGTATTAGCACCCCTCACGTTCGCCGTACTCGACGGGATCCACGCTTGTTTCCTGGTACGGATTGTATTCTATCTACTCTAAAGGTCTAGGACAAAAGAAAGGAAAAGAGAAAAGAGACTCGATAGAGCTTCTCCGCTCTATGCCTACGTATTCCCTCGTGCAATGGGAAAGTCAGAGTCTATGTAGTTCGGCTAACTACGGATGAAGGTGGGAAGGTTGCTCGCTAGGATACGACATCCTATGCCTACGTACTTTCATACAGCATGAAAGATCAGAGCAAATGTAGTTCGGGCTACGGAAGACACAAGCTTGTCTGACTGTTTTTTATTACCTTCAAAAAGGGTTTTTCTTGATTAAGAGTCCAAGCGGACAAAAATGACACGTTGATGTTTGTTTTGAATCTTTTATGAAAGAAGTTTTTTTGTTTGTTTGCAATCTCTGACGCACTAGAGACTATGATTTGAGAGTGACTACGTCGCGTGTCACCCAAAGGTTACCAGACTAAGCATCCAAACTACTAGAAAGAAGCTCTCCAACAACCCTTTCTCAAATAGCTTAAGGCTCGTAACGTACGACATCGATTAACCTTATTACTGTACTTTTGAGTTGTTTTGAGATAAGAAGAGAAAGAATCTCTAAAAATCCTAGGGTTGAAAAGGGAATAAAAACTAACCTAATGTTGTCATGCATGGATAAGAATCCTAATGACTGTCATAATTCCCTCCTGCACAGAGGAAATCAGAGATCCTAGGGGATAGACAGAAAAGAAAGCAAGCAAATATAGTAAAATACATGCAATGCAGCAATACAAGCGAGGCAAGGGAGTCCCGCTCAACCTCAAACCTGGGAAAACAACATGCAAAGTGAATCAACATTCACTTCAATCCTAGGGGGCAAGCTGCACAAGCCGACAAGCAATACAGAAAAAACCAAAATAAAACAGAGGAGGCAGCCCAAGCAGCAGCACCAAACTCCCACAGCAAACAGCACAAGCAGCAGCTCTAAAAGCAACAGGTGATTAAATAGCAAAGAGTTGACAGGAACAACCTTCATCTTCATGAATGCTCCTATCTTCAAGCTCCACTTAACCTTCAATCTTCAACAAGCACCAAGCTTCAACAAGCTTCAAACTTCAACAAGCAACCAACTTAAACCCTAGCTTCAACCAGTAAACAGCTTCAACAAGCTCCTAACTTCATCTTCCACAAGAAGCTAAACCCTAGCTTCAACAAGCAACTAGATTCAACAAGCATAAACTTCATCTTCAACAGGCTTCAACAAGCAACCTCCAAGGGAGTGTCAAATAACAAGATCAAGTTGGAATGTTAAGTAACTTAATGACAACCAAAGGAAGCCACTAAGAACTTAACATTATAATAGAAAAATACCCTCAAAGTTCTACTCATAAAGCATGCCATTCATCCCGCCAAAGGAGAGATGTGACTTCTTTAAGAGGACTTTATGTCATTGGATTGAATGGAGATGAACAATATGCTCCATGTTTGAATAAAGGAACAAAACTAGTCTAATGCTCTTCCTAAAACCCTAGTTTCCCTAAGCTCCTGACAAGCATCCACAAGAAGACAAGGCTTCAACTCCAAGCTTCTTCAAGCACTCCATATCAACATCAACATGTCTTCATCTTCATCCAAGCACAAGAGCACCACCACCCTAATCTAAGGGGAACTATTGAATTGAACCAGTAAAGTTAGTGTGTTAGAAACACCTAAATATTAGTCCTAAAACTAATTCTAATTAAAATACCAAAAATGATTGTAAAATCCTATAAAAAATTCTAAGGGTTCCTAAACCTCTTAATAATCACTCCATACAAAAACCAGGGGGTTAACCATTCATTAAGACCTAAAACTATGCCCTAAACCTAAGGGCACTATCTTAAAACCCTAAAATTGCAACACCTAATGTTCAATGTTCAAACTAGCCTAAATTTATCTCAAAAAAATATGAGAAAATTGTTAGAGGTACATGCATATCTAAGCTAACTATACCAAAAAGAATCAACTCAAAAATCTACAGCAATCACTCATACTAAAATCAGCAAGATGACATATCAACCATATTCAAAATAAAAGCAATCAAACTTCAAAAAAAGCAATTAAAATAATAAAATGCATGAATTAAGAATTTTTTTATCCTATTAAATTCTATGTAAGAGCAAGATTTGTCTCTACAGGATAATCTCTATGTTTTGATGATAACAATTGAGTATTTGTGAAAGAACCATTTTATGGTTTAATGTTTGTTATGTGCAGGTCATATTAAATTAAATATATTAGACCAAACAAACAGAAGCAACGTGTGCAGCTAGTAACTTATGGAGTTACTTAGTGTGACGTCATGAAGCGCATGTGAGAAGCTAGTTTGCTTATGCATCTGATCACCATCAGTAAAGAATCAAGGGTGCTGGATATTGCAGTTGCAATGCTCCTATGGTTTCTGCTCTGAAGAAGTGCATCTGATCTGAAAGCAAATGAAGCTCAGTGAAGAAGCAAGTTTGTTTCTACATCTGATCATGTTCAATAAAGAATCAAGGATGCTGGATATTGCAGTTGTAATGCATCTGTGGATTCTGATCTGAGTTATGCATCTGATCTGGAAGCTAACGAGCGTCTCTGAAGAGTGAGCCCTCTAAAGAACTGTAGTGCTGAAGAATCTGATGACTTGAAGTTCTGAAGGCTGAAGGCTCTGAAGACCAAGTGCGTCAAGACTCTGAAGACATGTTCTGAAGGTCAAGACTCTGAAGACTCTGAAGACATGTTCTGAAGGTCAAGACTCTGAAGACTCTGAAGACATGTTCTAAAGGTCAAGACTCTGAAGATATAATCATCTGAAGAAGTTTGTGCTGAAGACTCTAATGACTTGAAGTTCTGAAGGCTGAAGGCTCTGAAGACCAAGTGCAAAAGACTCTGAAGACCAGACTCTGAAGAAGAAAGATTATGAAGCTTCACCAGACAAGACGTGTTCAATCAGATGAGCTGTTGCCATCAACTCTGATGAACAAAGTGCTGAAGTAAGAATCTGATGTTTACTATGCTATCTATACCAAAGTAGTTTCTGAACTACTCATCTGTAACATCATCAGAAGAACCAAGCCAGAAGCAAATTTGTCCAAGCTGTTAAATGAAATATTACCGTTGCAAGAAAAGGACAAGAAAGTGATGTCATCCAACACGTGCTTATCTATCCGTTGAAATATGACCGTTGGAAATAGAAAGGACTTTTCTATCCTCACAACGTCATTCTTGGAAGCACTATAAAGGCAGAATCATTTGATTATTAAAATGCTGCTTGGTGAGCTGAAGTGGTTACTAAGTGGCTAGAGCTGTTGCTCTGTTGCTACTGTAGCAGAAAGAAGAAAAGCTTAAAATGAAAAGAAGCCTTAGTGCTCACACACAGAAAAGCTTTTAAGCAATATGGAAACTGTACTCAATAATCTCTTAGAGATTTATTATTAGATTAGTTTCTATATTAGAAAGCAAGGAGTTGTTGCTCAATACTTGCTAGGAACTTAATTAGGAGTAATCTGCTTATTTGAGAAGCACTTATGTAATCTCCGGCAACACAAATTCTATTTTAGAATTAGTGGTTCCTCAAGTGATCTTGTGAAGATCAGTATACTTGAGATGACAAGTGACAGTAGTCATTTGTGGAAATCCTAATAGGAGATCTTTAGTGATCGGATTCTATTAAGGTGTCAATGAACGTTATATCCTTGGGGATCCCTGAACGTGTCATTGTCAAGTTGTTAGTCACTTGCAGTTAGCTTGTGCAACTGTAATCTGTTTGGTTATAGTGGATTAAGTCCTTGCAGTGAGTAAGGCGAAATCACCTTGGAAGGGTGGACTGGATTAGCTTGAGAGTTGCTCAAGTGAACCAGGATATATCTTGTGTTCTTTACTTGTTTAGTTTATTATTTATGCTTCCGCATTGCTACATCTAGAAACAACACAGAAGAATCTGAATGAAAGAAGACTCTGAGTGAAGAGACTCTGAATGAAAGAAGACTCTGAGTGAAGAGACTCTGAATGAAAGAAGACTCTGAGTGAAGAGAATCTGAATGAAAGAAGACTCTGAGTGAAGAGACTCTGAATGAAGAAGATGTCAAAAGTTTTAAGTAACCAAATACCCAATTCAAACCCCCCCTTTCTTGTGTATTTTTCACACCTTCAGTTGGTATCAGAGCCTGGTTCTGTTATTGATGGATATCAAACACCTAACAGTGTCAGATAAAGATCCATAGGCTGTGTGAAGAAATACTTTTGGGGATTTTTCACCGTTCTTACAATTTCAGTCTCATATCAGTTTTTGAGGATAATGAGTACTAAAATTGTAATCTATTGAGTTACCTTGAGCAAGTCACTGATTCTATGAAGTTTGAAATTTGAAGTGTTGAAGCCTTCAACAGCAAATCTCCTCCAGAAGATTCTGAAAGAAGAATGAAAAATCAGTTGACAGGATAGATTCATCAGATAAGATGATATATCTGTTGAATGCTGATCTGAAAATACGTTTGGATTTACAACATATTTGCTCAAAGATAAATCTTCTGCAAGCAATAATTCTTGATCTCTAAAGATTAATTCTGGTGAGTATGAGATGTTTTCAAGAAACGGATTAGTCCACACTTGACTTTCTCATGAAAACTCATTGGAATTTATCTTAAGTAAGAAAAGATATTATTGCTGGATAATGGAATTTATTCATCAGAACGCCAGAATGAAGTCTGCAGAAAAGGGTAAGTTTAGAAAAATATTCAAATCTGGAAGAAATGATTCTTCAGATCCAAAACATTTGAAAGTTGCTCTCCTTGAAGAGCTTCAAAGAATTCTGCAGAGGTTTCTAGAAAGGCAGTGTTTCTAACTCATCTGGATTATGATGATATGATGAATTCAGAAGATCTCATTAGAAGTAGCATGGACAATTAAGTTCTATTAACTCGAGATGTTGAACAAACTGAAATTGGTCAGATGCTATCAGACATTATTTTTCAGAAATTCATAATGAATGTTTTGAGAAATAAAGATATGAGGAAAGATACAATGACAGTAGTCATTCTGTCAAATGTAAAAAGGATTTAAGTTTCTGGGGTTATTCAATCTGAATAAGTCAGTAAACATTCTTTTTCAAGAGCAGATATTATGTCAACTCTGATAATCTAACTCCTTACATGTTAGCTCAGCATTGTAAGAGCAAAATTGTCAGTCAGACTGTGTCTTTTGATGCATCTAAGTTTGATGATAACTGTATCTAGATTGGATCTGTATTTGTTTCAAGCAGAAAAATTCAGAAGATGAAGCCTGATGGAAGCTAGATGCTCTCTACACATGAAGATCAGATTATCTGTGCTCTGAGGATGTCTCTCAAGAATCAGATGGATGTTGTTGTGTTGATGAAGATGCTGCAGAACTCTAACAAAGGAATTGAGATCTGTTCAAGAAGAGTTATTCAGAATATTCTACTTTAGTTGCTGTTACTGGTTTGTCACACAAGATGTTGGAGAATCAGAAGCAGAATGTGTTCCAGCTGAAGAATCAGAAGCTACTCCAGATGCTATTTAATTAGCTGCCTCTGAAGAATCAACCTTGAGAAGTTTTCCCAGAATCAAATCTTCTCTTTCAGAAGAGACGTTCATTGGAAAGAAGGATGATTCCAGAAGAACAAGATTCTTTCTTCTCAAAGATTGTCAGCAAGAAACTCTTGACTATACAGAAGACATATGCTTTTGTGACAAGGTTAGAATTCATATTCTTTTCAATCTCGTTCGTTGATCAGTATAACATCAATATAAATCAGATGAATATTAAAAATACTTTTAAATGGTTTTATTGAAGAAGAAGTATATGTTCATCAACTTCCCAGTTTTCTTTTTGAAAATTATTTTGTCAAAAGTAAAGTTGTTACTACTCTTCCTCTTAAAGACTATTAAGAAAGATATTTTAAATCTGTCAGATTTATTTACATTGATGATACTTCTATTTAGAACCATATACTTCACTTGGAAAGGAGTTTGCTGAGTGTATGCAGGCAGTAGCTAAAACTAGCATTCTAGAAGAGGCTAGTGAAGTCAGATCAGTAGCTGTACAGAAGGTTCTGTAACACTGATTTTGTAGAGGCTCTGTCAATCAAGACATCTCTCCTTCAATTGTTGGTGACTCTGAAGCAAAGCTATAGAAGATAGTTCAAAGCATCAGAAGCAAAGCAACTGAGGCAGGATACTGAAGACACTTTCAGTTGGTATCAGTATAGACTCAGAAGAAAAGCTACAGAGGAAAATTTACAGAAGAATATGATGAAGCAACGCTAAAAGGAGACTCTGAAAGTCTGTTGAGAAGCAACTCTACAGAAGACTCTGAGTAGTTGGTTGATTTGTCAGCAACATAGCTCACTTCTGGAAAATTAGGACACCTGAAGAATGAAGATCTGGTTTGATCTGAAGCATACCTCTGGATGAAAGGTTTGTTTAATCATTCTCTAGAGCTAAGCTGCATAGATCTGAAGCAGAAGATCTAATGCAAGGAATCAATTCCATAGTTGGTATCAGATTCTTATCAGTTGTTATCAGACTCTTATTTTTCTCCAACCTTCTGTTGATGATCAGAAGAACTTACTAACATAACAGAAATAGTTATGGTTAGAAAGTATGATGTAGAGAATCTCTTCAGAATATTAGAGCAGAAGCTTTGAAGATTTCTGAAGCTAATTCAGAAAGGAAACATTGTCTCAATTGGTATAAGGTATTATCTAATGAAGCACTGATGCTAAGATTCAAGTTTTGATAACAAGCTTGGAATCAGAAACCAAAGGTGGAGAAACCTAAGGTGATTTAGCAGAAGATCCTTCTCCTTCTATTGATACTCAGAAGTTCTCACACCTTCAGTTGGTACGAGAATTCTAGAAGAAGAAGTCACCCTCAGATATTGATTGATAAGAACAAGATTGTCATTCAAATCAGTTCAAGAAATTCATCTTGGTTTGATGATAATTTATGATGATCAACCACGTCTGTCCAAAGGATAAATTCTTGGTGCAAGAAGATATAGCTTTCATCTGGAAACAAGTCATCTTGAAGATAAAGAAGCATGATCATCGGCATCCAAAGATGGATGATCAGAAGATGAAGACCAAAGGAGGAATCAGATAAAGAATGTAGCAGATAGAAGGATAATCTGTTAGAGAGTAGCCATCTAAGACTCTCATGTTTTTAACGTACACTCTGAGAAAGAAAGAGGTTAGTAAAATGGTAGATCAGAAGCTCTACAAAGGTATGAGTTGTACTCTTCTGTATTTTACTGTTTCTAGTCCTGACATTCTTTTCAGTATATGTGTATGTGCTTGATTCCAATCAGATCCTAAAGAATCTCATTTAACAGTTGTTAAGAGATTTCTGAGGTATCTGAAAGGTACTACTAACGTGACTCTGTGTTGCAGAAAACCAGATAACTATTTTTAGTAGGTTTCTGTTATGCTGATGATACTGAAGTCAAAGTTAGTTGCAAAAGTACCTATGGATAGCACTCTCCCTTAAAGAAGCAAAATACATCAGATGCTAATTGAAGTATCAGATGCTCTGGATAAAGAGTCAGCTGAAGGACTCTCATACACATAAGATTGAAGGATCAGAATGCACAAAGTTGGTACATCACCTTCAAATGATATCAGATGGTTTCTAAAGATCTGAGCAAATCTGAAGTTGTAGACCATCAGAAGATCTGGTTAAAAGATTAAGTTTTGAAGATGGCCTGTGAAATCAAACGTTGATACTTCTGAAGTATAGTGTTTTGATGTTGAAGAAACAAGCTGAAATAATTTTATTATTTCACACCTTCAATTGGTATCTTATATCTTTAATTGGTATCATATCCCTGACATCCAACCAGAAGCAAAGCGTCAGATAACTCTGAGCAAAACTTTAGAAGATGTTTGAGTGAAGATACAGAAGGTTCTAGGCGCAGAATCAAGAATCAAAGCAAAGGCCAGAACAAGCACTTCAACTCTGGAACTTGAGACTTCTTGAGATATTTTTCAGAAGTAATTAGACTCTGAAATTGGATGCATTTCAAGTTGTTCTAAGGACTGGAATTATTGGTATCAAGATCAAGCTAGAAGGAAGAAGAGTTTTCAACCTTCTTGTCTAAATCTAGCAGAGGAAAATTTCAGAAACGAAACTTCCAGATTAGTACAAGAAGCTGAAGATGCTAAGAAGACTAAGCAAAATGGTGTAGTTGGATTCTCTTGTGAAACTACTTTTGTACGTTGAGAACGTGACATTAGTAAGTTTAGAGGAGATCAACAAGCTATGAAGGATGTACAACAAGTTGTCAGAGAAAGTTCTGTTGAATAGAATCCTATCAACAATCCTCGTCAGAGCATGCTTCTACAAATTCTGAAGAATTGTCACTCTCAAAGAAACAGGGGGAGATATAGAAGATGAAATCTGAGAAAAGATATCAACCTACCTTAATTGGTATCAACCTGTAAGAATTAAGTTCTCAAGGGGAGAAATGAAAGATGATTAAGTTCTCAGGAACTCTGAACAAGTTCACTAGGCATTCTAAACAGGATAAATGAAAGAAATCTGAGTTCAAATGAACTGGTGTTCATATAATAGAAGTTATACACTTCGTGAACATAGATTCAGAATCAGATGGACCCAATACTGTTCAGAGATCTGAAAGTTAAAGTCATCTGGAATCATGATGTTCAGAAGATGTAAATTGTCTGTGAATATGATAGTCAGAGCATAAGAATCAGAAATCTTCATAGAGCAAGATTTGGATTCAGACTCAGAATCATGAGTATCATGTATTGGTATCTGTCTTAGAACCAACATTGGTATCAGATTCAGAAGCTTGCTAATTGGGATCAGACTATGCTTCAAAAGATCAAGAAGTGAATCTGATCAATGCATTGAGCTCTGATAAGACCAAGAATCATAGATGAAAGCTAATCTGAGAAAGAAAGAATCAAGACTGTATAAAGCTCAGAAGATCCAAATATCTGATCTATTGTAGCCAGGGGGAGTTCTCCCAAGAAGGTTCACAAGTCAGGATATTTGATTTTCACCCAGTCTGAAACTCAGGGGGAGTTTCTCATCTGAAGGATGTTCTGAAGTTATATGACTCTGATATGATGTTTAGAGAAAACAAGTTCTAAAGATCTGAAGATGGAAGTTCTGCTGAACTAGTCCAGATGCTGAAGACTTATGATCTATTATATCACAGGGAAGTATTCCTTCTATTCTATTCTATTTGATTGTGTTTTATCAAATTTATTTTTTGTAAGTCTTGGGATCAGAGTATGTCTCTGAACAAGCATAAAAATGTTTTTAAGATTAACACATTCAGGGGGAGCAGTTGCTTAGAACTCTGAATAGGTTAATGCTTGGTGATTACCCTGTATAAAATGTTCTATCAAAATACATGGTTTTGTCATCATCAAAAAGGGGGAGATTGTAAGAGCAAGATTTGTCTCTACAGGATAATCTCTATGTTTTGATGATAACAATTGAGTATTTGTGAAAGAACCATTTTATGGTTTAATGTTTGTTATGTGCAGGTCATATTAAATTAAATATATTAGACCAAACAAACAGAAGCAACGTGTGCAGCTAGTAACTTATGGAGTTACTTAGTGTGACGTCATGAAGCGCATGTGAGAAGCTAGTTTGCTTATGCATCTGATCACCATCAGTAAAGAATCAAGGGTGCTGGATATTGCAGTTGCAATGCTCCTATGGTTTCTGCTCTGAAGAAGTGCATCTGATCTGAAAGCAAATGAAGCTCAGTGAAGAAGCAAGTTTGTTTCTACATCTGATCATGTTCAATAAAGAATCAAGGATGCTGGATATTGCAGTTGCAATGCATCTATGGATTCTGATCTGAGTTATGCATCTGATCTGGAAGCTAACGAGCGTCTCTGAAGAGTGAGCCCTCTAAAGAACTGTAGTGCTGAAGAATCTGATGACTTGAAGTTCTGAAGGCTGAAGGCTCTGAAGACCAAGTGCGTCAAGACTCTGAAGACATGTTCTGAAGGTCAAGACTCTGAAGACTCTGAAGACATATTCTGAAGGTCAAGACTCTGAAGACTCTGAAGACATGTTCTAAAGGTCAAGACTCTGAAGATATAATCATCTGAAGAAGTTTGTGCTGAAGACTCTAATGACTTGAAGTTCTGAAGGCTGAAGGCTCTGAAGACCAAGTGCAAAAGACTCTGAAGACCAGACTCTGAAGAAGAAAGATTATGAAGCTTCACCAGACAAGACGTGTTCAATCAGATGAGCTGTTGCCATCAACTCTGATGAACAAAGTGCTGAAGTCAGAATCTGATGTTTACTATGCTATCTATACCAAAGTAGTTTCTGAACTACTCATCTGTAACATCATCAGAAGAACCAAGCCAGAAGCAAATTTGTCCAAGCTGTTAAATGAAATATTACCGTTGCAAGAAAAGGACAAGAAAGTGATGTCATCCAACACGTGCTTATCTATCCGTTGAAATATGACCGTTGGAAATAGAAAGGACTTTTCTATCCTCACAACGTCATTCTTGGAAGCACTATAAAGGCAGAATCATTTGATTATTAAAATGCTGCTTGGTGAGCTGAAGTGGTTACTAAGTGGCTAGAGCTGTTGCTCTGTTGCTACTGTAGCAGAAAGAAGAAAAGCTTAAAATGAAAAGAAGCCTTAGTGCTCACACACAGAAAAGCTTTTAAGCAATATGGAAACTGTACTCAATAATCTCTTAGAGATTTATTATTAGATTAGTTTCTATATTAGAAAGCAAGGAGTTGTTGGTCAATACTTGCTAGGAACTTAATTAGGAGTAATCTGCTTATTTGAGAAGCACTTATGTAATCTCCGGCAACACAAATTCTATTTTAGAATTAGTGGTTCCTCAAGTGATCTTGTGAAGATCAGTATACTTGAGATGACAAGTGACAGTAGTCATTTGTGGAAATCCTAATAGGAGATCTTTAGTGATCGGATTCTATTAAGGTGTCAATGAACGTTATATCCTTGGGGATCCCTGAACGTGTCATTGTCAAGTTGTTAGTCACTTGCAGTTAGCTTGTGCAACTGTAATCTGTTTGGTTATAGTGGATTAAGTCCTTGCAGTGAGTAAGGCGAAATCACCTTGGAAGGGTGGACTGGATTAGCTTGAGAGTTGCTCAAGTGAACCAGGATATATCTTGTGTTCTTTACTTGTTTAGTTTATTATTTATGCTTCCGCATTGCTACATCTAGAAACAACACAGAAGAATCTGAATGAAAGAAGACTCTGAGTGAAGAGACTCTGAATGAAAGAAGACTCTGAGTGAAGAGACTCTGAATGAAAGAAGACTCTGAGTGAAGAGAATCTGAATGAAAGAAGACTCTGAGTGAAGAGACTCTGAATGAAGAAGATGTCAAAAGTTTTAAGTAACCAAATACCCAATTCAAACCCCCCCTTTCTTGTGTATTTTTCACACCTTCATTCTACACTCTCTAAAGAGTCAAGGGAAAAAAAATCTAACCTAAAAAGGATTAATTTTCTATTTGTTATGATTTTATCCTAAACTATATGAAAATGTGAAAATAAGGAAAAAACAATGAAAATAAAGAAATCAGCGTGCCAAATAGCAATTATTCCATGTTATTAATCAGGATGGGCCCAGAATGGGGGTGTGTGTAGCATTTGAGTCACTAAGCCCAAGAGAAATTAAAACAAATCAGAAAAAGAAATGGAAATTGGAGAAACTCGTGTGGCAAATAGCAATGGTTTTACGTTGTAATTCACCATGGGCCTAACTAGAGGGTGTTGATAGCACAACTTCACTTAAGCCCATCCAAAACCAATTAATGAAACACTGAGTTTTGATTACTAAACTCACTCTCTTCAGAAACCACAAGTGAATCCTGGCCGTGTATTTGTGAGTTCAGTCAAGGTCAAACACAGATCCTAAGGCTAAAACTTCATCTTCTCCAAAATTTGAAACTGGGAGGGAAAGCTTGAGACGGTGGCCTGAGACACAGAGCCACCGTCGTCTCTGGAGAGAGGTCTCCAAAACGCATCAAACATAACACTTAAACATCCTATCTCACTCGTTTTTCTCTCCTGAGTCTAAATATGACCTTAAAATTCATTGATTCTTCCTCTAAATCCAAAACCGATCAAATGTTCAGAAATTCACCCCAATCTTGATTGTCACGATTCTTGCAATTAATGGCACTAGCATGAACTACACTCTTCCCTGATCAAAACTAACTATCCAAATGCCATTGAAACCTCAAGAATCCACAAATATCTCTCTCAACAGAAATGGTGTCATGACCTAGATTGTCACTAAACACTCCAATTTTATACTGAAATCCATCTGAGCATCATCACTAATCTATCCCCCTATCAAATCCTACTCAATTCTCCATAATCTAGAGCAAAAATTGAAAGATGCATACCTGGAAAAAATGGATGAACAGAAGGTGTTATTACTCTATTCAAGCTCCAATCTTCTCCAGAATCACTCAAGAACAACTTCCCAAGCTTCTCCAATCAACAATTTGCCTTGAATCCTCTTCAATCTATAAACCCGATTCTTGTATGCAATGAAGAAATTTCAGTTGCTCTTTCTTGTTTCTCTCCAATTCATGCCCAAAAAACTTGCTGAGTACATTGCAATGAATATATAGAGTGTGTTAGAACACTCTAGAACTTTCTGTAACTAACCAAATGAGAAATTGAAAATCTCATGCTCCTTGAAAAACTCATATGCCACAGTTGGGAATTGCCCTGTTCTAGCTCTCAATTTCACTTGAATTTCTCATCTCATGCCATTTAGAATTGAATGGGATGTGTAGCTCCTTGTTTCTGATCCAAAGGAAGTGAATTGGTTATGTTGCTTCCATCTTAAGTCACAAAAGGGAAGTATGTGAAAATGGCCTCAAATGCAAAAAGTAATAGTGCCATCCTTCTTGGAATGTTGTTTCTGATCAAAATGACATATAACATGACTTTGTTTGGCCATAAATCAAGAAATCACATTTTTTGGCTTTTAAATGACTTTAATTTCTTCCTTTTTAAGCCATTTCACGCAACTTTGTGTTCCAAGCCAAACCAAACTCACATGACCAATTGGTTGCACTCAAAACATCATTTTGAACAAGTTCCATGTTGAAAAATTTTCCATTTGAAGCTTGCAAGTTGGAGTTATGGACCTATAATCTCAATTTCCCAAAATACCCCTGGCTTGCAAAGATCATAACTTGAGTTCTACAAATCCTATCAAGGACTTCTAGTACCCTATGGAAAGCTAAGAGGATAAGGAACAATATTCATGTTGACCAAAAGTCCATTTGAAAATTCCTTGAATGGAAAAAGTTGCTTGGAAGTCAAGTGACTTTTATAGATAAATTTCATAGTCATCTGATGACCTGTAATTTGCAAGGACCATAACTTGAGTTCTATAAATCCTCTTGAGGACTTCTAGTACTAAAATTAAAGGTATTGAGATGCCCTACAAGTTTCATGTTGGCCAAAGATCCATTTGAAACGTGTATTTTGATTTATGTGGCTTTGAAGTTAAGCACTAAACAAGGGATTTTACACTGAAACCCTAATTTAGCAACTCCCCACCTTCTTGATTCTTCTTTGCTTAATCTTGGCACAAAACCACACATGTATCAACATACCATTCCATGAACCCCATGACCTCAAAGTAGGCTTTGATGCTCTCCAATTTGCACAATTGACCTAGGATTGACCCAGATGAAACCCTAATTGACTGCACTTCAAATGTGGCTCTCATACTTGAATCAATGACTTGTCTCAGCTTCAATAGGGCCCTCTAGGCATTCCATGAGATCCATACACACTTAAAATTCACATTCCATGTCTCACATCCCACTGATGATTCTCAATATTCCTCAAGATAGGAGCAAAACCCACATGTAGGCACTCAAACTTCTCAAGACTTCAAATCACTTGTTGATGGCTTGGATGATCTCTCAAACTTGGATAAGACCTCTTGCTAGGCTTCTTCTGATAAGAATCACACTTGGACCCCTGTTGTATGAGTGATATGCTATGATATGCCAATGATTGAACTATGTACATGATGTAACTATGCAAATGAAATGCAATGAAACATAAATCAGACAAGAAAAGGTTGAGCAAATTTTGGGGTACAACACTAGTGTGACAATCCCTGCACCGCAACAACAGCAGCAACAACCTCAACAGCAGTCGAGGCAGCAGAATACTAATCAGCAAAGAGTTCAGAATCCAAAGCCGAAAAGGATATTTGATGCACCTCCAGTATCGTATGCTGAACTTCTTCAGACTTTGTTGAGAATACAATTGGTTGAGAAAAGGACCTTGGCCCCGCCGACGGGCACACCTCCGTATGGTATGACGCCAATGAGCATTTTAAATTTCATTCCGGGGCGCCCGATCATAATATTGAAAATTTTCAGGCTTTCAAGCACAAGGTGCAAGATTTACTTGATAGCACTGCTATAAACTTCGGTACGGAAGGACCCAATATTGTACAACAACCAATGCCAAAGCATGGGGCAGCGGGAGCGAACGCTATTCTGACAGATGCAGAGTTAGATCTAGTTGTGAATGTGAAGGAACTAAAGACACCTCTGGGTTACGTGAAAAGCCATTTGTTGAAAGGGGGGGCTTACCCCGGATGTGATGAGGGCTGTGTAGATTGTTCAACCCGGCCTGAGGGTTGCGATAGTTTGAAAAGCGGAATTCAGAGTCTAATTGATGAGGGTACGTTACAATTTGATCGCATTGCTGCCGAAGAAAAGCCTGTCGAGGCAATGGTCGAAGAGCAGGGTGAGATTGCCACTGTTACGATACCATTCAAGTCTGTCACGATATCGGCGCCTGCCAAGCGGCCGAATATTACCATCACTAAAGCGAAACTCATTCCGTATGAGAGCAAGTTCGTCCCTTGGAGTTATGGAGCAGAAGTGTATTGTAATGGTGAAAGAATTAATCTGGATGATCTACCGGTGGAATCAGTTGACAATCTGGTAGGAACGGGCGATATGACCCGTAGTGGAAGAATCTTTACTTCGCCAGAAGTAGAAGCAGAAAGAATTGCGAAGGGTAAAAGCGAGGTGAATGAGGGTGGACCTTCCCAAGAGAAGGAGAAAGAACCATTGAATAAAGACGTGGAAGAGTTCATGAGGTTAATTCAAAAGAGTGATTACAAGATCGTTGATCATTTATAGCAAACTCCTTCAAAAATCTCAATTTTGTCTTTATTGCTGTGTTCCAAAGTTCACCGAAACGCCCTGTTGAAAGTGCTTGAGACGTCCTTCGTACCCCAGGAGATTTCTGTTAATCAACTTGAGGGGGTAATGGCCCACGTGAATGCGGGGCACGGTTTGGGGTTTACTGATTTTGACTTGACACCTAGAGGTCGCGACCACAATAATGCTTTGCATATTTCAGTTGAGTTCAGGGGCACCGTCATGTCCCATGTTCTTGTTGATACCGGGTCATCCCTAAATGTGTTGCCTAAGAAGGCACTGTTGAAATTGGATACTCGAGGAATAATTTGCACGCCTAGTGATCTGGTAGTGAGAGCGTTTGATGGAACTAGGAGGTCTGTGTTTAGGGCGCTGACGTTGCCAATTCAAGTGGGTCCGGAAATATTTGACACCGTGTTCTATATTATGGACATTCAACCAGCGTACAGTTGTCTGCTTGGACGACCATGGATTCATTCCGCCGGAGCTGTGACATCCATGCTTCACCAAAAGCTAAAATATATGGTTGATGGCAGTGTTGTTACTGTGTGTGGTGAAGAGGACATTCTGGTCAGTCATTTATCATCCTTCAAATACGTCAAAGTGGACGGAGAAATCCACGAGACGCTGTGCCAAGCCTTCGAAGGAGTGAAGATTAAGGGTGAAGCTCTTGTGAGCAGCAAAGGGCCGGAAGTGGCCATGTCTTCGTATAAGGAAGCCCACGCAGTGGTGCAGAACGGAGAGACCAAGAGGTGGGGCCAAGTCTTGGATATTCCCGTCAAGCAGGACAAATTTGGGTTGGGGTACCGCCCATCATCGTCATCTTCCCCGCAGAGCGCGCCAAGGTTCAGAGGGCCGGTTGTGTTTACTCCTGGAGGAGTCAGCTACGAGAGAATCAATGTTGTATCTGATGCTGAAGACGGAGACAGTGATTGCGATATGGATGTTTGGATCAGACCCAGCGTGCCAGGGAAGAACTTATGCATCTGGTCAATCCAGGATGTTATCCAAGTGACAACGAAACAGTAATGCTTTGTTTTCCAATTATTGTACAATCCTGTATCTTACCCGGACATAGAGATTTTATTTCAGGGCCTGTTTGCTTATGTGTATGCTTTGTTTAATCATTGAATAAAGGCATTTTTCCTCATACAAATTTTGTGATCCTTGTCTTTCTGTTTTATTTTTAGCAATAAAATGGCAACGTGGTTATATGTTTTGTTTGCATATCATTTGAAGCTTTTAACCATTTTTCTCGCAGGACTCACATAATTTCAGATGACACTGACCAAGAACCTCCTATGACTCGCTTCCACTTTGAGCACCCGATCTTTCAAGCCGAAGAAGAGATTGTTGAGGATAATGACTTATCAGAAGAGCTGACTCGACTGTTGAAACAGGAAGAGAGAATTATTCTGCCTCATCAGGAGGAAATTGAAGTCATTAACTTGGGGTCTGAGGAATGTGTCAGGAATGTTCGGATAGGGGCTGCACTACAAAGTGATATCAAGCAAAGGCTTATCGAGATGCTTCGAGAGTATAGTGATATCTTTGCTTGGTCTTACGAAGATATGCACGGGTTGGATACTGATATGGTGGTTCATCATTTGCCATTGCGAGAGGAATGTCCGCCGATCAAACAGAAGCTCAGAAGAACTCGACCAGATATGGCTGTGAAAATTAAGGAGGAAGTGCAAAAATAGTGGGACGCTGGTTTTCTTGTTGTTACAACTTACCCTTCTTGGGTCGCCAATATCGTACCTATACCGAAGAAAGACGGTAAGGTGCGGATGTGCATTGATTATAGAGATTTAAACAAGGCGAGCCCAAAGGGTGATTTCCCTCTTCCTCACATTGATGTGTTGTTTGATAATACAAATCAATTTTAAGTATGCACGGCTTTTCGGGCTATAATTAGATAAAGATGACGCCGAAGGATATGGAGAAAACGACTTTTATTACCCCGTGGGGAACGTTCTGCTACAAAGTTATGCCCTTTGGTTTGAAGAACGTCGGGGCAACATATCAGCGAGCTATGACAACACTCTTTCATGACATGATGCATAAAGAGATCGAAGTCTATGTTGACGATATGATTGCCAAATCCCAGACGGAGGAAGAGCATCTGGTCAATCTTCTGAAATTATTCAAGAGGCTTAGGAAATTCCGGCTGAGGCTGAATCCTAACAAGTGCACCTTCGGGGTGAGATCTGGTAAGCTATGGGGTTTCATTGTTAGCGAAAAAGGAATAGAGGTTGATCCTGCAAAGATAAGAGCTATACAAGAAATGCCAGCACCAAAAACAGAGAAAGAGGTTCATGGTTTTTTGGGGAGGTTGAACTACATTGCCCGGTTTATATCTCACCTAACTGCCATGTGTGAGCCAATGTTTAAGTTGTTGAAAAAAGATCAAGTGGTGGTCTGGAATGAGAATTGCCAAAGGGCATTTGAAAGAATAAAAGAGTATTTGCAGGAACCTCCAATTTTAATACCCCCAGTAGCCGGGAGACCATTGATTATGTATTTGACGGTTCTTGAGAACAGTATGGGTTGTGTTCTCGGTCAACACGACGAGACTGGACGGAAAGAGCATGCGATTTATTATTTGAGTAAAAAATTCACGGATTGTGAATCTCGATACTCTATGCTCGAGAAGATGTGTTGTGCCCTTGCTTGGGCTGCCAAACGTCTGAGACAATACATGCTGAATCATACAACCATGCTGATTTCGAAGATGGATCCAATCAAGTACGTCTTTGAGAAGCAGGCCCTTTCTGGAAGGATTGCTCGATGGCAGATGGTACTGACAGAGTATGATATACAGTATGTCTCGCAAAAGGCTATCAAAGGTAGAGTACTGTCAGAGTACCTGGATGAGCAGCCAATCGATGATTACCAGCCGATGAAGTTTGATTTTCCTGACGAGGATATCATGTACTTAAAGATGAAAGATTGCAAAGAGTCGTTGCATGGTGAAGGTCCTGAGCGGAGTTCCCAATGGCAATTGATTTTTGACGGTGTTGTGAATTCATATGGAAGTGGAATTGGGGCAATCATCACGACTCCCCATGGGACGCACATCCCGTTCACTGCCAGATTGACATTTCCAGTTACTAATAATGAGGCTGAATACGAGGCGTGTATCATGGGTCTCGAGGAGGCTATTAATTTGAGGATTAAAAATCTTCATTTATATGGAGACTCCGCGCTAGTCTTGAACTAGATCAAGGGCGAATGGGATACCCGTCAGCCTAATCTGATACCGTATATGAATTATGCAAGGAGACTGTTGCCTTTCTTTGACAGGGTAGAGTTTCATCATGTGCCAAGGGCAAAAAATCAGATGGCTGACGCTCTTGCGACGTTGTCTTCCATGTACAAAGTTAACTTCTGGAATGAGGCTCCCAGAATAGTTATCTCTCGCCTTGATAGGCCCTCCTTCATATTCTCCATTGAGGAAGCTTCCGATGGCAAGCCATGGTATTTTGATATCCAGAATTTCCTAAAGAACCAAGAGTATCCGACTAGGGCATCCAGCCGCGATAAGAAGACTCTTAGGAGATTGGCTGGCAATTTCTACTTGAATCCGGATGGTGTTCTGTATAGGAGAAACCATGATTTGGTGCTTTTGTGATGTGTTGATGAGAAAGAGGCTAACTTACTCATGGAAAAGGTCTACGAGGGAACCTTTGGCACGCACACTGGCGGACATGCTATGTCTCGAAAGTTATTGCGGGCAGGGTATTATTGGCTGACAATGGAATGAGACTGTTTCAAATTTGCAAAGAAGTGCCACAAGTGCCAAATTTATGCGGACAAGATCCAGGTACCGCCGAGCTCTTTGAACGTTATGGCGTCCCCGTGGCCTTTCTCCATGTCGGGCATTGATATGATTGGGAAAATTGAGCCCACCGCATCCAATGGACACAGGTTCATCCTGGCAGCTATCAATTACTTCACCAAATGGGTTGAAGCAGCGTCTTACGCTAATGTCACCAAGCAAGTAGTAGCCAGGTTTATCAAAAAGGATATCATCTGTCGATACGGTATCCCAGAGAGAATCATTACTGACAATGGTTCGAACATGAATAACAAAATGATGAAGGAATTGTGCCAGAATTTCAAGATTGAGCATCACAATTCATCTCCCTATCGGCCCAAGATGAATGGCGTTGTCGAGGCGGCCAATAAGAACATCAAGAAAATAGTTCAGAAGATGGTTGTGACATACAAAGACTGGCACGCGATGTTGCCATTCGCTTTGAAGGGTTATCGTACGACGGTACGCACATCAACCGGGGCAACACCTTTCTCACTGGTGTATGGTATGGAGGCTGTCCTACCATTAGAAGTTGAGATTCCTTCCTTAAGAGTATTGCTCGATGTCCAACTTGATGAGGCAGAATGGGTGCAGAATAGGTTGAATCAGCTCAGTTTAATGGATGAGAAGAGACTTGCATCTATCGCATATGGTCAGTTATACAAGAGCCAGATGAAGAAAGCTTTCAACAAGAAGGTATGCCCTCGAAGCTTTCAGACGGGCGATCTTTGTAAGAGCACAGATTGTGTCTTAGTAATATCTCTATGTTTTGATGATAACATTAATGATAATTTGTATACAAGAATTATACTCTCTAAATTTGTTCTAAACTGTTTTCTACAGGCACAAAAGATTTTAATCTTAAAGAGCAAATTTGATGTGAACAATGAATTCTGAACGGCTCAAGAGCATCTGAAGATTAGAAGAATCTGAAGTATAAGAGCTTAGTTATCAAGATTCTGAAGATACAACACGCTGCATGTATTATCAAGAATCTGAATAAGAGAAGACTCTGAGTGAAGAGACTCTGAATGAGAGAAGACTCTGATCTGAGTGAAGACTCTGATCTAAGAGCATGTTACGCTTCAAGCACACAGCTGCACCAGACTCTGATTCATCAACATCTGAAGAACATATTAGGCTCTGAAGTTTCCAGAAGGTTCTGAAGACTGAAGACTCTGATATTGATTGTTGATCTGAATTATTTGAAGAAGAATATTTTAATATATCCGTTGGAATATGCCAGCAAATCTTTCCTTAATTGGGATAGACAAAATTCTCTGCAAGGATATTATTCCTCTGGTACATTCCTTATATGGTATAATCACAGCTCAGCAGACAATTGCTACACCCACTATTTGTGCGCCGTCTCTCTGCTGTAATAGTACAAAGGACAGTACTATTTTGATATTGGAAATATTTTCTCTAACGGTAAAATATTCTCTCCAATATTCAAGTGGCTATATAAAGGACATCATAGCTCATTCTTCAAGTGCCGAATTACGACAATATTGACAAGAACTCTCTCACGCTAAAAGCTTTCATATTCTTCACTGTTCATACATTGTTCTAAACTTAGAGAAATAACACAGTTGTGTTTATAGCTTTCATAGAAGCAATTCTTACTCTTTCATTGTATTACATTAATTTGTAAAGAAAGTTTTCCTTAAGAGGATCTAGGTTAGATCAGTAGCTCTTAAGAAGACTAAGAACAGTTGTTCTTAGGTGTGCTATTTGTAATCAGTTGATTTGAATAGTGGATTAAGTCCTTGTTGAGAAAGGCAAATCACTCTTGAAAAGGGTGGACTGGAGTAGTTGAGTTCAACGAACCAGGATAAAAATACTTGTGTTTTTATCTTTGATTATTTTCTGTCATACTTATTCAACCCCCCCTTCTAAGTATTTTCTCACCTTCAGTTGGCATCAGAGCTCCGGTTCTGAGTGTGCATTCGCTTAACCGTGACAGATAAAGATCCAGTGAGAAAAATACTCAGTTATTTATTTGGTTGCTAATATGGGTGATATTCCTACATCAAGCAACAAATATGAAGGAGACAGAATCAGCACCAAACCTCCAATGTTTGATGGAGAAAAATTTGATTATTGGAAGGATAGACTTGAAAGTTTTTTCTTGGGGTATGATGCTGATCTCTGGGATTTAGTCATTGATGGGTATGAACATCCTACTAAGGATGGCAAAAAGATTGATAGAAAATCAATGACTGAGGAGCAGAAGAAAGAATTCAAGAATCATCACAAAGCCAGAACCATACTTCTGAATGCAATCTCGCATACAGAGTATGAGAAAATTACCAACAGAGAAACTGCTCATGATATGTTTGAGTCTCTCAAAATGACTCATGAGGGAAATTCTCAGGTGAAAGAAACAAAGGCTCTGGCGCTGATACAGAAGTATGAAGCGTTCAAAATGGAAGAATCTGAGAACATTGAGACTATGTTTTCCAGATTTCAGATTCTAACAGCTGGGTTGAAAGTTCTGGACAAGGGCTACTCAACATCTGATCATGTCAAGAAGATCATCAGAAGTCTTCCTACCAAATGGAGACCTATGGTGACTGCATTGAAGCTGGCCAAGGATCTGAACAAAATCTCATTAGAAGAACTCATCAGTTCTTTGAGAAGTCATGAGATTGAGCTGGAGGAAGATGAACCCCAGAAGAAAGATAAAGGTAAATCCTTAGCTTTTAAATCTAACAAATCTGTTAAAGCCTTGCAGGTTAATGAAGAAAGCTCTGAGGAATCTTCTTCTGAAGAAGAAGATGAACTTTCTATGCTGTCCAGAAGGATCAACAAACTCTGGAAGCACAAAGGGAAGAAGTTCAACAACTTCAGAAGATCTGATCAGAAGAAAGAATCTTCTGGACACAGAAGATCTGGCAAGAAAGAGATCACTTGTTTTGAATGTAAAGAACCTGGACACTACAAGAGTGGATGTCCCAAACTTCAAAAGGAAAAACCCAAAAGGAAGTTTGACAAAAAGAAAAAGGTTCTGATGGCTACATGGGATGACTCAGATGAATCTGAATCATCTTCTGAATCTGAGGAAGAATGTGCAAATGTTGCGCTGATGGCCAACACAGATGATCAAGATGAAGGAACGTCATCATCTGAATCTGAGTCAGAATCAGACTCTGACTCTGAAGAGGTATTTTCTGAACTCTCCAGAGCTGAACTTGTTGAAAGTTTATCTGACATGATGGAAAGCTACAGCAAGATTAAACTCAAATACAAGAAGCTGAAAAGCATTCTTGAATCTGAGATTAATCTTCTGAGAACAGAACTTGTTGAGCAGAAAGAAATAAATTCAAAACTCAAAAATGATTTAGAAACAACTCAACAAGAATCTGATACTAAAACAGAGTCTAGTGAAAATATTTTAGAAAAATATGACTCCAGTTTTAGAAGATTTCTCACTAAAAGCATAGACAGAAGCAAGATGGCTTCTATGATCTATGGTGTTAGTGGGAACAACAGAAGAGGCATTGGATGTGAATCCTCCTCTGGAAGCAATCCAAAGTCTGTTGATAAACTCTTCATCAAGAAGACTCCTTTGTATTCTCATTTCAAGTTTGGTCATCTGAATGATATTAAACATACAAGCTCTGAAAAGAGTACTTATGTGTTTAAGCCAAGGGTTAGCCAGAATAAACACTATGTTGAAAAACAGAAGTTTAGGCAAAACGACAGAACATCTAACCCCAAAGGACCCAAGAAGATCTGGGTACCTAAAAGTCAAATAATACCTGTTGCAGATATCCTTAGCAGCAAAATCCAGACACCAATCATGGTACCTGGACTCTGGATGCTCACGACATATGACGGGCGAAAGGTCTATGTTCCAAAGCCTGGAACTTAGATCTGGAGGGGACGTGAAATTTGGAGGGAACCAGAGGGGCAAGATCATTGGCTCTGGTACGATAGGTAATGGTAACCTACCCTCTATTTCTAATGTTCTGTTAGTTGAAGGATTGAAACATAATCTATTGTCCATAAGTCAATTAAGTGACAATGGTTATGATATCATCTTTAATCAAAAATGTTGCAAAGCTGTTTGTCAAAAGAATGGCTCAACCTTGTTCAGTGGAAAGAGGAAAAACAACATTTACAAAATTAACCTTTCAGAACTTAAAGTTCAAAATGTAAAATGCCTTTTATCTGTGAATGATGAGCAATGGGTCTGGCATAGAAGATTGGGACATATTAATATGAGACGTATATCTCAGATTAATAAACTCAATCTGGTCAGAGGACTCCCTAATCTGAAGTTCAATTCAGATGCTCTGTGTGGCGCATGTCAAAAGGGTAAATTTTCAAAATCCCATTTTAAACCAAAAAATGTTGTTTCCACCTCTAGACCATTGGAATTACTTCACATTGATCTGTTTGGACCAGTGAAAACTGCATCCATCAGAGGCAAGAAGTATGGGTTAGTCATTGTAGATGACTACAGCAGATGGACATGGGTAAAGTTTCTAAAACACAAGGATGAGTCTCATTCTGTGTTCATTGACTTCTGCAATCAAGTCCAGACTGAAAAAGAATGCAAAATTATTAAAGTCAGAAGTGATCATGGTGGCGAATTTGAAAACAAATATTTTGAAAAATATTTTTCTGAAAAGGGAATTGCACATGATTTCTCCTGTCCTAGAACTCCACAACAAAATGGAGTTGTAGAGAGGAAAAATAGAACATTGCAAGAAATGGCCAGAACCATGATCAACGAGACAAATCTGGCAAAACATTTTTGGGCAGAAGCAATAAATACAGCATGTTATATTCAGAACAGAGTGTCTGTAAGACCTCTTCTGGAAAAGACTCCCTATGAATTGTGGAGAAACAGAAAGCCCAACATTGCTTATTTTCATCCATTTGGATGTATTTGTTATATGCTTAACACTAAAGATCATCTAAACAAGTTTGATTCCAAAGCACAGAAGTGTTTCATGCTTGGTTATTCTGAACGCTCTAAAGGCTACAGAGTATTCAATACTGAAACACAGATTGTGGAAGAATCTATTCATGTTAGATTTGATGATAAGCTTGGCTCTGAAAAGCCAAAGCAAGTTGAAAGTTTTGCAGATAGAGAAGTTATTCTCACAGACTCTGAAGGCTCAGAGGCAAACAAGACTAAAGACAAAGACTCTGAAGAAAATCCAGATGCTACACCTTTAACTTCCCAACTTGACAATCTGCATATTTCTGAAAGACCAACAGTCAGAGGATCTTCTTCCAGAATGAAAGCTTCTCATCCAGAGGATGTGATAATTGGAAAGAAAGATGATCCAATAAGGACAAGAGCATTTCTCAGAACTTCTGAATCTTCCTTCTGTGGCTTAGTGTCAATTATAGAACCTTCATCTGTTGATGAGGCTCTGGAAGATAATGAATGGATTTTAGCTATGCAAGAGGAGCTGAATTCAATTCACAAGGAATGAAGTCTGGGATCTGGTTCCAAGACCTAAAGGTTTCAATGTTATTGGAACAAAATGGGTTTTCAGAAATAAACTGAATGAAAAAGGAGAAGTTGAAAGGAACAAAGCAAGACTGGTTGCTCAAGGCTACAGTCAACAAGAAGGCATAGACTACACAGAAACATATGCTCCTGTTGCAAGGTTAGAGTCTATACGCTTGCTTATTTCATTTGCTGCACAACATAACATCACTCTTTATCAGATGGATGTTAAAAGTGCTTTTCTTAATGGAATTATAGAAGAGGAAGTGTATGTCCACCAACCTCCTGGTTTTGAAAATGAAAATTTTCCAGATCATGTTTACAAACTAAAAAAATCTCTTTATGGACTAAAACAAGCTCCCAGAGCTTGGTATGAGAGGTTGAGTAATTTTCTTCTGAAGAAGGATTTCATCAGAGGAAAAGTGGATACCACACTATTTTGTAAAACCATTAAGAAAGATTTGTTGATTTGTCAAATTTATGTAGATGATATTATTTTTGGATCAACAAATATTATGCTTGGAAAGGAGTTTGCTAAATGTATGCAGGAAGAATTTGAGATGAGCATGATGGGAGAACTGAAATTCTTTCTGGGAATCCAAGTAAATCAGACTCCAGAGTGCACCTACATACATCAGACCAAGTATGTTAAAGAGCTTCTGAAGAAGTTTAACATGCTGGATAGCAAAATGGCAAAGACTCCAATGCATCCTACAAGCACTCTAGGTAAGGAAGAGGTAAGTAAGAAGGTAGATCAGAAACTCTACAGAGGTATGATATGATCTCTTCTTTATTTGACTGCTTCTAGACCAGACATTCTGTTTAGTGTTTGTTTATGTGCTAGATTCCAATCAGATCCTAGAGAATCACACTTAACTGCTGTTAAGAGGATTCTAAGGTATCTGAAAGGTACTGCTAATGTTGGTTTGTGTTACAGAAGATCTGACAAATATTCACTAGTTGGATTCTGTGATGCTGACTATGCTGGAGATAGAGTTGAGCGCAAAAGTACTTCTGGAAGCTGTCAGTTTCTTGGAAGTCATCTGATCTCATGGTACAGCAAGAAGCAACCAACAATTGCACTATCAACCACAGAGGCAGAATACATTGCTGCTGCTGGGTGTTCCACTCAGATGCTCTGGATGAAGAGTCAACTAGAAGATTATCAAATCTATGAGAGTAATCTTTCTATCTTCTGTGACAATACTTCAGCTATATGTTTATCCAAAAATCCTATTTTACACTCTAAGGCCAAACATATAGAGATTAAACATCATTTCATCAGAGACTATGTTCAGAAGGGTGTAATAAATTTAGCCTTTGTTGATACAGATCATCAATGGGCAGATATTTTCACAAAACCCCTTGCTGAAGATAGGTTTAAGTTTATTCTGAAAAATATTTGTATGGATTTTTGTCCAGAGTAATATTTCTCAGAGTCTACTTCTCAGATGCTAAGTGTTTAACACTCTGAAGTATTTCATCTGTTTTGCTTGTTTAATTTATCTGTGATTTATTTTTTGTGAAACTCTGTACTGACCATCTCAGAGGATCTGAAAGTTGAAAACGTTTCATTTCTTAAGAGTTACAGAATCACATGCAAAGCAAACACGTGTCACTCAGAATCTGAAAAGATGGAGTACACCTACTGATTATGACGTTTAAGGTATTGCTTTGAAAATCTCAATCTGTCTTGATTTTCCCCCCAAATGTCATATCATAATTAAAAATGATTACTTTTCATTAAATGCAAACGTGCGTATGTGTCCTATGTATGTCTGTTGTGTTTCCCATGCATGTTTTATTTTTCTATATAAACCACTCTCACAACACATTCACACTTTTCACATTCTCAACACATATGCGCTTTTGTCTGTTGTTCTCTCTCTTCTCAAACCCTAAAAGAACCCAGAAACCGTCATCTCCTTCTTCATCATCAACAATGGCATCTACATCAAAAGCAGTTACTACCAAAGATTCCACCACTATCATTGAACCAGTACGCACTCTCCTGACTCCTGTTGATTCTCTAGAAGTGTTGTGTGAGAGTTTCGTGGATTTGGAAGACCTTGCTGAAAATGGGTTTGATCTGATTCCTTCAATCAAAGAACAAGGTTGGGACGGTTACTTTGATAGGCTGATGGGTCCTGTGTATCCAAAGTTAGTGAAGGAGTTTTGGATCCATGCATTCGCTACTCCAAAGTTCGTTCATTCTTCTGTGCTGGGTAAGAAGATTGTTATCACTGAAAATCTGATCAGGAAACTTATAGGTTTCAAGGCAACTGATGGAGTAACCTCTCTATCTTCTGCGCGTGAAGACCTGAAAGATGTTTGTCAAGAAATCTGCACTACTGGTGAACCTTGTAAGAAGGTTAAGTTTTTGAAACCCACTTACAAGTTATGGGCTAAGATTTTCTTGAACACCATTTTTCACAGACCCTCTTCAAACTCATCTGACTATGTTAATGCTGAACAACTATACTTCATGTATTGTTTACATCAAAACATTCAGATTGATCTTCCTTATCTGTTGTTCAATCATCTGGTATCTCATGTCAAGGAAACAAGGGAAACAGCAAGAGATAAAACTGGAAAAGTCAGATCATGGATTCCTATGGGAAGACTGATTTCAGATATTCTGGTAGAAAACCAACTTGTGGCGCATCTGCAAGAGGCTGGATTAACAGAAGATCTGAACTTTATCATTGGCTCTGAGATAAATGGCTTAACTCTGAGAAGGATGAAATTGGTTGAAGATTTATCTGAGAAACCAAGGAAAACTAACTCTGAAGAAGTTAGGGGGAGAAGGATTCCTGTTGAGGACTTTCCTCTATTTACCTCAGATGAACCCAGAGAGCTAATAGCTGAGTATGTTGCTTGCTGCATCAGAGATGGTGTTGAGATCCCTGCAAATCTTGTGCAGAAGGAAGGCCAAGTTCTTCCTGATCAGACAAGGGAAAGAAGACGCAAGAGAAAAGCTGATAAAGAAGGTCATCAGAAGAAAAGAAAGCATTCAGATGCTGAGAAGAAGAAGAAAAGAAAGAAGCTGAAGAAGGTTCAACAAAATCCTCCTGCAGCAACTTTTGAAGAGATAAGAGATACTCTGAAACAGGTATTTAACACTGATTCTAATCCTGTTCATCATTCTGCTACCACACCATCTGACTCACCCCTCATATTTAAAAGATCTAGACCATCTGAGACTCATACACCACAACCAACAAACATTCAAACACCACAATCCAAACAAACTCAACAAACAACACCACAACCTCAAAACCCCATCCCAGAATCTACCATTCCAGAGGATGTTCACCCTGAACACTCTGACCAACCTGAAAATCCCATTGATCCTAATGAGATTTTAGATATCACACCCTTAAACCGTTCTATCATTTTATCTTCAACTTCTGAAAAATCTAACCAATCTGATACATCATCTGATGATGAATCATCTGGTTTTATTAATGAATGCTTGAATGATCTCAAACAACCTCGTACTGAGAGTGTTTGGAAACAACTTTTTAAATCTCCCACTTCTGAACATCCACCCTCTCCACAAAACTCCCCAACTCAAACTCTCAATCCACAACCTCTTGAAATCCAAACCACTCCACAACCAACATCTGAACCACAACCATCATCTGAACCAACCAACCAACAAACATCTGAACCACAAAACAACCAACCCACATCTGAACATCCATCTTCCCAACCTCAAACCTCTGAACCACAAACATCTGAACATCCATCCTCACAACCTCAACCCTCTAAACAAACACCACAAACACAACCAACCCAACCCAGAATCCCTGATGAAGCAGAATTGGGATCAAGTGTTTATACTATGTTAAGAGATTTTGAGAAGGATAATGTCTCAGACTTTGCTGACATCATGGATGTGTGCATGACTACTATGGACAAAGAGGCTGCTAATGCTGTCTGGAAGAAATATCTTTACAGACTGAATAGGGAGGCTTTGAAAATCAGGACTCAATGTCTTAGATTATCAAAAGTAAGGTTTGCTGCTTATCAGAAACGGATTAAGAAAAACCCTCCTCCTATTCTTCTTCTAGAAGCTCCTCCACCTCCAGAAATTCCTGCACCCAATGTCACTCAGATTGTTTCAGAATCCACTGTTCCAGAATCTTCTATTTCAGTATCTACAGATCTTCAGAAGGATGTCAAGGAACTAAAGGACTTCATGGTTGATCAAAAGAAGACAAATGAAGAAATGAAAACTTGGATGGCTAAGCAAGATGAGAATTCAGAGAGGATTACAGCACTGCTGCAACTCATCGCTTCTCAACAAGCCTCATCTGCCAAACCTTCTTAATGTTTTTGCACAAGTTTTTCATGCTTTGTTTTGTTTTTGATTGTCTTCTGATATGTTTTGTTTGCTTCTATCTGAATCTGGATGTTATCTTAATGAAAATGATCTTTTGCTTATATGGATATGTGTTTCTTCTGCATCTTTACTGTCTTTTAAAAATCTTTTTGATTATGACAAAAAGGGGGAGAAACAAAATAGAATCTGATTGTTCAAATCTATAAGCAATTATCTGAACTAAGTCAGACATGTTACTAACATTCTTTGAATCTAATCAGAATCTGACAAATTTATCTAACCAGACTCTGACAAATTTCATTGAAGTTTTTCCTGAGATCTATCTTTTCAGAACCTGATCAAAAATAGCTAAATCTGAGTAAACCAGACTCTGATATCTAAAGACCAGACTCTGATATCTAACCTTGAGTACTATGATCTGAAAGATAACTCAAGACAGGAAATGGCAAGATAAACAACCAAGTGTTCTGAAGTTGTTCATCTGGCATCAAGCTTTAATATGACATCAAGCTTTGGCATCAAGCTTTGACTCTAGAAGTCAAACATATATCAACCAGGATTTGTCAACCAGGCTTCAATCAGGATGTTAATCAGGCTCTGAACCCAAAATGCAATCAGGCTCTGAATCTGAAATGAAATCAGGCTCTGAATCTGAAATATACTCAACCAGAAAGGGAAGTATCTAATTCCATTAGAGTATTCATTTCAGGGGGAGATTGTTAATCTCAGGGGGAGTAATTTTAATTCATTTTTATTGAACAAATTGCTCATGTTTTGTCATCATCAAAAAGGGGGAGATTGTAAGAGCACAGATTGTGTCTTAGTAATATCTCTATGTTTTGATGATAACATTAATGATAATTTGTATACAAGAATTATACTCTCTAAATTTGTTCTAAACTGTTTTCTACAGGCACAAAAGATTTTAATCTTAAAGAGCAAATTTGATGTGAACAATGAATTCTGAACGGCTCAAGAGCATCTGAAGATTAGAAGAATCTGAAGTATAAGAGCTTAGTTATCAAGATTCTGAAGATACAACACGCTGCATGTATTATCAAGAATCTGAATAAGAGAAGACTCTGAGTGAAGAGACTCTGAATGAGAGAAGACTCTGATCTGAGTGAAGACTCTGATCTAAGAGCATGTTACGCTTCAAGCACACAGCTGCACCAGACTCTGATTCATCAACATCTGAAGAACATATTAGGCTCTGAAGTTTCCAGAAGGTTCTGAAGACTGAAGACTCTGATATTGATTGTTGATCTGAATTATTTGAAGAAGAATATTTTAATATATCCGTTGGAATATGCCAGCAAATCTTTCCTTAATTGGGATAGACAAAATTCTCTGCAAGGATATTATTCCTCTGGTACATTCCTTATATGGTATAATCACAGCTCAGCAGACAATTGCTACACCCACTATTTGTGCGCCGTCTCTCTGCTGTAATAGTACAAAGGACAGTACTATTTTGATATTGGAAATATTTTCTCTAACGGTAAAATATTCTCTCCAATATTCAAGTGGCTATATAAAGGACATCATAGCTCATTCTTCAAGTGCCGAATTACGACAATATTGACAAGAACTCTCTCACGCTAAAAGCTTTCATATTCTTCACTGTTCATACATTGTTCTAAACTTAGAGAAATAACACAGTTGTGTTTATAGCTTTCATAGAAGCAATTCTTACTCTTTCATTGTATTACATTAATTTGTAAAGAAAGTTTTCCTTAAGAGGATCTAGGTTAGATCAGTAGCTCTTAAGAAGACTAAGAACAGTTGTTCTTAGGTGTGCTATTTGTAATCAGTTGATTTGAATAGTGGATTAAGTCCTTGTTGAGAAAGGCAAATCACTCTTGAAAAGGGTGGACTGGAGTAGTTGAGTTCAACGAACCAGGATAAAAATACTTGTGTTTTTATCTTTGATTATTTTCTGTCATACTTATTCAACCCCCCCTTCTAAGTATTTTCTCACCTTCAATCTTGTGCTAAAGAAGATTCTCCCACCACAATCAGATCACAGGGGCAAATGGACTCCCAACTATGAAGGTCCATACATCGTGCGAAAGGTCTTCTCTGGAGGAGCCTTACTATTGTCCACCATGGATGGCGAAGATTTTTCATCCCTTGTGAACTCGGACGCAGTTAAAAAATACTTTTCTTAAAGAGACCCGCTGGACGGAAAAAAGAGAGTCCACGCAAAAATGGGGCATCCCGGCGAACCAAGAAAATAAAGAAAGGTTCGGGTAATTGTTAGGGATAAAAATTGAAAAGATGTACACCCGCGAAGTCGAAAACCTGAAAAGGGTGACTTCGGCAAAAAAGGGTATCCCGGTGAATTGAAAATCTGCAAAGGGCGATTCAGGCAGAAGTTAGGGATTGAAAAGCAAATGACTGCGGTCCGAGTTTGATATTGCACTGCTTAGTGGTTTGGGAGTACCTGAGGGTTGATTATCTAAAACAATCTCTTCCGAGGATGGAGCATCGGGAAAGTGTCAGGGTCAGGCGAGTCATAGGAGGATCAGCTCATGGTGTTCGTCTGTACCACGTTGCCGACATGTATACAATCTTCTCTTCTGTATTTTTGTACATATTTGCATTTGCTTTTGCATAACTTCCTCTTTTCAGGAGTTGCACCCGATGTACAAACTTTGCCTATTTAAAGGTTGTTATCAATAAAACATATTATTCAGTACTTGATGTTTAATTCTTGTTTTAACTTTTACTGTTTTGTTTGTTGAAAATGCCGATGTTTTTGATAAACTTACATGTGCACAAGCTGGCAGGCCTCGGCCAATGATTGTTTAAACTTTGAATTAACTGAATAGTTGTCATGGGTACTAACCAGGATAATTCCTTTTGCGTAGAATGTCTTGTGTTATGCAGGGTTGTCACCTTTGCAGCAGATATCCAAGGGAGGGTGTTCCCCAGCCAGAGCAGGCTTTATGTGAAACCTATTCCTCCCAGCAGATGGGATTGATTTTTCATTCCCGGCAGACGGAAGTCGAAGTTTTTATCCCTAGAAGAGTTGGGATTGCATCAGAGCAGGATCAGATTATCCTCAGCAATTCAAGATTGACTTATTCGGTAGGATAAAGTCATCCCCAGAGGGTCGAGATTGATATACCTAGCGGATTATGCATTCCTGGTGGTTGGTTATGAGCACATTTACTCCCCAGAGAGAGTCCTTGCAGAGTACAATCAGAGTATGCAAATCGATTCCCAGCTGAGTATCCCCAACATGGTTGACCCCCATAGAGTATGATCAGATGATCAGTGGTTTGAAAGGAGCATCCCCGAGCAGGGTTGCCTTTTCTTTTCTCCAACAGGTTGTTTTTCCTCCGACAGGATGAACATCATCAGCAGAGTTCGTAATTCCGAGCTTGTGAGATACTCCCCAGCAGGATGATTATCCCCAACGGAGTTGGTTTCACTTTTCCAGCATTGATTTTGCTAGAATATGCCCGTGATACCCGACGGTTCCCCAGCGGATTCGGTTTTGTCTTCAGCATTTATTTTGCTGGAGCACCTCTTTGCATTTGCATATATCATCATATTTGCATCTACTCAAATGCGTAGCATTTCCATGCTGTATGGAGCATTACGCCATTGTCAAACATATGCATTTTGAAACATAAGCCAGGTTGATTACCTCTTTGTTTTCAGGTGTGTTTCCCTGCAGATAGTGTTCGCCCTGTCATATGCTCCCTTATCAAAGTTGCTTGGTTAAGTTTCTCTTCTCCCCCAGCGGAGTTCTTCTCAGATTGCTGTTACGTCAGCATTAAAAGATTTCGTGGTTTAAACTTTCAGAGTTGTTGCTCGTGACTTCCCCAGTAGAGTTTTTCCCTATCAGAGTTGCTTGCTTAAGTTTCTCTTTTTCCCCGGAAGAGTCTCTCCCCACCGAGTTTCTTGGTTAAGTTTCTCTTATTCCCCAGCGGATTATTCTTCAGATTGTTGTCACATCAGTTTCGAAAATCTTGAAGTTGTTACCTGTTGTCGAAATAGGTGTTTCGAGGCTGTCGTTAGAGTTTCCCCGCAGAGTTTTTTGTTCAAGTCTTCGGATGCCCGACTCGCTTTTATTTAGCGTATGCTCGTTTCCTCATAAACGAAAGGTTGACGTGATGGTTCAACGGTTGACGTGATGGTTTGACAACACTCGCTTTTATTTAGCGTATGCTTGTTTCCTCGTAAACGAAAGGTTGACGTGATGGTTCAACGGTCAACGTGATGGTTCGACAACACTCGCTTTTATTTAGCATATGCTCGTTTCCTCGTAAACGAAAGGTTGACGTGATGGTTCAATAGTCGACGTGATGGTTCGACAAGACTCACTTTTATTTAGCGTATGCTCGTTTCCTTGTAAACGAAAGGTTGACGTGATGGTTCAACGGTCGACGTGATGGTTCAACGGTCGACGTGATGGTTCGACAACACTCGCTTTTATTTTAGCGTATGCTCGTTTCCTCGTAAACAAAAGGTTGACGTGATGGTTCAACGGTCGACGCGATGGTTCAACAACACTCGCTTTTATTTAGCGTATGCTCGTTTCCCCGTGAACGAAAGGTTGACGTGATGGTTAAATGGTCGACGTGATGGTTCGACAACACTCGCTTTTATTTAGCGTATGCTCGTTTCCTCGAAAACAAAAGGTTGACGTGATGGTTCAACGATCGAGTTGATGGTTCGACAAAACTCGCTTTTATTTAGCGTATCCTAGTTTCCTCGTAAACAAAAGGTTGACGTGATGGTTCAACAGACGATGTGATGGTTCGACAGTTCGCGCTTCGGTCGACGTGATGATTTGACGGTTCGTGCATTTGAATGGAAGGTCAAGGACGGTATTTAGATATGGTCTTTGGACGGTGTTGCTTATTGTGATATAGTTCGGGAGGATTGAGGGTGGTTGATTCAATGCCTGTGGCGTCACGCAGGTTGTTGATGATTGAAATTAAGTCAGTTTTATCAGATGATTGGTCAATTGTCGCCGTGACAACCAGATTCAGTTTTCTGGATATTTCTTTCCAAGTAGTTTTGGCGGAGCTTATTTCTGCGGTTGGCAAATTTCCGAGTTATTTGGTATTCAGCCGTCTTCTACCGCGATTGTTTGAAAGCCGTTCGCTTTTCATCCAGTCGGGTCCATGCCGCTTGAATTGGGGCAGCTGTTGCACCCCAAAATTTGCCCAACCTTTTCATCACTTGGTTTATGTTTCTATGCTTATCATAGCATAGTTCTAGCATTTGCATAGCATATAATCCTTCATTTACCAGGGGGTCAAGTGTGATACATGTCAAGAGAAGCCTAACCAGAGGCATTATTTAAGCTTAAGAAGTTATCAGGGTCATCAGACAGAGGCTTGAGTTATTGAGAAGTTTGAGTGCTTGTATGGGGCTCATCTCCTCACTTGGAGCCAGTTGAAGATCAGCAGTGGATCGTAAGGCCTTGATCAAGGAGAGAATGTGTGGGTAGAGCACATTGAAGTACCTTGAAGGTCATGTTGGAGCCCAATCAAGTCATTTTATCAAGTGCAAGAGCCACAGTTGAAGTTGATGCAACTAGGGTTTCATCTAGCTAACCCTAGGTCAAGGGGAGCAATTAAATAATATCAAAGCCTGCCTCTAGGTCATTGGAATCATGAAAGAATATGTTGAGGCACTTGAGAGGTTGTTTCAAGATCAATTTGAGAAGAATCAAGAATGGTTGGAGTTGCTAAATCAGGGTTCCTAGGGTAAAATTCTCTGTTTAGTGCCAAACTTCCAAGCCATGTAAGTCAAGATGAAAGATTCATCTCCATTTGTGGCCAACATGAAACTTGTAGATCATGCTCTTAGCTTTAACTTGAGTACTAGAAGTCCTCCATTGGATTTATATAACTCAAGTTATGAGCCAGACAAGTTACAGGTCCTCAGATGCATCTGAAATTTGTCTATGAAAATCATCTGACTTCCAAGCTATTTTTGACCTAGAAGGATGTTTCACCTGAACTTTTGGCCGACATGAAAGTTGTTCCTCATGATCTTAGCTTTCCAAAATGTATTATAAGTCTTCCATCTGATTTGTAGAACTCAAGTTATGAGGTTTACAAGTCAGGGGTATTTTGGGAAAGTGAGATTATAGGCCATTTTCAATCAATGGTCAAAATCTCCAACTTGCACATGTCAAATGGATTTTTGTTCAACATAGAACTTGTTCAAAATGTGGTTTTTAGTGGGAAATGGAAATAAATGGTTATGGGAACTTGGCTCATATCAAGGATTGGTGTGAAGTAGTTTGAAGAAAGAAGAAATTCAAAGGCATTTTTGGTGGGAAATGGAAATAAATGGCTATGTGCACAAAACAAGTCAAATGACCACTCATTTTAATCAGAAATCTTGTTTTGAGAAGATTGACAATTTTAGAATTTTTTTTGACCTATGTTTCATGAGCTTTTAACACTTTTCTTCACAAATAAGTAACATCACACAATTCCTTCACAAAGGCAATTTGGAGACTCCTTTTGGGCTGAATTCATTCTAAATGAGATGTGCAAGTCATCGAAAGCTTCCAATGCAAGCTATGAATCCAAATTCATGCAAGGCCATATTAAATTTTTGAGAGCTTTTTGATTTTTGGATCTTCCAAATTGGGCCAGGGCTGAACCTCTAGAAGGTTCCATGGTGTTCTATAAATGCTCAGAAATGAGATTGGGCAAGGGTTGGTGGTTGATTCGTGCTGAGCAGAGCGAGAGCCATTGGAGTTTTGCAGCATTCAACTCAAATTCGATTTTGGGATTCAAGCAAGTTTCTGATCAAATTGAAGGTGCTAAAGGCTTCTATCATCATCCTTGAGTGAATCTGGAAGATCTGGGAGCAAGATTTGAGTCAGAAACACCTCCATTCGAAGCTTGAAACCAGGTTGGTAGAATTCAACTTTCCACTTAATCTAGCACGATGTAGTTAGAAATGAGTATGTGGTTAGGATCTAGGTGCAATGTAGAACGTTTAGGATTGATTTGGTAGCAATTGGTGATGGTTGATCATGAGATGGAATTTCTGTTTGGATTCGGTTAGGGTGATCAGGGAAGCATGAGGATCATTCTCATATCATTAATTTAGGCTTTAGTGAGAATCAAGATCATGACACATTTCAAGATTTTTGTTCGGTTTTTAAAATCCATAAGGTTTCAGGAATTTCGGAGTTCATATTTGGAATCAGTGTGAAATTCTGAGTGAAATTGATATAAGGTTTGCTGAATTTGGTCACCTGCAATTAACCTCTCACCGGAGAAGATGGTTGCGCCACCGTCTGTGTCTTGGACCTTCACCTGAGCTCAAGGTTGAAGATGAGTTCGTGGCCATTGGATTTGTCTGGACAGAAGACTTAGTAGGATCATCGTGTGGACAAGATTCAAAGCTGGGATTTGCCTCCAAGGATGAAACGATGCGTTTCATTAATCCCAGTCAGCTGGTGACTGGGACGCTCACGTGGACATGCGCTATGCCTTTGGATTTGCTTACCAAGTCCCTTCATCTTGTGGTTCTCATAATTCCCTGATTATTATTTAGTTTATTTCCTTTTTTTTATTTCTTTTATTCCTTTTTCTTTCTAAATTCATTTTTAAATTCATCTTTAATCAGAAAAATACCCAAAAAATACCCCCATGATCCTCGGTTGATTTGTGATTTTTCTAGGGTGTTAGATTTAATTTTTGTTGATTTTCCAATTTAATCCATATTTTTCTCACTTTAGGTATTTCTTTAATTTTGCATAATTGACACCTCTGTTTGTTGGTTTTTGTTCTATTAATTGGTATGGAATTTTGATTTGAGCTTTTGATGGATGTTAGGTTAGACATGTATTCTCCCCTAGATTTTTTCTCACATTTTTGAGACAACCATAGCTTCTGATTTACAGGTAGGTTTAGGGCCTTTCCCCATTAATGGTTTCCTTTGACACATTTCAATTTAGGATTTATTTAGAGGACATAGAAATTGAATTAGGTCCTGATTTTTTAACTATAGATCATTAACAAATGCATGTTCCCATAGAAAAATAATTAGACTTTTAGGATATAGTTTACTATTTTTAATATAATTTTCAAATGGATTGATCATTGTTGCTCTTTGTTTAGTGCTTGTTTTGTTTTGCCTTTGTTGGTGGCTTTGCTTGCATGATGGGCTTCTGGTTCTTATTGGAGGATACCATGGACATGATGAAGCTTTTGTGGAGTGTCTAGTGGAGCTTGGATTGGAGCTTTTCTTTCCTTTTTGTTAGCTTTTTGTAGCTTATAAGATTAGGGATTTTAGGAGAGAGCTTTCGAAATAGTTTTTTCTTCAAATAATGGTTGGTTTCATTCACTTTCCATTTCCATCCTATGATTCAAAGTCCTTATGTTAAATTCTCATCTCTCCTTTGGAGGATGCCTTTCTCTGATGACTGGTTGAGTGTCAGATGGGATTCGTTGGGTTTCCTATCTGCTTCCCATCATCAAACCTTCATCTTGTTGATTCCTTTCCTTGTTGGAGCATTATTAAAGCATGAAGATGGAGCACTCTATTCCTTCTCTTGAAGATGGCTTGAGCTTGATTTGCAGACTTTGGACTGGATTGCTGTCAGAGAATGGCTTTGTTGTGAAGCTGTTGTTTTGCTTTCTTGATTGTCTGTTTTTCTGATTTGCCTTGATGTATTGGTATGACTTGATTGGTGTGATGCATTTATATTAGGTCATGTAGTTAAATAAGCCTATGAGCATCCTAAGGGTTGAGCTTCTCCCCTTGCTAGTATTACATTAGAGGTTGAGTTTCTCCCTCTGCTTGTATTTTTACTGTGTGGCTTTGCTTGCTTGTATTTGGTAGAGCTCAGCTCCCTTTCCTATATGGTTTGTGGCCTTTGTGCCTTGCTTGTTTATAATTTGAGCTTGGCTCCTTCTGCTTGGTTGTTGCATACATGCATTTCATTTACCGCATTTTGTTTACAGTAATTCCTTGTACAGTTTTTCTGTTTACTGTTGATTCCATTGCCATGTTCCCCTAGGAACTCTGACTTCTCTTATTCAAGAGAAGTTATGACAAACATTAGGATTCTAACCACGCATGATAACATTAGTTAGTTTCCCCTTTCACAACAACCGTAGGACGAATATTGCATGATAATTATAGGATCGAGTCAGTTTCCCTGTAGAGGGTTCATTTCTCTTCTCATCTTCAAATACAGTTAAAACACTTAATAAAGGTTAACACGTGATGTGCGTTACAAGCCTTAAGCTACTTTAGAAAGAGTTATGGGAGGGTTTCCCTCACGTAGCTTGAATGTTTAGTATGGTACCCTTTGGGTGACATGCGACGCATTCACTCTCAAGTCCAAGTCTTTAGTGCAACATGAGTTACAAACAGAACTCAACTCACTTCTTCCGTAAAAGACTAAAAAACAAACATTCAAATCCTTTTTGTCCTCTTGGACTCCTTAATCAGGAAAACCCTTTTCTTAAAGGAAAGTTCTGTTAACTTTCATTTCTATCGCAAACGGTAACGCCTAAGTCTCCAAGGATCGAGCTGCAAACACCAACTACTGGAACTGATTGTTAACTTTACTTGGATAAAAAAAATGCTGAACAAACCTGTGTTCTCCATAGCCCGAACTACGTTTGTTCTGATCTTTCATGCCGTATGAAAGTACGTAGGCACGATATGCGATATCTCGGGGAGCAACCTTCCCCCCTTTTACCCGTAGTTAGGCGAACTACGTTGACTCTGATTTCTCGTTCCAGACGGGAATACATAGGCATAGAACTGCTGTGTTCGGCCGAGTCATTTTCTTTTCTTTTCAGACCAGACGTTTAGTGTAGTTAGATGTAACACACGCTTTCATGATAACAACAAGCGTGGATCCCATCGAGTACGATGGACGTGAGGGGTGCTAATACCTTCCCCTTACGTAACCGACTCCTGAATCCAGACAATGTTTGCGACGACCTTGTCTTATACCTTATCGTCAGGTTTTTCCCGATCGTTTCCTTTCCCATTCTGAGGGATAAATAATGAAAGATGGCGACTCTTCTGTCTTTCCGACCTCGCTTTTCGCAGTAGCGACACATCTCAACTGTTTACCAACATGCAACATGTAGAGCATGTTGTTATCTTTATTTTGAGTACTAGAAGTCCTTGATTGGCTTTATAGAACTCAAGTTATGATGCAGACAAGTTATAGGTCCTCAGATAAATGTGATTTTGGTCAACAAAAGTCAACCAACTTCCAAGCCGTTTTTGACATAGAAGGATGTTTCTCCTCAACTTTTGGCCAACATTAAAGTTGTAGGGCATGGTCTTCACTTTCTAAAGAGTACTAGAAGTCCTTCATCTGATTTTTAGAACTCAAGTTATGAGGCTTGCAAGGCAGGGGTATTTTGGGAAAGCAAGATTATATGTCATTTTCATTATAGGTCATTTTCACCACTTTGCACACTTCAAATGGAAATCTTTCCAACATCAAACATGCTCCAAATAGGGTCATTTGCTCAATCAGACCTCAAGGTACCATTGATTTTTCTTGGATTGAAGAATCCCTAATGAAATTTCCATGAAAAAGGCCTTAAAATGAGAAAATCATATTTAATTCATTTGGAATCATTTTGTATCAACTTTGTGCATTTTTTGAGTGCAAAACACATTTGGAACACAATGCCACAATTAGATTTGGAATTTGAGTGCATCTTGTTGGCCATTTCCACGATTTCTTAAAGAATATGCAACACATCAAAAGCACATCATAAGATGAAAACAAGGGATCCTTTTTAGCCCTTTGATCAGCCTACTTACTATGCAAGTCATCCATGCCATCTTTACAGCTTGGCAAGTACAAATTCGTGTACTTTGCAAGTGGGCATAAAGTGAAAGTTTTGAAATTGAATTGGGCTTAAGGAGCATTCATTGGGCTTTCTTTCCATTGGAATCCAACATACTTAATCTGAGGATCATTTCCATACTCTGAGAGCAGACTTTGGTGAGATATTGAGTGAGAGAGCATTGAGAAAAGTGGTGAGAAAGTCAAAATTCGTTTTTAGAGTTCCACTGAGTTTCAATCAACTTAAAGCATCCTAAAAGCTTCCTTGAGTGTTGTAAAACGATTTTGGGTAGTTTACCACAAGCTTTGACCGTACAATGAGCTTTGAGGAAGCTTACATTTAGGTTTCTTACTTTTCAAAATTTTCTCTCTTTATGCATCTTTAATACACCATTTTCATATCTTTGCACTCCTCGAGCATCATAGTTCATTTCTGGGTTGTTTTGGTGGTTGTTAATGAGGTTTCATAACTGAGCTCGTTTTACATTTCTTTTTGTTTTTTCTGTTTAAGACATTTTTATGGAAAAATAAGGTTGGACTCTTGTTCCTCGTGATGGGTAGTGTATTTTTGATATAAGATTTGTTGATTTTGGTGTTGTTTTGGCACACCTGCGTTTTGCACAGTGGCCGAACGTAAGGTTGAAGATGACCGGAGGTGGCTCCGGCCACCGTATAGTTCTTCCCTCCTTTTCTCCCTCTTAGGAGGTTGAGGATGATGAGGTGTCTCGTCCGTGTGCGTAGGATCTGCATACTTTTTGCTTTGATGGTTAGGATTAAGACACACGGTGTACTTGTTTTGACTTATCACACACAATCCACTTTAAATTTCATTAAATGACTTGGCGTGTTAAGGTCTGTTGGATTGGCATACCATTTGATCAGATGGTTCTTGGTGATTTCCACCATACACCTTCTTTGACTAAACACATACAAGTCACGTGTTTTTCTCCTTTTTTTGATTTTCTGGTGGGTTGGGCCTACTAATGGCACCCCCTTGCTGAGCCCACGCATGATTTGAACTATCCTGGGTTGCTATTGGCACCACACCTTTGTTTATTTCTTTATATTTTATTTTTATTTTTCATTTTGGATCTGTTTAGAAATTAAATAAAAAAAATACATCCAATGACCATAAAATTCCACAAAAATATATTTTGGGTTCCTTGAGATGTCCTCTGAATTTAGGTTATTTTTATTTTATTTTATGAGTTATTTTTAATTTAAAAAAGGAATTTGTCTTTGGAAGTGTCTTTCTTGACCTAATTTTTAACATGTTTTGTTCTTGAATTTGCTTCTTCCATTCCTTTTTGATCCAATGAGTAAGATTCAATCCTCATGTCAAGAATGAATTTTTGAATTTTTGAGGACCATTTTGCCCCTGATAGTTGACTTTTGAGTTGACTTTTGTTGCCTTACATTTGACCCTAAACAATCCTCCTTCACAATGGGGCACCCTTGTGAATCAATTTCTATGGTGATGTTGTGAAGTGAATTTGATTGAGTTCTTTTGGCCTCTGATTGCCAATACATTTATGGTCTCCTTGAATTTTAATTGATAATTTTTGGATCATTTTCCTATTTTTAGGGTAGCTTGCAAGGCAGGCTATTCAAAGGAAGGTCCATACAAACACATTGACCTAGTTTGCTTTGGATATGACATTTTTGGATCCTTTGAACCTTCAAAGCCTTTTGATTCATGTTGCTAACATGTTGAGGATGATGCTTGTTCATTTTTAGGTGATTATACTGTGTTTAGCTTGTTCTTTTGGTTGCTTTACTTTTGAGCTTTCAATTAGGGTTTCTTTGTGAAACATGTGTGCTTCCCTTTGGGAATTGACTTGCACTCCTTTGTGCTTTGTTTTGATTTAGCTTTTGAGAGCTTTTAGTTAATGTCCCTTGCTGTCCGATGACCTAAGAGGGTCATTTAAGGTGGATTGGTCCCTCCTTTGGTGGTACTTGAAGCATACCTAAAATGATGGAATCCTTAAGGACATTTCTTGGTGGTTTCTTTGTGCTTCTTTGTATTTTGCTTGTGATGCTCATGGTTGAGTGATTATATGAGTTCCTTGCTATCCTAATATGATCTCCCATCCTCACTTTGTTTTAAGTTTTGTTTACCTTTCATTTGTGTTTGGTTTGGTGCCTTATGGTTGATGTTTCTTGGTTTAGGCCATTTCATCCCATTTTAGTGCACTTGTGTGTTTCCTTTGGTGAATTTTCTTGTCATTTCTTCTCTTGCATATTTCATATTGTTGTTTGAGGTTGAGATTAGCTTGTGGTGGTCTCTGCCCCACACCAATTTCCTCCCTCATTCCATGTTTACATTCTTACATGTTTATGTTGTTCCTGTTTCCTCTTTTGTCTCTTTTCCCTTAGGGCCTCTAATCTCTCTTGTTCAAGAGAGTTTATGGTAGACATTAGGATCTTAACCATGTATGATAACATTAGATATAATTCCCTTACCTCAATCTTATGATCACGATTGCATGACAACTTTAGGTTTGGTTTAGTCCCCCTTTAGTTTGTGCCTTTCTCTTCTTATCTCAAAACAATCCAAAACACCTAATAAAGGTTAATGAATATTGTACATTACGAGCCTTAAGCTACTTGGGAAATGTTCGTTGAAGGGTTTCCTTTCAATGGTTTGATTGTTTACTATAGCACCCTTTGGGTGATATGCGACGCTTTCACTCCTAAGTCATAGTCTCTAGTGCGATATGAATTGCAAACCAATTCAAAAAACACTTCTCCTTTAAAAAACACCAATAAAAAAATCATTCAAACTCTTTTTTGCCCTTTGGGGCCTTTAACTTTGGAAGCCATTTTCATAACAAGAGTGTTGTTAACTCTTAGTTCTACCGCAAATGGTAACGCCTAAGTCTCCCACGCTCGAGCTGCATACACCATCTGCTAGAACTATTTGTTAACCCTACTCGTCTAAAAGTTGTTGAACAAACATGTGTTCCCCCGTTAGCCCGAACTACATTTGCTCTGATCTTTCATACCAGATGAAAGTACGTATGCACAAGACGCGATGTCTTGGCGAGCAACCTTCCCTTTTTCACCCGTAGTTAGCCGAACTATGTTGACTCTGACTTCTAATTCCAGATGAGATACGTAGGCACAAAGCGTCGTTGCTTTGCCGAGTCATTTCTTTTTCTTTTACCCTCAAGCCTTTAGCTAGATAGTTTTAATCACCCTTTTCAATAGACAACAAGCGTGGATCCCGTCGAGTACGACGGACGTGAGGAGTGCTAATACCTTCCCCTTGCGTAACTGACTCCCGAACCCAAGATTTGGTTGCGATGATCGATCTTATCCCTCTTTTCTTCAGGTTTTCTCTGAGCATTTCGTTTCCCTCTCTTGGGATAAATAACGCACGGTGGCGACTCTTCTGTCATTGCCGGCCTCGATTTTTGCAGTAGCGACAGCTGGCGACTCTCCTGGGGACAATAATATCCCCTATGCGAGTCAATCCTAGCGATTGTTTATTTATTTATGGGTGTGTGCATATTTGCTTTATCTTTATTCGCTTTCCGCATTTCATTTTCCGGATCATATATCATTATTGTTGTGCTGTGGGGAGGGATTGTTCTGTTGAGAGATAAGTCAGACCTAGGCTTGAGTATAGACTTAGCATTAGAAGTGGAATGTAGTGCTGAGCCTGTATGCCTTGCATCCACCAGCTAGCCATGAAATTCGAGCTCAGACGAGATTCTCTTTGACGATTTTCTTTCTGGCCCTTTGGGCTCGAAGGGATTTTGGATCTGAGGATTGTCGACTATGGGAATCGATCACTTGTGAGTCAGCTAAGTTAAGCCTCTTCAGGAGACGATGATGCCAAACCAGAAATGGTGAACGTATCATCATTTCTAGAAAGTCTGTGACACTGATGAACGCATAGGATGCCAAACCTTATCAGTGGATAGGTCCTTACCTGTGAGAGTGATGGGAGTGCAGGAAACTCTAGCTTTCAGACTACCCGGTTTTTACAGTTTGGATTTATGTTCTTGAGGTCGAGGGGTCCTAATGTCAGTGTGTGGTTATGACTAAAGCGAAGCGCCGGTCGTCTCAAACTACAGCACAACAATCTTGATCCCCTGTTGCATATGCATCTTATATTTTCATTTGCATATCATTAACATGTATCTATGTTGCAGGTGTATTTTTCCTCCCCGATTCTAGTGACCTTGTTCCTGTTCTGACATGGAGTCTCTAAAGAAGACTGTTGCCTACAAGCTCCCTTCTCCTGACATCAGTTCCTTGTTGAGTTTGGTTGCTTTGGCAGATCAAAAGGTGAAAGCAGAGTTCAAGGAATCCTATGGGAAGTTACTCAGTTTGGTGTGCAAACCTTCAGTTTTCGAGTTGAATGGCTTATATGCTCTGTTCCAGTTTTACGACCCTCAGTTGAGATGTTTTATTTTTCCTGACTATGTTCTGGCACCGACATTGGAAGAATATGTTGCGTTACTAGGGGTTACAATATTGGATTGGATGCCTTTTTACCATGTTGACACCGAGCCTGACCTAGCTAAGCTTGCTGCAATTATTCATCTTGATGCTTCAGAGTTCTCAGGAAGATTGACCAAGCTAAATGGGGTGTATGGGTTTCCTCTACCTTTTCTGGTCGACAAGGCTTTACAGTTTGCCAAAGACGGTTGCTGGATTGTGTTCAATGCCATTCTCGCTTTGTGCATATATGGTATCATTCTATTTCCCAACTTGCCAGACTTTGTAGATACAAATGCTTTCTATATCCTTGCTTCAGGGAATCCAGTGCCAATTGTTAGGAGATGTTTACCATTCCATCCATTACAAGAATGAAAAACGAAGAGGTAAAAATATGTCTTGTTGTGTACCCTTGCTGTATAGGTGGTTCTTCAGTCATCTTCCAAAGAAAGGTCCGTTTGTTGCTACTGTTAGCACCTCAGATTGGTCTGCTAGGTTGATGGGTTTATCTGCAGAAAACATCGTACGGTTTGATCATGACATACTTGGCACTGAAATCATATATAGTTGCAGTGGTTTTTCGAATGTCCCATTGGTCGGAAGGAAGGGTTGTACTAACTATAATCCCTCTTTGTTGATTAGACAATTTGGATATGCTTTGAAGAGTCCTCTTAAGGAAGAAGAGAATACAGGAATCTCTGTATCTCACAGGATTGCTAGAAGCCAATACTTTGGTCAGAATGGAGTATGCATGGAGTAACGTTCACAGACGAGGTAAGGAAATATTAGGAAAAAGCAACAATCGAGCTTATGACCCCTACGTGGTTTGGATCAGGCATAGAGCTGCCAAGTCTCTAATGCCATTTCCCTCAGTTGCGCCCTTGTACCCCGTCATGCCTGAAGAACCTACTACCGTGGATATTCAGAAGTACAACCAACTGTTGCATGAAAAAGAAGAGTTGAAAAGAGCAAATGTCGAGTTAGAGAAAGAAATCATCTAAATCTGAAGTGAGAAGATTGACGTTGTTCATGCCTTCAAAAGACAAACTGAACTTGTTAACAAGCTAGGTACGAACTTGACAAAGGAGACCAGTGATAGAGAACGCACAGGCCGAGATCTGAACGCTGTCTACGGTGTGCTTGCTACCAAAAAAGAGGATCTAGACAGAGCTTACTCGAGGATCTCTAAATTTGACTCTTTGTGGAATGCCACGCTCACTAACAACAAAGAGCGGGAGGACAAACTGAAACAACAAATCGCCAAATTGAAGAGTCAACTCAGAGCAAAAGATGAGAAGATCTCAGCAGAAGAAGCTCTCAGATATCACAGCGAGCATAAATTGAGCCAAGTTATCGCAGACCTGAAGAAGTGTAGATTGAAGGCAGATACCAAGAGAAGCAGACTTGAGGCATGCTTTGGAGAAGGAGCCTGGGACGAGCACGTTGATAGTCTACAACGCACCATCAGCCGGCGAGAGCAACTCATCCAGGGTCTACTTGCCAGACCTGACCATCCCGAGACGATAAAGTTGCTTGTGGATTTCTGGACTCGCCGTCCAGCTTGAATGTCCTTATCTTTCCTTGTATCTTGATATTTTTCTTATGTATCGACCATCATCAGGCTTGTTGATTGAGGTCATCTCTATTTTGGTACTCCGCTGATGTATGTGCACTGTGGATTAGCTTGTTATTATACGAGGAGTTGTTATTCTGTTCACTTGTCTGTGGGATTTTTCATGGTTGCTTCTTCTTTAGGGAATTAGAATCGAGGGGAAATTTCCCTGAAACATATTTACATGTCTGCATTTTGCATTTTTGCATCCTTCATCATTTTTTGCATAACAGGTGTTCTTGGGACCATTAATCTTATCTCTATATGGTTTTCAGTTCACAGGATAGCAGACCCGACATTCCATAGGTACTCTACGAGGGGGAACCAACAAAGGATTATGGAGCAAGTTCAGCTCGAGCTTTAGGAATTTCGCAAGAGGATGGCGCAGTTTATGGATATGATGCTGGGCGTAGCCAACGACCAAGAACAATTGAAGACATTGGTGCAGCCTCTGGTGTCAAGAGTTGATGGTAGTGGGGTTCTATATGGCGGAACCCCTGTTGTGCCACCTCCAGTGGAAAACAGTACGCCACAGACAGATGTTATCCCAACGGTTATCCCTCCGGGCGGAGGAAACCAAACTGGAATCCCTATCCCAGTTCCAATGGGCCCTGTACAAGGTAACAACGGTCCCCAGTGGGATCAAGACGATCAAGAAGACATTTTCTCTCTAGGAGATATTGGGGCAGGATTGCAACCCGACGCTGATAGAAGATTCAAGGTGATTGAGGAAAAGATGAGAAGTCTTGAAAGCCAAAATACTATGGGTCGGGATATATCGAACCTAGGATTGATTCTGGACTCAGGATTCCTCCAAAGTTCAAGGTGCCAGATTTCGATAAATACAAAGGAACAACTTGTCCAAGGGTGCATCTTCGCTCCTATTTCCGAAAGATGTCTGCATACTCCGATGATGAGAAGTTACTGATGCATTTCTTTCAAGATAGTCTATCTGGACCATCCCTCGAATGGTATATGGGTTTAGAGCCAGTTAATGTCAGAAGCTGGAGGGATTTAGCAGAAGCTTTCGTTAAGCACTACCAATACAACAGTGATCTAGCGCCAAACCGAGAACAACTTCAGAATTTATCGCAGAGAGGTAACGAGTGTTTTAAAGAATACGCGTAGAGATGGAGGGTGCTTGCAGCCAGGGTTCAACCTCCCATGGTGGAGAGAGAACTAATTGATCTGTTTGTGGCCACATTACCAGGAATTTACTATGATAAGTTAGTGAGCAGCATGTCTGGGAGCTTTTCGGACCTGATTATTACCGGCGAGAGGCTCGAAAACGATATTAAAATCGGAAAGATACAGCCAGGGGAAGGGACCTCATCTGGAGGTGGAAGAAAGATTTTTGGTGCGAAGAAGAGAGATAACGAGACAAATGCAGTGTCCGGCTTTAACAATCGAAATAGATACCCAAATCAGTGTCAACAGCAACCGTATTATCAACAACCCCCACAAGTAGCTAGTATTACCATCCGGGCGGTACAACCTCAACAACAACAACCACGTCTGCAACAGCAACAACAACGACCTCAACAACAGAATTATGCACCGAGACAGTTCCATGATCGGAGAAGGATGATGGATAGGCATTTTGACACACCACTGATGCCCTACGCTCAGTTATTACAACACTTGATTCAACTGCAGTTGGTCCAGAAAAGAACAATGGCACCTCTAACTAGCCAACCACCTCCCGGGTATGACGCTAACGCTAGGTGTGAATTCCACTCTGGCGCCCCCGGCCACAACATCGACAATTGTAAAGCTTTCAAACACAAGGTACAAGACCTTGTAGATAGTAAGGCTATCAACTTCAATCAGGATGCACCAAATGTGGATCAAAATCCCATGCCTAACCATGGTAGGGGTGGTGGTGTGAATGCTATTGACAATGATGAAGGCCTGAACTTGGTGTCTGATATGGAGAATCTGAAGAAGCCGTTGGGTTTTGTGAAGAGCAAGTTGATAGAAGGAGGGGTGTTCCCGGGCTGTGGAGAGGATTGTGAAGATTGTTTGATTCGTCCCGAAGGATGTCAGAATCTGAGGAACCATATACAGCGCATGATGGATGACGGTCTATTGCAATTTGATAGAATCTGTGAGAAGAATGTTGAAGAGGTAGTCATTGAAGATGAGGGCGAGGTGGCCACTATCTCCATCCCGTACAAAACAATTACAATTTCCGCGCCTCCGGCAAGGCCAACTATTATATTCACAAAGGCAGGGCATGTACTCTATGAGAGCACTAAAGCAATCCCTTGGAACTATGGGGCTGAGGTCTGTTGCAATGGGCAGAAGCAGGAATTAAAGAATTTTCCCTTGGACTCGATTGATAATTTGGTGGGAACTTGAGGAATGACTCGAAGTGGAAGAGTGTTTGCACCTCCCGAGGAAAATGCAGACAGAACTGACAGAGGAAAAGCGAAAGTAGTGGTTGAAGAAAGTTCTTAGACTAGAGAAAAGGAATCTTTGCTGAAGGACGCTGAGGAATTCATGCGTTTGATAAGGAAGAGTGACTACAAAATTGTGGATCATTTGCAACAGACTCCTTCAAAGATTTCCATCTTGTCGTTGCTATTATGTTCTGAAACTCACAGAAATGCTTTGCTCAGGGTTTTGAATAATGCCTCTGTACCTCAAGAGATATCCGTGAATCAAGTGGAAGGAATGGTGGCCCATGTCAATGCAGGTAACGGGTTGGGATTCACTGATCGTGATTTGACACCGAAAGGAAGAAACCACAACTTGGCTTTGCATATTTCACTTGAGTGCCGAGGAACAGTGATGTCGCACGTCCTTGTTGATACAGGGTCATCCTTGAATGTGTTGCCAAAGAAAGCATTGATGAAGATAGATCATCAGGGTCTTTATTGTACGCCTAGTGATTTGATCGTGCGAGCCTTTGATGGGACCCGAAGATCTGTTTTTGGCGAGATAACTCTGCCTATCCAAGTAGGCTCGGAGGTGTTTGAAGCAGTTTTCTACATCATGGATATCCAGCCTGCTTATAGCTGCCTTTTGGGTCGGCCTTGGATACACTCAGCAGGGGATGTGACATCGACGTTGCACCAGAAGTTGAAGTACATGACTGTCTGTGGAGAAGAAGACATCATGGTGAGCCATCTGTCCTCATTCAAGTATGTGGAGGTAGATGGTGAGATTCATCAAACATTGTGTCAGGCCTTTGAAACTGTTCAAATTAAGGAAAAGGCGCCGATCGAGGTCAAAACTCCAGAAGTTGCCATGTCATCGTATAAGGAAGCCCAAGCCGTAGTGGAATCTGGAGCAGCACAAGGATAGGGGAAAGTGGTAAGCGTCCCTAACAAACAAGATAAGTTTGGATTAGGGTACAACCCGTATGCATCTTCTTCACAAGATGCTCTATGTTACAAAGGACCTGTTCAGTTCACAAGTGGTGGGGTGATATTTGAAAGAATCAATGTCGTATATGACGAGGAAGGAGACAGCGACTGCGACATGGATGCGTGGATCAAGCCATGTGTCCCTGGCCAGGGTTTAAAGAATTGGACTTTGGAGGAAGTCATCTCTGTGACCTATGAAGAGTAATTGCTTTGTTTTGATTAATGTATCGCCCTATGTTCTGCCCGGAGCATAGTGGTCTTTATTTTGTAGGGCCTTATCTGTTATGTGCACAAACAATCTTTTATCATTATCAATCAAAAAGGCGTCTTTTTCATTCAAAACTTTGTGATCCTTGTTTTTCTTGCTTTTATTTTCTAACAATAAGATGGCAATGTGGTTTGTGTTTGTTTGTTTGCATGTCATTTAAGCATAAAATCATCATCATTGCATGTTACACATTTCAGATACCATCAACTCAGACTCGCCTATGACTCGGTGTGACTTTGACAATCCGATCTTTCAAGCAGAAGAAGAGATTGATGAAGATGAAGACTTGCCCGAAGAGCTTGCCAGATTGTTAAGACAAGAGGAGAAGGTCATGCTGCCTCATCAGGAGGAAGTTGAAGTCGTCAACCTGGGAACTAAGGAAGATAGGAAAGAGGTCAGAATAGGGGCCACATTGCAAAGCGATGTCAAGCGAAGACCGATTGAGTTACTCCAAGAGTGCAAGGATGTTTTTGCTTGGTCATATGAAGATATGCCTGGACTCGACACATATATTGTAGTTCATCGCCTGCCTCTTCGAGAAGAGTGTCCTCCTATTAAGCAGTAATTGAGAAGAACCAGGCCTGATATGGCAGTGAAGATCAAAGAAGAAGTCCAGAAGCAGTTAGACGCCGAATTTCTTGCTGTAACCAATTATCCTCTGTGGGTTGCAAACATCGTGCCCGTACCTAAGAAGGACGACAAAGTCAGGATATGTGTTGATTATAGAGACCTGAATAGAGCAAGCCCAAAGGATGATTTTCCGCTCCCTCATATTGACGTGCTTGTTGATAACATCACACAATTCTCAGTGTTTTCTTTCATGGATGGTTTTTCGGGCTACAATCAGATTAAGATGGCGTCGGAGGATATGGAGAAGACAACTTTCATCACGCCATGAGGGACGTTCTGCTATAAAGTAATGCCTTTTGGTCTGAAGAACGCAGGGGCAACTTATCAACGAGCTATGGTGACTCTCTTTCATGATATGATTCATCATGAGATTGAGGTGTATGTCGATGATATGATTGCGAAATCCCAAACGGAGGAGGGGCATCTGGTGAATCTTCTAAAGTTGTTTGAGAGATTAAGGAAGTTCAAACTTCGGCTGAATCCAAACAAGTTCCCTTTCGGTGTACGGTCAAGAAAGCTATTGGGGTTCATCGTCAGTGAGAAAGGTATAGAGGTTGATCCTGCAAAGATCAAAGAAATTCAAGAAATGCTAGCACCAAATACCGAGAAACAAGTTTGTGGTTTCTTAGGTAGATTGAACTACATCGCTCGGTTCATATCTTACCTCACAGCCACTTGTGAGCCATTATTTAAGTTATTAAAGAAAGATCAGGAAGTCATTTGGAATGAGAATTGTTAGAAAGCGTTTGAGAAAATAAAAGAGTATCTGCAGGAACCTCCAATACTAATGCCCCCGGTGGCTGGAAGACCGTTGATAATGTACTTAACAGTTCTTGAGAATTCCATGGGTTGTGTTCTCGGTCAGCATGACGAGACTAGAAGAAAAGAGCATGCAATTTATTACTTGAGTAAAAAGTTCACAGATTGTGAGTCCAGATACTCAATGTTGTAGAAAACGTGTTGTGCACTGGCTTGGGCCGCCAAACTCCTAAGACAATATATGCTAAACCATACAACCATGTTAATTTCAAAGATGGATCCGATTAAGTACGTTTTTGAAAAGCAGGCACTGTCAGGAAGGATTGCTAGATGGCAGATGGTTCTGACAGAATACGACATTCAGTATATGTCTCAGAAAGCTATTAAAGGAAGTGTTATGTCAGAGTATCTCGCAAAGCAACCAATTGACGACTATCAGCCAATGAAGTTCGATTTTCCCGACGAAGACATTATGTACTTGAAGATGAAAGATTGTGATGAGCCACTACCAGATGAAGGTCCTGAGTTAGGCTCCCAGTGGAAATTGATCTTTGACGGTGTTGTTAACACCTACAGAAGTGGAATTGGGGCAATCATTACAACCCCCCATGGAACGCATATACCCTTCACTGCCAGGTTGACATTTCCCTGTACAAACAACGAAGCCGAATATGAAGCGTGTATCATGCGTATCGAGGAAGCCATCAATTTGAGAATCAAGAACCTTGATGTCTACGGTGATTCAGCTTTAGTGGTCAACCAGATCAAAGGAGAGTGGGAGACGCGCCAACCAAATCTGATCCCTTATATGAACTACGCAAGAAGATTGCTACCTTTCTTCGATCATGTGGAGTTTCACCATGTTCCGAGAGCATAAAATCAGATGGCAAATGCCTTGGCTACTTTATCTTCAATCTACAAAATGAACTTCTGGAACGATGCACCAAGAATTGTTATCTCGCACCTCGATAGACTGACATTTGTTTTTGTAATAGAAGAAGCTTTTGATGGTAAGCCATGGTATTACGACATCCAGAACTTTCTCAAGAATAAAGAGTATCCGCCTGGGGCATCAACCCGGGATAAGAAGACCTTGAGGAGGTTATCCGGTAACTTCTACCTAAATCTAGATGGTGTGCTCTATCGAAGGAACTTCGACTTAGTGTTGCTAAGATGTGTGGACGAAAAAGAAGCGAACCTGCTTATGGAAGAGGTCCACGAAGGGGCATTTGGAACACATGCAAGTGGCCATGCCATGTCTCGAAAGCTATTGAGAGCAGGGTATTATTGGTTAACTATGAAGTCTGATTGCTTCAAGTACGCCAAGAAATGCCACAAATGTCAGATTTATGCCGACAAGATTCATGTAACGCCGTGTCCTTTGAATGTCAAGTCATCTCCATGGCCTTTCTCCATGTGGGGCATTGATATGATTGGAAAGATCAAGCCGACTGCATCCAATGGGCACCATTTCATCCTAGTGGCCATCGATTATTTCACCAAATGGGTCGAAGCAGCTTCCTATGCTAATGTCACAAAGCAAGTGGTAGCCCGGTTCATCAAAAGGGACATCATCTGCCGCTATGGGATACCTGAAAGGATCATTACTGATAATGGCTCCAATCTGAATAACAAGATGATGAAGGAGTTGTGCCAGAACTTCAATATTGAGCATCACAATTTGTCTCCTTATCGTCTGAAGATGAATGGCGTTGTGGAAGCGGCCAACAAAAACATAAAGAAGATAGTGTAGAATATGGTGGTGACTTACACGGATTGGCACGGGATGTTGCCTTTTGCTTTGCATGGATATCGTACCTCGATGCGTACTTCAACCGGGGTAACTCCTTTCTCGTTGGTTTATGGTATGGAAGTTGTCCTACCATTAGAGGTCGAGATACCTTCCTTTAGAGTTCTGGCTGACGTCAAACTAGATGAAGCAGAATGGGTGAAGAATAGGTTGAATCAACTTAGTTTGATGGATGAGAAAAGGTTGGCGTCCATCGCGTACGGTCGTCTATACCAAAGCAGGATGAAGAAAGCCTTCAATAAATAGATACGTCCTCGAAGCTTTCAGGCAAGTGATTTGGTGTTAAAGCGGATTCTCCCACCACAAAATGATCATATGGGCAAATGGACTCCCAATTATGAAGGTCTGTATGTTGTGAGCAAAGTCTTCTCCAAAGGAGCCTTGCTACTTTCAACCATGGATGGTGAAGATTTTACATCCCCTGTGAACGCGGACGCTGTCAAAAAATACTATGCATAAACAGACCCGCTGGAAAGAAAAAAGAAAATCCAGACAAGAATGGGGCATCCCGGCGAACCATAAAAAGACAGGTTCAGGCAAAAATTAGGGATAAAAAGGAAAAAAAATGTAAACCCGCAAAGTCGAAAACCTGAAAAGGAGACTTTGGAAAAAATGGGTATCCCGGTGAATCGAAAACCCGCGAGGGCGATTCAGGCAAAAGTTAGGGATTTGAGAAGCAAACAATTGCGGTCCGCGCATAGATCCTCAAAGCATAGTGGATTATGAAAAACTCAAAAGTCATCAGTCCAAATCAATCTCTTTGGAAGGCGAAGCATCGGAAAGGCGTCGAAGTCACGCGAGTCATAGTTGAGTCGTTCTATGATGGTTGTCTGTGCCACATTGCCGACATTTTTTGTATATTCTTGTGCATTTCTGTATTTTTCTTACACAACTTTCTCATTTTAGGAGTTGCGTCCCCTTTGTAAAATTGCCTATTTACAGGCTATTTATCAATAAAACATACTATTCAAAAAACCTATGTCTTTGATTCAGCTTTTACCATTTTGTTTATAAACGACGCCTGATGTTTTTGATAAAACATTGCATACATAACTTTGTAGGCTCTGCCGACCATAATCAAAACAATGTTTTTGCTTGAATAATGTCACAGGTGATAAGTAAGGTGACATTTGCTGCACGAAACATGTTTGTTTGCTTGTCATTTGTAGGACACTCAGAAGTCCTGCATCTAAAGGAAGTGTGCAAGCTAAGTGTGTTCACCCTTCAGCGGTTTGAAACTTCATACAGTTAGAGTTATCCTCAGCAGGTCGAGATTGGTGTCTCCAGCTGAGTAGGATCATTTCCAATAGGTAGATGTGGGTGTATCCCCAACAGTGGAATGGATGCAGAATTTCGTCTTCCCCACATAGCCTGAAGAATTAGCTCTTGTACCCTCAGAGTCTGGGACGTTATTTCATTTCCCTAAGCAGAGGTTGATGTTGTTGAGTATTATGCTCATTTTCGCCAAGCAGAGGTCGATGGCGATTCCCTCCTACCTAATCCCCAGCCAAGTCAGTGGGTTGGTTTTCTCCCCCGAGATTGTTTATTCTTCATCCTCAGAAGAGTTTGATTTTGATTCCCAGCGAAGTGGATTTGTGCTTAGCAGAGCAGTTTTGCCCAAAAATTATCTCAGAGGCCATCTAAGGCTTGTATTCCCCAGCATGAGTCCGTAGGCACTAGACGTACCTAGTTTTCCCCCCAGTGGAGTTGTTTCCCTCTCTTCAGCATTTATTTTGTTGATGTGGTTCCTTTGCATTTGCATCACGCATAGCATCCTCCCAAGCGCGTAACATTTCCATTTCGTATGGCGCATTACGCCATATTCAAACATGTGCATTTGAAACATAAGCGAGGTCATTATCTCTTTGTTTCAGGTGAATCTCGCAGATGATTAGTATCTTTTCCCGTGTGTCAGCTAAACCCCGGCTCATACTGTTTCCCCAGCGAAGTTCTTTTTTTATTATCATCAGTGGATGATCCTAATTTCGTTTGGATCTTGATGCTTGCTTTCATTTAGCGAATTTTTGGCGGCAATGTCAAGTGATTCGATTTTTCAGCGGCGATGTTGGATGAAGGTTTGGCGGCGATGTCAAGTGTTTTGATTTTTCAGTGGCGATGTTGGATGTCTGTTTTTGGCGGCGATGTCAAGTGATTCGATTTTTCAGCGGCGATGTTGGATGAAGGTTTGGCGGCGATGTCAAGTGTTTTGATTTTTCAGCGGCGATGTTGGATATTTGTTTTTGGCGGCGATGTCAAGTGATTCGATTTTTCAGCGGTGATGTTGGATGAAGGTTTGGCGGCGATGTCAAGTGTTTTGATTTTTCAGCGGCGATGTTGGATGTTTGTTTTTGGCAGTGATGTCAAGTGATTTGATTTTTCAGCGGCGATGTTGGATGAAGGTTTGGCGGCAATGTCAAGTGTTTTGATTTTTCAGCGGCATTGTTGGATGTTTGTTTTTGGTGGCAATGTCAAGTGATTTGATTTTTCAGCGGCGATGTTGGATGAAGGTTTGGCGGCGATGTCAAGTGATTTAATTTTTCAGCGGCAATGTTGGATGTTTGTTTTTGGCAGCGATGTCAAGTGATTCGGTTTTTCAGCGACGATGTTGGATGTTTGTTTTTGGCGGCAATGTCAAGTGATTTGGTTTTTCAGCGGCAATGTTGGATGTTGTTTTTGACGGCGAAGTTAGATGGTATTGAGAAGTTGACGGCGAAATCAGATTATGTTGAGAAATAACAGCGAAGTCAAGTTGTTTTGAGAAATGACGGCGAATTCAAATTATTTTGAGAGATGACGACGAAGTCAGACGATCGTTTTGAGTGGAAGGCGAAGTCAGATTATATTGAGGAATGACGGCGAAGTCAAGTTGTTTTAAGAATGGACGGCAAAGATAAGTTGTTTTAAGAGTTGATGGCGAAGTCAGGTAGTTTTGAGAAATGATGGCAGAGTCAGGAGACTTTAAGGACTGGCGGCAAGGTCAGATGTTTTACCAATTTCAATAGGGAGTTCTGACGGTGAGGTCAGATTATTTTGATGACGGACGACGAGGTCAGATGTTTACTTGGTTTGTGACTGATGGCGAAGTCAGATATTCTACTTGATATAGGCTCTTGACGGTGATGTTAGAGGTTTCTTTCTGCGGTCGGAAAATTTCCGGGTTCTTTGGTATTCAACCGTCTTTACCCTTGATGGTGTGAAAGTCATTCGCTTTCCACTCATTTAGGTCTAAGTCGTTTGAATAAGGGCAACTGTTGTACCCCAAATTTTTCCCAACCTTTTCTTTACTTGGTTTATGTTTCATTTCATTTGTTCTAGCATATTGCATTGCATAGCATTTTGCATTTTTATAGGGGATCAAGATATGTGTGTCCAACAAGAGGGATGTGCCAAAGGTTCTAAACCTAACCAAGAGGTTTTATTCAAGTCAACAAGAAGGTTATCATCATCAGAGACAAGGCAAAGCCCTTTGGATAAGCAGATAAGTGTATGTGGTTTACCTCCTATCTAGAAGGCCATTTGAAGGTCACCTGAGGATCCCAAGCCCATGGTCATGAGGGGAGATTGTAATTTAAGCTCATTGTAGGCCTTGAGAGTCATTGTGGAGTTCATTCAAGTGTTTATGACAAGTGTGGAAAGTTACAGTTGAAGTTGGTGCAATTAGGGTTTTCATCTGGTCAACCCTAAGTCAACTGTGAGATTAAAGGAGATTAAGACTCAATTCCAAGCCTTTATGGTCAAGGAATGTTTTGTTAAGATACATGGGATATCATTTCAAGATCAATTCATCAAGTATCAAGAGTATGAGGAGTGACTGAATTAGGGTTCTCAGGGTAAAATCCCTTATTTAGTACCTAACTTCAAGACCACCTATCTCAATATGCAAGTCTCATCTCAACTGTTTACCAACATGGAACTTGTATATCATGTTCTTAGCTTTCTTTTGAGTACTAGAAGTCCTTGATTGGATTTATAGAACTCGAGTTATGATGCAGACAAGTTACATGTCCTCAAATAAATGTGATTTTGGTCAACAAAAGTCAACCAACTTCCAAGCCATTTTTGACCTAGAAGGATGTTTCTCCTCAACTTTTGGCCAACATTAAAGTTGTAGGGCATGGTCTTAGCTTTCTAAAGAGTACTAGAAGTCCTTCATCTGATTTGTAGAACTCAAGTTATGAGGCTTGCAAGGCAGGGGTATTTTGGGAAAGCAAGATTATAGGTCATTTTCATTATAGGTCATTTTCACCACTTTGCACACTTCAAATGGAAATCTTTCCAACATCAAACTTGCTCCAAATGGGGTCATTTTCCCAATCAAACCTCAAGGTACCGTTTCTTTGGCTTGGATTGAAGAATCCCTAATGAAATTTCCATGAAAAAGGCCTTAAAATGAGAAAATCATATTTAATTCATTTGGAATCATTTTGTATCAACTTTGTGCATTTTTTGAGTGCAAAACACATTTGGAACACAATGCCACAATTGGATTTGGAATTTGAGTGCATCTAGTTGGCCATTTCCATGATTTCTTCAAGAATAAGTAACATATCAAAAGCACACCATAAGATGAAAACAAGGGATCCTTTTCAGCCCTTTGATCAGCCTACTCATTATGAAAGTTTTGAAATTGAATTGGGCTTAAGGAGCATTCATTGGGCTTTCTTTCCATTGGAATCCAACATACTTAATCTGAGGATCATTTCCATACTCTGAGAGCTGACTTTGGTGAGATATTGAGTGAGAGAGCATTGAGAAAAGTGGTGAGAAAGTCAAAATTCGTTTTTAGAGTTCCACTGAGTTTCAATCAACTTTAAGCATCCTAAAAGCTTCCTTGAGTGTTGTAGAACGATTCTGGGTAGTTTACCACAAGCTTTGACAGTACAGTGAACTCTGAGGAAGGTTACATTTAGGTTTCTTACTTTTCAAAATTTCTCACGCTTTATGCATCTTTAATACGCCATTTTCATATCTTTGCACTCCTTGAGCATCATAGTTCATTTATGGGTTATTTTGGTGGCTGTTCATGAGGTTTCATAACTGAGCTCGTTTTTCATTTCTTTTCGTTTTTTCTGTTTAAGGCATTTTTATGGGAAAATAAGGTAGGATTCATGTTCCTCGTGATGAGTAAAGTATTTTTGATATAAGATTTGTTGATTTTGGTGTTGTTTTGGCACACCTGCGTTTTGCACAGTGGCCGGATGTGAGGTTGAAGATGACCGAAGGTGGCTCCGGCCACCGTCTAGTTCTTCCCTCCTTTTCTCCCTCTTAGGAGGTTGAGGATAATGAGGTGTCTCATCCGTGTGTGTAGGATCTGCATACTTTTTGCTTTGATGGTTAGGATTAAGACATACGGTGTACTTGTTTTGACTTATCACACGCAATCCACTTTAAATTTCATTAAATGACTTGGCGTACTAAGATCTGTTGGATTGGCATACCATTTTATCAGATGGTTCTTGATGATTTCCACCATAAACCTCCTTTGACTAAACACATACAAGTCACATGTTTTTCTCCTTTTTTTGATTTTCTGGTGGGTTGGGCCTACTAATGGCACCCTGTAACACCTCGTTCCCAAAAACACAAATAATTGCAATAAAATAAACGAATATCAGAGTATTCACATACACAATGGGATGTCACAGAAAATACACATCAAGAAAACATCTTCATTAATGATTTTCGATAATTAAACAGCGAAATTATATACATAGATTCACATCATATACATAAATGTCATAATCATCATGTACGGCTACCGCCAAAATATACAAAATATATCCACCACAATGGGTTCAACAAAACATGATACGCCACAGGGGCACACAAAATCATCAATAAGCAATAAACTCCCAAAAAGTCTCGGTGTTACGTATCAGAGCATTCCTACGACTCGCCACAATCCAAGCTAGCTACATACCTGGATTATCTGTACTTCCGAAGAAGCACAGACCACAACAAAAGTAAAGTGGTGAGAAATCATGATCAAATCATAACGGTAATAATGTACATGAATAAATAGGCAGAAACATATAAAATATTCATTCATATACATCAATCTGGACCTACTGTCCCATGCCAACACAACACTCACAACCATGCAAATATATGCAACACAACCCATGATATACGGTACCGACTCAACATCACTGGTTCGTCAACCATCCTTAGGATAGACCGCATACGCTCCCTCTGAGCAACGATCTATCCCTACCACGCTCCCCATTTGGAGCCCCGGTAATTCACACTCAGGATAGATCGCATCCACTCCCTCTGAGCAACGATCTATCCCTACCACTCCCTTCCGGAGCACTAGGAAAAAATCACACTCAGGATAGATCGCATCCATTCCCTCTGAGCAACGATCTATCCCTACCACGCTCCCCATTTGGAGCACGCGAGTGAATCACATATGCTCCATCTGAGCAATGATTCACCCCGTAAACATGCATATGAAAACTCCATGCACACAACAACACTATCACACACGGTGCACACGGTCCCCTGACCACATCTCATCACATATCATATGCATATATATATATATATATATATATATATATATATATATATATATATATATATATATATATATATATATATATATATATATATATATATATATATATATATATATATATATATATATATATATATATATATATATATATATATATATATATATATATATATATATATATATATATATATATATATATATATATATATATATATATATATATATATATATATATATATATATATATATATATATATATATATATATATATATATATATATATCACGCATCCTCATATCCATGCATACTAACATACATCAATTCAATCATTCAAATTAAATGAGTATCAAGCATTCAAGATTTCCATCACACATACACTCTCACTGTTCATCCCCAAACATAGAATCAATCACAACCAGCAAGGGTTAAACAATACAAGAGAATAGAACAGCACATCACAAAAATTGAAAAAAATGTTGTCATGCTCGCTAGCTCATTCGCTAGTTGAAGCATCAGCGAGCACTCGCTATTCGCTCGCTCAGCGAGCACCCTCGCGAAGCCAAACAGAAACATTCTGGGAGTACTCGCTACCCAGTTCGCCCAGCGAACACCCAGCGAAGGTTCGCTAACAGCTCGCCCAGCGAAGCAGCTGGCGAGCATCTGCGAAATCAGAAAAATAATCCACTGTGCAGCAGCGGCACAACCTTCCGAAATTAGCCAATTCTACTCAACTCAGTTCCCAAAACATTGGCTCAACATGCAACAACCTAATTACAAAATCTGCTCTCGATTTAACCCGACATAACCTTAATTCTACTCAGTTATAAAGCTTCCGGCATAAACACTGCAACTACCGAAATTCCCAAAATCACCAAACAATCATACTTCATTGCATGCAACAGAATCGACACACTATCAGCAAACATCAGAATCAAATACTCATACCATATCATCATCAAAACCTAATGGGGTTAGGGAAATCCCCTTCTACCTAGTATTCATGCAATTACCGAATTGACCCGATTATCTCCCCCCCTTACCTCAATAATCCAAACTGATGATGAAATTCTTGCTCCAAAGATGATCTTCAGCTTCTTCTTGCTCCAATTCCTCTTCTCTTGACCGTGATCCTCCTGCTTCTCACTTGCACTGTGTTCTTGCTCTTCCTCTTCCTCCAAGCGTGTTTTTTTTGGTTTCCTCTCTTCTATTCTTCCACTAATACCCTTAATTCCAATTATTTTCTTATTAATCCAAATCTTATTAACAATAATATTAATATTAATAATAATAATAATAATAATAATAATAATAATAATATTAATAATATGAATATTACTAATATCACTATTATTCGCTAAATTATTATTATCATTAATAATTATATTATTAACTTAAGGTCCAAAATCATCGATTAAAATCCAACTCAAAAGCTACACACAATCGAAATCAAACACCCCCACAAAACACGGCGAAAAACAAAACAACACAGAAAAACGAAATAATCAAAATGGGCGTTACAACTCTACCCCAATTTAATTATTTTCGTCCTCGAAAATAGCTGATAAAAATAATTCTAGATACGCTTCCCGTATTCTGCTTTCCAATTCCCAGGTCACAATGCCTCCTGCAGCACCTCCCTAAGCCACTCTCACCAAAGGTATCTCTTTCCCTCTGAGTCGCTTCATCTTGCGATCCTCGATCCTTAATGGAAACGTCTCTATAGTTAGATTCTCTCTAACTTGGACTTCATCCCTCTGAATCACATGTGACGGATCGGGTACATACTTTCGAAGTTGCAACACATGGAACACGTCATGCAAGTTCGAAAGCTCCGGCGGCAACGCCACCCTATAAGCCACATCACCAATCCTTTACAAAATATGATACGGCCTGATAAACTTCGGATCCAACTTCTTGGACTTCAATGCACGTCCTACACCAATCACTGGATTAACCCTCAAAAATACATGGTCAACTTCACTGAATTCCAATTCTTTCCTTCGGTTGTCATAATAACTCTTCTGCCGATCCTGAGATGCTTTCATCTACTCACGGATCATCTGCACTATCTCAGTAGTCTGTTGCACCAACTCTGGTCCCAACATAACACTCTCACCCGACTCATACCAACACAGAGGAGTCCTACGCCTCCTACCATAAAGAGCTTTAAACGGTGCCATCCTGATACTGGAATGGTAACTATTGTTGTACGTGAACTCAATCAACGGCAAATGAGTATCCCACGTACCACCTTTCTCTAAAACACAAGCCCGCAACAATTTCTCTAAAGTATGAATAGTCCTCTCCGACTGACCATCCGTCTGTGGATGATAAGCCGAACTCAGCTTAAACTCGGTACCCAAAGCTTCCTGCAAACTCTTCCAAAATACTGAAGTGAACCTCGGATCTCTATCCGACACAATACTCAACGGCACACCATGCAGCTTCACAATTACCCGAATATAGATCTCTGCCAGCTTCTCCAACGAAAAACTGATACTAATCGGCACAAAGTGTGCAGATTTCGTAAGCCGATCCACAATCACCCAAATCGCATCAAATCCTCTCGCCGTATTTGGCAATCTGGTAACAAAATCCATGGCGATACAATCCCACTTCCAAACGGGAATCTCTAACGATTGCATCATCCCAGAAGGTCTCTGATGCTCCACTTTCGATTTCTCACAAATCAAACAAGCATAAACAAAACGGGCAATATGTTTTTTCATACCCGACCACCAAAACAGCTTTTTCAAGTCATGATACATTTTCGTAGCTCCTGGATGAACACTCAGGCTACTACGATGTCCTTCGTCCAAAATTTACCTCTTCAACTCATCATTATCCAGCACACAAATTCTGCCCCGAAACCTCAACACACCCGCATCAGCCAACTTGAAATCACCACCGGAGTCACTTCCGGCTCCTTGCATCAAATCCACAAGTTTCACATCCATCTTCTGATGTTCTCTGATCATATCAAAGAAATCATTCTTCACATGCAATTTTCCCAACATCACACCATTTGTAGTAAACTCACAAACCATGCTCAAATCTCGGAACTGCACAATAAGCTCCATTTCTTTCACCATCAAAGCTGACATATGAATTGTCTTCCTGCTCAAGGCATCCGCAACGACATTCGCTTTCCCCGGGTGATAACTCAAACTGAAATCATAATCTTTCAAGAATTCTAACCATCTTCTCTGCCTCATATTCAACTCTTTCTGATCAAACAGATACTTCAAACTCTTGTGATCGCTGAACACCTCAAATCTTGAACCATATAAATAGTGTCTCCAGATCTTCAACACAAAAACCACCGCAGCCAATTCAAGGTCATGGGTAGGATAATTCCTCTCATGCACCCTCAATTTCCGCGAAGCATAAGCTACCACTTTCCCATTCTGCATAAGAACTCCGCCTAATCCCATCTTAGACGCATCACAATACACCACAAAAGGCTCACTCAGATTCGGTAACACCAACACCGGCGCGGAAGTCAATCTCCTTTTCAGCTCTTCAAAACTCTCTTCACAAGCAGCATCCAACACAAACACTTGATCTTTCCTCGTCACCTGAGTCAATGGCAACGCCAATCTGGAAAAACCTTCAATAAATCTTTGATAGTAACTAGCCAAACCCAAAAAGCTTCTTACCTCTGTTACCGTCTTCGGTGGTTCCCACTGTAACACCGCACTCACCTTAGGTGGATCTACCGAAACACCATCACCAGAAATAACATGCCCCAAGAAGCTCATCGTCTTCAACCAGAACTCACACTTTGATAACTTAGCAAACAACTTGTTATCCTTCAACACTTGCAAAGCAATCCTCAAATGTTCTGCATGTTCTTCCTCAGACTTGGAATATATCAGTATATCATCAATGAACACGATAATAAACTGATCCAAATAAGAATGGAAGATATGGTTCATATACTCCATGAACACGCCCGACGCATTAGACACTCCGAAAGGCATTACTGCATACTCGTAATGTCCATATCGAGTCCTAAACGATGTTTTCTGAATATCACCTTCCTTCACTCTGATCTGATGATAACCCGACCTTAAGTCAATCTTACTGAACACACGAGTTCCCACCAACTGATCCATCAAATCATTAATCCTTGGAAGAGGATATTTGTTCTTGATGGTCACTTTATTCAACTGCCGATAATCGATGCACAAACGAAGCAGCTGGCGAGCGTCTGCGAAATCAGAAAAATAATCCACTGTGCAGCAGCGACACAGCCTTCTGAAATCAGCCGATTCTACTCAACTCAGTTCCCAAAACATCGGCTCAACATGCAACAACCTAATTACGAAATCTACTCTCGATTTAACCCGACATAAACTTAATTCTACTCAGTTAAACAACTTCCGGCATAAACACTGCAACTACCAAAATTCCCAAAATCACCAAACAATCATACTTCATCGCATGCAACAAAATCAACACACTATCAGCAAACATCAGAATCAAATACTCATACCATATCATCATCAAAACCTAATGGGGTTAGGGAAATCCCATTCTACCTAGTATTCATGCAACTACCGAGTTGACCCGATTATCTCCCCCCCCCCTTACCTGAATAATCCGAACTGATGATGAAATTCTTGCTCCAAAGATGATCTTCAGCTTCTTCTTGCTCCAATTACTCTTCTCTTGACCGTGATCCTCCTACTTCTCACTTTCATCGTGTTCTTGCTCTTCCTCTTCCTCTAGGCGTGTTTTTTTTGGTTTCCTCTCTTCTATTCTTCCACTAATACCCTTAATTCCAATTATTTTCTTATTAATCCAAATCTTATTAACAATAATATTAATAAAATGAATATTACTAATATCACTATTATTCTCTAAATTATTATTATCATTAATAATTATATTATTAACTTAAGGTCCAAAATCATTGATTAAAATCCAACTCAAAAGCTACACACAATCGAAATCAAACACCCCCACGAAACACGGCGAAAAACAAAACAACACAGAAAAACAAAATAATCAAAATGGGTGTTACACGCCCCATTGTTGAGCCCACGCATGATTTGAACTATCCTGGGCTGCTATTCGCACCACACATTTATTTATTTCTTTATATTTTCTTTTTATTTTTCATTTTGCATCTATTTAGAAATTAAATATAAAAAAATACTTCCAATGACCATAAAATTCCACAAAAATATATTTTGGGTTCCTTGAGATGTCCTTTGAATTTAGGTTATTTTTATTTTATTTTATGAGTTATTTTTAATTTAAAAAAGGAATTTGTCTTTGGAAGTGTCTTTCTTGACCTAATTTTTAACATGTTTTGTTCTTCAATTTGTTTCTTCCATTCCTTTTTGATCTAATGAGTAAGATTGAATCCTCATGTCAATGATGATTTGATGAATTTTCGAGGACCATTTTGCCTCTGATAGTTAACTTTTGAGTTGACTTTTGTTGCCTTACATTTGACCCTAAACAGTCCTCCTTCACAATGGGGCACCCTTGTGAATAAATTTCTATGGTGATGTTGTGAAGTGAATTTGATTGAGTTCTTTTGGCCTCTGATTGCCAACACATTTATGGTCTCCTTGCATTTTATTTGATAATTTTTTGATCATTTTCCTATTTTTAGGGTAGCTTGCAAGTCAAGCTATTCAAAGGAAGGTCCATACAAACACATTAACCTAGTTTGCTTTGGATATGACATTTTTAGATCCTTTGAACCTTCAAAGCCTTTTGATTCATGTTTATAACATATTGAGGATGATGCTTGTTCATTTTTAGGTCATTATATTGTGTTTAACCTGTTTGTTTGGTTGCTTTACTTTTGATCTTTCAATTAGGGTTTCTTTTTGAAACATGTGTGCTTCCCTTTGGGAATTGACTTGCACTCCTTTGTGCTTTGTTTTGCTTTAGCTTTTGAGAGCTTTTAGTTTATGTCCCTTGCTGTCCAATGACCTAGGAGTGTCATTTAAGGTGGCTTGGTCCCTCCTTTGGAGGTACTTGAAGCATACCTAAAATGATGGAATCCTTGAGGACATTTCTTGGTGGTTTCTTTATGCTTCTTTGTATTTTGCTTGTGATGCTCATGGTTGAGTATCTATATGAGGTCCTTGCTGTCCTCATATGATCTCCCATCCTCACTTTGTTTTAGGTTTTGTTTACCTTTCATTTTGTTTGGTTTTGTGCCTAATGGTTGATGTTGCTTGGTTTAGGCCATTTCATCCCATTTTAGTGCACTTGTGTGTTTCCTTTGGTGCATTTTCTTGTCATTTCTTCTCTTGAATATTTCATATTGTTGTTGGAGGTTGAGATGAGCTTGTGGTGAGGTTATGGTAGACATTAGGATCTTAACCATGTATGATAACATTAGATAGCATTCCCTTACCTCAATCTTAGGATCACCATTGCATGACAACTATAGGTTTGGTTTAGTCCCCCTTTAGTTTGTGCCTTTCTCTTCTTATCTCAAAACAATCCAAAACACCTAGTAAAGGTTAATGAATATTGTATGTTATGAGCCTTAAGCTACTTGGGAAATGGTTGTTGAAGGGTTTCCTTTAAATGGCTTGATTGTTTAGTATAGCAACCTTTGGGTGATATGTGACGCATTAACTCCTAAGTCATATTCTCTAGTGTGATATGAATTGCAAACCAATTCAAAAAACACTTCTCCTCTAAAAAACACCAAAAACAAAATCATTCAAACTCCTTTTTGCCCTTTGGGGCCTTTAACTTTGGAAGCCATTTTCATAACAAGAGTGTTGTTAACTCTTATTTCTATCGCAAACAGTAACGCCTAAGTCTCCCACGCTCGAGCTGCATACACCAACTGCTAGAACTATTTGTTAACCCTACTCGTTTAAAAACTGTTGAACAAACCTGTGTTCCCCCGTTAGCCCGAACTATGTTTGCTCTGATCTTTCATACCAGATGAAAGTACATTGGAACAAGACGCGATGTCTTGGCGAGCAACCTTCCCCCTTTCACCCGTAGTTAGCCGAACTACGTTGACTCTAACTTCTCATTCCAGATGAGATACGTAGGCACAAAGCGCCGTTGCTTTGCCGAGTCATTTCTTTTTCTTTTACACTCAAGCATTTAGCTAGATAGTTTCAATCACCCTTTTAGATAGACAACAAGCGTTGATCCCGTCGAGTACGACGGACGTGAGGGGTGCTAATACCTTCCCCTTACGTAACCGACTCCCGAACCCGAGATTTGGTTGCGATGACCGATCATATCCCTCTTTCACGTCAGGGTTCCTCTGAGCGTTTCCTTTCCCTCTCTTGGGATAAATAACGCATGGTGGCGACTCTTCTGTCATTGTCGGCCTCGATTTTCGCAGTAGCGACAATGTCAAGATTATATTTCGTTAATCCTTTTTAAAAGTATCCGATAAATCAAGCATGTGAACTTAGTTTCAATCAATAAAATCGTGTATCCTTACGAATCTGTTCATTTCTAAAGCGGGTCTGTGAATAATATTATTTTAATTGCTAGATGATTTCTTTAAATAGCAACTGAAACAAACAAACATAAAGATCGATACAAAGCAAATATTCACTTTCAAATCTATGTCTAGAGTTTGTTTGTTAATAGATGAACAAAATAGATCAAGACTTGGAAAATCTATGTCTAGAGTGATTCAAACCATAAATACATCATTGAAGTAAATATCTTCATCATAACCTTGTTCACATATAAAAGATCAAAAGAAATACATAAAAGTAAGATTAACTACCTCTAATCTTGCCACAAAAGTGTTTATCTATCCATCACCATGGTAGTTTGACCAACATGTAAGAAAAGAAGCTTTGTTAGGATTAAAGTTGAAGAATCGAGGATTGATGCTCCAAAGATTTAAGTATCACTTCTCCAAGAGTTTCTAAGGTTTTTGACCTAGAAAACCCTTTTTCTCTTTCTCAAATGCTGAAAAGTGCAAAAAAGTACAAGTTGTTGAAAATTTCTTCCAAGTGATATGTTTATAGACAAGGCCACTTAATACAGTAAGCGGGAACGCGCTAAGTTCCCTCAGAGGTGCGCTAAGCATGGTTAGAAGAACAAAATTTATTTCCAAGAAGTGCGCTAAGCGCGATAGGAGCTCACTTTTGGCGTTTTCAGCCTTTAGCTATTGGATTTTTCATGAGCGCACTATCTCGCACTAAAAAGCTCGCTTAGCGCACTATGCCGACACGAAAGCTTCAAAACTTGCTTTTCAGTCCTTCTTTCTTGCACCAATTGTTCCTATCATCAAAATAGGCAAGAAGAACTGTTAAAGAACATCAAAATGTTCAATATTGACAATATTTACTCTAAAATTGAAAGTTAACACAAATACACTTAAACTACTACATTTTAGACTAAACTATAAAGAAAACCAAATGAAAGAGCCATAAAATCAAGTTAAGGTATACCCAGTTTGGCCCTTAACAACTACAACTCCTTCAAACTCAAAAAATCTAAAGAGATCATATGTTAGGACATATGGACTCACATCACATCTGCTTCAACATAGCAACAATCTCAGACATGTGCATCACCCCCCCTGTCACATATAACTAATATATCTCCTAAAGGCAAAAACCCAAATCTCCTGAAGTCCAAACCTCAACTACCTAAGTTCGCACATCCCTCCCAAGAGGAAAATCGAAATCACTTGGCAGAAAACTATGAACTACCAAGTTCACACATTAGAAACACATACAACAGAAGCCACACATATTAGAAACATATAAAACATAAGCCATACATATTACTCATAATATTAGAGTAAATTAGGGTAAAGATGTCTTGTTTCAAAGAAAAACGTGTCAAGATTACATTTCGTTAATCCTTTTTAAACGTATCTGATTAGTCAAGCATGCGAACTTAGATTCAATCAATAAAATTGTGTATCCTTACGAATCCGTTCATTTCAAAAGCGGATCCGTGAATATTATTGTTTTAATTGCTAGGTAATTTCTCTAAATAATAACTGAAATAAACAAACATAAAGATCGAAACAAAGCGAATATTAACATTCAAATCTATGTCTAAGGTTTGTTGGTTAATAGATGAACAAAATAGATCAAGACATGGAAAATCTATGTCTAGAGTGATTCAAACCATAAATACATCATTGAAGTAAATATCTTCATCATTTATTGATCATAACCTTGTTCACATGCAAAAGATCAAAATAAATACATAAAAGCAAGATTAACTACCTCTAATCTTAACACAAAAGTGTTTAGCTACCCATCACCATGGTAGCTTGATCAACATGTAAGAAAAGAAGCTTTGTTAGTATTAAAGTCGAAGAATCGAGGATTGATGCTCCAAAGATTCAAGTATCACTTCTCCAAGAGTTTCTAAGGTTTTTGACCTAGAAAACCCTTTTTCTTTTTCTGAAATGCTGAAAAGTGCGAAAAAGTACAAGTTGTTGAAATTATCTTCCGAGTGATATATTTGTAGACAAGGCCACTTAGTACTGTAAGTGGCACCGCGCTAAGTGCCCTTAGAGGCGCGCTAAGCATGGTCACAAGAACACAACTTATTTCCTAGGAAATGCGCTAAGCGCGATAGGAGCTCACTTATGATGTTTTGAGACTTTAGCTACTGGATTTTTCATGAGCAAGCTGGTCTCGCGTTGAAAAGCTCGATGAGCACGCTATGCCGAGATGACAACTTCAAAACTTGCTTTTCAGTCCTTCTTTCTTGCACCAATTGTTCCTATCATCAACAATAGGCAAGAAGATCTGTTAAAGAACATCAAAATGCTCAATATTCACAATATTTACACTAAAATTGAAAGTTAACATAAATAAACTTAAACTACTAGATTTTAGACTAAACTATAATGAAAACCAAATGAGAGGGCCATAAAATCAAGTTTAAGTATGCCCAATTTGGCCCTTAACAATTACAAATCCTTCAAACTCAAAAAATCTAAAGAGATCATATGTTAGGACATATGGACTCACATCATATCTGCTTCAACATAGCAACAATCTCAAACATGTCCATCATTCCCCCTGTCACATATAACTAATATATCCCCTAAAGGCGAAAACCCAAATCTCCTGAAGTCCAAACCACAACTACCTAAGTTCGCACATCCCTCTCAAGAGGAAACTCGAAATCACTTGGTAGACAACTATGATCTATCCAAGTTCACACATTAGAAACACATACAACAGAAGCCACACATATTAGAAACATATAAAATAGAAGCCATACATATTACTCATAACATTAGAGTAAATTAGGGTAAAGATGTTTTGTTTCAAAGAAAAGCATGTCAAGATTAGATTTCGTTAATCCTTTTTAAACGTATCCGATTAATCAAGCATGCGAACATAGATTCAATCAATAAAATCGTGTATCCTTGTGAATCCGTTCTTTTCTAAAGCGGGTCCGTGAACATTATTGTTTTAATTTCTACCGGATTTCTTTAAATAGCAACTGAGAAAAACAAACATAAAGATCGATACAAAGCAAATATTAACTTTCAAATCTATGTCTAAGGTTTGTTGGTTAATAGATGAACAAAATAGATCAAGACTTGGAAAATCTATGTCAAGAGTGATTCAAACCATAAATACATCATTGAAGTAAATATCTTCATCATTTATTGATCATAACCTTGTTCACATGCAAAAGATCAAAATAAATACATAAAAGCAATATTAACTACCTCTAATCTTGACACAAAAGTGTTTAGCTACCCATCACTATGGTAGATTGATCAACATGTAAGAAAAGAAGCTTTGTTAGGATTAAAGTCGAAGAATCGAGGATTGATGCTCCAAAGATTCAAGTATCACTTCTCCAAGAGTTTCTAAGGTTTTTGACCTAGAAAACCCTTTTTCTTTTTCTCAAATGCTGAAAAGTGCGAAAAAGTACAAGTTGTTGAAATCATCTTCCGAGTGATATATTTGTAGACAAGGCCACTTAGTACTGTAAGTGGCACTGCGCTAAGTGCCCTTAGAGGCGCGCTAAGCATGGTCACAAGAACACAACTTATTTCCTAGGAAATGCGCTAAGCGCGATAGGAGCTCACTTATGATGTTTTGAGACTTTAGCTACTGGATTTTTCATGAGCAAGCTGGTCTCGCGTTGAAAAGCTCGATGAGCACGCTATGCCGAGATGACAACTTCAAAACTTGCTTTTCAGTCCTTCTTTCGTGCACCAATTGTTCCTATCATCAACAATAGGCAAGAGGAACTGTTAAAGAACATCAAAATGCTCAATATTCACAATAGTTACACTAAAATTGAAAGTTAACATAAATACACTTAAACTACTAGATTTTAGACTAAACTATAAAGAAAACCAAATGAAAGGGCCATAAAATCAAGTTTAAGTATGCCCAATTTGGCCCTTAACAATTACAAATCCTTCAAGCTCAAAAATCTAAAGAGATCATATGTTAGGACATATGGACTCACATCACATCTGCTTCAACATAGCAACAATCTCAGACATGTCCATCACTCCCCCTGTCACATATAACTAATATATCCCCTAAAGGCGAAAACCCAAGTCTCCTGAAGTCCAAACCTCAACTACCTAAGTTCGCACATCCCTCTCAAGAGGAAAATCAAAATCACTTGGCAGACAACTATGATCTATCCAAGTTCACACATTAGAAACACATACAACAGAAGCCACACATATTAGAAACATATAAAATAGAAGCCATACATATTACTCATAACATTAGAGTAAATTAGGGTAAAGATGTTTTGTTTCAAAGAAAAGCATGTCAAGATTAGATTTCGTTAATCCTTTTTAAACGTATCCGATTAATCAAGCATGCGAACATAGATTCAATCAATAAAATCGTGTATCCTTGTGAATCCGTTCATTTCTAAAGCGGGTCCGTGAACATTATTGTTTTAATTGCTACCTGATTTCTTTAAATAGCACTTGAGAAAAAAAAAACATAAAGATCGATACAAAGCAAATATTAACTTTCAAATCTATGTCTAAGGTTTGTTGGTTAATAGATGAACAAAATAGATCAAGACTAGGAAAATCTATGTCTAGAGTGATTCAAACCATAAATACATCATTGAAGTAAATATCTTCATCATTTATTGATCATAACCTTGTTCACATGCAAAAGATCAAAATAAATATTTAAAAGCAAGATTAACTACCTCTAATCTTGACACAAAAGTGTTTAGCTACCCATCACCATGGTAGCTTGATCAACATGTAAGAAATGAAGCTTTGTTAGGATTAAAGTCGAAGAATCGAGGATTGATGCTCCAAAGATTCAAGTATCAATTCTCCAAGAGTTTCTAAGGTTTTTGACCTAGAAAACCCTTTTTCTTTTTCTCAAATGCTGAAAAGTGCGAAAAAGTACAAGTTGTTGAAATTATCTTCCGAGTGATATATTTGTAGACAAGGCCACTTAGTACTGTAAGTGGCACCGCGCTAAGTGCCCTTAGAGGCGCGCTAAGCATGGTCACAAGAACACAACTTATTTACTAGGAAATGCGCTAAGCGCGATAGGAGCTCACTTATGATGTTTTGAGACTTTAGCTACTGGATTTTTCATGAGCAAGCTGGTCTCGCGTTGAAAAGCTCGATGAGCACGCTATGCCGAGATGACAACTTCAAAACTTGCTTTTCAGTCCTTCTTTCTTGCACCAATTGTTCCTATCATCAATAATAGGCAAGAAGAACTGTTAAAGAACATCAAAATGCTCAATATTCACAATATTTACACAAAAATTGAAAGTTAACATAAATACACTTAAACTACTAGATTTTAGACTAAACTATAAAGAAAACCAAATGAAAGGGCCATAAAATCAAGTTTAAGTATGCCCAATTTGGCCCTTAACAATTACAAATCCTTCAAACTCAAAAAATCTAAAGAGATCCTATGTTAGGACATATGGACTCACATCACATCTGCTTCAACATAGCAACAATCTCAGACATGTCCATCACTCCCCCTGTCACATATAACTAATATATCCCCTAAAGGCGAAAACCCAAATCTCCTGAAGTCCAAACCTCAACTACCTAAGTTCGCACATCCCTCTCAAGAGGAAAATCGAAATCACTTGGCAGACAACTATGATCTATCCAAGTTCACACATTAGAAACACATACAACAGAAGCCACACATATTAGAAACGTATAAAATAGAAGCCATACATATTACTCATAACATTAGAGTAAATTAGGGTAAAGATGTTTTGTTTCAAAGAAAAGCATGTCAAGATTAGATTTCGTTAATCCTTTTTAAACGTATCTGATTAATCAAGCATGCGAACATAGATTCAATCAATAAAATCGTGTATCCTTGTGAATCCGTTCATTTCCAAAGCGGGTCTGTGAACATTATTGTTTTAATTGCTACCTGATTTCTTTAAATAGCAACTGAGAAAAACAAACATAAAGATCGATACAAAGCAAATATTAACTTTCAAATCTATGTCTAAGGTTTTTGTTGGTTAATAGATGAACAAAATAGATCAAGACTTGGAAAATCTATGTCTAGAGTGATTCAAACCATAAATACATCATTGAAGTAAATATCTTCATCATTTATTGATCATAACCTTGTTCACATGCAAAAGATCAAAATAAATACATAAAAGCAAGATTAACTACCTCTAATCTTGACACAAAAGTTTTTAGCTACCCATCACCATGGTAGCTTGATCAACATGTAAGAAAAGAAGCTTTGTTAGGATTAAAGCCGAAGAATCGAGGATTGATGCTCCAAAGATTCAAGTATCAATTCTCCAAGAGTTTCTAAGGTTTTTGACCTAGAAAACCCTTTTTCTTTTTCTCAAATGCTGAAAAGTGCGAAAAAGTACAAGTTGCTGAAATTATCTTCCGAGTGATATATTTGTAGACAAGGCCACTTAGTACTGTAAGTGGCACCGCGCTAAGTGCCCTTAGAGGCACGCTAAGCATGGTCACAAGAACACAACTTATTTCCTAGGAAATGCGCTAAACGCGATAGGAGCTCACTTATGATGTTTTGAGACTTTAGCTACTGGATTTTTCATGAGCACGCTGGTCTCGCGCTGAAAAGCTCGATGAGCACGCTATGCCGAGATGACAACTTCAAAACTTGCTTTTCAGTCCTTCTTTCTTGCACCAATTGTTCCTATCATCAACAATAGGCAAGAAGAACTGTTAAAGAACATTAAAATTCTCAATATTCACAATATTTACACTAAAATTGAAAGTTACCATAAATACACTTAAACTACTAGATTTTAGACTAGACTATAAAGAAAACCAAATGAAAGGGCCATAAAATCAAGTTTAAGTATGCCCAATTTGGCCCTTAACAATTACAAATCCTTCAAACTCAAAAAATCTAAAGAGATCATATGTTAGGACATATGGACTCACATCACATCTGCTTCAACATAGCAACAATCTCAGACATGTCAATCACTCCCCCTGTCACATATAACTAATATATCCCCTAGAGGCGAAAACCCAAATCTCCTGAAGTCCAAACCTCAACTACCTAAGTTCGCACATCCCTCTCAAGAGGAAAATCGAAATCACTTGGCAGACAACTATGATCTATCCAAGTTCACACATTAGAAACACATACAACAGAAGCCACACATATTAGAAACATATAAAATAGAAGCCATACATATTACTCATAACATTAGAGTAAATTAGGGTAAAGATGTTTTGTTTCAAAGAAAAGCATGTCAAGATTAGATTTCGTTAATCCTTTTTAAACGTATCCGATTAATCAAGCATGCGAACATAGATTCAATCAATAAAGTCGTGTATCCTTGTGAATTCGTTCATTTCTAAAGCGGGTCCGTGAGCATTATTGTTTTAATTGCTACCTGATTTCTTTAAATAGCAACTGAGAAAAACAAACATAAAGATCGATACAAAGCAAATATTAACTTTCAAATCTATGTCTAAGGTGTGTTGGTTAATAGATGAACAAAATAGATCAAGACTTGGAAAATCTATGTCTAGATTGATTCAAACCATAAATACATCATTGAAGTAAATATCTTCATCATTTATTGATCATAACCTTGCTCACATGCAAAAGATCAAAATAAATACATAAAAGAAAGATTAACTACCTCTAATCTTGACACAAAAGTGTTTAGCTACCCATCACCATGGTAGCTTGATCAACATGTAAGAAAAAAAGCTTTGTTAGGATTAAAGTCGAAGAATCGAGGATTGATGCTCCAAAGATTCAAGTATCACTTCTCTAAGACTTTCTAAGGTTTTTGACCTAGAAAACCCTTTTTCTTTTTCTCAAATGCTGAAAAGTGCGAAAAAGTACAAGTTTTTGAAATTATCTTCCGAGTGATATATTTGTAGACAAGGCCACTTAGTACTGTAAGTGGCACCGTGCTAAGTGCCCTTAGAGGCGCGCTAAGCATGGTCACAAGAACACAACGTATTTCCTAGGAAATGCGCTAAGCGCGATAGGAGCTCACTTATGATGTTTTGAGACTTTAGCTACTGGATTTTTCATGAGCAAGCTGGTCTCGCGTTGAAAAGCTCGATGAGCACGCTATGCCGAGATGACAACTTCAAAACTTGCTTTTCAGTCCTTCTTTCTTGCACCAATTGTTCCTATCATCAACAATAGGCAAGAAGAACTGTTAAAGAACATCAAAATACTCAATATTCACAATATTTACACTAAAATTGAAAGTTAACATAAATACACTTAAACTACTAGATTTTAGACTAAACTATAAAGAAAACCAAATGAAAGGGCCATAAAATCAAGTTTAAGTATGCCCAATTTGGCCCTTAACAATTACAAATCCTTCAAACTCAAAAAATCTAAAGAGATCATATGTTAGGACATATGGACTCACATCACATCTGCTTCAACATATCAACAATCTCAGACATGTCCATCACTCCCCCTGTCACATATAACTAATATATCCCCTAAAGGCGAAAACCCAAATCTCCTGAAGTCCAAACCTCAACTACCTAAGTTTGCACATCCCTCTCAAGAGGAAAATCGAAATCACTTGGCAGACAACTATGATCTATCCAAGTTCACACATTAGAAACACATACAACAGAAGCCACACATATTAGAAACATATAAAATAGAAGCCATACATATTACTCATAACATTAGAGTAAATTAGGGTAAAGATGTTTTGTTTCAAAGAAAAGCATGTCAAGATTAGATTTCGTTAATCCTTTTTAAACGTATCCGATTAATCAAGCATGCGAACATAGATTCAATCAATAAATTCGTGTATCCTTGTGAATCCGTTCATTTCTAAAGCGGGTCCGTGAACATTATTGTTTTAATTGCTACCCGATTTCTTTAAATAGCAACTGAGAAAAACAAACATAAAGATCGATACAAAGCAAATATTAAGTTTCAAATCTATGTCTAAGGTGTGTTGGTTAATAGATGAACAAAATAGATCAAGACTTGGAAAATCTATGTCTAGAGTGATTCAAACCATAAATACATCATTGAAGTAAATATCTTCATCATTTATTGATCATAACCTTGCTCACATGCAAAAGATCAAAATAAATACATAAAAGCAAGATTAACTACCTCTAATCTTGACACAAAAGTGTTTAGCTACCCATCACCATGGTAGCTTGATCAACATGTAAGAAAAAAAGTATTGTTAGGATTAAAGTCGAAGAATCGAGGATTGATGCTCCAAAGATTCAAGTATCACTTCTCCAAGAGTTTCTAAGGTTTTTGACCTAGAAAACCCTTTTTCTTTTTCTCAAATGCTGAAAAGTGCGAAAAAGTACAAGTTGTTGAAATTATCTTCCGAGTGATATATTTGTAGACAAGGCCACTTAGTACTGTAAGTGGCACCGCGCTAAGTGCCCTTAGAGGCGCGCTAAGCATGGTCACAAGAACACAACTTATTTCCTAGGAAATGCGCTAAGCGCGATAGGAGCTCACTTATGATGTTTTGAGACTTTAGCTACTGGATTTTTCATGAGCAAGCTGGTCTCGCGTTGAAAAGCTCGATGAGCACGCTATGCCGAGATGACAACTTCAAAACTTGCTTTTCAATCCTTCTTTCTTGCACCAATTGTTCCTAGCATCAACAATAGGCAAGAAGAACTGTTAAAGAACATCAAAATACTCAATATTCACAATATTTACACTAAAATTGAAAGTTAACATAAATACACTTAAACTACTATATTTTAGACTAAACTATAAACAAAACCAAATGAAAGGGCCATAAAATCAAGTTTAAGTATGCCCAATTTGGCCCTTAACAATTACAAATCCTTCAAACTCAAAAAATCTAAAGAGATCATATGTTAGGACATATGGACTCACATCACATCTGCTTCAACATAGCAACAATCTCAGACATGTCCATCACTCCCCCTGTCACATATAACTAATATATCCCCTAAAGGCGAAAACCCAAATCTCCTGAAGTCCAAACCTCAACTACCTAAGTTTGCACATCCCTCTCCAGAGGAAAATCGAAATCACTTGGCAGACAACTATGATCTATCCAAGTTCACACATTAGAAACACATACAACAGAAGCCACACATATTAGAAACATATAAAATAGAAGCCATACATATTACTCATAACATTAGAGTAAATTAGGGTAAAGATGTTTTGTTTCAAAGAAAAGCATGTCAAGATTAGATTTCGTTAATCCTTTTTAAACGTATCCGATTAATCAAGCATGCGAACATAGATTCAATCAATAAAGTCGTGTATCCTTGTGAATCCGTTCATTTCTAAAGCGGGTCCGTGAACATTATTGTTTTAATTGCTACCCGATTTCTTTAAATAGCAACTGAGAAAAACAAACATAAAGATCGATACAAAGCAAATATTAACTTTCAAATCTATGTCTAAGGTGTGTTGGTTAATAGATGAACAAAATAGATCAAGACTTGGAAAATCTATGTCTAGAGTGATTCAAACCATAAATACATCATTGAAGTAAATATCTTCATCATTTATTGATCATAACCTTGCTCACATGCAAAAGATCAAAATAAATACATAAAAGCAAGATTAACTACCTCTAATCTTGACACAAAAGTGTTTAGCTACCCATTACCATGGTAGCTTGATCAACATGTAAGAAAAAAAGCTTTGTTAGGATTAAAGTCGAAGAATCGAGGATTGATGCTCCAAAGATTCAAGTATCACTTCTCCAAGAGTTTCTAAGGTTTTTGACCTAGAAAACCCTTTTTCTTTTTCTCAAATGCTGAAGAGTGCGAAAAAGTACAAGTTGTTGAAATTATCTTCCGAGTGATATATTTGTAGACAAGGCCACTTAGTACTGTAAGTGGCACCGCGCTAAGTGCCCTTAGAGGCGCGCTAAGCATGGTGACAAGAACACAACTTATTTCCTAGGAAATGCGCTAAGCGCGATAGGAGCTCACTTATGATGTTTTGAGACTTTAGCTACTGGATTTTTCATGAGCAAGCTGGTCTCGCATTGAAAAGCTCGGTGAGCACGCTATGCCGAGATGACAACTTCAAAACTTGCTTTTCAATCCTTCTTTCTTGCACCAATTGTTCCTAGCATCAACAATAGGCAAGAAGAACTGTTAAAGAATATCAAAATACTCAATATTCACAATATTTACACTAAAATTGAAAGTTAACATAAATACACTTAAACTACTATATTTTAGACTAAACTATAAACAAAACCAAATGAAAGGGCCATAAAATCAAGTTTAAGTATGCCCAATTTGGCCCTTAACAATTACAAATCCTTCAAACTCAAAAAATCTAAAGAGATCATATGTTAGGACATATGGACTCACATCACATCTGCTTCAACATAGCAACAATCTCAGACATGTCCATCACTCCCCCTGTCACATATAACTAATATATCCCCTAAAGGCGAAAACCCAAATCTCCTGAAGTCCAAACCTCAACTACCTAAGTTCGCACATCCCTCTCATGAGGAAAATCGAAATCACTTGGCAGACAACTATGATCTATCCAAGTTCATACATTAGAAACACATACAACAGAAGCCACACATATTAGAAACATATAAAATAGAAGCCATACATATTACTCATAACATTAGAGTAAATTAGGGTAAAGATGTTTTGTTTCAAAGAAAAGCATGTCAAGATTAGATTTCGTTAATCCTTTTTAAACGTATCCGATTAATCAAGCATGCGAACATAGATTCAATCAATAAAGTCGTGTATCCTTGTGAATCCGTTCATTTCTAAAGCGGGTCCGTGAACATTATTGTTTTAATTGCTACCTGATTTCTTTAAATAGCAACTGAGAAAAACAAACATAAAGATCGATACAAAGCAAATATTAACTTTCAAATCTATGTCTAAGGTGTGTTGGTTAATAGATGAACAAAATAGATCAAGACTTGGAAAATCTATGTCTAGAGTGATTCAAACCATAAATACATCATTGAAGTAAATATCTTCATCATTTATTGATCATAACCTTGCTCACATGCAAAAGATCAAAATAAATACATAAAATCAAGATTAACTACCTCTAATCTTGACACAAAAGTGTTTAGCTACCCATCACCATGGTAGCTTGATCAACATGTAAGAAAAAAAGCTTTGTTAGGATTAAAGTCGAAGAATCGAGGATTGATGCTCCAAAGATTCAAGTATCTCTTCTCTAAGAGTTTCTAAGGTTTTTGACCTAGAAAACCCTTTTTCTTTTTCTCAAATGCTGAAAAGTGCGAAAAAGTACAAGTTGTTGAAATTATCTTCCGAGTGATATATTTGTAGACAAGGCCACTTAGTATTGTAAGTGGCACCGCGCTAAGTGCCCTTAGAGGCGCGCTAAGCATGGTCACAAGAACACAACTTATTTCCTAGGAAATGCGCTAAGCGCGATAGGAGCTCACTTATGATGTTTTGAGACTTTAGCTACTGGATTTTTCATGAGCAAGCTGGTCTCGCGTTGAAAAGCTCGATGAGCACGCTATGCCGAGATGACAACTTCAAAACTTGCTTTTCAATCCTTCTTTCTTGCACCAATTGTTCCTAGCATCAACAATAGGCAAGAAGAACTGTTAAAGAACATCAAAATACTCAATATTCACAATATTTACACTAAAATTGAAAGTTAACATAAATACACTTAAACTACTATATTTTAGACTAAACTATAAACAAAACCAAATGAAAGGGCCATAAAATCAAGTTTAAGTATGCCCAATTTGGCCCTTAACAATTACAAATCCTTCAAACTCAAAAAATCTAAAGAGATCATATGTTAGGACATATGGACTCACATCACATCTGCTTCAACATAGCAACAATCTCAGACATGTCCATCACTCCCCCTGTCACATATAACTAATATATCCCCTAAAGGCGAAAACCCAAATCTCCTGAAGTCCAAACCTCAACTACCTAAGTTTGCACATCCCTCTCAAGAGGAAAATCGAAATCACTTGGCAGACAACTATGATCTATCCAAGTTCACACATTAGAAACACATACAACAGAAGCCACACATATTAGAAACATATAAAATAGAAGCCATACATATTACTCATAACATTAGAGTAAATTAGGGTAAAGATGTTTTGTTTCAAAGAAAAGCATGTCAAGATTAGATTTCGTTAATCCTTTTTAAACGTATCCGATTAATCAAGCATGCGAACATAGATTCAATCAATAAAGTCGTGTATCCTTGTGAATCCGTTCATTTCTAAAGCGGGTCCGTGAACATTATTGTTTTAATTGCTACCCGATTTCTTTAAATAGCAACTGAGAAAAACAAACATAAAGATCGATACAAAGCAAATATTAACTTTCAAATCTATGTCTAAGGTGTGTTGGTTAATAGATGAACAAAATAGATCAAGACTTGGAAAATCTATGTCTAGAGTGATTCAAACCATAAATACATCATTGAAGTAAATATCTTCATCATTTATTGATCATAACCTTGCTCACATGCAAAAGATCAAAATAAATACATAAAAGCAAGATTAACTACCTCTAATCTTGACACAAAAGTGTTTAGCTACCCATTACCATGGTAGCTTGATCAACATGTAAGAAAAAAAGCTTTGTTAGGATTAAAGTCGAAGAATCGAGGATTGATGCTCCAAAGATTCAAGTATCACTTCTCCAAGAGTTTCTAAGGTTTTTGACCTAGAAAACCCTTTTTCTTTTTCTCAAATGCTGAAAAGTGCGAAAAAGTACAAGTTGTTGAAATTATCTTCCGAGTGATATATTTGTAGACAAGGCCACTTAGTACTGTAAGTGGCACCGCGCTAAGTTCCCTTAGAGGCGCGCTAAGCATGGTCACAAGAACACAACTTATTTCCTAGGAAATGCGCTAAACGCGATAGGAGCTCACTTATGATGTTTTGAGACTTTAGCTACTGGATTTTTCATGAGCACGCTGGTCTCGCACTGAAAAGCTCGATGAGCACGCTATGCCGCGATGACAACTTCAAAACTTGCTTTTCAGTCCTTCTTTCTTGCACCAATTGTTCCTATCATCAACAATAGGCAAGAAGAACTGTTAAAGAACATCAAAATACTCAATATTCACAATATTTACACTAAAATTGAAAGTTAACATAAATACACTTAAACTACTAGATTTTAGACTAAACTATAAAGAAAACCAAATGAAAGGGCCATAAAATCAAGTTTAAGTATGCCCAATTTGGCCCTTAACAATTACAAATCCTTCAAACTCAAAAAATCTAAAGAGATCATATGTTAGGACAAATGGACTCACATCACATCTGCTTCAACATAGCAACAATCTCAGACATGTCCATCACTCCCCCTGTCACATATAACTAATATATCCCCTAAAGGCGAAAACCCAAATCTCCTGAAGTCCAAACCTCAACTACCTAAGTTCGCACATCCCTCTCAAGAGGAAAATCGAAATCACGTGGCAGACAACTATGATCTATCCAAGTTCACACATTAGAAACACATACAACAGAAGCCACACATATTAGAAACATATAAAATAGAAGCCATACATATTACTCATAACATTAGAGTAAATTAGGGTAAAGATGTTTTGTTTCAAAGAAAAGCATGTCAAGATTAGATTTCGTTAATCCTTTTTAAACGTATCCGATTAATCAAGCATGCGAACATAGATTCAATCAATAAAGTCGTGTATCCTTGTGAATCCGTTCATTTCTAAAGCGGGTCCGTGAACATTATTGTTTTAATTGCTACCTGATTTCTTTAAATAGCAACTGAGAAAAACAAACATAAAGATCGATACAAAGCAAATATTAACTTTCAAATCTATGTCTAAGGTGTCTTGGCTAATAGATGAACAAAATAGATCAAGACTTGGAAAATCTATGTCTAGAGTGATTCAAACCATAAATACATCATTGAAGTAAATATCTTCATCATTTATTGATCATAACCTTGCTCACATGCAAAAGATCAAAATAAATACATAAAAGCAAGATTAACTACCTCTAATCTTGACACAAAAGTGTTTAGCTACCCATCACAAGGGTAGCTTGATCAACATGTAAGAAAAAAAGCTTTGTTAGGATTAAAGTCGAAGAATCGAGGATTGATGCTCCAAAGATTCAAGTATCACTTCTCCAAGAGTTTCTAAGGTTTTTGACCTAGAAACCCCTTTTTCTTTTTCTCAAATGCTGAAAAGTGCGAAAAAGTACAAGTTGTTGAAATTATTTTCCGAGTGATATATTTGTAGACAAGGCCACTTAGTACTGTAAGTGGCACCGCGCTAAGTTCCCTTAGAGGCGCGCTAAGCATGGTCAGAAGAACACAACTTATTTCCTAGGAAATGCGCTAAACGCGATAGGAGCTCACTTATGATGTTTTGAGACTTTAGCTACTGGATTTTTCATGAGCACGCTGGTCTCGCACTGAAAAGCTCGATGAGCACGCTATGCCGCGATGACAACTTCAAAACTTGCTTTTCAGTCCTTCTTTCTTGCACCAATTGTTCCTATCATCAACAATAGGCAAGAAGAACTGTTAAAGAACATCAAAATACTCAATATTCACAATATTTACACTAAAATTGAAAGCTAACATAAATACACTTAAACTACTAGATTTTAGACTAAACAATAAAGAAAACCAAATGAAAGGGCCATAAAATCAAGTTTAAGTATGCCCAATTTGGCCCTTAACAATTACAAATCCTTCAAACTCAAAAAATCTAAAGAGATCATATGTTAGGACATATGGACTCACATCACATCTGCTTCAACATAGCAACAATCTCAGACATGTCCATCACTCCCCCTGTCACATTTTACTAATATATCCCCTAAAGGCGAAAACCCAAATCTCCTGAAGTCCAAACCTCAACTACCTAAGTTCGCACATCCCTCTCAAGAGGAAAATCGAAATCACTTGGCAGACAACTATGATCTATCCAAGTTCACACATTAGAAACACATACAACAGAAGCCACACATATTAGAAACATATAAAATAGAAGCCATACATATTACTCATAACATTAGAGTAAATTAGGGTAAATATGTTTTGTTTCAAAGAAAAGCATGTCAAGATTAGATTTCGTTAATCCTTTTTAAACGTATCTGATTAATCAAGCATGCGAACATAGATTCAATCAATAAAGTCGTGTATCCTTGTGAATCCGTTCATTTCTAAAGCGGGTCCGTGAACATTATTGTTTTAATTGCTACCTGATTTCTTTAAATAGCAACTGAGAAAAACAAACATAAAGATCGATACAAAGCAAATATTAACTTTCAAATCTATGTCTAAGGTGTGTTGGTTAATAGATGAACAAAATAGATCAAGACTTGGAAAATCTATGTCTAGAGTGATTCAAACCATAAATACATCATTGAAGTAAATATCTTCATCATTTATTGATCATAACCTTGCTCACATGCAAAAGATCAAAATAAATACATAAAAGCAAGATTAACTACCTCTAATCTTGACACAAAAGTGTTTAGCTACGCATCACCATGGTAGCTTGATCAACATGTAAGAAAAAAAGCTTTGTTAGGATTAAAGTCGAAGAATCGAGGATTGATGCTCCAAAGATTCAAGTATCACTTCTCCAAGAGTTTCTAAGGTTTTTGACCTAGAAACCCCTTTTTCTTTTTCTCAAATGCTGAAAAGTGCGAAAAAGTACAAGTTGTTGAAATTATCTTCCGAGTGATATATTTGTAGACAAGGCCACTTAGTACTGTAAGTGGAACCGCGCTAAGTTCCCTTAGAGGCGCGCTAAGCATGGTCACAAGAACACAACTTATTTTCTAGGAAATGCGCTAAACGCGATAGGAGCTCACTTATAATGTTTTGAGACTTTAGCTACTGGATTTTTCATGAGCACGCTGGTCTCGCACTGAAAAGCTCGATGAGCACGCTATGCCGAGATGACAACTTCAAAACTTGCTTTTCAGTCCTTCTTTCTTGCACCAATTGTTCCTATCATCAACAATAGGCAAGAAGAACTGTTAAAGAACATTAAAATTCTCAATATTCACAATATTTACACTAAAATTGAAAGTTAACATAAATACACTTAAACTACTAGATTTTAGACTAAACTATAAAGAAAACCAAATGAAAGGGCCATAAAATCAAGTTAAAGTATGCCCAATTTGGCCCTTAACAATTACAACTCCTTCAAACTCAAAAACTCTAAAGAGATCATATGTCAGGACATATGGACTCACATCTGCTTCAACATAGCAACAATCTCAGACATGTCCATCACTCCCCCTGTCACATTTTACTAATATATCCCCTAAAGGCGAAAACCCAAATCTCCTGAAGTCCGAACCTCAACTACCTAAGTTCGCACATCCCTCTCAAGAGGAAAACCCAAATCACCTGGCAGACAACTATGAACTATCCAAGTTCACACATTAGAAACACATACAACAGAAGCCACACATATTAGAAACATATAAAATAGAAGCCATACATATTACTCATAACATTAAAGTAAATTAGGGCAAAGATGTTTTGTTTCAAAGAAAAGCATGTCTAGATTAGATTTCGTTAATCCATTTTAAACGTATCCGATTAATCAAGCATGCGAACTTAGATTCAATCAATAAAATCATGTATCCTTGCGAATCCGTTCATTTCTAAAGCGGGTCCGTGAACATTATTGTTTTAATTGCTACCTAATTTCTTTAAATAGCAACTGAGAAAAACAAACATAAAGATTGATACAAAGCAAATATTAACTTTCAAAACTATGTCTAGGGTTTGTTGGTTAATAGATGAACAAAATAGATCAAGACTTGGAAAATCTATGTCTAGAGTGATTCAAACCATAAATACATCATTGAAGTAAATATCTTCATCATTTATTGATCATAACCTTGTTCACATGCAAAAGATCAAAATAAATACATAAAAGCAAGATTAACTACCTCTAATCTTGACACAAAAGTGTTTAGCTACCCATCACCATGGTAGCTTGATCAACATGTAAGAAAAGAAGATTCGTTAGAATTAAAGTCTAACAATTGAGGATTGATGTTCCAAAGATTTAAGTATCACTTCTCCAAGAGTTTCTATGGTTTTTGACCTTAGAAAACCATTTTTCTCTTTCTCAAATGCTGAAAAGTGATAAAAAGTACAAGTTGTTGAAAATTTCTTCCAAGTGATATATTTATAGACAAGGCCACTTAATGCAGTAAGCGGGACCGCGCTATGTTTCCTCGGAGGTGCGCTAAGCATGGTCAGAAGAACAAAACATATTTCCAAGAAGTGAGCTAATTGCGATACGAGCTCACTTATTGCGTTTTCAGCCTTTAGCTATTGGATTTTTCATGAGCGCGCTATCTCGCACTGAAAAGCTTGCTTAGCGCACTATGCCGACACGAAAACTTCAAAACTTGCTTGTCAGTCTTTCATTCTTGCATCAATTTTTCCTATCATCAAAAATAGGCAAGAAGAACTGTTAAAGAACATCAAAATGCTCAATATTCACAATATTTACCCTAAAATTGAAAGTTAACATAAATACACTTAAACTACTAGATTTTAAACTAAACTATAAAGAAAACCAAATGAAAGGGCCATAAAATCAAGTTAAAGTGTGCCCAATTCTGCCTTTAACAATTAAAACTCCTTCAAACTCAAAAAATCTAAAGAGATCATTTGTCAGGACATATGGACTCCCATCACATCTGCTTCAACATAGCAACGATCTCAGACATGTCCATTACTCCCCCTGTCACATATAACTAATATATCCCCTAAAGGCGAAAACGCAAATCTCCTGTAGTCCAAACCTCAACTACCTAAGTTTGCACATCCCTTTCAAGAGGAAAACCCAAATCACCTGGCAAACAACTATGAACTACCAACTTCACACATAAGAAACACATACAACAGAAGCCACACATATTAGAAACATATAAAACAGAAGCCATATATATTACTCATAAGATTAGAGTAAATTAGGACAAAGATGTCTTGTTTCAAAGAAAAGCGTGTCAAGATTATATTTCGTTAATCCTTTTTAAACGTATTTGATTAGTCAACCATGCGAACTTAGATTCAATCAATAAAATCGTGTATCCTTACGAATCTGTTCATTTCTAAAGCGGATCCGTGAATATTATTGTTTTAATTGCTACCTGATTTCTTTAAATAATAACTGAAACAAACAAACATAAAGATCGATACAAAGCGAATATTAACTTTCAAATCTATGTCTAGAGTTTATTTTTAATAGATGAAAAAAATAGATCAAGACTTGGAAAATCTATGTCTAGAGTTATTCGAACCGTAAATACATCGTTAGAAGCAAATATCTTCACCATCTATTGATCATAACCTTGTTCACATACAAAAGAACAAAATAACTACATAAAAGTAAGATTAACTACCTCTAATCTTGACACTAAAGTGTTTAGCTACCCATCATCATGGCAGCTTGATCAACATGTAAGAAAAGAAGCTTTGCTAGTATTAAATTCGAAGAATAGAGGATTGATGCTCCACAGATTTAATTATCACTTCTCCAAGAGTTTATAAGGTTTTTGACCTAGAAAATCCTTTTTCTCTTTCTCAAATGCTGAAAAGTGTGAAAAAGTACAAGTTGTTGAAAATTTATTCCAAGTGGTATATTTATAGACAAGGCCACTTAATGCAGTTAGCGGGACCGCGCTAAGTGTAACACCCATTTTAATTATTTAGTCTTTTGGTGTTACTTTATTTCGGTGTGTCTTTTTGTGGGGGTGTGTCTGAGTGCGTTGGTGAGTGCCCTTAATTATGGAGATCATTTAATAAAGTATAGAGTTTAATATTAATATAATATAATTAATAATCATAATAATCTAATAATAATAGTAATATTGTTATTCTATTGTTATGATTATTATTATTTGTATTATTATTAAATTAAGTAAGAAAATATAATGGAAGGAAGAGAATAGAATAAAAGATATATAAGAGAAAGTGGAAATAGAAAGGAAATAACAAGGAAGAGAGAAAGATTAAGGAGGAAGAACAAGGAGGAAGAGAGAGAAAAGGCTAGGGCTGGCAATTCTTCAGGATTCTTCGTCAATCTAATCAATTAATTGAGGTAAGGGTGTGAAACTTTATGATCCTATCTATGCATGTGATTATGTAGGGATTGTTTGGATTGTTTGGGTGTTTTTGTGTAGTTTGCCATTTTAGGTCGAAAGCGATTTAATCGGTAGAATTGATGTTTTAACAGTTAGAATCTAGAATACGTCATGTAGTTTAGTCGAGGAATGTTAGGCTAAGACTACATGAACTGGTTTTTTGAAAATCGGGTGATTTGTGAGCTTCTGATGATTTTGGACAGTTTGGGGTTTTGGTGTATCGCAGAACTCGCTAGGCGAGCAGCTAGCGAGTGAGGTGGCAAGGGTTCGCTAAGTCTTCGCTAAGCGAGCTGAGTAGCAAACACTTCCAATAGCCACTGCCTGCCTTCCCTAGCGAGTTCGCTAGGAGAGTGAGGTAGCGAGCGTTCGCTAAGGATTCGCTAGGCGAGTGAGCCAGCGAGCATGACAACAACTTGTTTTATTTTTGTTGTTTCCATCCAATGTTAATGTTTTCGATATATAACGTATAGCTTGTGTGCTGTATTATGATATGCTGTGGGTAGCCGTATGGTGGGAATCCTAGATTGTGAATTGTGTAGTGTGAAATGTAGCCTTTTGGAAAATTGATCCCTTTGGTTGTGATGGGGTAAGAGATGGTGTTTAATGGTGAAGAGTGTATACTTGGTGTTTAAATGTGAATTTACCTAATATTTAATTTAATTAACATAATTAATTGGTGTGTAATATATACAATGCATGGTGATGTGATCAGGAGGATCGTGTCCACTTAGTGTGCTTGAGTTTATTTGTTGTGCATTTGGTGCCGTGCATATCATGGTGTTTTGGTGGGATGAATCGTTGCTTAGGAGGAGTGTATGCGATTCATCCGTACTCCCTTGTGGAGAATGGTGGGATGAATCGTTGCTCAGGAGGAGTGTATGTGATTCATCCGTACTCCCTTGAGGAGAATGGTGGGAATAGATCATTGCCAAGGAGGGATGTATGTGATCTATCCGGGGTTCGATTGAATGAACCAATGAGTCGGTACCGCACGCATGGTGTTGAGTTGCATGCTTGCATTATTGCATGTTGTGTTTGATTTTTGGACAGCAGGTCGTGATTGATGCATGTTGGGTGATATTTTATATAATCACTACTTTTGATCATGTATCTTATTAATGATAATTTTTATCGTGTTTCTCACCCCTTTGTTGTTGTGGTGGTATGTGCTTCTTCGGAAGTACAGATAATCCAGGTACATAGCTAGCTTGGATAGTGGTGTGCAGGTCGATTCTTAGGATGCTCTAATACGTAGCACGGGACTTGGGTGTTTACTTTTATTATGTTGAATTTGTTTTATTCCTGTGACGTATCATACTTTGGTGAACCTTGTTAATGAATGACTTTATGTAATTTGGCGGATAGCCGAGGTTGTTAAATTAATGATTACTTCCGCTGTTTTATTTTGAAAACCATCTAATGACGAGTTATGTTGAATCATTTAATGTAATATCCCGCTTTTGAGGAGAAACTCTGATGTTTATTTGAAATAATCGTATTTTATTTTAATTTTAGGAAGTGGGGTGTTACAATTGGTATCAGAGCAGGTCGGTCCGTCTGGCCAGTGTAGTAGTTGAGTCTGTCCTTAGAATAGAGATTTTGTACCTTTTTAACTTAGTGTTGTTATGGTTGAGCAGTATGGCAGGAAGGAATGGTGCTGCTTTGGCTTCCGCTATGCAAGCGATGGCGCAGGTGGTCGCTAATCAGAATCTAGCTGCGGGTGCACAATTTAGTGATTTAGCTCAGTTTCGGAATAACAAGCCACCGATGTTTGAAGAAGGAATTCTGGATCCTGAAGCTGCACAGAAATGGCTGAAGGCAATTGAGAAAATTTTCAGGACAATGGATTGTAGTGATGAGCAAAAAGTGAAGTTTGGTACTTACATGCTGGAAGGAGAGGCTAAGGCTTGGTGGGACAACAGTCGCCAAAGATTGGAGACTGCAGGAACTGCGATTACTTGGGATGTGGTTCGAACGGGTTTTCTGGAAAAGTATTTTCCGGAAGATATACGAATTGCTAAGGAGATAGAGTTTCTGGAGCTGAAGCAGGGTAATCTGACTGTAGCAGAGTATGCTGCTAAATTTGAAGATCTGGTACAATATTGTCCTCATTACAATACTGAAGCGGAAATCACCTCCACGTGTTTGAAGTTTGAAAACGGGCTGCGTCCGAAAATTAAGATGGGGATCGCTTGTAACACCCCCTTTCTATAACCCCAATTAATCAACTAAATCATTTAGGCACATATTAAAAATCCATCAGAGTATAATTAAAACACGGTATAAAAGAGGTGCGCCACATCATACTCTAATTCAAACATACAACACCTGCTCAATAAAGATATGCAACAATGGGGTAACTATCAACAGAGGGACTTAGTCCTCATACCCACATTTCAATATTTAGAATAAAAGCGGAAACATCTAAACATTGCATAACATCAACATATATACATATATGTTTATCATCCATCAGGATTTAATCATCATAAAACATGTTTACATAAACATTCCACATCCAGATATATATACAACGTATCACAAAAGAATCATGTATCCTAGCTACCCGGTGCTACAAATCAGAGCTGACCGACAAAAGAATGAAGGCACGCTTCACAAAAAGATCTCCAGTATACCTATTCTGCAATGCCTCATAGAGGATCATAAATTAGCAGAAGGGTGAGAAATATTATCCAAGCTAGCTAAGCACCTGGATTATCTGTACTTCCGAAGAAGCACAGACCACAACAACAACAAGGGGTGAGAAATCATGATCAAAAATATAATGGTAATGTAATACATGTAATAAGGCAGTAAAACACACCAACACATCAATTATTCACCCCAACAACACCATATAACGAACCTACTGTTCAAATTACAATATAACATATTATAATGCAATTATGCAACTCAACACCATGCATGCGGTACCGACTCATTGGTTCATTCAATCGAACCTGGATAGATCACTTACGCTCCCCCTGAGACATGATCTATCCCCCACCATTCTCCACAAAGGAGTACGGATGAATCACTTACGCTCCTCCTGAGACATGATTCATCCCACCAAAACACCATGATATGCAAGACACCAATGCATAATTATTATATTCTGGCACGCTAAGTGCACACGATCCTCCTGATCATATCATCATACAACAATGCATATGTATAGATATATTACACCAACACCATATAAATCAATAATTCATCAACATCAATCCACAATCACAAACATGCCAATAGATATTATACTTACCAATTATCCTATAATTTCTACTCTAGAACCGACATTACGGTACATTACCGACATTTCAGAGTCACTCTGAATCTCACCAAGGTCCTAACCATAGTCATTAACGACGCTATAGGGAAACAACACATAACTTTTCCCAAAGCTATAATCACGGTCATTGCCAACACTACGGTAACAACACATAATCTCATCAGCTTTATATTCCTAGTTACTATCAACACTACAGTAACATCAACAATCCAACAAAATGGATCAATACTACAGTAACATCATCACCATATATATATATACCCCAAAATGCATCATCAGCATTCATCAATCCCCCAACATCAACAATAATCATAGCATGCCAATATAAAACTTTATATAACGATAAATTCCTACGGGGTTAAGGAATCCCCTCTACCCTATACATGTATAAACCATTCCCAATCAAATTTCTCCCCCCTTACCTTGACAATTGGTCGATCGATAGAATTCCTCCTAGAATTGGTCTCTTGGCCTTCTCCTTCCTCTTCCGTTCTTCGTTCCCTTTTTCCTTCGTTCTTTTTCACTTTCCTCGTTCTTTCCTCTTCTCTCTTTCTATCGCTCTTTTTTCTCAATTTTCTAAAATGTATCGTAACTCTCCTAACCCCTCATATTCTATTTCCCTTTTTAATTATTCTAATCCCAATAATAATAACTAATAAAATAATATAATATTAATAATCTTAATAATAATAATAATACTAATATAATCTTACTAATATTAATAATACCACATATTAATAATAATAATAATAATAATAATAATAATATTAATAATTCTAATAATAATAATAATGATAATAATAATAATAATCTTAATAATAATAATACTATTAATAATAACAATAATAATAATATTATTATCTCTCCAATAATCATAATAATACTTTTAATAATAATAATAATAATAATAACACTAATAATAATAATAGTAATAATAATAATAATAATAATACTATTATTATTATCACACCAATATCCCACGCCTATGGTAATCCCTTTCCTCTCCATTCCAACTTTTCTAATATCTCCTTGCTACCCCTTCATATTTCCTTCCTCACGGTTTCTATCGTGACTTTTCATATTTCCATTCTAACTTCCCAATAACCCTTTCACCTCTTATTTTACTTATTCCAACCACTAATATTCCCAATAATAATTCTAATAATAATAATTATAATAATCATTATAATAATAATAATAATATAATATAATATAATACTATTATAATATTATAGTAATATTCAACATAATAATAATAATAGTGATACACCCAACAATAATTATAATTATAATAATAATAATATTATCACACCAATAATAATAATAATATTAATAAAAATAATATAATAATAATATAATAATACTAATATTATTATTTCACCAAAATAATAATAATATTAATAATAGTAACAAATATAATAAATATAATAATAATAATAACACCCCCACCAATGTTACTATTATTTTTATATTACTATATTTCACACCAAAATATCACCAATAGTCCTCCCACATTAGGGACACCCACCAAACATCATCAGATACACCCCCACCAAAGGGCACACCAACATATAATTTTTAAAATAATAATAAAGTGACTAAATAATTAAAATGGGTGTTACAACTCTCCCCCACTTTAATTATTTTCGTCCTCGAAAATTACCTGATGGAAATAGCTCCGGATACGCTTCTCGCATCCTGCTTTCCAACTCCCAGGTCACACTGCCTCCTGCAGCACCTCCCCAAGCTACCTTCACCAAAGGTATCTCTTTCCCTCGGAGCTGTTTCATCTTACGGTCCTCGATCCTCAACGGCATCGTCTCAATAGTAAGATTCTCCCGAACCTGAACATCATCTCTCTGAATCACATGAGATGGATCAGAAACATATTTTCGCAATTGCGACACATGAAACACATCATGTAGATTCGACAACTCCGGCGGCAACGCCACCCTATAGGCCACAGCACCAACTCTTTGCAAAATTTCATAAGGTCCAATAAACTTAGGATCCAGCTTCTTGGACCTCAACGCCCGACCCACACCAGTCATCGGGTTAACTCTTAGGAATACGTGATCACCTACACAGAATTCCAACTCTTTCCTCCGATTATCATGATAACTCTTCTGCCTACTCTGAGACACTTTCATTTTCTCACGAATCATCTGAATCGTCTCAGTAGTCTGCTGAACAATTTCTGGTCCAAGCACCACACTCTCACCGGTCTCATACCAACACAGAGGAGTCCTACACCTCCTCCCATACAAAGCTTCAAAGGGTGCCATTCCAATACTCGAATGGTAACTATTATTGTACGTAAATTCAATCAATGATAAATGAGTGTCCCACGCACCACCCTTTTCCAATACACAAGCTCTTAATAAATCCTCAAGCGACTGAATAGTCCTTTCCGATTGACCATCAGTTTGTGGATGATAAGCTGAACTTAATTTCAACTTAGTACCCAAAGCTTCTTGCAAGCTCTTCCAAAATTCTGAAGTAAACCTCGGATCTCTATCCGACACAATACTGGACGGAACACCATGTAACTTCACAATTACCCGAATATAAATCTCCGCCAGCTTCGTCAACGGAAAACTAGTATTAATTGGCACAAAGTGTGCAGACTTCGTTAACCGATCCACAATCACCCATATAGCATCAAAACCTCTCGCCGTATTTGGCAATCCTGTAACAAAGTCCATAGAAATGCAATCCCATTTCCAAACCGGAATTTCCAACGGTTGCATAAATCCAGAAGGTCTCTGGTGTTCTACCTTCGATTTCTGACACGTCAAACAGGCATAAACAAATTGAGCAATGTCTCTTTTCATACCAGACCACCAAAATAATTTCTTTAAATCATGATACATCTTCGTAGCTCCGGGATGAATACTCAGATTACTACGGTGTCCTTCACTCAAAATCAGCTTTTTCAGTTCCTCATCATCTGGTACACAAATCCTGCCTCTAAATCTCAACACACCTGTACTATCCAATTTAAAGTCACTATCGGAGTCACTTCCTACTCCAGGCATCAAATCTACCAATTTCACATCCAACTTCTGATTCTCTCTAATCATATCCAAGAAGTCATTATTTACCTGCAACATACCCAACATTACACTCTCTGCAGTAGTTTCACAAACCATGCTCAAATCTCTGAATTGTTCAATTAACTCAATTTCTTTCACCATCAGAGCTGCCATATGAATTGTCTTTCTACTCAAAGCGTCTGCCACTACATTGGCCTTTCCCGGATGATAACTCAAACTGAAGTCATAATCCTTCAAAAATTCTAACCATCTTCTCTGCCTCATATTCAGCTCTTTCTGATCAAACAGGTATCTCAGACTCTTATGATCACTAAACACTTCAAATCTTGAACCATACAGGTAATGCCTCCAAATTTTCAACACAAAAACAACCGCAACTAACTCAAGATCATGAGTAGGATAATTTCGCTCATGCACTCTCAGTTGCCGCGAAGCATATGCTACTACCTTACCATTCTGCATAAGAACTCCTCCTAATCCCATCTTAGACGCATCACAGTACACCACAAACGGTTCACTCGGAGTCGGTAACACTAACACCGGTGCCGTAGTCAATCTCTTTTTCAACTCTTCAAAACTTTCTTCACAAGCAGCGTCCCATACGAAAACTTGGTTCTTTCTCGTCAACTGAGTTAATGGCAACGCCAAATTAGAGAACCCTTCAATAAACCTGCGGTAATAACCAGCTAAACCCAGAAAGCTCCTAATTTCTGTCGCTGTCTTCGGCGGTTCCCACTGCAATACTGCACTTACTTTTGACGGATCCACCGTTATTCCATCTTCAGATATTACATGCCCCAAGAAACTCACTCTCTTCAACCAGAAGTCACACTTTGACAGTTTAGCAAATAATTTATTTTCCTTCAACACTTGCAAGGCAATTCTCAAATGTCCTGCATGTTCTTCATCAGATTTAGAATAAATTAATATATCATCAATAAACACTACAATGAATTGATCCAAATAAGAATGGAAAATTCTGTTCATATACTCCATAAATACTCCCGGCGCATTAGTCACTCCAAACGGCATTACAGCATATTCATAATGTCCATATCGAGTTCTAAAAGCAGTCTTCTGAATATCACCTTCTTTTACTCTTATTTGATGATAACCCGACCTTAAGTCAATCTTACTAAACACACGAGCTCCCACCAGCTGGTCCATCAAATCATCAATCCTCGGGAGAGGATACTTATTCTTAATCGTCACTTTATTCAACTGACGGTAATCGATGCACAAACGCATACTACCATCCTTCTTCTTCACCAACAACACTGGAGCTCCCCACGGCGATACACTTGGCCTAATAAACTTTCTATCCAACAATTCTCCAATCTGAGACTTCAACTCAGCCAATTCCACTGCAGACATCCTGTACGGCGCCATAGAAATAGGCCTCGTACCAGGAACAAGATCAATACCAAATTCCACTTCTCGCGTCGGAGGCAATTCCGTAATGTCGTCAGGAAACACTTCCGGAAATTCATTCACCACTGCCAATTCCTCCATTGACACTTTGCTATCCACCGATAAAGTTGCAAATAAAGCAAACACTCTAGTTTCATCTTCCAACAAGGCCCTCAATTCTTTATTAGACAAAGAACTTGCTAAAGCTTCCTCTTCAGGGGTCAAGAACAACAATTCCTTCCGAAAACAGTCGATGTAGACTCGGTTGAACTCTAACCAGTTCATACCCAGAATAACATCCAATTTACCAAGTGGTAGACAAATCAAATCCACTTCAAATTCTCTACCGAAAATAGTCAGCGGACACTTCAGGCATACCAAAGAAGTAGTCACTGAACCTATAGAGGGTGTCTCAATAGTCATTCGTCTCTCCAGAGTAGACGGCACCAATCCTATCCTCTCCACACAATCCACAGAAATAAACGAGTGTGTTGCACCCATATCAATAATAGCAGTTAAAGGAATATTATTGATAATACAAGTACCTTTGATAACACGCTCATCACTGGCAGCTTGAGTTCCTGCCAAAGCAAACACTTTTCCACCAGCCGGAGACGTCTGAGGCTTCTTCGGCTTCTCACAATGGGTACTGATGTGACCCTTCTCACCACAGTTATAACAGGTCGGCATAGTTGCTCTGCAGTCAGCTATCACATGACCTGGTTTTCCACACTTAAAACACTTTTTGGCTTCATTAGGACAATCATTAGCATGGTGTCCCATACCACCGCACCGAAAACATTTCCCTTCAGCAGATGCTCTCCCATCTCTAGGCTTCTTATCAACAACAGCTTTACGTTTTCCCTTATCAGCAGCAACACCATAAGGAGTACCACTAAACCTCTGCTTACCCTTACGGTCATTAACAGCTTTGTAGTGTGCAATCCTTGCCCGGTTATCGTTATCATAGATCCTGCTCCTGCTTACCAGCTCAGGATAGCTCCTGATCTTCTGACAAGCAATCCCCAGCTTAATCTCTGGACGCAGTCCATTCTCAAACTTTAAGCACTTAGAAGTCATTGCCCCTTCCACATTATAGTGAGGACAATACTGCACCAGCTCCTCAAACTTAGCAGCATACTCTGCTACAGTCATACTACCCTGCTTCAGCTCTAAGAATTCAATTTCCTTAGCACTCCGAATATCTTCCGGAAAATACTTCTCCAGAAAACCCTTCCGAACTACCTCCCAAGTAATGGCAGTTCCAGCAGCTTCCAATCTTTGGCGACTATTGTCCGACCAAGCTTCAGCCTCACCCTCCAGCATGTGAGTACCAAACCTCACCTTCTGCTCATCAGTACAATCCATAGTTCTGAAGATTTTCTCAATTGCCTTCAGCCACTTCTGAGCAGCTTCTGGGTCCAGAATTCCTCCTTCAAACGTTGGCGGCTTGTTGCTCCGAAACTGCGCTAAACTCCTGAATTGGGCATCTGCAGTTTGATTCTGATTAGCAACAGCTTGCGCCATTGCTTGCATAGCAGCAGCTAATGCAGCATCGTTCCTTCCTGCCATACTGCTCAAAACATAACAACACCAGGTTAAAAGATATTCAACTACATCATAAAGGACAGACTCAACTCGACTCAACAACACTGGCCGGACGGACCGACCTGCTCTGATACCAATTGTAACACCCCACTTCCCAAAACAAATAAAATATGAATAACATAATAAAAATCAGAGTTTCCTTCCCAAGTGGGATATCACATAAAAATCACGTTTCCTTATAAAAAGGTTTTTCTCCAAATACAGCGGAATATTTAAATAATACAATTAAATAAAAATTTTGATACGTTCGCAGGAAAAAAAAAAGGAGTTCAACATGAAACAATAAAAATGCCCAAGTCCCGTGCTACGTATCAGAGCATCCTAGACTCGACAGTCACACCAATATCCAAGCCAGCTAAGCACCTGGATTATCTGTACTTCCGAAGAAGCACAGACCACAACAACAACAAGGGGTGAGAAATCATGATCAAAAATATAATGGTAATGTAATACATGTAATAAGGCAGTAAAACACACCAACACATCAATTATTCACCCCAACAACACCATATAACGAACCTACTGTTCAAATTACAATATAACATATTATAATGCAATTATGCAACTCAACACCATGCATGCGGTACCGACTCATTGGTTCATTCAATCGAACCTGGATAGATCACTTACGCTCCTCCTGAGACATGATCTATCCCCCACCATTCTCCACAAAGGAGTACGGATGAATCACTTACGCTCCTCCTGAGACATGATTCATCCCACCAAAACACCATGATATGCAAGACACCAATGCATAATTATTATATTCTGGCACGCTAAGTGCACACGATCCTCCTGATCATATCATCATACAACAATGCATATGTATAGATATATTACACCAACACCATATAAATCAATAATTCATCAACATCAATCCACAATCACAAACATGCCAATAGATATTATACTTACCAATTATCCTATAATTTCTACTCTAGAACCGACATTACGGTACATTACCGACATTTCAGAGTCACTCTGAATCTCACCAAGGTCCTAACCATAGTCATTAACGACGCTATAGGGAAACAACACATAACTTTTCCCAAAGCTATAATCACGGTCATTGCCAACACTACGGTAACAACACATAATCTCATCAGCTTTATATTCCTAGTTACTATCAACACTACAGTAACATCAACAATCCAACAAAATGGATCAATACTACAGTAACATCATCACCATATATATATATACCCCAAAATGCATCATCAGCATTCGTCAATCCCCCAACATCAACAATAATCATAGCATGCCAATATAAAACTTTATATAACGATAAATTCCTACGGGGTTAAGGAATCCCCTCTACCCTATACATGTATAAACCATTCCCAATCAAATTTCTCCCCCCTTACCTTGACAATTGGTCGATCGATAGAATTCCTCCTAGAATTGGTCTCTTGGCCTTCTCCTTCCTCTTCCGTTCTTCGTTCCCTTTTTCCTTCGTTCTTTTTCACTTTCCTCGTTCTTTCCTCTTCTCTCTTTCTATCGCTCTTTTTTCTCAATTTTCTAAAATGTATCGTAACTCTCCTAACCCCTCATATTCTATTTCCCTTTTTAATTATTCTAATCCCAATAATAATAACTAATAAAATAATATAATATTAATAATCTTAATAATAATAATAATAATATAATCTTACTAATATTAATAATACCACATATTAATAATAATAATAATAATAATAATAATAATAATATTAATAATTCTAATAATAATAATAATGATAATAATAATAATAATCTTAATAATAATAATACTATTAATAATAACAATAATAATAATATTATTATCTCTCCAATAATCATAATAATACTTTTAATAATAATAATAATAATAACACTAATAATAATAATAGTAATAATAATAATAATAATAATACTATTATTATTATCACACCAATATCCCACGCCTATGGTAATCCCTTTCCTCTCCATTCCAACTTTTCTAATATCTCCTTGCTACCCCTTCATATTTCCTTCCTCACGGTTTCTATCGTGACTTTTCATATTTCCATTCTAACTTCCCAATAACCCTTTCACCTCTTATTTTACTTATTCCAACCACTAATATTCCCAATAATAATTCTAATAATAATAATTATAATAATCATTATAATAATAATAATATAATATAATATAATACTATTATAATATTATAGTAATATTCAACATAATAATAATAATAGTGATACACCCAACAATAATTATAATTATAATAATAATAATATTATTACACCAATAATAATAATAATATTAATAAAAATAATATAATAATAATATAATAATACTAATATTATTATTTCACCAAAATAATAATAATATTAATAATAGTAACAAATATAATAAATATAATAATAATAATAACACCCCCACCAATGTTACTATTATTTTTATATTACTATATTTCACACCAAAATATCACCAATAGTCCTCCCACATTAGGGACACCCACCAAACATCATCAAATACACCCCCACCAAAGGGCACACCAACATATAATTTTTAAAATAATAATAAAGTGACTAAATAATTAAAATGGGTGTTACACTACCCACAACATATCACATAACAGTATAAAAGCTATGCGTTGAAGAATCAAAGCATCAACATTGGATGGAAACAACAAAAATTAAACACGGTCACGCTCGCTGGACCACTCGCCTAGTGAGGTCCTAGCGAACACTCGCTACCGGTTCGCCTAGCGAGCAAGCTCACGAAGACAGTCAGAAGCTACTGGAAGGGTTCACTACCGGCTCGCTGGAGCCTCGCCTAGAGAACCACTCGCTACTAGCGAAGAGGGTCATTTTGGTTCTGCCCAAGTCTGGGAGTATTCGCTGGGAGCTCGCTACTGGCTCGCCTAGCGAACAACTCGCCACCCTACTCACTTAGCGAAGGTGCTAGCGAACGTCTGCGTTGTTCAAACCCTCAACTTTCCAGAATCATCAGAAACTCCCAAAATCACCCGATTCAAAACCTACAAGTTCCATAGTCTTAGCCTAAAATTCCTCGACTAAACTACACCATTAATCCAGATTCTAACCGTTAAAACATCGGTTTCTATCGATTAAACCATTTTTGACCTAAAATGGAAAATGAGTAAAAACTCTCCAACACTCCAAATCAATCCAACCAAAGCATACATAATCATACACATTGAGAAAATAATAATATTTCACACCCTTACCTGATTAAATCGAATCCTAGATGTTGATCTTGAGCTATCCAAGCTTTTCTTCTATTTTCTCCTCTTCTCTCTTCTTCCTTCTTTCTTTCTCTTCCTTTCTTCCTCTCTCTATTTCTATCCCTTTCTTTTCTCTCCTCTAGTCCACTTATATCTCTTTTTATTCTATTTCTATTCAAACATCTATTAATCCATTTTCTCACATAATATCCAACTTAACATTAAATAAGAAATGTCTAAAATACCCTCCAATCTATTTCCTTCGAAAACTCTCAAAATCGGTAAAATAGCATGATATGCAAACATAACATATTAAAACATCGATTTCACAATTAAAATATTAATCACCCAAATAAATCAAAAGACTCAACAAAATTGGAAAAAAGAATCAGGGCGTTATAACTCTCCCCCACTTTAGAATTTTTCTTCCTCGAAAATGTTACCTGATTCAAACAACTCCGGATACGACTCTCGCATCCCACTCTCTAATTCCCTAGTCATATTGCCTTTCGCAGCGCCTCCCCACGCTACTTTCACAAGTGCAATATCCTTTCCTCTTAGCTTCTTAACTTCACGGTCCGAAATTCTAATCGGTAAAGCTTCAACCGTAAGGTTATCCCTCACCTCAACCTCGTCCATAGGAATAACATGTGACGGATCCGGAACATACTTCCGAAGTTGCGAAACATGGAACACATCATGGAGATTAGCAAGCGACGGAGGTAAAGTAACCTGATAGGCTACCTCTCCTATCCTCTGCAAAATCTGATAAGGACCAATAAAACGCGGCGTTAACTTACGCGAATTCAACGCTCTACCAACACCAGTTATTGGAGTAACTCGAAGAAACACGTGATCTCCCTCCTGAAATTCAAGTGCTTTCCCTCCTCTTGTCATGATAACTCTTTTAACGACTCTGAGAAATCTTCATCTTCTCTTAAATCATCTTAATCTTATTGGTAGTCTGCTGGAATATCTCAGGTCCAACCACAAAACTTTTCCTAGACTCATACCAACATAATGGCGTCCTACACCGTCTACCATACAATGCCTCAAACGGTGCCACACCAATACTCGAATGAAAACTGTTGTTGTAAGTAAATTCAATCAAAGGTAAGTGGCTATCCCAAGCTCCTCCTTTTTCCAATACACAAGATCTCAAAAGATCCTCAAGTGATTGAATCGTCCTCTTAGTCTGACCATCAGTCTGCGGATGATAAGAAGAACTCAAATGTAACTTCTTACCCAAAGCACTTTGCAAACTCTCCCAAAACCTCGAAGTAAACCTCAGATCTCTATCTGACACAATGCTAGATGGAATACCATGCACACTGAGAATCCTTTCAATGTACAGCTTTGCCAATCCCTCTAACGGGTAATCCATTCACATAGGAATAAAGTGAGCTGATTTGGTCAATATATCCACAATAACCCAAATAGATTCAAAGTTACTCGGCGTTCTAGGTAAACTAGATACAAAATCCATAGATATGTTATCCCATTTCCACTCAGGAATAAACAACGGTTGCATCAAGCCCGATGGTTTCTGATGCTCAATCTTTGACTTCTGACAAGTCAAACAAGAATACACAAACTCGGCAATATCCTTCTTCATACGAGGCCACCAAAATACTTTCCTCAAATCTTGATACATATTAGTAGCACCCGGATGAATACTCAATCCACTACGATGCCCTTCTTCAAGAATACTCTTCTTCAGCTCAACAATATCAGGAATACAAACCATATCCCGACATCTCATGATACCATTTTCATCAATCCGAAAATCACCACCTTGACCTTGATTGATTGAAGTCAACCGATCAACTAAACCCAAATCAGATTTTTGTCCTTCTCGAATCTCGTCAAGAATACCACTAGTAAGCTTTAACATACCAAGCTTAACTCCGTAAGACGTCTTCTCACACACTAAGCTCAAATCACGAAATTGCTCAATCATCGCTAACTCTTTTACCATCATCATCGACATATGCAATGATTTCCTACTCAATGCATCAGCTACTACATTTACTTTACCCGAATGGTAATTCAAACCAAAATCATAATCCTTCAGAAGTTCCAACCATCTCCTCTGCCTTGCATTCAATTCTTTCTGATCAAAGAGGTACTTCAAACTCTTATGATCACTAAATACCTCAAATCTCAAACCAAACAAATAATGCCTCCAAAGTTTCAGCACAAATACAACGACGACCAACTCTAAGTCATGCGTCGGATAATTCCTCTCATGCACTTTGAATTGCCTTGAAGCATAAGCTACAACTTGCTGATGTCACATCAACACACCTCCAAAACCCATCAAAGAAGCATCACAATACACAACAAACGGTTATGTCGGATTCGGAAAAATCAAAACAAGAGCCATCGTCAATCTCTTCTTAAGCTCTTGAAAACTTTCTTCACACTTTACATCCCAAATAAAAGCTTGACCTTTCCTAGTCAACTGCGTTAACAACAATGATAACTTAGCAAATCCCTCAATGAATTTCCGATAATAACCTGCCAAACCAAGAAAACTTCTAATCTCAAAAACTGATTTCGGAGCCTCCCAATGCAATACCGCTTCAACCTTTGACGAATCGACTGCAATACTCCAACTCGAAATCACATGGCCAAGGATACTCACTTCCTTCAACCAAAATTCACACTTAGAAAGTTTAGCATATAACTATTTTTCTTTTAACACAGATAATACAATCCTCAAATGCCCGACATGTTCTTCTTCACTCTTCGAATAAATCAAAATATCATCAATGAACACCACCACAAACTTGTCCAAATAAGGATGGAAAATCCTATTCATGTACTCCATAAATACACCTGGTGCATTAGTCACACAAAATGGCATCACAGAATACTCATAATGTCCATACCTCATTCTAAAGGCAGTTTTCTGAATATCTTCGATGTTCACACGAATTTGATGATACCCAGATCTTAGATCTATCTTACTAAAGACACTCGCACCAATCAACTGATCCATCAAATCATCAATCCTCGGAAGTGGATATTTATTCTTGATGGTCATCTTGTTCAATTGTCTGCAGTCCACACAAAGTCTCATAGAACCTTCTTTCTTCTTAACCAACAAAACTGGTGCACCCCACGGTGACACACTCGGACGAATAAACCTCTTCTCAAGTAGATCTTGAAGTTGACTCTTCAACTCTTTCAATTTTGATGCGGACATACGATATGGAGCCATCGATATCGGACTAGTTCCAGGAATTATGTCGATCGCAAACTCCACTTCTCGTTTCGGCGGTAAATCTCTTATCTCATCAGGAAAAACATCCGGAAAATCACGGACAATTGTTAAAGCATCAATTGCTCCATTTTCACCAATGTTCAAAGTTGCCATCAACATAAATATCTTCGCACCTTCTTGCACTGATTCCTTCACTTGCTTAGCAGTCATAACACAAGTCTCCTTCATCATCAGGTTCAGGAAAAATAACCGTCCTGTCAAAACAATTAATATAGACAGGATTGAATTCCAACCAATTCATCCCAAGAATAACATCAAGTTGATCTATGTGAAGAAACACTAAATCAACTCCAAAGTCTTTACCAAAAATACTCAACGGACAATTCAAACACACAAAAGGTGTAGTTATTGAACACGCAGCAGGAGTATCAATAACCATACCACCACTCATAATTGACAACTCAAGATTCAATCTCTAAACACAATCAAAGGAAATAAAGGAATGTGTAGCTCCAATACCAATTATAGTGACCAAAGGTATACCATTAATGAACCGATCTTTGCTAGTAGTCTCCGATCTTGATAGAGCAAACACTTTCCCATTCCCTTGAGTCTTCTTTGGCTTGTTACACTTGGTACTAATGTGCCCTTGCTCACCACAGTTGTAGCAAGCCACATTCGCGCCGCTCTTGCACTCCATAGCTTTGTGGCCTGGCTTGCCACACTTGAAACATTTCTGCTCTACGCTTTTGCACTCAGGAGCATGATGTCCTTCTCTACCGTATCTATAACATCTCACCGAAGTGGAAACTCCTCCCCTACTCAGTTTCTTGCCGTAACCAGCTTTTTGTTTCCCCTTATCAGCAGGAGTCACATACAGCTTCCCTCGCAATTGGCCTTTTCCCTTCTTGTCGTTTAAACTCTTATAGTGAGCAGATCTAGCTCTACTCTCTTCATCATAAATTCTGCTTTTGTTCACCAACTCAAAAAATCGTCTAATTTCCTGATAGCCAACGACTTACTTAACTTCAGGCCTCAAACCATTCACAAACTTAAGACACTTGGATCTCTCAGCACTAGTAGTGTTGTAATAAGGACAAAACTTAATCAATTCCTCAAACCTTGTTGCATACTCAGTTACAGTTGAGTTACCCTGCTTCAGCTCAAGGAATTCAATTTCCTTCTTACCACGCACATCTTCTAGAAAATACTTCTCTAGAAATGCCTCTCTAAAAACATCCCAATTAACCACAATCACATATTCTTCAAATCTCTGACAAGTGTTACCCCACCAGTCCTCAACTTCCTCTTCAAGTATATAAGTGCCAAACTGCACCTTCTGCGCATCTCAACAGTTCATGACTCGAAAGATCTTCTCAATCCCTTTTAGCCATACTTGAATTCAAACATACAACACCGGCTCAATAAAGATATGCAACAGTGGGGTAACTATCAACAGAGGGACTTAGTCCTCATACCCTCATTTCAATATTTAGAATAAAAGCGAAAACATCTAAACATTGCATAACATCAACATATACACATATATGTTTATCATGCATCAGGATTTAATCATCATAAAACATGTTTACATAAATATTCCACATCCAGATACATATACAATGTATCACAAAAGAATCATGTATCCTAGCTACCCGGTGCTACATATCAGAGCTGACCGACAAAAGTATGAAGGCACGCTTCACAAAAAGATCTCCAGTATACCTATTCTGCAATGCCTCATAGAGCATCATAAAACAGCAGAAGGGTGAGAAATATTATCATAATAATCAATATATATATATATATATATATATATATATATATATATATATATATATATATATATATATATATATATATATATATATATATATATATATATATATATATATATATATATATATATATATATATATATATATATATATATATATATATATATATATATATATATATATATATATATATATATATATATATATATATATATATATATATATATATATATATATATATATATATATATATATATATATATATATATATATATATATATATATATATATATATCTACAATCTTAGAATACACATAATTTAACATTCTCACCACAAGTCATCCATATACGTCACGATATATATACAAATATATGGATAATCACCAAGCACATTCATCATGCATACATCCATAATTCACTCCTTTCCACATAAACATTTATAGTTATGTTTATTCTTCATTTCACAACTCTCAGTTAGACAATTCAAACACATATGCATACTTCATACAACAGCTATACCTATGCCATGTCACTCAATGCAACTAATGCCATGTGGTACCAACACTTGTTATTATTTTTGGGTTTTTACATTTAACCCAGGTCCGTCCCCTAGACAAATAACAAACAAAGCCCATCCTCTAAGCTTTCAAACCCACCCTTCTAGGTTTGGGACAAGTCACTAGTCTCCATGAAACTAGCAAACATTGCCTCTTGACAATGAATGACGCGTATGCAATCAACAACAATGCACTTAAGACCGTTCTCGCATCTTAATCCCATGCATTCTCAAATAATTCATCACACAAGAATTATAACATGATTGCACACACAACACATTTCATAATAATCAAAGTATTCATACTTTCAACACCATCACTACATTTATCAAGCAATGCACAAGAATACACATCTTGATCCTTCACATACAATCACATACAATCAATATGCATTCACAATATCGCGCCAAATGGCAACGAACTCTATCACAATCATCATGCACTTTAAATCAATTTTAAACAATGCATATATTTGCCAACAAGGCCACATTTCACACTTCACAATTCTCAATTTAGGATTCATGTCATACGGCTACCCACAACATATCACATAACAGTATAAAAGCTATGCGTTGAAGAATCAAAGCATCAACATTGGATGGAAACCACAAAAATTAAACACCGTCGCGCTCGCTGGACCACTCGCTAGCGAGCTCCTAGCGAACACTCGCTACCGGTTCCCCTAGCGAGCAAGCTCGCGAAGACAGTCAAAAGCTATTGGAAGGGTTCGCTACCGGCTCGCTGGAGCCTCGCCTAGCGAACCAGCTCTACTTCACTCGCTACTAGCGAAGAGGGTCATTTTGGTTCTGCCCAAGTCTGGGAGTATTCGCTGGGAGCTCGCTACTGGCTCGCCTAGCGAACCACTCGCCACCCTACTCGCTTAGCGAAGGTGATAACAAACGTCTCCGTTGTTCAAACCCTCAACTTTCCAAAATCATCAGAAACTACCAAAATCACCTGATTCAAAACCTATAAGTTCCATAGTCTTAGCCTAACATTCCTCAACTAAACTACACCATTATTCCAGATTCTAACCGTTAAAACATCGGTTTCTATCGATTAAACCATTTCTGACCTAAAATGGAAAATGAGTAAAAACTCTCCAACACTCCAAATCAATCCAACAAAAGCATACATAATCATACACATTGAGAAAATAATAAGCTTTCAGACCCTTACCCGATTAAATTGAATCCTAGATGTTGATCTTGAGCTATCCAAGTCGTTCTTCTATTTTCTCCTCTTCTGTCTTCTTCCTTCTTTCTTTCTCCTCCTTTCCTCCTCTCTCTATTTCTATCCTTTTCTTTTCTCTACTATAGTCCACTTATATATCTTTCTATTCTATTTCTCTCCAAACATCTATTAATCCATTTTCTCACAAAATATTCAACTTAACATTAAATAAGAAATGTCTAAAATATCCTCCAATCTATTTCCTCCGAAAACTCTCAAAATCGGTAAAATAGCATGATATGCAAACATAACATATTAACACATCAATTTCACAATTAAAATATTAATCACCCAAATAAATCAAAAGACTCAACAAAATTGGAAATAAGAATCGGGGCGTTACATCGGTTGTTAAAAGATTAGGAATTATCCTGAGCTGGTAAGCAGAAGCATAATTTATGATAATGATAACAGGGCCAGGATTGCACACTATAAGGCTGTGAATGACCGTAAAGGTAAGCAGAGATTTGGTGGTACTCCTTACAGTGTTCCTGCTGATAAGGGTAAACATAAGGTTGCTACTAATAAGAAGCCTAGAGAAGGGAAAGCATCTGCTGATTTGAAATGTTTCCGGTGTGGTGGCGCGGGGCATCGTGCTAATGATTTCCTAGTGAAATAAAGAAGTGTTTTAAGTTTGGTAAGCCAGGCCATGTGATAGCGGATTGCAGGGCAACTATGCCTACCTATTATAACTGTGGTGAGAAAGGTCATATCAGTACACATTGCGAGAAGCCAAGGAAGTCTCAGGCGCCTCAGGACAGCGGTAAAGTATTTGTTGTGGTAGGAACTCAATCGGCCAGCGAGGAGCATTCTATCAAAGGTACTTGTTTCATCAATAATATTCCTTTGACTGCTATGATTGACACGGGTGCAACGCACTCGTTCATTTTTGTTGATTGTGTGAAGAGATTAGGATTGGTGTCGTATACTCTTGAGCGACAGATGACTATCGAAACTCCCTCTATTGGTTCGTTGACTACTTCTTTGGTGTGTTTGAAGTGTCCCCAGATTATTTTCGGCAGAGACTTTGGGGTAGATCTGATTTGTCTACCACTTGATAATTTGGATGTTATTCTGGGTATGAACTGGTTGGAGTTCAACCGAGTCTACATCGATTGTTTTCGGAAGGTGTTATTATTCCTTACTCCAGAAGAGGAAGCGTTGGCGAATTCCTTGTCTAATAATGAATTGAGGACCTTGTTGGAGGACGAAGCTAAAATGTTTGCTTTATTTGCATCGTTATCTGTTGATAGCAGAACGTCAATGAAAGAGTTGGCAGTGGTGAATGAATTTCCCGAAGTGTTCCCTGAGTATATTACAAAATTACCTCCGACGAGAGAAGTTGAATTTAGCATTGATCTTGTCCCTGGTACAAGGCCTATATCTATGGCGCCGTATAGGATGTTGGCAGTAGAATTGGCTGAATTGAAATCTTAAATTGGAGAATTGTTGGATAAAAAGTTTATCAGACCGAGTGTGTCGCCATGGGGAGCTTCAGTGCTGTTGGTAAAGAAGAAGGATGGTAGTAGGCGCTTGTGCATCGATTACCGTCAGTTGAATAAAGTGACCATTAAAAATAAATATCCTCTTCCAAGGATTGAAGATTTGATGGATCAGTTGGTGGGAGCTCGTGTGTTCAGTAAAATGTACTTGAGGTCGGGTTACCATCAGATCAGAGTGAAAGAAGGTGATATTCAGAAGACGACATTTATAACTTGTTATGGACATTACGAATATACGGTAATGCCTTTTGGAGTGTCTAATGTGCCATGAATGTTTATGGAGTATATGAATCGAATCTTCCATTCTTATTTGGATCAGTTTATTGTTGTGTTTATTGACGATATACTGATTTATTCTAAGTCTGATGAAGAGCATGCAGGACATTTGAGAATCGCTTTGCAGGTACTAATTTATCAAAGTGTGAGTTCTGGTTGAAGATGGTGAGTTTCTTGGGGTGGTATAGCGGTGGACCCATCGAAAGTGAGTGCAGTGTTGTAGTGGTATAGCGGTGGACACATCGAAAGTGAGTGTAGTGTTGTAGTGGGAACCGCCGAAGACAACAACGGAAATTAGAAGCTTTTTGGGTTTGGCAGGATATTACCGAAGCTTTATTGAAGGGTTTTCTAATTTGGCGTTGCCATTGACTCAGTTGACGAGGAAGGATCAAGTTTTTGTGTGGGATGCTGCTTGTGAAGAAAGCTTTGAGGAATTGAAAAAGAAATTGACTACGGCTCCGGTGTTAATATTGCCAAATCCGAGTGAACCTTTTGTGGCGTACTATGATGCGTCTAAGATGAGATTAGGCGGAGTTCTTATGCAGAATGGTAAGCTAGTGGCATATACTTCGCGGCAATTGAGGGTGCATGAAAGGAATTACGCTACTCATGACCTTGAATTGGCTGCAGTAGTTTTCGTGTTAAAAATATGGAGGCATGATTTTTATGGTTCAAGATTTGAGGTGTTCAGCGACCCTAAGAGCCTGAAATATCTGTTCGATCAGAAGGAACTAAATATGAGACAGAGAAGATGGTTGGAATTCTTGAAGGATTATGATTTTAGCTTAAGTTATCATCCAGGAAAGGAAAATGTAGTGGCAGATGCTTTGAGCAGAAAAAAAATTCATATGCCGGCTTTGATGGTGAAAGAAATGGAACTAATTGAGCAGTTCAGAGATTTGAGCATGGTTTGTGAAATTACGGCAGATGGTGTGATGTTGGGCAAGTTGCAAGTGAACAATGATTTCTTGGATATGATTAGAGAAAACCAAAAGTTAGATGTGAAGTTAGTGGATTTGATGCCGGGACTAGGGAGTGACTTCGATAGTGATTTTAAGTTGGATAATGCAGGTCTGATGAGATTCAGAGGCAGGATTTGTTTGTCGGATAATGACGAACTGAAGAAGTCAATTCTGAGTGAAGGACATCGTAGTAGTCTGAGTATCCATCCGGGAGCCACGAAGATGTACCACGATTTAAGGAAGTTATTTTGGTGGTCCGGTATGAAAAGAGATATAGCTCGATTTGTTTACGCATGTTTGACATGTCAGAAATCTAAGGTGGAACATCAGAGACCCTCTGGAATGATGCAACCGTTGGAAGTTCCGGTTTGGAAATGGGATTGTATAATCATGGATTTTGTTACAGGTTTGTCGAACACAGCGAGAGGAATTGATGCTATTTGGATAATTGTGGATCGGCTTACGAAGTCTGCATATTTTGTGCCGATAAATATCAGTTTCCCCTTGGTGAAACTAGCAGAGATTTACATTCGGGTAATTGTGAAGCTACATGGTGTTCCGTCGAGTATCGTGTCGGATAGAGATCCGATGTTTACTTCAGAATTTTGGAGGAGTTTACAGGAAGCTTTGGGTACTAAGTTGAAGTTGAGTTCAGCTTACCATCCGCAAACCGATGGTCAGTTAGAGAGGACTATTCAGTCGCTGGAGGATTTTCTGAGAGCTTGTGTGTTGGAAGAGGGTGGTGCGTGGGATACTCATTTACCGTTTATCGAGTTCATGTACAACAATAGTTACCATTCTAGTATCGGAATGGCACCGTTGGAGGCTTTATATAGTAGAAGGTGCAAAACTCCTCTGTGTTGGTATGAGACAGATGAGAATGTGGTATTGGGACCAGACATTGTACAACAAACTACTGAGACAATTCAGATGATTCATGAGAAGATGAAAGCGTCTCAGAGTAGGCAGAAAGGTTATCATAATAACTGAAGAAAAGAACTGGAATTCATTGAAGGTCATCATGTGTTCCTAAGAGTTAACCTAGTGACTAGTGTGGGTCGTGCGTTGAAGTCCAAGAAGCTGGATCCTAAGTTTATTGGGCCATATCAGATTTTGTAGAGAATTGGTGTTGCAGCTTATAGAGTGGCGTTACCGCCTGAACTTTCGAATTTGCATGACGTGTTTCATGTGTCACAACTTTAAAAGTATGTCTCGGATCCATCTCATGTGATTTAGCGAGATAAAGTTCAAGTCCGGGAGAATCTTACTGTTGAGACGATGTCGTTGAGGGTTGAAGATCGTAAAATGAAACGACTCTGAGGGAAGGAGATACCTTTGGTGAGAGTGGCTTGGGGAGGTGCTGCAGGAGGCAGTGTGACCTGGGAATTGGAAAGCAGGATGCGGGAAGCGTATCCGGAATTGTTTCCATCAGGTAATTTTCGAGGACGAAAATAATTAAAATGGGGGGGAGTTGTAACACCCATTTTAATTATTTAGTCTTTTGGTGTTATTTTATTTCGGTGTGTCTTTATGTCGGGGTGTGTCTTAGTGCGTTGGTGAGTGCCCTTAATTATGGAGATCATTTAATAAACTATAGATCTTAATATTAATATAATATAATTAATAATGATAATAATCTAATAATAATAGTAATATTGTTATTCTATTGTTATTATTATTATTATTTGTATTATTATTAAATTAAGTAAGAAAATATAATGGAAGGAAGAGGATAGAATAAAAGATATATAAGAGAAAGTGGAAATAGAAAGGAAATAACAAGGAAGAGAGAAAGATTAAGGAGGAAGAACAAGGAGGAAGAGAGAGACAAGGCTAGGGCTTCCAATTCTTCAGGATTCTTCGTCAATCTGATCAATTAATCGAGGTAAGGGTGTGAAACTTTATGATCCTATCTATGCATGTGATTATGTAGGGATTGTTTAGATTGTTCGGGTGTTTTTGTGTAGTTTGCCATTTTAGGTCGAAAGCGATTTAATCGGTATAATTGATGTTTTAACGGTTAGAATCTAGAATAAGTCGTGTAGTTTAGCCGAGGAATGTTAGGCTAAGACTACATGAACTGGTTTGGTGAAAATCGGGTGATTTGTGAGCTTCTGATGATTTTGGACAGTTTGGGGTTTTGGTGTATCGCAGAACTCGCTAGGCGAGCAGCTAGCGAGTGAGGTGGCAAGGGTTCGCTAAGTCTTCGCTAAGCGAGCTGGGTAGCAAACACTTCCAGTAGCCACTGCCTGCCTTCGCTAGCGAGTTCGCTAGGCGAGTGAGGTAGCGAGCGTTCGCTGAGGATTCGCTAGGCGAGTGAGCCAGCGAGCATGACTGCAACTTGTTTTATTTTTGTTGTTTCCATCTAATGTTGATGTTTTCGATATATAACTTATAGCTTGTGTGCTGTATTATGATATGTTATGGGTAGCCGTATGGTGTGAATCTTAGATTCTGAATTGTGTAGTGTGAAATGTAGCCTTTTGGCAAATTGATCCCTTTGGTCGTGATGGGTATAGAGATGGTGTTTAATGGTGAAGGGTGTATACTTGGTGTTTAAATGTGAATTTCCCTAATATTTAACTTAATTAACATAATTAATTGGTGTGTAATATATATAATGCATTGTGATGTGATCGGGAGGATCGTGTGCACTTAGTGTGCTTGAGTTTATTTGTTGTGCATTTGGTGTCGTGCATATCATGGTGTTTTGGTGTGATGAATCGTTGCTCAAGAGGAGTGTATGTGATTCATCCGTACTCCCTTGTGGAGAATGGTGGGATGAATCGTTGCTCAGGAGGAGTGTATGCGATTCATCTGTACTCCTTTGTGGAGAATGGTGGGGATAGATCATTGCCAAGGAGGGGTGTATGTTATCTATCCGGGGTTCGATTGAATGAACCAATGATTCGGTACCGCATGCACAGTGTTGAGTTGCATGTTTGAATTATTGCATGTTGTGTTTGATTTTTGGACACTAGGTCGTGGTTGATGCATGTTGGGTGATATTTTATATAATTACTACTTTTGATCATGTATCTTATTACTGATAATTTTTATCATGTTTCTCACCCCTTTGTTGTTGTGGTGGTCTGTGCTTCTTCGGAAGTAGAGATAATTCAGGTACATAGCTAGCTTGGATAGTGGTGTGCAGGTTGAGTCTTAGGATGCTCTAATACGTAGCACGGGACTTGGGCGTTTACTTTTATTATGTTGAATTTGTTTTATTCCTGTGACGTATCATACCTTAGTGAACCTTGTTAATGAATGACTTTATGTAATTTGGCAGATGGCCGAGGATGTTAAATTAATGATTACTTGTGCTATTTTATTTTGAAAACCACCTAATGACGAGTTATGTTGAATCATTTGATGTAATATCCCACTTTTGAGGAGAAACTCTGATGTTTATTTGAAATAATCGTATTTTATTTTAATTTTAGGAAGTGGGGTGTTACACTAAGTGCCCTCAGAGGTGCACTAAGCATTGTAAGAAGAACACAATTTATTTCCAAGAAGTGCGCTAAACGCGATAGGAGCTCACTTATGGCGTTTGGAGCCTTTAGCTATTGGATTTTTCATGAGCGCACTATCTCGCACTGAAAAGCTCGCTTAGCGCGCTATGCCGACACGAAAACTTCAAAACATGGTTTTAAGTCCTTCTGTCTTGCACCAATTGTTCCTATCATCAAAAATAGGCAAGAAGAACCGTTAAAGAACATCAAAATTCTCAATATTCACAATATTTACACTAAAATCAAAAATTAACATAAATAAACTTAAACTACTATGTTTTAGACCAACCTATCAACTAAACCAAATGAAAGGGCCATAAAATCAAGTTAAAGTATGCCCAATTTGGCCCTTAACAATTACAAGTTTTTAAAACTCAAAAAATCTAAAGAGATCAGATGTCAGGACATGTGGTCTGACATCACATCTGCGTCAACATAGCAACAACCTCAGACATGTCCTTTACTCCCCCTGTCACATATAACCAATATTTCTCCTGAAGTCCAAACCTCAACTACCTATGGTCACACATCCCTCTCAACAGGAAAACCAAAATCACCTGGCAGACAACTATGAACTATCCAAGTTTACACATTAGAAACACATAAACCAGAAGCCACACATATTAGAAACATATACAACAGAAGCCATAGATATTATTCATAAGATTAGAGTAAATTAGGACAAAGATGTTTTGTTTCAAAGAAAAGCGTGTCAAGATTAGATTTTGTTAATACTTTTTAAACATATCTGATTAATCAAGCATGCGAACTTAATTTCAGTCAATAAAATCGTGTATCCTTGCAAATCCGTTCATTTCTAAAGCGGGTTCGTGAATATTATTGTTTTAATTGCTATATGATTTCTCTAAATAGCAACTGATACAAATAAACATAAAGATCGATACAAAGTGAATATTAACTTCCAAATCTATGTCTATAGTTTGTTGGTTAATAGATGAAAAAAATAGATCAAGACATGGAAAATCTATGTCTAGAGTGATTCAAACCGCAAATACATCATGAAAAGCAAATATCTTCACCATCTATTAATCATAACCTTGTTCACATACAAAAGAAAAAAAGAAATACATTAAAGTAAGATTAAATACCTCTAATCTTGACACAAAGTTGTTTACCTACCCATCACCATGGTAGCTTGATCAACATGTAAGAAAAGAAGCTTTGCTAGTATTAAAGTCGAAGAATCGAGGATTGATGCTCCAAAGATTTAATTATCACTTCTCCAAGAGTTTCTTATTTTTTTGACCTAGAATATCCCTTTTCTCTTTCTCAAATGCTAAAAAGTGTGAAAAAGTACAAGTTGTTCAAAATATCTTCCAAGGGAGATATTTATAGACAAGGCCACTTAATGCAGTAAGTGGCACCGCGTAAAGTGCCCTCAGAGGCGCACTAAGGATGGTCAGAAGAACACAACTTATTTCCAAGAAGTGTGCTAAGCGCGATAGGAGTTGTCTTATAGTAGTTTGAGCCTTTAGCTATTGGATTTTTCATAAGCACTCGTCTCGCGCTGAAAAGCTCGCTTAGCGCGCTATGCCGACACGAAAACTTCAAAACTTGCTTTTCAGTCCTTCTTTATTGCACCAATTGTTCCTATCATCAAAAATAGGAAAGAATAATTGTTAAAGAATATCAAAATGCTCAATATTCACAATATTGACACTAAAATCGAAAATTAAGATAAATACACTTAAACTACTAGGTTATAGACTAAACTATTAAGTGAACCAATTGAAAGGGCCATAAAATCAAGTTAAAGTATGCCTAATTTGGCACTTAACAATTACAAGTCCTTGAAACTCAAAAAATCTAAAGAGATCCGATGTCAGGACATGTGGTCTGACATCACATCTGCTTCAACATAGCAACAATCTCAGACATGTCCATTACTCCCCCTGTCACATATAACCAATATTTCCCCTAAAGGCAAAAACCCAAATATCCTGAAGTCCAAACCTCAACTACCTAGGTTTACACATCCCTCTCAAGAGCAAAACCCAAATCACCTGGCAGACAACTATGAACTATCCATGTTCACACATTAGAAACAGATACAACAGTAACCACACATATTAGAAACATATAAAATAGAAGCCATACATATTACTCATAAGATTAGAGTAAATTAGGGTAAAGATGTTTTGTTTCAAAGAAAAGCATGTCAAGATTAGATTTTGTTAATCCTTTATAAACGTATCTTATTAATCAAGCATGCAAACTTAGTTTCAATCAATAAAAGCGTGTATCCTTGCAAATTCGTTCATTTCTAAATCGGGTCCGTGAATATTGTTGTCTTAATTGCTAGATGATTTCTCTGAATAGCAACTGAAACAAACAGACATAAAGATCGATACAAAGCGAATATTAACTTCCAAATCTATGTCTAGAGTTTGTTGCTTAATAGATGAAAAAATTAGATCAAGACTTGGAAAATCTATGTCTAGAGTGATTCAAACCATAAATACATCATTAAAGCAAATATCTTCATCATTTTTTGATCATAACCTTGTCCACATACAAAAGATAAAAAGAAATACATAAAATTAAGATTAACGACCTCTAATCTTGACACAAAAGTGTTTCGCTTCCCATCACCATGGTAGCTTCATCAACATGTAAGAAAAGAAGCTTTGCTAGGATTAAAGTCGAAGAATCGAGGATTGACGCTCCAAAGATATAGTTATCACTTCTCGAAGAGTTTCTAAGGTTTTTGACCAAGAAAATCCTTTTTCTCTTTCTCAAATGCAGAAACGTGTGAGAAAGTACAAGTTGTTGAAAATATCTTCCAAGTGAGATATTTATAGACAAGGCCACTTAGTATAGTAAGTGGCACCGCGCTAAGTGCCCTCAGCGGCACGTTAAGCATGGTCAGAAGAACACAACTTATTCCCAAGAAGTGCGCTAAGCGCGATAGGAGCTCACTTATGGCATTTTGAGCCTTTAGCTACTGGATTTTTCATGAGCTCGTTGGTCTCGTGCTGAAAAGCTCGCTTAGCGTGCTATGCCGACACGAAAACTTCAAAACTTAATATTCAGTCATTCTTTCTTGCACCAAATGTTCCTATCATCAAAAATAGGAAAGAAGAACTGTTAAAGAATATCAAAATGCTCAATATTCACAATATTTACACTAAAATCGATAATTAACTTAAATACACTTAAACTACTAGGTTATAGACAAAACTATCAAGTAAACTAATTGAAAGGGCCATGAAATCAAGTTAAAGTACGCGCAATTTGGCCCTTAACAATTACAAGTCCTTCAAACTCAAAAAATATAAAGAGATCAGATGTCAGGACAAGTGGTCTAACATCACATCTCCTTCAACATAGCAACAACCTCAGACATGTCAATTACTCTCCCTGTCAAATATAACCAATATTTCCCCTAAAGGCGAAAACCCAAATCTCCTGAAGTCCAAACCTCAACTACCTAGGTTCACACATCCCTCTCAAGAGGAAAACCCAAATCACCTGGCAGACAACTATGAACTATCCATGTTCACACATTAGAAACAGATACAACATTAGCCACACATATTAGAAACATATAAAATAGAAGCCATACATATTACTCATAAGATTAGAGTAAATTAGGTTAAAGATGTTTTGTTTCAAAGAAAAGCATGTCAAGATTAGATTTTGTTAATCCTTGATAAACGTATCTGATTAATCAAGCATGCGAACTTAGTTTTAATCAATAAAATCGTGTATCCTTGTGAATTCGTTCATTTCTAAAGCGGGTCCGTGAATATTGTTGTCTTAATTGCTAGATGATTTCTCTAAATAGCAACTGAAACAAACAAACATAAAGATCGATACAAAGCGAATATTAACTTCCAAATCTATGTCTATAGTTTGTTGCTTAATAGATGAAAAAAATAGACTAAGACTTCGAAAATCTATGTCTAGAGTGATTCAAACCATAAATACATCATTAAAGCAAATATCTTCATCAATTTTTGATCATAACCTTGTCCACATACAAAAGATAAAAAGAAATACATAAAATTAAGAGTAACTACCTCTAATCTTGACACACAAGTGTTTAGCGACCCATCACCATGGTATCTTGATCAACATGTAAGAAAAGAAGCTTTGCTAGGATTAAACTCAAAGAATCGAGGATTGATGCTCCAAAGATATAGTTATCACTTCTCCAAGAATTTCTAAGGTTTTTGACCTAGAAAATCCTTTTTCTCTTTCTCAAATGCTGAAACATGTGAGAAAGTACAAGTTTTTGAAAATATCTTCCAAGTGAGATATTTATAGACAAGGCCACTTAGTGTAGTAAGTGGCACCCCGCTAAGTGCCCTCAGAGGCACGTTAAGCATGGTCAGAAGAACACAGTTTATTCCAAAGAAGTGCGCTAAGCACGATAGGAGCTCACTTATTGCATTTTGAGCCTTTAGCTACTGGATTTTTCATGAGCTCGCTGGTCTCGCCCTGGAAAGCTCGCTTAATGCGCTATGCCGACACGAAAACTTCAAAACTTAATTTTCAGTCATTCTTTCTTGCACCAATTGTTCCTATCATAAAAACTAGGAAAGAAGAACTGTTAAAGAATATCAAAATACTCAATATTCACAATATTTACACTAAAATCGAAAATTAACATAAATACACTTAAACTACTAGGTTATAGACAAAACTATCAAGTAAACTAATTGAATGGGCCATAAAATCAAGATAAAGTATGCCCAATTTGGCCCTTCACAATTACAAGTCTTTCAAACTCAAAAACTCTAAAGAGATCAGATGTCAGGATATGTGGTCTAACATCACATCTACTTCAACATAGCAACAATCTCAGACATGTCAATTACTCCCCCTGTCACATATAACCAATATTTCCCCTAAAGGAGAAAACCCAAATCTCCTGAAGTTCAAACCTCAACTACCTAGGTTCACACATCCCTCTCAAGAGCAAAACCCAAATCATCTGGCAGACAATTATGAACTATCCATGTTCACACATTAGAAACAGATACAACAGTAGCCACACATATTAGAAACATATAAAATAGAAGCCATACATATTACTCATAAGATTAGAGTAAATTAGGGTAAAGATGTTTTGTTTCAAAGAAAAGCATGTCAAGATTATATTTTGTTAATCCTTTATAAACATATCTTATTAATCAAGCATGCAAACTTAGTTTCAATCAATAAAAGTGTGTATCCTTACAAATCTGTTCATTTCTAAATCGGGTCCGTGAATATTGTTGTCTTAATTGCTAGATGATTTCTCTGATTAGCAACTGAAACAAACAGACATAAAGATCGATACAAAGCGAATATTAACTACCAAATCTATGTCTAGAGTTTGTTGCGTAATAGATGAAAAAAATAGATCAAGACTTGAAAAATCTATGTCTAGAGTGATTCAAACCATAAATACATCATTAAAGCAAATATCTTCATCATTTTTTTATCATAACCTTGTCCACATACAAAAGATAAAAAGAAATACATAAAATTAAGATTAACGACCTCTAATCTTGACGCAAAAGTGTTTAGCTACCCATCACCATGGTAGCTTGATCAACATGTAAGAAAAGAAGCTTTGCTAGGATTAAAGTCGAAGAATCGAGGATTGACGCTCCAAAGATATAGTTATCACTTCTCGAAGAGTGTCTAAGGTTTTTGACCAAGAAAATCCTTTTTCTCTTTCTCAAATGCTGAAACATGTGAGAAAGTACAAGTTGTTGAAAATATCTTCCAAGTGAGATATTTATAGACAAGGCCACTTAGTGTAGTAAGTGGCACCGCGCTAAGTGCCCTCAGCGGCACGTTAAGCATGGTCAGAAGAACACAACTTATTCCCAAGAAGTGCGCTAAGCGCGATAGGAGCTCACTTATGGCATTTTGAGCCTTTAGCTACTGGATTTTTCATGAGCTCGTTGGTCTCGCGCTGAAAAGCTCGCTTAGCGTGCTATGCCGACACGAAAACTTCAAAACTTAATATTCAGTCATTCTTTCTTGCACCAAATGTTCCTATCATCAAAAATAGGAAAGAAGAACTGTTAAAGAATATCAAAATGCTCAATATTCACAATATTTACACTAAAATCGAATAATTAACTTAAATACACTTAAACTACTAGGTTATAGACAAAACTATCAAGTAAACTAATTGAAAGGGCCATGAAATCAAGTTAAAGTACGCGCAATTTGGGCCTTAACAATTACAAGTCCTTCAAACTCAAAAAATACAAAGAGATCAGATGTCAGGACAAGTGGTCTAACATCACATCTCCTTCAACATAGCAACAACCTCAGACATGTCAATTACTCTCCCTGTCAAATATAACCAATATTTCCCCTAAAGGCGAAAACCCAAATCTCCTGAAGTCCAAACCTCAACTACCTAGGTTCACACATCCTTCTCAAGAGGAAAACCCAAATCACCTGGCAGACAACTATGAACTATCCATGTTCACACATTAGAAACAGATACAACATTAGCCACACATATTAGAAACATATAAAATAGAAGCCATACATATTACTCATAAGATTAGAGTAAATTAGGTTAAAGATGTTTTGTTTCAAAGAAAAGCATGTCAAGATTAGATTTTGTTAATCCTTGATAAACGTATCTGATTAATCAAGCATGCGAACTTAGTTTTAATCAATAAAATCGTGTATCCTTGTGAATTCGTTCATTTCTAAAGCGGGTCCGTGAATATTGTTGTCTTAATTGCTAGATGATTTCTCTAAATAGCAACTGAAACAAACAAACATAAAGATCGATACAAAGCGAATATTAACTTCCAAATCTATGTCTATAGTTTGTTGCTTAATAGATGAAAAAAATAGACCAAGACTTCTAAAATCTATGTCTAGAGTGATTCAAACCATAAATACATCATTAAAGCAAATATCTTCATCATTTTTTGATCATAACCTTGTCCACATACAAAAGATAAAAAGAAATACATAAAATTAAGATTAACTACCTCTAATCTTGACACAAAAGTGTTTAGCGACCCATCACCATGGTATCTTGATCAACATGTAAGAAAAGAAGCTTTGCTAGGATTAAACTCAAAGAATCGAGGATTGATGCTCCAAAGATATAGTTATCACTTCTCCAAGAATTTCTAAGGTTTTTGACCTAGAAAATCCTTTTTCTCTTTCTCAAATGCTGAAACATGTGAGAAAGTACAAGTTTTTGAAAATATCTTCCAAGTGAGATATTTATAGACAAGGCCACTTAGTGTAGTAAGTGGCACTCCGCTAAGTGCCCTCAGAGGCACGTTAAGCATGGTCAGAAGAACACAGCTTATTCCAAAGAAGTGCGCTAAGCACGATAGGAGCTCACTTATTGCATTTTGAGCCTTTAGCTACTGGATTTTTCATGAGCTCGCTGCTCTCGCGCTGGAAAGCTCGCTTAATGCGCTATGCCGACACGAAAACTTCAAAACTTAATTTTCAGTCATTCTTTCTTGCACCAATTGTTCCCATCATAAAAACTAGGAAAGAAGAACTGTTAAAGAATATCAAAATGCTCAATATTCAAAATATTTACACTAAAATCGAAAATTAACATAAATACACTTAAACTACTAGGTTATAGACAAAACTATCAAGTAAACTAATTGAATGGGCCATAAAATCAAGATAAAGTATGCCCAATTTGGCCCTTAACAATTACAAGTCCTTCAAACTCAAAAACTCTAAAGAGATCAGATGTCAGGATATGTGGTATAACATCACATCTACTTCAACATAGCACAATTACTCCCCCTGTCACATCTAACCAATATTTCCCCTAAAGGAGAAAACCCAAATCTCCTGAAGTTCAAACCTCAACTACCTAGGTTCACACATCCCTCTCAAGAGCAAAATCCAAATCATCTGGAAGACAATTATGAACTATCCATGTTCACACATTAGAAACAGATACAACAGTAGCCACACATATTAGAAACATATAAAATAGAAGCCATACATATTACTCATAAGATTAGAGTAAATTAGGGTAAAGATGTTTTGTTTCAAAGAAAAGCATGTCAAGATTATATTTTGTTAATCCTTTATAAACATATCTTATTAATCAAGCATGCAAACTTAGTTTCAATCAATAAAAGTGCGTATCCTTACAAATCCGTTCATTTCTAAATCGGGTCCGTGAATATTGTTGTCTTAATTGCTAGATGATTTCTCTTATTAGCAACTGAAACAAACAGACATAAAGATCGATACAAAGCGAATATTAACTACCAAATCTATGTCTAGAGTTTGTTGCTTAATAGATGAAAAAAATAGATCAAGACTTGAAAAATCTATGTCTAGAGTGATTCAAACCATAAATACATCATTAAAGCAAATATCTTCATCATTTTTTTATCATAACCTTGTCCACATACAAAAGATAAAAAGAAATACATAAAATTAAGATTAACGACCTCTAATCTTGACGCAAAAGTGTTTAGCTACCCATCACCATGGTAGCTTGATCAACATGTAAGAAAAGAAGCTTTGCTAGGATTAAAGTCGAAGAATCGAGGATTGACGCTCCAAAGATATAGTTATCACTTCTCGAAGAGTGTCTAAGGTTTTTGACCAAGAAAATCCTTTTTCTCTTTCTCAAATGCTGAAACATGTGAGAAAGTACAAGTTGTTGAAAATATCTTCCAAGTGAGATATTTATAGACAAGGCCACTTAGTGTAGTAAGTGGCACCGCGCTAAGTGCCCTCAGCGGCACGTTAAGCATGGTCAGAAGAACACAACTTATTCCCAAGAAGTGCGCTAAGCGCGATAGGAGCTCACTTATGGCATTTTGAGCCTTTAGCTATTGGATTTTTCATGAGCTCGTTGGTCTCGCGCAGAAAAGCTCGCTTAGCGTGCTATGCCGACACGAAAACTTCAACACTTAATATTCAGTCATTCTTTCTTGCACCAAATGTTCCTATCATCAAAAATAGGAAAGAAGAACTGTTAAAGAATATCAAAATGCTCAATATTCACAATATTTACACTAAAATCGATAATTAACTTAAATACACTTAAACTACTAGGTTATAGACAAAACTATCAAGTAAACTAATTGAAAGGGCCATGAAATCAAGTTAAAGTACGCGCAATTTGGCCCTTAACAATTACAAGTCCTTCAAACTCAAAAAATATAAAGAGATCAGATGTCAGGACAAGTGGTCTAACATCACATCTACTTCAACATAGCAACAATCTCAGACATGTCAATTACTCCCCCTGTCACATATAAGCAATATTTCCCCTAAAGGCGAAAACCCAAATATCCTGAAGTTCAAACCTCAACTACCTAGGTTCACATATCCCTCTCAAGAGCAAAACCCAAATCACCTGGCAGACAACTATGAACTATCCATGTTCACACATTAGAAACAGATACAACAGTAGCCACACATATTAGATACATATAAAATAGAAGCCATACATATTACTCATAAGATTAGAGTGAATTAGGGTAAAGATGTTTTGTTTCAAAGAAAAACATGTCAAGATTAGATTTCGTTAATCCTTGATAAACGTATCTTATTAATCAAGCATGCGAACTTAGTTTTAATCAATAAAATTGTGTATCATTGCGAATCCGTTCATTTCTAAAGCGGGTCCGTGAATATTTTTGTCTTAATTGCTAGATGATTTCTCTAAATAGCAACTGAAACAAACAAACATAAAGATCGATACAAAGCGAATATTAACTTCCAAATCTATGTCTAGGGTTTGTTGCTTAAAAGATGGAAAAAAAATATATCAAGACTTGGAAAATCAATGTCTAGAGTGATTCAAACCATAAATACATCATTAAAGCAAATATCTTAATCATTTATTGATCATAACCTTGTCCACATACAAAAGATCAAAAGAAATACATTATATTAAGACTAACTACCTCTAATCTTGACACAAAAGTGTTTAGCTACCCATCACCATGGTAGCTTGATCAACATGTAAGAAAAGGAGCTTTGTTAGAATTAAAGTCGAAGAATCAAGGATTGACGCTCCAAAGATATAATTATCACTTCTCCAAGAGTTTCTAAGGTTTTTGACCTAGAAAATCCTTTTTCTCTTTCTCAAATGCTGAAACATGTGAGAAAGTACAAGTTGTTGAAAATATCTTCCAAGTGAGATATTTATAGACAAGGCCACTTAGTGTAGTAAGTGGCACCATGCTAAGTACCCTGAGAGGGGCGTTAAACATGGTTAGAACAACAAAACTTATTCCCAAGAAGTGCGCTAAGAGCGATAGGAGCTCACTTATGGTGTTTTGAGCCTTTAGCTACTGGACTTTTCATGAGTGCGCTGGTCTCGCGCTGAAAAGCTCGCTTAGCGCGCTATGCCGACACGAAAACTTCCAAACTTAATTCTCAGTCATTCTTTCTTGAACCAATTGTTCCTATCATCAAAATAAGAAAGCAGAACTGTTAAAGAATATCAAATTGCTCAATATTCACATTATTTACACTAAAATCGAAAATTAACATAAATACACTTAAACTACTAGGTTATAGACTAAACTATCAAGTAAACCAATTGAAAGGGCCATAAAATAAAGTTAAAGTATGCCCAATTTGTCCCTTAACAATTACAAGTCCTTCAAACTAAAAATCTAAAGATATCAAATCTCAGGTCATGTGGTCTAACATCACATCTACTTCAACATAGCAACAATCTCAGACATGTCCATTACTCCCCCTGTCACATATAACCAATATTTCCCCTAAAGGCGAAAACCGAAATATCCTGAAGTCCAAACGTCAACTACCTAGGTTCACACATCCCTCTTAAGAGGAAAACCCAAATCACTTGGCAAACAACTTTGAACTATCCATGTTCACACATAAGAAATAGATACAACAGTAGCCACACATATTAGAAACATATAAAATAGAAGCCATACATATTACTCATAAGATTAGAGTAAATTAGGGTAAGGATGTTTTGTTTCAAAGAAAAGCATGTCAAGATTAGATTTCGTTAATCCTTTATAAACGCGTCTAATTAATCAAGCATACGAACTTAGTTTCGATCAATAAAATCGTGTATCCTTGCGAATCCTTTCATTTCAAAAGCGGGTCCGTGAATATTGTTGTCTTAATTGCTAGATGATTTCTCTAAATAGCAACTGAAACAAACAAACATAAAGATCGATACAAAGCGAATATTAACTTCCAAATCTATGTCTAGAGTTTGTTGCTTAATAGATGAAAAAAAATAGATCAAGATTTGGAAAATCAATGTCTAGAGTGATTCAAACCCTTAATACATCACTAAAGCAAATATCTTCATCATTTATTGATCATAACCTTGTCCACATACAAAAGATCAAAATAAATACATAAAATTAAGATTAACTACCTCTAATCTTGATACAAAAGTGTTTAGCTACCCATCACCATGGTATCTTGATCAACATGTAAGAAAAGAAGCTTTGCTAGGATTAAAGTCAAAGAATCGAGGATTGACGCTACAAGGATTTAATAATCACTTCTCCAAGAGTTTCTAAGGTTTTTGACCTAGAAAATCCTTTTTCTCTTTCTCAAATGCTGAAACATGTGAGAAAGTACAAGTTATTGAAAATATCTTCCAAGTGAGATATTTATAGACAAGGCCACTTAGTGTAGTAAGTGGCACCACGCTAAGTACCCTCAGAGGGGCGTTAAGCATGGTTAGAAGAACAAAAATTATTCCCAAGAAGTGCGCTAAGAGCGATAGGAGCTCACTTATGGTGTTTTGAGCCTTTAGCTACTGGACTTTTCATGTGCGCGCTGGTCTCGCGCTGAAAAGCTCGCTTAGCGCGCTATGCCGACACGAAAACTTCGAAACTTAATTCTCAGTCATTCTTTCTTGAACCAATTGTTCCTATCATCAAAAATAGGAAAGCAGAACTGTTAAAGAATATCAAATTGCTCAATATTCACATTATTTACACTAAAATCGAAAATTAACATAAATACACTAAATCTACTAGGTTATAGAATAAACTATAAAGTAAACCAATTGAAAGGGCCATAAAATAAAGTTAAAGTATGCCCAATTTGTCCCTTAACAATTACAAGTCCTTCAAACTCAAAAAATCTAAAGATATCAAATATAAGGTCATATGATCTAACATCACATCTACATCAACATAGCAACAATATCAGACATGTCCATTACTCCCCCTGTCACATATAACCAATATTTCCCCTAAAGGCGAAAACCCAAATATCCTGAAGTCCAAACCTCAACTACCTAGGTTCACACATCCCTCTCAAGAGGAAAACCCAAATCACATGGCATACAACTTTGAACTATCCATGTTCACACATTAGAAACAGATACAACAGTAGCCACACATATTAGAAACATATAAAATAGAAGCCATACATATTACTCATAAGATTAAAGTAAATTAGGGTAAGGATGTTTGTGTCAAAGAAAAGCATGTCAAGATTAGATTTCGTTAATCCTTTATAAACGTGTATGGTTAATCAAGCATGCGAACTTAGTTTTGTTGCACCCCAAAATTTGACCAACATTTCAAGAGGTATGATTACCAATCAAGAGCTATACAAGACTATGAAGCTAGCCAAGAACGTTATTCAGATGATTAAGGGTTGATGTCCTTATCATAGAAGTTAAGAGATCCTCAAAGAGATTGGTTGAAACCAAGGTTGTGTGCCTCATAACTTGAGAGTTGTGGGAGCTCCTCAGATGACTCTGAGGCTATGAGGATGGACTTGAAGCTTTGAGAGAGCTTATGAGATGTCTTGAAAGGCATCATAAAGCCTAGAGAGGCCATTGTACAAAAATAAGAAAACTCAGCCATGAGTGGTGTAATTAGGGTTTGACTGGGTCAACCCTAGGTCAACTGATGATTTGGAGAGGGTTGAGACCTAATCCAAGAACCATGTGATCATGGATTGATGCATTGAGATGCTATAAGGATGATTCCAAGGTCAAATCATCATGATTGAGGAGTTTGAGAAGTTTCAAGCTAGGGTTTCTAAGGCTTGACAGTGTAAAATCCCCTAGTTTGATCCCTATCTTCAAGGCAGTTTAGCTCAAGATGTGATTGCCATCTCATCTTACCCCCAACATTAATGTTGTAGAGCTTGTTCTTAGCTTTAATTTGAGTACTAGAAGTCCTAGATAGGATTTGTAGAGCTTAAGTTATGACTTTGACAAGTTACAGGCCATTTGAGGTATGTGAATCTGGGTCCTTGAAAGTCACCCAACTTGCATCCAACTTTTGCCCAAGAACGATGATTCCTATGAACTTTTGGTCAACATGAATGTTGTTCCTAATCTTCTTAGCTTTCTATAGAGTACTAGAAGTCCTTGATAGGATTTGTAGAACTCAAGTTATGGCTTTGACAAGTCAAGGGCATTTTGGTCATTTGGAAATTATAGGTCATTTCAAGCATAAGGCCATATCTCCTATTTCCAAGCTTCAAATGGAAAAATCTTCAACATCAAACTTGCTTAGAATTATGTTTTAAGGCTAGTAGGGAGGTCATGAGATGTTTAAAAGGCTTGTAGCAAAAATTGATAAAAATGACCTAAAATGGAGGCATAAGTTAAATAAGTTGAAGTTGGAAATTGAAATTCCCAAGTTACACATCCAAACCATGGCATATAATAGGTCATTTTGACTCTAAAAATCATTTTAGAAACAATGGTTCATCCACTTTTTTGAATTGAGGCCTAGATCATGGACTTGCTTTGGAAAATGGTTGCTTGCATCTTAAGGTACAAAGGCAAAACACAAGGAAAGGCAATGTACAAGCTTGCTAAGTATCTTAACACATCCCATATCTCATCTAAGGATAATTTCAAGTCATAATCGGTTGCTGCAAGAGGCTTGGCATGAGATGATGCATGAGATGAGATGAAGTCATTAACTCATGACATGAGAATCCCAATTTCTCATTGGATGGTTCCAGATGGTTCTAGAGAGGTCCAATGCATTCTATATATGATTTAGAACTTGCTCAGATGCAAGGTTGGTGAGAGATTAGAGAGGAGAGTGAGATAGCCATTTCAATTGCTTCCATTGCAAGTTGAAATCAAATTCCAGATTCTGATTCATTTCCATTGCTTCTTTCTATCCAAACACATTCCATTGATCACATTGAAGCTGTGCATACCAAATTGAGAGCAAAACCATGGAGAATTGAGGAGATAGCTTTTGGATTTTGAAGGTTGCAAGTCATAATCGGTTTTGAGGATTCAGGCTTTCTTGGTCCAATCTTTTGCAAACAGAAGCTTTATCATCATTCAAGGATTGATTCTGAAGAGTTTGAGAGCTTGAAGTGGAGGATTACCCTATCTGTGAATCAAGATTTGACAGGTTAGTAACTTTTCTTCTACACCATGATTTAAGCATAATTAGGTAGAATTGTTAGGTTAGAACGGTTAGAGACCAATAGGAGATGGATTATGGGAAGTTTGAGATCAATTGGTGAAGGTTGAGTTGATGACACCATTTTTGTTTTGACCAAGAACATGAGATATAGTGAGCTATAACATGAGTTTGATATCAAGAATTAACCAGTGTGAGGTGGTGATCATTCTGAGGTAATTAATTGCAAGAATGGTGAACTTTGATTCCTGAGCATATTTGGAGGTTTGATTCGTGTTTTAGGTTTGAGGAAGTTTAAATGGATTTTGATGCCATGGTTAGATTCAGGGGGAAATTCTGGACAGATTAGGGTTTTGAATTTCAGTTTCTCATGGAGAATTGATGAGGTTCGAGTTGGAGAGGATGAGCTTGAAGCTCTGAGCTTCCATGGTTGTTCTTCCCTCCAAACCCTATTCAAATGAAGAAGACTTGTTGACTCCTAGATCCCATGACCACGATCTATTCTCACATGTGAAGAGAAGTCTGAAGGCAATGAAACGAAGCGTTTCATTAAAGGAGGTCTTGGGCTCAATTGATATTCGCACCCCAGGTCTTGGCCCATTGGATACTTGAACTGATTTTTGTTACTCTTTGCACCGTTCATTTTTCTTTTTCTTTATATTTTGTTAATTGATTTTCTGATGAAAATTGGGCCCATCACTTATGTTGTTTGACCCCCATTTAGAGCCCAACTAGGATTTGAACTGTCTGGCATTGCTATTCACACCAAGCATTTCTTATTTTAATTTCTTTTTCTCCATTTTATTTTAACCTTTGAAAAATCATAATAAATAGAAAAATGATGATTTTTGCATGGGGATTTTATCTCCCATTTCATGATAATGTCTAGAAAATTATAAGATCAAAATATTTGAATTTCATGAATTTTTAATATTTTTTGTGTATTTTCTCTTTTAATAGCATTTTAATTCCTTTTATGTTGATGCATAGACTTGTAGAATTTTGTTTAGCTAGTCCCCTTTGAATTTTTAGGCCATTATTTTTAGGATAGTTAGATTAGGACTTTAGCTCCCCTCTGGATTTATTCCGTAATTTTGTGATTAATTTTTGATTATTTTTTATTAGATGACTTTAGGTTGTGTAGATTTAGGTCAATCCTTAACATAGGTCCACAATAACATTAGAATTTTGGGGTTTCTAGGTCAAGTTAGATATTGGGACATATAGGGTATTAAGGGTAGGTATATAGGATCCCCTAGAAATTATATTAGATTTTAATATGATAGTATGCTATTTTTAATTGATTTTTGTAGTTGATTGTTGTTTGTGTTGCCCTTGGGGGCTTGTATTTTTTGTTTGCCTTGCTTTGTGAGTTTTTTTTTTTGCTTGGTGGGCTTGGTCTTGCTTTGAGGAGAATGGAGGAGCATAGTAGAAGACTTGGAGATTGAATAAGGAGCTTGAGAGCTTGAGGCCTTGTTTGTTTTATTGTTGTTGTCTTAGGGTTAGGAATTAGGAAGAGTTTAGACCTAGTTAAGTTCTTTCCTAAACATGGATGGTATCTTTCACCTCCATTCCTCCCCATGATTCAAGGTCCTTCCATGGTATTCACCTCCCTCCTTTGGAGGGATAAGTGATGGTACCTGGGAAGTAGAACCTTTGAGGGAACCCTTCTTTTGATGTTGAACCCTTATAGGTAACCTTTTGTGGTCAATAAGCAGTTTAATGTCCCCAACTTATCCAGTTAAGTGATTTCCTCTGGTTTGAGTATCTTGAGAGATGTTGCGCTTGAGTGTGAAGATGAAGACTTCATTGAAGAGTGTGGAAGAGGATGATTCCTTGAGCATTGACATTGCAGCTGAAGCTTGGAGAGCAAGAAGAGCAAGTTGATACTTGAAGATCCAGTAAAGACTGAATGAAGAGCTGAGGCTTAAAGACTGGAGGATGAAGTTGACATTTCCAGATGATTGAGGATTACACTGAGAAGCTGAAGCTTGTAGAAGAGAATACCAAGGTGAGACTGGTAAAGTAAGAAAGCTGAGGCTTGAAGAACAGAGGATAAGTTGACACTTACTTTGAAGCTTGGAGATCCTGAAGGAATCAAGTTGACACTGGTGGTTAAGGGTGAAGCCTGAAGGTGGAATTGACTGCGGAGCTGAAGCTTGAAGAAGAGGATAAGTTGAAACTTATGTTGAAGGGTTGAAACCTAGGGAAGCAAATTGATATTTGTCAAGAGTGATGGAGGTCTGAAGACTGAGTTGCTGTTAGAAGAGCTGAAGCTTGGAGTTGAGAGAGGAGTTGATCTGCTTTCTTCTTTGTTTCTCTTTTGTATTGATGTGCCTTGTTTGACTTGCTTGATGCATTAGAATAAGTTCATATCTAGACTAGGTAGAATCTAGGTGCATGATTGCACTAGAGGTTGAGTTGCTCCCTCTGCTTGTATTGTTACTGTATGGCTTTGCCTGCGGGTATTTGGTAGAGCCCTGCTCCCTTGCCCATGTGGTTTGTTTTGCCTGATGGCATTTTATTTCATTTCTTCTGTATGATTGCAGCTTATTGTATTTTGCTTGATAGCATGTTATCTTTTCAGTATGATTACTGTTATTCATTCTGGCTTGAGGTTGAGATGAGCTTGTGGAGGCTGATGCCCCAGACACATTTCCTCCCTCACTTGCATTGCATGCATTTTACCGTATTATTGTTTACTGTTTAAGCTGATGCTTTATCTGTTTCTGTGTACCATTGACATGATCCCTTAGGACTCTCATTTCCTTTGATAAGGAAGTGATGATAGAAATTTAGGTTGAAACCTATGCATGATAACTTCTAGGAGTTCCTTGTTTCAAACCTCAACCATAGGATGAATCCTTGGCATGACAACAGTAGGACTTGATAGTCTCCCTCCTAGTTGAGCCTGTTCTCTTCTCATCTCAAAACAGTTTAAGATACAGTAATCATGAATGATTTCTTTCGTACGTCACGAGCCTTAAGCTATCTGAGAAAGGATTGTGGGAGAGTTTCTTTTCCATAGTCTGGATGTCTAGTATGGTACCCTTTGGGTGACATGCGACGCATTCCCTCTCAGGTCATAGTCTTTAGTGCGATTGAAATTGCAAACACAATAAAAAACACTTCTTCTGTAAAAGACAGAAAACAAACCGTAGTGTCCCGAACTACGTAAGCTCTGATCTCTCATACCTGTTGAGAGTACGTAGGCACAATACTGATGTATTGGCGAGCCACCTTCCCCATAACCCGTCGTAGGTCGAACTACGTTGACTCTGATTTCTCGTTCTCTGATGAGAATACGTAGGCATAAAGTGCGACGCTTTGCCAAGTCATTTTTCTTTTCTTTTTAAGCCAGCCTTGATAGGTAGATAGATAAACCAACCCGTCCAGTAAACACAACAAGCGTGGATCCCGTCGAGTACGACGAACGTGAGGGGTGCTAATACCTTCCCCTTGCGTAACCGACTACCGAACCCAGACAATGGTTGCGACGACCTTGTCTTACCCTTTTTCGTTAGGTTTTTCCGATCGTTTCCTTTCCCACTCCGAGGGATAAATAACGAAAGGTGAAGACTCTTCTGTTGTGCCGGCACCTTATTTTCGCGAAAGCGATAGCTGGCGACTCTGCTGGGGATCGAACCCAGAATCTCTGGTTCTCCGGTTCCCCATGAGAGTCAATCCTAGCGCTTGTATGATTACTTGTTGGGTTGTGTTTATTTATCGCACTTTATTTCCCGCATCTTTATTTTTCAGTATGATATGATTATATGTGCTGTTGTGGGAGGGGCATTCTGATGAGTGAGAAGCCAGAACCAGGCTTGAGTGCACCATAGAATTAGTTGTGGAAATTAGTGGGCGCGTGCTTGCTTTGCAAGCACTAGTGTTTCATGAAATCCACGCTCAGACGAGGTTCTCCCGGTTGGCTTCTCTTTCAACCCTTTGGGTTGAGACGATTGCTGGTTTGGTGGATTGTCGACTCTGGGGACCGATCATTTGTGATTCAGCCGAGTGAGGCCGCTTCATGAGCTGGTGATGCCACACCTTCTGGGTATCGTATCACTCCTCTTGAATGTCTGTAACACTGATGAACGCATAGGATGCCGAACTTGAATCAGTTTAGGTTCATACCTGTGATCAGGGTTGGGTTTATTGCAGGAAACTTTGACCTTCAGACCACCTGGTTTTCTTGATAGTGGATCAGTTTTGTTGGGATCTGAGGTTATCATCTGCAGATATGTATTTGTTCTTGATAGAACAGGTTTTGGTTAGAGGATATTATCATCAGATGTGTATTTGTTCTTGATAGAGCAGGTTTTGATCAGAGGATCTTATCATCAGATGTGTATTTGTTCTTGATAGAGCAGGTTTTGATCAGAGGATCTTATCATCAGATGTGTATTTGTTCTTGATAGAGCAGGTTTTGATCAGAGGATCTTATCATCAGATGTGTATTTGTTCTTGACAGAGCAGGTTTATGACTGGGGTCTGAGGATCTCATTATCAGATGTTTGTTCTTGATAGAGCAGAGTTTGGTCATCAGTTGTTTGTTCTTGACATAGCAGATTTATGATTGAGGTCTGAAGATCTCATCAGCGGATGTATGTTTGTTCTTGATAGAGCAGTTTCTTGGTCCTGTATCGGAGGTCCTTATTATCAGACATTTGTTCTTGACAGAGCAGAATTATGGTCCTATGTATATGGCCCTATCAGATGGTTGTTCTTGACAGAGCAGATTTGTGGTCCTACACCAGGGTTTTCTTCTTATCAGTGGTTGTTCTTGATAGAGCAGCGTTATGGTTTTATTGATACAGAATATCCACAGCACAGTTGCCTTGATCTCCTATTGCATGATTGCATTTTACATTAGTTTGCATACTCATTTGCATTTCATTAACGTGTGTCTGTGTTGCAGGTACCGTTTTCCCCGATCCAGGATTTCTTGCCTCCTATTGTATTGTTATGGGTTCTCTGAGGAAGACCGTGGCTTACAAGTTCCCTGCCTCTGATGTGGTTAAGTTGACTGGTTTGATAGCTTTAGCAGATGATTCTGTGAGGGATGAGTTTAGAAAATCTTATGGCAAATTGCTCGGTTTGGTTCGTAAACCTTCTGTGTTCGAGTTGAATGGGTTGCACGCTCTGCTGCAGTTCTACGACCCTCCGTTGAGATGTTTCACTTTTCAGGATTTTGTTCTCGCACCTACGCTGGATGAATATGCTGATTTGTTAGGTGTTCCTATCAAGAGGCAGATGCCTTTTGTTCATATGGACGCTGAGCCTGGTCTGGCTGGTTTAGCCCCTTCACTTCATCTGGATGCCTCCGAGTTGGTATTGACTAGTTGGAACAAGGTTTCCGGGTTCTCCTTGCAGTTTTTAGTGGGAAAGGCTCAGCAGTGCGCCAAAGACGGGTGTTGGGTCGCGTTCAATGCCATCCTCGCTCTGTGCATATATGGCATCATTCTGTTTCCCAATATCCCCGATTTTGTAGACTTCGATGCATTTCATATCTTTGCTTCAGGGAATCCAGTCCCTATCTTGATAGAAGATGTCTACCATTCAGTCCACTACAAAAACGAGAACAGGAGGGGCAAGAATGTCTCATGCTGTGTACCCTTTCTTTATAAATGGCTTGATAGCCATCTGCCCAAGAGGGGTCCTTTTGTCTCGTCTGCAGCCACAGCTGAGTGGTCCGAGCGTCTGATGAGTTTATCTGCAGAGGATATTGACTGGTTTGACAGAGATAGGATGGGTACTGAGGTGATCTTCAGCTGCAGCGGGTTTCCAAACGTGCCTTTGATAGGCAGGAAAGGCTGTACAAACTACAATCCATCTTTGCTGGTCCGACAGTTCACCTACGCTTTGAGAGCTCTGCCGAAGGATGAAGAGTTGCAGGAATCTCTGTACCTCACTGGTCTTCTAGAGGGGGATTTGTTATCCAAGCTTCAGCGCGCCTGGAATGGTATCAGTAAGCAAGGAAAATCATTGCTGGGGAGAAGCAACAACCAAGCCTACCCTCCATACGCGACGTGGATCAGAGCCAGAGCTGATGCTATAGGGATGCCGTTTCCTCGTGCCAAGCCAGAAAGCCCTTCAATGATTGAAGAGCCTACTACTGTGCCCATTCAGCGGCATGATCGAGTGTTAGCTGAGCGAGATGAATTGAAGCGGATGAATGAGGAACTGGAGAAAGAGTTGGCTCAGCTCCGAAGCGAGAGGAGCGAGGCCGTTCATGCTTACAAGAGGCAGACAGAGCTGGTGAACCAGCTAGGTACAGACCTGACTAAGCAGATAGCCGAGCGTGAGCGCATGGGCCAAGACTTCAAAGCTGTCAACGACGTACTGGCTACGAAGAAGCAGCACTTGGACGAAGCATATCGGAGGATATCCAAGTTTAACCAGCACTGGAAGGCTTCCCTGGCCACCAGGAAAGAGCGGGAGGATAAGTTGATGCTACAGATCTCCAAGCTGGAAGCCCAAGTGAAGGATAGTGAGAAGAGGTTTGATGAAGAAACCGCTCGTAGATACGCCGCCGAAGGCCAGCTTAACAGAGCTCTCGCAAACCTGCAGGAACACAAACTGACGTTTGAGTCCAAGAAGCGGAAGTTAGAAGATTGCTTCGGCGAAGGAGCATGGGAAGGTTCGGTTGAAGGACTTCAGTACACCTTTGTGCAGAGGGAATTACTCGTCGAGGGGTTACTCACCCTGCCTGATCATCCAGAAACGAAGGAGTTGTTAGAAGAGTATCGCGCCCATGGTCGTACTTGACTATTTGTACTCCTTTCGTTTTGATCATTGTTGTAGGCTGACCATCACCAGGCTTGTTGGCTGAGGTCACATTGTTGATTCATCTTGTACTCGCTGATGTTGTGTACTGCCTTGATGGGCTTTCTTTATATATGAGATTGTTATTTCCATGATTGGACTCAGATTTCTTATTATTAGCAGCACTGGCACTCAGGCACTAGGATCGGGGGAGATCTCCCTAACGCACAGACACACGTTTGCATTTGCATGAAGCATTTGCATAATGAGCATTTTGTTGTTTTCCTAACCCTTTTGTGTTTTCCAGGTTATTTCAGGTTGTTTCAGGTTGTCTCAAGTAGTTCCAGGATTGATCAAAGACCTATTCACCGCTATCCGACTAGAGCTAATCAAATCAGGATCATGGAGCAAGTGCAAACTGATGTTCAGGAACTCCGCGAAAGGATGGATCGCTTCATGGAGCTCATGCAAGCGGTCACCAATGGCCAGGAGCAACTCAGAACTTTGGTTCAGCCTTTGATTTCAAGGGTTGATAGCAACGGCGTACTCCACGGGGGGACTGTGCCTACTCCTCCACCAGTTGAAACTCCGCAGAATGGTGTCCCCGTGACCGGGGGAAACGGCAGTGCTAACGGCAATGTGATGACCAACATCGGACTCAATACGACGGGCGTCGGTAATGGGAGTCTGGGAGCTAATGTCAATGTCACATCGGGCAACGGCAATGCAGGCGTCGAGAATCTGTTTGTGCCTCAACCATGGCTAGAGGATCGTCAGGACGATGTGTTCTCTCAGAAAGGTGCTGAAGGGGAGCTGAATGCTGAAGCACGGCTTAGATTCAAGGCACTTAAAGATAAGATGAGAGATATCGAGAATCAGAATACTCTGGGCGTTGATATGTCCAAGTTGGGACTAATTGCTGATTTCAAGGTGCCTCCTAAGTTCAAGGTACCTGACTTCGAAAAATATAACGGCACTACTTGCCCTCGTGTCCACCTGAGATCGTACTATAGGAAAATGTCTGCTCATTCTGAGGATGAGAAGTTGCTGATGCACTTCTTCCAAGACAGCCTTTCCGGGCCATCCCTCGAGTGGTACATGGGTCTGGAGCCCACTAGTGTGCGCACATGGAAGGATCTTGCTGAAGCATTTGTGCACCACTACCAATACAATAGCGACTTGGCCCCGAACCGAGTCCAGTTGCAGAATCTGTCGCAGAGGAACAATGAAGGGTTTAAGGAGTACGCCCAGCGGTGGCGTGAGTTGGCAGCTAGGGTTCAGCCGCCGATGGTTGAACGCGAGCTCGTGCAGATGTTCGTAGCCACCCTCCCAGGGGTTTACTATGAGAAGTTGGTCAGCGGGATGTCCGGAACATTCTCAGATCTCATTATCACGGGTGAGCACGTCGAAAATGGGATCAAGATCGGGAAAATTCAAGGTGATTCATCCTCAGCTGGAGGCGGGAAGAAACCATATGCTGGCAAAAGACGGGAAGGAGAAACGAGCGCTGTGACCAACGCTCGAAGAAAGGGCAAAGGCCCTCACCAGCAGGTGGCCAGTATAAATATCCCGGCAGCTCCGCCGCAGCAGCAACAGCAGTAGCAGCAGCAACCGAATCAACAGGGATACAAGAAGTATCAGAATCGGGCACCTTTGGCGAACCGTCACTTTGAGACACCGCCCATGTCGTACGCGCAACTCTTGCAGACTTTGCTTCAGCTACAGTTGATCCAGAAGAGGACGCTGGCTCTCTTGACAGGGGCACCTCCGCCAGGGTACGACGCGAATGCCACTTGTGATTTTCACACAGGGGCACCAGGCCACACAATAGAGAACTGCAAGGCCTTCAAGCATAAGGTGCAGGACATGGTGGATGCCAAGATCATCAACTTCTCCGATAATGTGCCAAATGTCACGAAGAATCCTATGCCGAATCATAGGGGAGGCGGAGTGAACGCCATTATCGAAGACGAGAGTGCAGATTTGTTGACTGATGTTAGAGATCTAAGGACGCCGCTTAGCTTCGTTAAAGCTAAGTTGCTGAAAAGAGGGTTCTTTCCAGGTTGCGGAGAGTTATGCATGGACTGTTGCACACGTTCTGATGGATGTGAACAGTTGGTCGAAGGAATTCAAAGTCTGATGACTGAAGGGATTCTGCAGTTTAGCCGGAGGGCTGAAAGTGGGTCAGGAGAGGTAGTGCTGAAGCAGACCGATGAAGTCGCCACCATCACTATCCCTTGCCGGCCGATAACCATTTCTGCGCCCAGACCGCCCACGATTACCATTACCAAAGCTGGGCCGACACCCTTCGAGAGCACTAACGCTGTCCCATGGCATTATGGGGCTGAAGTCTACTGCAATGGCCAGAAGTTGGAGCTAGAACCTTTTGGGTCGACTGTGGAGAACCTTGCAGGAATCAGTGGTATTACTCGCAGCGGAAGAGTGTTTGCACCACCAGAGGTCGTGACGGATAAAGCGGTCAGAGCTGATGCGGCCGATAAGGGTAAAAGTAAAGTCGTTGAAAAGGCCCCGTGCGGAGCAGACAAAGACTTGCTTGTTAAAGATGCCGAGGAGTTTATGCGGTTGATTAAAAAGAGTGACTACAAGATTGTGGATCATCTCCATCAAACGCCCTCGAAGATTTCCATTCTGAACTTGTTGCTGTGTTCCGAAGCACACCGCAACGTGCTGCTGAAGGTGTTGAACGCCGCATATGTACCGCAAGAAATATCGGTGAATCAGCTAGAAGAGGTCGTAGCCCACGTAAATGCTAGAAATGGGATAGGCTTCACGGACTTGGAGCTGACGCCGAAGGGGAGGAATCACAACAACGCCCTGCACATCTCGATAAAGTGTAAGGGCACAATCATGTCGCACGTGTTGGTGGACACGGGTTCGTCGCTTAATGTTCTTCCGAAGAAGGCATTAATGAAGTTGGATACTCGTGGAGTGATTTGCACGCCCAGTGATCTGGTTGTGAAGGCGTTCGATGGAACTAAACGACATGTTTTCGGGGAGGTGACCCTGCCGATCCAAGTTGGGTCGGAAACGTCTGACACGGTCTTTTATATTATGGACATCATGCCTGCCTACAGTTGTCTCTTGGGCCGGCCGTGGATCCATGATGCTGGTGCCGTGACCTCCACGTTGCACCAGAAGCTCAAGTATGCTGTCGGGGGTAGCATCGTAACCGTGTGTGGCGAGGAAGACATAATGGTGAGCCATTTGTCGTCCTTCAAGTATGTGGATATGGATGGCGAAATCCATGAGACTCTATGCCAAGCGTTCGAAGCTGTCAAAGTGAAGGACGTAGCTCGTGTAGTCATAGAAAAGCCAGAGATGACTCTCTCCTCCTTCAAGGAAGCTCGGGCCGTTGTCCAAGCCGGATCTACCCCAGGCTGGGGGCGAATTTTGGAGATACCTAACAAGCAAGATATGGTTGGGTTGGGATATTCTCCTGGAGCTGAAGCTTCTTCTTCGTCTAGCAGTGCGTCTCGAGGTAAAGGGCCGATCCAGTTTACTAGTGGCGGAATGATTTTCGAAAACATCAACGCGGTGTCTGAAGACAGCGGAGATAGCGACTGTGACCTCGACTCTTAGATCCAGCCAAGCAAGCCAGGCGAGGGCCTCACCAATTGGTCCGTCAAGGATATCATCCAGATGACAAGTGAAGAGTAATGATTTACTTTTTCCAATCATTGTACAACCCTATGTCACACCCGGGGCATAGTGGTTTTATTGTCAGGGCCTTGTTGGATTATGTACATGCATTTTGTTATTAAATCAAAGGCGTTTTCTTCATATTCAAATATTGTGATCTCTGTTATTCCTATTTTATATTTGTTTTGAAAAACAGTAAAATGGCAATGACGTTTGTGCTAACCTGCATATCCTTGTTTTAAGCTTAACCCTTGTTATTGCAGGATCCACATAACAGATGACATCGACTCTGGACCTTCTACGACTCAGTTCGACTTTGATTGCCCGATCTATCAAGCCGAAGAAGAGATTGATGAAGACGAAGACCTTCCTGAAGAGTTGGCCCGCTTGTTGAAACAAGAGGAGAAAGTTATTCTGCCTCATGAAGAGGAGATTGAGATTGTGAATCTGGGTTTTGAAGAACTCGTCAGAAACGTCAGGATAGGGGCTGCGCTGCAGAGTGATGTCAAGCAGAGATTAGTCGAGATGCTGAGAGAGTATAGTGACGTCTTTGCTTGGTCATACGAAGATATGCCCGGACTTGATACGGACATCGTGGTCCACCACTTGCCGCTGCGAGAAGATTGCCCTCCCGTTAAGCAGAAGCTTAGGAGGACGAGACCAGATATGGCCGTTAAGATCAAAGAAGAAGTGCAGAAGCAGCTTGATGCTGGCTTCTTAGCGGTCACCACTTACCCTTTGTGGGTCGCCAACATAGTGCCTGTACCGAAGAAGGACAGTAAGGTACGAATGTGCGTCGATTATCGGGATTTGAATAGGGCGAGCCCTAAAGACGATTTCCCGTTGCCTCATATCGATGTGTTGGTCGATAACACAACCCAGTTCTCCATGTTTTCGTTCATGGATGGCTTCTCCGGTTACAACCAGATCAAGATGGCGCCGGAGGACATGGAGAAAACGACGTTTATCACTCCCTGGGGAACATTTTGCTATAAGGTAATGCCTTTCGGTCTGAAGAACGCAGGGGCCACTTACCAACGAGCAATGATAACTTTGTTTCATGACATGATTCATCATGAGATAGAAGTCTATGTTGATGACATGATTGCGAAGTCCCAAACGGAGGAGGGACATCTGGTCAATTTGCTGAAACTTTTTGAGAGGCTTAGGAAATTCAGGTTGAGGCTGAATCCTAACAAATGTACTTTCGGAGTACGGTCCAGAAAGTTACTGGGGTTTATCATGAGCGAACGAGGCATCGAGGTTGATCCTGCGAAAATAAAAGCCATACAAGAAATGCCAGTGCCAAAAACAGAAAAAGAAGTTCGTGGTTTCCTGGGCCGAATAAACTATATTTAAAGGTTTATCTCTCAGCTCACGGCCACGTGTGAACCGATGTTCAAGCTTTTAAAGAAAGATCAGGCGATTATCTGGAATGAGGATTTCCAGGAGGCATTTGATAAGATAAAGCAGTATCTTCAAGAACCTCCAATCTTGATACCCCCAGTGGCTGGACGGCCATTAATCATGTACTTGACAGTTCTTGAGAATAGTATGGGGTGTGTTCTCGATCAGCACGACGAGACGAGCAGAAAGGAGCATGCCATTTACTACTTGAGTAAAAAGTTCACTGACTGTGAATCTCGCTACTCGATGCTGGAGAAGACGTGTTGTGCACTAGCCTGGGCTGCCAAACGTTTACGACAGTACATGCTCAACCACACCACTATGCTAATTTCGAAGATGGATCCGATCAAGTACGTCTTCGAGAACCAGGCTCTTTCGTGTAGGATTGCCAGATGGCAAATGGTCTTAACGGAATATGACATTCAGTACGTGTCCCAGAAAGCCATAAAGGGGAGCGTATTGTCTGATTACCTTGCCGAACAGCCGATCGAAGATTACCAGCCGATGAAATTTGAATTCCCCGATGAGGATATCATGTTTCTCAAAGCGAAAGATTGCGATGAACCGTTGCCCGACGAGGGTCCAAATAGGAAATCCCAGTGGAAATTGATATTCGACGGGGCGGTTAATTCCTACGGAAGTGGCATTGGGGTGATCATCATGACTCCCCACGGATCCCACATCCCGTTCACTGCGAGACTGAAGTTTTCAGTCACCAATAATGAAGCGGAGTATGAAGCATGCATTATGGGTCTAGAAGAGGCTATTGATTTGAGAATCAAGAATCTAGACGTATATGGTGACTCAGCACTTGTGATTAACCAGATTAAAGGGGAGTGGGAGACTCGTCAATCGAATTTGGTGTCGTACATGAATTATGCCAGAAGGCTGCTTTCGTTCTTTGATCGAGTGGAACTCCATCATGTGCCCAGAGCGGAAAATCAGATGGCTGATGCCTTAGCCACGCTGGCTTCGATGTATAAAGTCAATTTTTGGAATGAAGCTCCAAGAATTGTCCTTTCTCATCTTGATAGACCTGCATTTGTCTTTGCAATCGAGGAAGCCCCCGACAGCAAGCCATGGGTCCATGACATCCAGACTTTCCTTATGACTAAGGAGTATCCTGCGGAAGCGTCAACCCAGGATAAGAAGACTCTGAGGAGGCTGTCTGGAAATTTTTATCTCAATCCTGATGGAGTGTTGTATAAAAGAAACCACGATCTTGTGCTACTCAGATGTGTAGATGAGAAAGAGGCGAGTATGCTCATGGAAGAGGTCCATGAAGGCACATTTGGTACGCACGCCGGCGGGCATGCTATGACAAGAAAGATCCTGAGAGCAGGATACTACTGGCTGACGATGGAGTCTGATTGCTTCAAATTCGCAAAGAGATGTCATAAATGCCAGATTTATACCGACAAAGTTCATGTGCCGCCGTGCCCGTTAAATGTCATGTCATCCCCGTGGCCGTTCTCCATGTGGGGCATCGACATGATAGGTAAGATCGAGCCCACTGCATCTAACGGTCATCGCTTCATTCTGGTAGCTATCGACTACTTCACCAAGTGGGTGGAGGCAGCCTCATATGCTAATATGACCAAGCAGGTGGTGGCTAAATTCATAAAGAGGGACATCATCTGTCGTTACGGAGTTCCCGAGCGGATCATTACTGATAATGGTTCGAATCTGAATAACAAGATGATGAAGGAGCTGTGCCAGAGTTTCAAGATTGAACACCACAACTCATCTCCTTATCGGCCGAAGATGAATGGCGCCGTTGAAGCGGCCAATAAGAACATAAAGAAGATTGTTCAGAAGATGGTTGTGACCTACAAATATTGGCACGAGATGCTACCGTTTGCACTGCACGGTTATCATACGACGGTACGTACGTCAACCGGGGCAACTCCTTTCTCCTTGGTGTACAGTATGGAAGCAATCCTACCGTTAGAAGTGAAGATCCCCTCTTTGCGAGTTTTGGTTGATGTGAAACTCGACGAGGCAGAATGGATTAAGAACCGACTGAACCAACTCAGCCTGATGGACGAGAAGAGGTTCGCGTCGATTGCGCATGGTCGTTTATACCAAAGCCGAATGAAGAAAGCTTATGATAAGAAGGTGCGTCCTAGAAGCTTTCAGACGGGTGATCTCGTCCTGAAGAAGATTCTTCCTCCACACTCCGATCACCGGGGCAAGTGGACTCCCAATTAAGAAGGTCCGTGCGTCGTCAGCAAGGTCTTCTCGGGAGGAGCTTTGTTGTTATCCATGATAGATGGTGAAGATTTTGCATCCCCGGTGAACACGGACACAGTTAAAAAATACTTTGCTTGAAAGCGACCCGCTGGACAGAAAAAAGAGAGTCCAGGCAAAAATGGGGCATCCCGGCGAACCATAAAAAAGAAAAAGGTTCGGGAAAAAATTAGGGATATAAATTGAAAAGAATGTACACCCGCAAAGTCAAAAACCCGGATGGGCGACTTTGGCAAAAAAGGGTATCCCGATGAACTGAAAACCCACAAAGGGCGGTTCACGCAAAAGTTAGGGATTTGAAAAAAGCAAATGACTGCGTTCCGCGTGTGGACTTTCTTTGTTTAGTGGTTTGGAAGACATGAGGGTCGTTTATCTGAATCAATCTCTTCTGAAGCTGAAGCATCGGAGAAGTATCCAAGTCGAGTGGGTCATAGAGGGATCAACTCATGGTGTTCGTCTACGCCTCGTTGCTGACATTTGTATATACTGATGTATATTTATGTTTTATTTTTGCGCGGCTTCCTCATTCCAGGAGCTTGCATCTGTTTTAAAACATCTTTACCCATCCAGGGGTTCGTTATCAATAAAATGTTTACTATTCAGCAATTCTGTTTTCCTGTTTAGCATTTACCTGTTTTGTTTGCGAAAAAGAAAGCCGATGTTTTAGATAAAATGCGCATACATAAACTTACTGGCCTAGGCCACTGATTGTTGAAACAATGTAATTACTTGAACATTGTCACGAGATAATAACCTTGATAGGTCCCTTTGAGAAGGGTATCTTGTCTGTTTGTTTGTGTTGTTACATGTGTAGTTTATTCCAGACAGTGCGCCGTGCGTATCCCAAGCAGGATGATTCCTCCTTCTCCAGCAAAGTTCAGTAGCCTCTCCCCGCAGAGTCTGAGCCCGAGATCGCGAGTATTGATATGTCTCCCCAGGAAGAGAAGATTCTCTCCCCAATCAGATGCATCCTGAAGGAATGTCATCTCCTCAGCTGAGTCATACTGAAGTGTGCAGCAACTGATGGTACAAGACTGAAGTCTCCAGCGAAATTGAGATTCCCCCATAGAGTCGTACTCTCCCTGGTAAGCAGAATGATTTCTTCTTCCTCAGCCAAGTTTGCAGATCCCCAAGAGAGTCGAATCCTTGGAAGCCGCTCGGGCCATGAATGGTTTTCCCCAGTGGAGTGTTGAATAGCTGATGCCACATTTCCCCACCGGAGTCGTTATTCCCAGGGAAGTAGCCGTGAAGGTCGTGCAGTCTATTCCCGCGATTGACATCGCTTTCCCTCAGCAGGTCCAGGTTCTCGTAGAGCTTCGTTCCCCCGCAGCAGACAACTGAAGTTGTGTCCCCTGCGGAGTCCAATTGAGATGGGTGTGACCTTGTTCTCCTCGGAAGGATGATTCCTCCCCCTATCTGAGTGGTTCTTTCTCCTTGACAGGAGGATTCTCCCTTCAGCATTTATTTTGCTGACGGGATCGCATCATTATGCATGACTGCATAGCATTTATCATAAACGCATAGCATTTCCACCGTGTGGAGCATTGTGCCATTGCCGAAGCATATGCATAATAAACATGATCTAGGTTGTTACCATTCTTGTTTGGCAGGTGTTCCGCCGCAGAATTGATTGCTCAGGATGATTCCTGAAATTCTCCCCAACGAAGTCGCTTGCTCAAGATGATTCTTGAAGTCCCCAGCGAAGTCTTCGACTCAAGATGATTCTTGAATTCCCCAGCGAGGTCGCTTGCTTAAGATGATTCTTAAAATCCCCAGTGCAATCGCCAGAGTTGGTTGCTCAAGCTGATGCTTAGAGTTCCCGGCAGAGTGTTTGCTCAGGACGACTCCTGAAAGCTCCAACATAGTTATCGGTTCAGGATGATTCTTGAAGTCCCCAGCGGAGTTATGTGTCCAAGATGATTCTTGAAGTCCTCAGCAGAGTTGATTCATCCAGAATGATTTCTGGATCCCTGAAGCAGAATTACTTGATAGTTCTCCAGAATCCCCGGCGGAGATGCGTCATCCTCAACAGGTTTCTGAACAGCGAAGTTGAAACTTCCCCTGAAGACTTGATGATTGAAGTCCAATTGTTAATGAAGCAGTTCTCTCAGCTGATGCGGAGTGCCTGATGGCAGAGGTTTGCATATTCCCAATTGGTTCATGATTGACCAAGAATTCTATTCCCGACTTGCTGATGAAGTCTGGCTGATGCCCGAAAGTTTTCTTTGAATGCCTGACGGCATGATTTAACGTGATCAACCTGATGGTTGAACTGATGAGTCCCGAAGATTCCTGATGCCTGATGGCATGATCGACCATGTATTACCGGTTATCGTGTGACGAATTCTCCAGCTAGTCGCCGTGCAGCTAATATTTCAGTTTTCGAAGATTTGTTCCCATCAGAGTACCGTGTACTTGCGCAGTTGGCAAATTTTCGGGTTTGTTGATATTCAACCGTCTTTTACCTTGATTGGTTGAGAGTCGTTCGCTCCTCACCCAGTCAGGTTCAAGCCGTTTGAATAGGGGCAGCTGTTGCACCCCAAAATTTGACCAACATTTCAAGAGGTATGATTACCAATCAAGAGCTATACAAGACTATGAAGCTAGCCAAGAAGGTTATTCAAATGATTAAGGGTTGATATCCTTGTCAGAGAAGTTAAGAGATCCTCAGAGAGATTGGTTGAAACCAAGGTTGTGTGCCTCATAACTTGAGAGATGTGGGAGCTCCTCAGATGACTCTGAGGCTATGAGGATGGACTTTAAGCTTTGAGAGAGCTTATGAGATGTCTTGAAAGGCATCATAAAGCCTAGAGAGGCCATTGTACAAAAATAAGAAAACTCAGCCATGAGTGGTGTAATTAGGGTTTGACTGGGTCAACTTTAGGTCAACTGATGATTTGGAGAGGGTTGAGACCTAATCCAAGAACCATGTGATCATGGATTGATGCATTGACATGCTATAAGGATGATTCCAAGGTAAACTCATCATGATTGAGGAGTTTGAGAAGTTTCAAGCTAGGGTTTCTAAGGCTTGACAGTGTAAAATCCTCTAGTTTGATCCTTATCTTCAAGGAAGTTTAGCTCAAGATGTGATTGTCATCTCATCTTACCCCCAACATGAATGTTGTAGAGCTTGTTCTTAGCTTTAATTTGAGTACTAGAAGTCCTTGATAGGATTTGTAGAGCTCAAGTTATGACTTTGACAAGTTACAGGCCATCTGAGGTATGTGAATCTGGGTCCTTGAAAGTCACCCAACTTGCATCCAACTTTTGCCCAAGAAGGATGATACCTATGAAACTTTGGTCAACATGAATGTTGTTCCTCATCTTCTTAGCTTTCTAGATAGTACTAGAAGTCCTTGATAGGATTTGTAGAAATCAAGTTATGGCTTTGACAAGTCAAGGGCATTTTGGTCATTTGGAAATTATAGGTCATTTCAAGCATAAGGCCATATCTCCTATTTCCAAGCTTCAAATGGAAAAATCTTCAAAATCAAACTTGCTTAGAATGATGTTTTAAGGCTAGTAGGGAGGTCATGAGATGTTGAAAAGGCTTGTAGCAAAAAGTGATAAAAATGACCTAAAATGGAGGCATAAGTTAAATAAGTTGAAGTTGGAAATTGAAATTCCCAAGTTACACATCCAAACCATGGCATATAATAGGTCATTTTGACTCTAAAAAGCATTTTAGAAACAATGGTTCAGCCACTTTTTTGAATTGAGGCCTAGATCATGGACTTGCTTTGGAAAATGGTTGTTTGCATCTTAAGGTACAAAGGCAAAACACAAGGAAAGGCAATGTACAAGCTTGCTAAGTATATTAACACATCCCATATCTCATCTAAGGATAATTTCATGTCATAATTGGTTGCTGCAAGAGGCTTGGCATGAGATGATGCATGAGATGAGATGAAGTCATTAACTCATGACATGAGAATCCCAATTTCTCATTGGATGGTTCCAGATGGTTCTAGAGAGGTCCAATGCATTCTATATATGATTTAGAACTTTCTCAGATGCAAGGTTGGTGAGAGATTAGAGAGGAGAGTGAGATAGCCATTTCAATTGCTTCCATTGCAAGTTGAAATCAAATTCCACATTCTGATTCATTTTCATTGCTTCTTTCTATCCAAACACATTCCATTGATCACATTGAAGCTGTGCATACCAAATTGAGAGCAAAACCATGGAGAGTTGAGGAGATAGCTTTTGGATTTTGAAGGTTGCAAGTCATAATCGGTTTGGAGGATTCAGGCTTTCTTGGTCCAATCTTTGGCAAACAGAAGCTTTATCATCATTCAAGGATTGATTCTGAAGAGTTTGAGAGCTTGAAGTGGAGGATTACCCTATCTGTGAATCAAGATTTGACAGGTTAGTAACTTTTCTTCTACACCGTGATTTAAGCATAATTAGGTAGAATTGTTAGGTTAGAACGGTTAGAGACCAATAGGAGATGGATTCTGGGAAGTTTGAGATCAATTGGTGAAGGTTGAGTTGATGACACCATTTTTGTTTTGACCAAGAACATGAGATATAGTGAGCTATAACATGAGTTTGATATCAAGAATTAACCAGTGTGAGGTGGTGATCATTCTGAGGTAAATAATTGCAAGAATGGTGAACTTTGATTCCTGAGCATATTTGGAGGTTTGATTCGTGTTTTAGGTTTGAGGAAGTTTCAATGGATTTTGATGCCATGGTTAGATTCAGGGGGAAATTCTGTACAGATTAGGGTTTTGAATTTCAGTTTTTCATGGAGAATTGATGAGGTTCGAGTTGGAGAGGATGAGCTTGAAGCTCTGAGCTTCCATGGCTGTTCTTCCCTCCAAACCCTATTCAAATGAAGAAGACAACGTTTTAACCGTTGGATGAGGCGAAGACTTGTTGACTCCATCTGGATCCCACGACCACGATCTATTCTCACATGTGAAGAGAAGTCTGAAGGCAATGAAACGAAGCGTTTCATTAAAGGAGGTCTTGGGCTCGATTGATATTCGCACCCCAGGTCTTGGCCCATTGGATATTTGAACTGATTTTTGTTACTCTTTGCACCGTTCATTTTTCTTTTTCTTTATATTTTGTTAATTGATTTTCTGATGAAAATTGGGCCCAGCGCTTATGTTGTTTGCACCCCCATTTAGAGCCCAACTAGGATTTGAACTGTCTGGCATTGCTATTCACACCAAGCATTTCTTATTTTAATTTCTTTTTCTCCATTTTATTTTAACCTTTGAAAAATCTTAATAAATAGAAAAATTATGATTTTTGCATGGGGAATTTTTCTCCCATTTCATGATAATGTCTAGAAAATTATAAGATCAAAATAATTGCATTTCATGCATTTTTAATATTTTTTGTGTATTTTCTCTTTTAATAGCATTTTAATTCCTTTTATGTTGATGCATAGACTTGTAGAATTTTGTTTAGCTAGTTCCCTTTGAATTTTTAGGCAATTATTTTTAGGATAGTTAGATTAGGACTTTAGCTCCTCTCTGGATTTATTCCATAATTTTGTGATTAATTTTTGATTAGTTTTGATTAGATGACTTTAGGTTGTGTAGATTTAGGTCAATCCTTAACATAGGTCCATAATAACACTAGAATTTTGGGGTTTCTAGGTCAAGTTAGATATTGGGACATATAGGATATTAAGGGTAGGTATACAAGATCCCCTAGAAATTATATTAGATTTTAATATGATAGTATGCTATTTTTAATTGATTTTTGTAGTTGATTGTTGTTTGTGTTGCCCTTGGGGGCTTGTATTTTTTGTTTGCCTTGCTTTATGAGTTTTTTTTTGCTTGGTCTTGCTTTGAGGAGAATGGAGGAGCATAGTAGAAGACTTGGAGATTGAAGAAGGAGCTTGAGAGCTTGAGGCCTTGTTTGTTTTGTTGTTGTTGTCTTAGGGTTAGGAATTAGGAAGAGTTTATACCTAGTTAAGTTCTTTCCTAAACATGGATGGTATCTTTCACCTCCATTCCTCCCCATGATTCAAGGTCCTTCCATGGTATTCACCTCCCTCCTTTAGAGGGATAAGTGATAGTACCTGGGAAGTAGAACCTTTGAGGGAACCCTTCTTTTGATGTTGAACCCTTATAGGTCACCTTTGGTGGTCAATAAGCAGTTTAATGTCCCCAGCTTATCCAGTTAAGTGATTTCCTCTGGTTTGAGTATCTCGAGAGATGTTGGGCTTGAGTGTGAAGATGAAGACTTCATTGAAGAGTGTGGAAGAGGATGATTCCTTGAGCATTGCCATTGCAGCTGAAGCTTGGAGAGCAAGAAGAGCAAGTTGATACTTGAAGATCCAGTAAAGACTAAATGAAGAGCTGAGGCTTAAAGACTGGAGGATGAAGTTGACATTTCCATATGATTGAGGATTACATTGAGAAGCTGAATCTTGTAGAAGAGAAGACCGAGGTGAGACTCGTAAAGTAAGAAAGCTGAGGCTTGAAGAACAGAGGATAAGTTGACACTTACTTTGAAGCTTGGAGATCCTGAAGGAATCAAGTTGACACTGGTGGTTAAGGGTGAAGCCTGAAGGTGGAATTGACTGGAGAGATGAAGCTTTAAGAAGAGGATAAGTTGAAACTTATGTTTGAAGGGTTGAAACCTGGGGAAGCAAATTTATATTTGTTAAGAGTGATGGAGGTCTGAAGACTGAGTTGCTGTTAGAAGAGCTGGAGCTTGGAGTTGAGAGAGGAGTTAATCTGCTTTCTTCTTTGTTTCTCTTCTGTATTGATGTGCCTTGTTTGACTTGCTTGATGCATTAGAATAAGTTCATATCTAGACTAGGTAGAATCTAGGTGCATGATTGCACTAGAGGTTGAGTTGCTCCCTCTGCTTGTATTGTTACTGTATGGCTTTGCTTGCGGGTATTCGGTAGAGCCCTGCTCCCTTGCCCATGTGGTTTGTTTTGCATGATGGCATTTTATTTCATTTCTTCTGTATGATTGCAGCTTACTGTATTTTGCTTGATAGCATGTTATCTTTTCAGTATGATTACTGTTATTCATTCTGGCTTGAGGTTGAGATGAGCTTGTGGAGGCTGATGCCCCAGACACATTTCCTCCCTCACTTGCATTGCATGCATTTTACCGTATTACTGTTTACTGTTTAAGCTGATGCTTTATCTGTTTCTGTGTACCATTGACATGATCCCTTAGGACTCTTATTTCCTTTGATAAGGAAGTGATGATAGAACTTTAGGTTGAAACCTATGCATGATAACTTCTAGGAGTTCCCTGTTTCAAACCTCAACCATAGGATGAATCCTTGGCATGACAACAGTAGGACTTGATAGTCTCCCTCCTAGTTGAGCCTGTTCTCTTCTCATCTCAAAACAGTTTAAGAAACAGTAATCATGAATGATTTCTTTCGTACGTGACGAGCCTTAAGCTATCTGAGAAAGGATTGTGGGAGAGTTTCTTTTCGACAGTCTGGATGTCTAGTATGGTACCCTTTGGGTGACATGCGACGCATTCACTCTCAGGTCATAGTCTTTAGTGCGATTGAAATTGCAAACACAATAAAAAACACTTCTTTCGTAAGAGACAGAAAACAAACCGTAGTGTCCCGAACTGCGTAAGCTCTGATCTCTCATACCTGTTGAGAGTACGTAGGCACAATACTGATGTATTGGCGAGCCACCTTCCCTATAACCCGTCGTAGGTCGAACTACGTTGAATCTGATTTCTCGTTCTCTGATGAGAATACGTAGGCATAAAGTGCGACGCTTTGCCGAGTCATTTTTCTTTTCTTTTTAAGCCAGCCTTGATAGGTAGATAGATAAACCAACCCGTCCAGTAAACACAACAAGCATGGATCCCGTCTAGTACGACGGACGTGAGGGGTGCTAATACCTTCCCCTTGCGTAACCGACTCCCGAACCCAGACAATGGTTGCGACGACCTTGTCTTACCCTTTTTCGTTAGGTTTTTCCGATCGTTTTCTTTCCCGCTCCGAGGGATAAATAACGAAAGGTGGTGACTCTTCTGTTGTGCCGGCACCTTATTTTCGCGAAAGCGACAAGTTTCAATCAATAAAATCGTGTATCGTTGCGAATCCGTTCATTTTAAAAGCGGGTCCGTGAATATTGTTGTCTTAATTGCTAGATGATTTCTTTAAATAGCAACTGAAACAAACAAACATAAAGATCGATACAAAGTGAATATTAACTTCCAAATCTATGTCTAGAGTTTGTTGCTTAATAGATGAAAAAAAATAGATCAAGACTTGGAAAATCAATGTCAACAGTGATTCAAACCATTAATACATCACTAAATCAAATATCTTCATCATTTATTAATCATAACCTTGTCCACATATAAAAGATCAAAAGAAATACATAAAATTAAGATTAACACCTCTAATCTTGACACAAAAGTGTTTAGCTACCCATCACCATGGTAGCTTAATCAACATGTAAGAAAAGCAGCTTTGCTAGGATTAAAGTCGAAGAATCGAGGATTGACGCTACAAAGATTTAATAATCACTTCTCCAAGAGTTTCTAAGGTTTTTGACCTAGAAAATCCTTTTTCTCTTTCTCAAATGCTAAAACATGTGAGAAAGTACAAGTTGTTGAAAATATCTTCCAATTGAGATATTTATAGACAAGGCCAATTAGTGTAGTAAGTGGCACCGCGCTAAGTGCCCTCAGAGGCGCGTTAAGCATGGACAGAAGAACACAAATTATTCCCAAGAAGTGCGCTAAGCGCGATAGGAGCTCACTTATGGGGTTTTGAGCCTTTAGCTACTGGATTTTTCATGAGCGCGCTGGTCTCGCACTGAAAAGCTAGCTTAGCGTGCTATGACGACACGAAAACATCAAAACTTGATTTTCAGTCATTCTTTCTTGCACCAATTGTTCCTATCATCAAAAATAGGAAAGCAGAACTGTTAAAGAATATCAAAATGCTCATTATTCACAATATTTACACTAAAATCGAAAATTAACATAAATACACCTAAACTATCAAGTAAACCAATTGAAAGGGCCATAAAATCAAGTTAAAGTATGCCCAATTTGGCCCTTAACAATTACAAGTCATTCAAACTCAAAAAATCTAAAGAGATCAGATGTCAGGACATGTGGTCTAACATCACATCTACTTCAACATAGCAACAATCTTAGACATGTCCATTACTCCCCCAGTCACATATAACCAAAATTTCCTCTAAAGGCGAAAACCCAAATATCCTGAAATCCAAACCTCAACTACATATGTTCACACATCCCTCTCAAGAGGAAAACCCAAATCACTTGGCAGACAAAAATGAACTATCCGTGTTCACACATTAGAAACAAATACAACATAAGCCACACATCTTAGAAACATATAAAATAGAATCCATACATATTACTCATAAGATTAGAGTAAATTAGGGTAAAGATGTTTTGTTTCAAACAAAGCATGTCAAGATTAGATTTCATTAATCGTTTTTAAACGTATCTGATTAACCAAGCATGCAAACTTAGTTTCAATCAATAAAATCGTGTATCGTTGCGAATACGTTCATTTCTAAAGCGGTTCCGTGAATATTGTTGTCTTAATTGCTAGATGATTTCTCTAAATAGCAACTGAAACAAACAAACATAAAGATCGATACAAAGCAAATACAAACTTCCAAATCTATGTCTAGAGTTTGTTGCTTAATAGATGAAAAAAAATAGATCAAGACTTGTAAAATCTATGTCTATAGTGATTCAAACCATTAATACATCATTAAAGCAAATATCTTCATCATTTGTTGATCATAACCTTGTCCACATACAAAAGATCAAAAGAAATACATAAAATTATGACTAACTACCTCTAATCTAGACACAAAAGTGTTTAGCTACCCATCACCATGGTAGCTTGATCAACATGTAAGAAAAGAAGCTTTGCTAGGATTAAAGTCGAAGAATCTAGGATTGACGCTCCAAAGAATTAATTACCACTTCTCCAAGAGTTTCTATGGTTTTTGACCTAGAAAATCCTTTTTCTCTTTCTCAAATGCTGAAACATGTGAGAAAGTATAAGTTGTTGAAAGTATCTTCCAAGTGAGATATTTATAGACAAGGCCACTTAGTGTAGTAAGTAGCACCGCGCTAAGTGCCCTCAGAGGCGCGTTAAGCATGGTCAGAAGAACAAAACATATTTCAAAGAAGTGCGCTAAGCGTGATAGGAGCTCACTTATAGCGTTTTGAGCCTTTAGCTACTAGATTTTTCATGAGCTCGCTGGTTTCGCGCTGAAAAACTCGCTTAGCGCACTATGCCGACACGAAAACTTCCAAACTTGATTTTTAGTCATTCTTTCTTGCAACAGTTTTTCCTATCATCAAAAATAGGAAAACAGAACTGTTAAAGAATATCAAAATGCCCAATATTCACAATATTTACACTAAAATCGAAAATTAACATAAATACACTTAAACTACTAGGTTGTAGACTAAATTATCAAGCAAACCAATTGAAAGGGCCATAAAATGAAATCAAAGTATGCCCAATTTGGCCCTTAACAGTTACAATTACTGCAAACTCAAAAAATCTGAAGAGATCAGATGTCGGGACATGTGGTCTACCATCACATATACTTCAACATAGCAACAAACGCAGACATGTCCATTACTCCCCCTGTCACATATAACCAATATTTCCCCTAAAGGCGAAAACCCAAATATCGTGAAGTCCAAACCTCAACTACCTAGGTTCACACATCCCTCTCAAGAGGAAAACTCAAATCACCTGGCAGACAACTATGAACTATCCGTGTTCACACATTAGAAACAGATACAACAGTAGCCACACATATTAGAAACATATAAAATAGAAGCCATACATATTACTCATAAGATTAGAGTATATTAGGGTAAAGATATTTTGTTTCAAAGAAAAGCATGTCAAGATTAGATTTCGTTAATCCTTTATAAACGTATCTGATTAATCAAGCATGCGAACTTAGTTTCAATCAATAAAATCGTGTATCCTTGCGAATCCGTTCATTTCTAAAGCGGGTCCGTGAATATTGTTGTCTTAATTGCTAGATAATTTCTCTAAATAGCAACTGAAACAAACAAACATAAAGATCGATACAAAGCGAATATTAACTTCAAAATCTATGTCTAGAGTTTGTTGCTTAATAGATGAAAAAAAATAGATCAAGACTTGGAAAATCTACGTCTAGAGTTATTCAAGCCATTAATACATCATTAAAGCAAATATCTTCATCATTTATTGATCATAACATTGTCCATATACAAAAGAACAAAAGAAATACATAGAATTAAGATTAACTACCTCTAATATTGACACAAAAGTGTTTAGCTACCCATCACCATGGTAGCTTGATCAACATGTAAGAAAAGAAGCTTTACTAGGATTAAAGTCGAAGAATCGAGGATTGACGCTCCAAAGATTTAATTACCACTTCTCCAAGAGGGTCTAAGGTTTTTGACCTAGAAAATCCTTTTTCTCTTTCTCAAATGCTGAAACATGTGAGAAAGTACAAGTTGTTGAAAATATCTTCCAAGTGAGATATTTTAAGACAAGGCCACTTAGTGTAGTAAGTGGCACCGCGCTAAGTGCCCTCAGAGGCGCGTTAAGCATGGTCAGAAGAATACAACTTATTCCCAAGAAGTGCGCTAAGCGTGATAGGAGCTCACTTATGGCGTTTTGAGCCTTTAGCTACTGGATTTTTCATGAGCGCGCTGGTCTCGCGCTGAAAAGCTCGCTTAGCGCGCTATGCCGGCACGAAAACTTCAAAACATGCTTTTCAGTCATTCTTTCTTGCACCAATTGTTCCTATCATCAAAAATAGGATAGAAGAACTGTTAAAGAATACCAAAATGCTCAATATTCACAATATTTACACTAAAATCGAAAATAAACATAAATACACTTAAACTACTAGGTTATAGACTAAACTATCAAGTAAACCAGTTGAAAGGGCCATAAAATAAAATTAAAGTATGCCCAATTTGTCCATTAACAATTACAAGTCCTTCAAACTTAAATAATCTGAAGAGATCAGATATCAGGACATGTGGTCTACCATCACATATACTTCAACATAGGAACAATCGTAGACATGTCCATTACTCCCCCTGTCACATATAAAAAATATTTCCCCTAAAGGAGAAAACGCAAATCTCCTGAAGTCCAAACCTCAACTACCTAGGTTCACACATCCCTCTTAAGAGGAAAACCCAAATTACCTGGCAGACAACTATGAACTATCCGTGTTCACACATTAGAAACAGATACAACAGAAGCCACACATCTTAGAATCATATAAAATAGAAGCCGTACATATAACTCATAAGATTAGAGTAAATTAGGGTAAAGATGTTTTGTTTCAAACAAAGCATGTCAAGATTAGATTTCGTTAATCCTTTTTAAACATATCTAATCAATCAAGCATGCAAACTTAGTTTCAATCAATAAAATCGTGTATCATTGCGAATCCGTTCATTTCTAATGCGGGTCCGTGAATATTGTTGTCTTAATTGCTAGATGATTTCTCTAAATACCAACTGAAATAAACAAACATAAAGATCGATACAAAGCGAATATTAACCTCCAAATCTATGTCTAGAGTTTTTTACTTAATAGATGAAAAAAATAGATCAAGACTTGGAAAATCTATGTCTAGAGTGATTCAAACCATTAATACATCATTAAAGCAAATATCTTCATCATCTATTGATCATAACCTTGTCCACATACAAAAGATCAAAAGAAATACATAAAATTAAGATTAACTACCTCTAATCTTGACAGAAAAGTGTTTAGCTACCCATCACCATGGTAGCTTGATCAACATGTAAGAAAAGAAGCTTTTCTAGGATTAAAGTTGAAGAATCGAGGATTGACACTCCAAAGATTTAATTACCACTTCTCCAAGAGTTTCTAAGATTTTTGACCTAGAAAATCCTTTTTCTCTTTCTCAAATGTTGAAACATGTAAGAAAGTACAAGTTCTTGAAAATATCTTCCAAGTGAGATATTTATAGACAAGGCCACTTAGTGTAGTAAGTGGCACCGCGCTAAGTGCCCCTAGAGGCGTGTTAAGCATGGTCAGAAGAACACAACTTATTCCCAAGAAGTGCGCTAAGCGCGATAGGAGCACACTTACGGCGTTTTGAGCCTTTAGCTACTGGATTTTTCATGAGCGCGCTGGTCTCGTGCTGAAAAGCTCGCTTAGCGCGCTATGCCGACACGAAAACTTCAAAACTTGCTTTTCAGTCATTCTTTCTTGTACCAATTGTTCCTATCATCAAAAATAGGATAGAACAACTGTTAAAGAATATCAAAATGCTCAATATTCACAATATTTACACTAAAATAAAAAATTAACATAAATACACTTAAACTACTAGGTTGTAGACTAAACTATCAAGCAAACCAATTGAAAGGGCCATAAAATGAAATCAAAGTATGCCCAATTTGGCCCTTAACAGTTACAATTACTGCAAACTCAAAAAATCTGAAGAGATCAGATGTCGGGACATGTGGTCTACCATCACATATACTTCAACATAGCAACAATCGCAGACATGTCCATTACTCCCCCTGTCACATATAAATAATATATCCCCTAATGGCGAAAACCCAAATATCCTGAAGTCCTAACCTCAACTACCTTGGTTCACACATCCCTCTCAAGAGGAAAACCCAAATCACCTGGCAGACAACTATGAACTATCCATGTTCACACATTAGAAACTGATACAACAGTAGCCACACATATTAGAAACATATAAAATAGAAGCCATACATATTACTCATAAGATTAGAGTATATTAGGGTAAAGATGTTTTGTTTCAAAGAAAAGCATGTCAAGATTAGATTTCGTTAATCCTTTATAAACGTATCTTATTAATCAAGCATGCGAACTTAGTTTCAATCAATAAAATCGTGTATCCTTGCGAATCCGTTCATTTCTAAAGCGGGTCCGTGAATATTGTAGTCTTAATTGCTAGATAATTTCTCTAAATAGCAACTGAAACAAACAAACATAAAGATCGATACAAAGCGAATATTAACTTCAAAATCTATGTCTAGAGTTTGTTGCTTAATAGATGAAAAAAAATAGATCAAGACTTGGAAAATCTACGTCTAGAGTTATTCAAGCCATTAATACATCATTAAAGCAAATATCTTCATCATTTATTGATCATAACATTGTCCATATACAAAAGAACAAAAGAAATACCTAGAATTAAGATTAACTACCTCTAATATTGACACAAAAGTGTTTAGCTACCCATCACCATGGTAGCTTGATCAACATGTAAGAAAAGAAGCTTTACTAGGATTAAAGTCGAAGAATCGAGGATTGACGCTCCAAAGATTTAATTACCACTTCTCCAAGAGGGTCTAAGGTTTTTGACCTAGAAAATCCTTTTTCTCTTTCTCAAATGCTGAAACATGTGAGAAAGTACAAGTTGTTGAAAATATGTTCCAAGTGAGATATTTATAGACAAGGCCACTTAGTGTAGTAAGTGGCACCGCGCTAAGTGCCCTCAGAGGCGCGTTAAGCATGGTCAGAAGAATACAACTTATTCCCAAGAAGTGCGCTAAGCGTGATAGGAGCTCACTTATGGCGTTTTGAGCCTTTAGCTACTGGATTTTTCATGAGCGCGCTGGTCTCGCGCTGAAAAGCTCGCTTAGCGCGCTATGCCGGCACGAAAACTTCAAAACATGCTTTTCAGTCATTCTTTCTTGCACCAATTGTTCCTATCATCAAAAATAGGATAGAAGAACTGTTAAAGAATACCAAAATGCTCAATATTCACAATATTTACACTAAAATCGAAAATAAACATAAATACACTTAAACTACTAGGTTATAGACTAAACTATCAAGTAAACCAGTTGAAAGGGCCATAAAATAAAATTAAAGTATGCCCAATTTGTCCATTAACAATTACAAGTCCTTCAAACTTAAATAATCTGAAGAGATCAGATATCAGGACATGTGGTCTACCATCACATATACTTCAACATAGGAACAATCGCAGACATGTCCATTACTCCCCCTGTCACATATAAAAAATATTTCCCCTAAAGGAGAAAACGCAAATCTCCTGAAGTCCAAACCTCAACTACCTAGGTTCACACATCCCTCTCAAGAGGAAAACCCAAATCACCTGGCAGACAACTATGAACTATCCGTGTTCACACATTAGAAACAGATACAACAGAAGCCACACATCTTAGAATTATATAAAATAGAAGCCATACATATAACTCATAAGATTAGAGTAAATTAGGGTAAAGATGTTTTATTTCAAACAAAGCATGTCAAGATTAGATTTCGTTAATCCTTTTTAAACGTATCTGATTAATCAAGCATGCAAACTTAGTTTCAATCAATAAAATTGTGTATCATTGCGAATCCGTTCATTTCTAATGCGGGTCCGTGAATATTGTTGTCTTAATTGCTAGATGATTTCTATAAATACCAACTGAGATAAACAAACATAAAGATCGATACAAAGCGAATACTAACTTCCAAATCTTTGTCTAGAGTTTTTTACTTAGTAGATGAAAAAAATAGATCAAGACTTGGAAAATCTATGTCTAGAGTGATTCAAACCATTAATACATCATTAAAGCAAATATCTTCATCATCTATTGATCATAACCTTGTCCACATACAAAAGATCAAAAGAAATACATAAAATTAAGATTAACTACCTCTAATCTTGACAGAAAAGTGTTTAGCTACCCATCACCATGGTAGCTTGATCAACATGTAAGAAAAGAAGCTTTGCTAGGATTAAAGTCGAAGAATCGAGGATTGACGCTCCAAAGATTTAATTACCACTTCTCCAAGAGTTTCTAAGGTTTTTGACCTAGAAAATCCTTTTTCTCTTTCTCAAATGTTGAAACATGTAAGAAAGTACAAGTTGTTGAAAATATCTTCCAAGTGAGATATTTATAGACAAGGCCACTTAGTGTAGTAAGTGGCACCGCGCTAAGTGCCCCTAGAGGCGCGTTAAGCATGGTCAGAAGAACACAACTTATTCCCAAGAAGTGCGCTAAGCGCGATAGGAGCACACTTACGGCGTTTTGAGCCTTTAGCTACTGGATTTTTCATGAGCGCGCTGGTCTCGTGCTGAAAAGCTCGCTTAGCGCGCTATGCCGACACGAAAACTTCAAAACTTGCTTTTCAGTCATTCTTTCTTGTACCAATTGTTCCTATCATCAAAAATAGGATTGAACAACTGTTAAAGAATATCAAAATGCTCAATATTCACAATATTTACACTAAAATAAAAAATTAACATAAATACACTTAAACTACTAGGTTGTAGACTAAACTATCAAGCAAACCAATTGAAAGGGCCATAAAATGAAATCAAAGTATGCCCAATTTGGCCCTTAACAGTTACAATTACTGCAAACTCAAAAAATCTGAAGAGATCAGATGTCGGGACATGTGGTCTACCATTACATATACTTCAACATAGCAACAATCGCAGACATGTCCATTACTCCCCCTGTCACATATAAATAATATATCCCCTAAAGGCGAAAACCCAAATATCCTGAAGTCCTAACCTCAACTACCTAGGTTCACACATCCCTCTCAAGAGGAAAACCCAAATCACCTGGCAGACAACTATGAACTATCCGTGTTCACACATTAGAAACAGATACAACAGTAGCCACACATATTAGAAACATATAAAATAGAAGCCATACATATTACTCATAAGATTAAAGTATATTAGGGTAAAGATGTTTTGTTTCAAAGACAATCATGTCAAGATTAGATTTCGTTAATCCTTTATAAACGTATCTGATTAATCAAGCATGCGAACTTAGTTTCAATCAATAAAATCGTGTATCCTTGTGAATCCGTTCATTTCTAAAGCGGATCCGTAAATATTGTTGTCTTAATTGCTAGATGATTTCTCTAAATAGCAACTGAAACAAACAAACATAAAGATCGATACAAAGCGAATGTTAACTTCCAAATCTATGTCTAGAGTTTGTTGCTTAATAGATGAAAAAAAATAGATCAAGACTTGGAAAATCTACGTCTAGAGTGATACAAACCATAAATACATCATTAAAGCAAATATCTTCATCATTTATTGATCATAACCTTGTCCACATACAAAAGATCAAAAGAAATACATAAAATTAAGATTAACTACCTCTAATCTTGACACAAAAGTGTTTAGCTACCCATCACCATGGTAGCTTGATCAACATGTAAGAAAAGAAGCTTTGCTAGGATTAAAGTCGAAGAATCGAGGATTGACACTCCAAAGATTTAATTACCACTTCTCCAAGAGTTTTTAAGGTTTTTGACCTAGAAAATCCTTTTTCTCTTTCTCAAATGCTGAAACATCTGAGAAAGTACAAGTTGTTGAAAATATCTTGCAAGTGAGATATTTATAGACAAGGCCACTTAGTGTAGTAAGTGGCACCGCGCTAAGTGCCCTCAGAGGGGCGTTAAGCATGGTCAGAAGAATACAACTTATTCCCAAGAAGTGCGCTAAGCGTGATAGGAGCTCACTTATGGCGTTTTGAGCCTTTAGCTACTGGATTTTTCATGAGCGCGCTGGTCTCGCGCTGAAAAGCTCGCTTAGCGCGCTATGCCGGCACGAAAACTTCAAAACTTGCTTTTCAGTCATTCTTTCTTGCACCAATTGTTCCTATCATCAAAAATAGGATAGAAGAATTGTTAAAGAATACCAAAATCCTCAATATTCCTAATATTTACACTAAAATCGAAAATAAACATATATACACTTAAACTACTAGGTTATAAACTAAACTATCAAGTAAACCAATTGAAAGGGCCATAAAATAAAATTAAAGTATGCCCAATTTGTCCCTTAATAATTACAAGTCCTTCAAACTTAAATAATCTGAAGAGATCAGATATCAGGACATGTGGTCTACCATCACATATACTTCAACATAGCAACAATCGCAGACATGTCCATTACTCCCCCTGTCACATATAAAAAATATTTCCCCTAAAGGAGAAAACGCAAATCTCCTGAAGTCCAAACCTCAACTACCTAGGTTCACACATCCCTCTCAAGAGGAAAACCCAAATCACCTGGCAGACAACTATGAACTATCCGTGTTCACACATTAGAAACAGATACAACAGAAGCCACACATCTTAGAATCATATAAAATAGAAGCCATACATATAACTCATAAGATTAGAGTAAATTAGGGTAAAGATGTTTTATTTCAAACAAAGCATGTCAAGATTAGATTTCGTTAATCCTTTTTAAACGTATCTGATTAATCAAGCATGCAAACTTAGTTTCAATCAATAAAATTGTGTATCATTGCGAATCCGTTCATTTCTAATGCGGATCCGTGAATATTGTTGTCTTAATTGCTAGATGATTTCTATAAATACCAACTGAAATAAACAAACATAAAGATCGATACAAAGCGAATACTAACTTCCAAATCTTTGTCTAGAGTTTTTTACTTAATAGATGAAAAAAATAGATCAAGACTTGGAAAATCTATGTCTAGAGTGATTCAAACCATTAATACATCATTAAAGCAAATATCTTCATCATCTATTGATCATAACCTTGTCCACATACAAAAGATCAAAAGAAATACATAAAATTAAGATTAACTACCTCTAATCTTGACAGAAAAGTGTTTAGCTACCCATCACCATGGTAGCTTGATCAACATGTAAGAAAAGAAGCTTTGCTAGGATTAAAGTCGAAGAATCGAGGATTGACGCTCCAAAGATTTAATTACCACTTCTCCAAGAGTTTATAAGGTTTTTGACCTAGAAAATCCTTTTTCTCTTTCTCAAATGTTGAAACATGTAAGAAAGTACAAGTTGTTGAAAATATCTTCCAAGTGAGATATTTATAGACAAGGCCACTTAGTGTAGTAAGTGGCACCGCGCTAAGTGCCCCTAGAGGCGCGTTAAGCATGGTCAGAAGAACACAACTTATTCCCAAGAAGTGCGCTAAGCGCGATAGGAGCACACTTACGGCGTTTTGAGCCTTTAGCTACTGGATTTTTCATGAGCGCGCTGGTCTCGTGCTGAAAAGCTCGCTTAGCGCGCTATGCCGACACGAAAACTTCAAAACTTGCGTTTCAGTCATTGTTTCTTGTACCAATTGTTCCTATCATCAAAAATAGGATTGAACAACTGTTAAAGAATATCAAAATGCTCAATATTCACAATATTTACACTAAAATTAAAAATTAACATAAATACACTTAAACTACTAGGTTGTAGACTAAACTATCAAGCAAACCAATTGAAAGGGCCATAAAATGAAATCAAAGTATGCCCAATTTGGCCCTTAACAGTTACAATTACTGCAAACTCAAAAAATCTGAAGAGATCAGATGTCGGGACATGTGGTCTACCATTACATATACTTCAACATAGCAACAATCGCAGACATGTCCATTACTCCCCCTGTCACATATAAATAATATATCCCCTAAAGGCGAAAACCCAAATATCCTGAAGTCCTAACCTCAACTACCTAGGTTCACACATCCCTCTCAAGAGGAAAACCCAAATCACCTGGCAGACAACTATGAACTATCCGTGTTCACACATTAGAAACAGATACAACAGTAGCCACACATATTAGAAACATATAAAATAGAAGCCATACATATTACTCATAAGATTAAAGTATATTAGGGTAAAGATGTTTTGTTTCAAAGAAAATCATGTCAAGATTAGATTTCGTTAATCCTTTATAAACGTATCTGATTAATCAAGCATGCGAACTTAGTTTCAATCAATAAAATCGTGTATCCTTGCGAATCCGTTCATTTCTAAAGCGGATCCGTAAATATTGTTGTCTTAATTGCTAGATGATTTCTCTAAATAGCAACTGAAACAAACAAACATAAAGATCGATACAAAGCGAATGTTAACTTCCAAATCTATGTCTAGAGTTTGTTGCTTAATAGATGAAAAAAAATAGATCAAGACTTGGAAAATCTACGTCTAGAGTGATACAAACCATAAATACATCATTAAAGCAAATATCTTCATCATTTATTGATCATAACCTTGTCCACATACAAAAGATCAAAAGAAATACATAAAATTAAGATTAACTACCTCTAATCTTGACACAAAAGTGTTTAGCTACCCATCACCATGGTAGCTTGATCAACATGTAAGAAAAGAAGCTTTGCTAGGATTAAAGTCGAAGAATCGAGGATTGACGCTCCAAAGATTTAATTACCACTTCTCCAAGAGTTTCTAAGGTTTTTGACCTAGAAAATCCTTTTTCTCTTTCTCAAATGCTGAAACATCTGAGAAAGTACAAGTTGTTGAAAATATCTTCCAGGTGAGATATTTATAGACAAGGCCACTTAGTGTAGTAAGTGGCACCGCGCTAAGTGCCCTCAGAGGGGCGTTAAGCATGGTCAGAAGAATACAACTTATTCCCAAGAAGTGCGCTAAGCGTGATAGGAGCTCACTTATGGCGTTTTGAGCCTTTAGCTACTGGATTTTTCATGAGCGCGCTGGTCTCGCGCTGAAAAGCTCGCTTAGCGCGCTATGCCGGCACGAAAACTTCAAAACTTGCTTTTCAGTCATTCTTTCTTGCACCAATTGTTCCTATCATCAAAAATAGGATAGAAGAACTGTTAAAGAATACCAAAATCCTCAATATTCACAATATTTACACTAAAATCGAAAATAAACATAAATACACTTAAACTACTAGGTTATAAACTAAACTATCAAGTAAACCAATTGAAAGGGCCATAAAATAAAATTAAAGTATGCCCAATTTGTCCCTTAATAATTACAAGTCCTTCAAACTTAAATAATCTGAAGAGATCAGATATCAGGACATGTGGTCTACCATAACATATACTTCAACATAGCAACAATCGCAGACATGTCCATTACTCCCTCTGTCACATATAAAAAATATTTCCCCTAAAGGAGAAAACGCAAATCTCCTGAAGTCCAAACCTCAACTACCTAGGTTCACACATCCCTCTCAAGAGGAAAACCCAAATCACCTGGCAGACAACTATGAACTATCCGTGTTCACACATTAGAAACAGATACAACAGAAGCCACACATCTTAGAATCATATAAAATAGAAGCCATACATATTACTCATAAGATTAGAGTAAATTAGGGTAAAGTTGTTTTGTTTCAAACAAAGCATGTCAAGATTAGATTTCGTTAATCCTTTTTAAACGTATCTGATTAATCAAGCATGCAAACTTAGTTTCAATCAATAAAATCGTGTATCATTGCGAATCCGTTCATTTCTAATGCGGGTCCGTGAATATTGTTGTCTTAATTGCTAGATGATTTCTATAAATACCAACTGAAATAAACAAACATAAAGATCGATACAAAGCGAATATTAACTTCCAAATCTTTGTCTAGAGTTTTTTACTTAATAGATGAAAAAAATAGATCAAGACTTGGAAAATCTATGTCTAGAGTGATTCAAACCATTAATACATCATTAAAGCAAATATCTTCATCATCTATTGATCATAACCTTGTCCATATACAAAAGATAAAAAGAAATACATAAAATTAAGATTAACTACCTCTAATCTTGACAGAAAAGTGTTTAGCTACCCATCACCATGGTAGCTTGATCAACATGTAAGAAAAGAAGCTTTGCTAGGATTAAAGTCGAAGAATCGAGGATTGACGCTCCAAAGATTTAATTACCACTTCTCCAAGAGTTTCTAAGGTTTTTGACCTAGAAAATCCTTTTTCTCTTTCTCAAATGTTGAAACATGTAAGAAAGTACAAGTTGTTGAAAATATCTTCCAAGTGAGATATTTATAGACAAGGCCACTTAGTGTAGTAAGTGGCACTGCGCTAAGTGCCCCTAGAGGCGTGTTAAGCATGGTCAGAAGAACACAACTTATTCCCAAGAAGTGCGCTAAGCGCGATAGGAGCACACTTACGGCGTTTTGAGCCTTTAGCTACTGGATTTTTCATGAGCGCGCTGGTCTCGTGCTGAAAAGTTCGCTTAGCGCGCTATGCCGACACGAAAACTTCAAAACTTGCTTTTCAGTCATTCTTTCTTGTACCAATTGTTCCAATCATCAAAAATAGGATAGAACAACTGTTAAAGAATATCAAAATGGTCAATATTCACAATATTTACACTAAAATAAAAAATTAACATAAATACACTTAAACTACTAGGTTGTAGACTAAACTATCAAGCAAACCAATTGAAAGGGCCATAAAATGAAATCAAAGTATGCCCAATTTGGCCCTTAACAGTTACAATTACTGCAAACTCAAAAAATCTGAAGAGATCAGATGTCGGGACATGTGGTCTACCATTACATATACTTCAACATAGCAACAATCGCAGACATGTCCATTACTCCCCCTGTCACATATAAATAATATATCCCCTAAAGGCGAAAACCCAAATATCCTGAAGTCCTAACCTCAACTACCTAGGTTCACACATCCCTCTCAAGAGGAAAACCCAAATCACCTGGCAGACAACTATGAACTATCTGTGTTCACACATTAGAAACAGATACAACAGTAGCCACACATATTAGAAACATATAAAATAGAAGCCATACATATTACTCATAAGATTAAAGTATATTAGGGTAAAGATGTTTTGTTTCAAAGAAAATCATGTCAAGATTAGATTTCGTTAATCCTTTATAAACGTATCTGATTAATCAAGCATGCAAACTTAGTTTCAATCAATAAAATCGTGTATCCTTGCGAATCCGTTCATTTCTAAAGCGGATCCGTAAATATTGTTGTCTTAATTGCTAGATGATTTCTCTAAATAGAAACTGAAACAAACAAACATAAAGATCGATACAAAGCGAATGTTAACTTCCAAATCTATGTCTAGAGTTTGTTGCTTAATAGATGAAAAAAAATAGATCAAGACTTGGAAAATCTACGTCTAGAGTGATACAAACCATAAATACATCATTAAAGCAAATATCTTCATCATTTATTGATCATAACCTTGTCCACATACAAAAGATCAAAAGAAATACATAAAATTAAGATTAACTACCTCTAATCTTTACACAAAAGTGTTTAGCTACCCATCACCATGGTAGCTTGATCAACATGTAAGAAAAGAAGCTTTGCTAGGATTAAAGTCGAAGAATCGAGGATTGACGCTCCAAAGATTTAATTACCACTTCTCCAAGAGTTTCTAAGGTTTTTGACCTAGAAAATCCTTTTTCTCTTTCTCAAATGCTGAAACATCTGAGAAAGTACAAGTTGTTGAAAATATCTTCCAAGTGAGATATTTATAGACAAGGCCACTTAGTGTAGTAAGTGGCACCGCGCTAAGTGCCCTCAGAGGGGCGTTAAGCATGGTCAGAAGAATACAACTTATTCCCAAGAAGTGCGCTAAGCGTGATAGGAGCTCACTTATGGCGTTTTGAGCCTTTAGCTACTGGATTTTTCATGAGCGCGCTGGTCTCGCGCTGAAAAGCTCGCTTAGCGCGCTATGCCGGCACGAAAACTTCAAAACATGCTTTTCAGTCATTCTTTCTTGCACCAATTGTTCCTATCATCAAAAATAGGATAGAAGAACTGTTAAAGAATACCAAAATGCTCAATATTCACAATATTTACACTAAAATCGAAAATAAACATAAATACACTTAAACTACTAGGTTATAGACTAAACTATCAAGTAAACCAATTGAAAGGGCCATAAAATAAAATTAAAGTATGCCCAATTTGTCCCTTAATAATTACAAGTCCTTCAAACTTAAATAATCTGAAGAGATCAGATATCAGGACATGTGGTCTACCATAACATATACTTCAACATAGCAACAATCGCAGACATGTCCATTACTCCCTCTGTCACATATAAAAAATATTTCCCCTAAAGGAGAAAACGCAAATCTCCTGAAGTCCAAACCTCAACTACCTAGGTTCACACATCCCTCTCAAGAGGAAAACCCAAATCACCTGGCAGACAACTATGAACTATCCGTGTTCACACATTAGAAACAGATACAACAGAAGCCACACATCTTAGAATCATATAAAATAGAAGCCATACATATTACTCATAAGATTAGAGTAAATTAGGGTAAAGTTGTTTTGTTTCAAACAAAGCATGTCAAGATTAGATTTCGTTAATCCTTTTTAAACGTATCTGATTAATCAAGCATGCAAACTTAGTTTCAATCAATAAAATCGTGTATCATTGCGAATCCGTTCATTTCTAATGCGGGTCCGTGAATATTGTTGTCTTAATTGCTAGATGATTTCTATAAATACCAACTGAAATAAACAAACATAAAGATCGATACAAAGCGAATATTAACTTCCAAATCTTTGTCTAGAGTTTTTTACTTAATAGATGAAAAAAATAGATCAAGACTTGGAAAATCTATGTCTAGAGTGATTCAAACCATTAATACATCATTAAAGCAAATATCTTCATCATCTATTGATCATAACCTTGTCCATATACAAAAGATAAAAAGAAATACATAAAATTAAGATTAACTACCTCTAATCTTGACAGAAAAGTGTTTAGCTACCCATCACCATGGTAGCTTGATCAACATGTAAGAAAAGAAGCTTTGCTAGGATTAAAGTCGAAGAATCGAGGATTGACGCTCCAAAGATTTAATTACCACTTCTCCAAGAGTTTCTAAGGTTTTTGACCTAGAAAATCCTTTTTCTCTTTCTCAAATGTTGAAACATGTAAGAAAGTACAAGTTGTTGAAAATATCTTCCAAGTGAGATATTTATAGACAAGGCCACTTAGTGTAGTAAGTGGCACTGCGCTAAGTGCCCCTAGAGGCGTGTTAAGCATGGTCAGAAGAACACAACTTATTCCCAAGAAGTGCGCTAAGCGCGATAGGAGCACACTTACGGCGTTTTGAGCCTTTAGCTACTGGATTTTTCATGAGCGCGCTGGTCTCGTGCTGAAAAGTTCGCTTAGCGCGCTATGCCGACACGAAAACTTCAAAACTTGCTTTTCAGTCATTCTTTCTTGTACCAATTGTTCCAATCATCAAAAATAGGATAGAACAACTGTTAAAGAATATCAAAATGGTCAATATTCACAATATTTACACTAAAATAAAAAATTAACATAAATACACTTAAACTACTAGGTTGTAGACTAAACTATCAAGCAAACCAATTGAAAGGGCCATAAAATGAAATCAAAGTATGCCCAATTTGGCCCTTAACAGTTACAATTACTGCAAACTCAAAAAATCTGAAGAGATCAGATGTCGGGACATGTGGTCTACCATTACATATACTTCAACATAGCAACAATCGCAGACATGTCCATTACTCCCCCTGTCACATATAAATAATATATCCCCTAAAGGCGAAAACCCAAATATCCTGAAGTCCTAACCTCAACTACCTAGGTTCACACATCCCTCTCAAGAGGAAAACCCAAATCACCTGGCAGACAACTATGAACTATCTGTGTTCACACATTAGAAACAGATACAACAGTAGCCACACATATTAGAAACATATAAAATAGAAGCCATACATATTACTCATAAGATTAAAGTATATTAGGGTAAAGATGTTTTGTTTCAAAGAAAATCATGTCAAGATTAGATTTCGTTAATCCTTTATAAACGTATCTGATTAATCAAGCATGCAAACTTAGTTTCAATCAATAAAATCGTGTATCCTTGCGAATCCGTTCATTTCTAAAGCGGATCCGTAAATATTGTTGTCTTAATTGCTAGATGATTTCTCTAAATAGAAACTGAAACAAACAAACATAAAGATCGATACAAAGCGAATGTTAACTTCCAAATCTATGTCTAGAGTTTGTTGCTTAATAGATGAAAAAAAATAGATCAAGACTTGGAAAATCTACGTCTAGAGTGATACAAACCATAAATACATCATTAAAGCAAATATCTTCATCATTTATTGATCATAACCTTGTCCACATACAAAAGATCAAAAGAAATACATAAAATTAAGATTAACTACCTCTAATCTTTACACAAAAGTGTTTAGCTACCCATCACCATGGTAGCTTGATCAACATGTAAGAAAAGAAGCTTTGCTAGGATTAAAGTCGAAGAATCGAGGATTGACGCTCCAAAGATTTAATTACCACTTCTCCAAGAGTTTCTAAGGTTTTTGACCTAGAAAATCCTTTTTCTCTTTCTCAAATGCTGAAACATCTGAGAAAGTACAAGTTGTTGAAAATATCTTCCAAGTGAGATATTTATAGACAAGGCCACTTAGTGTAGTAAGTGGCACCGCGCTAAGTGCCCTCAGAGGGGCGTTAAGCATGGTCAGAAGAATACAACTTATTCCCAAGAAGTGCGCTAAGCGTGATAGGAGCTCACTTATGGCGTTTTGAGCCTTTAGCTACTGGATTTTTCATGAGCGCGCTGGTCTCGCGCTGAAAAGCTCGCTTAGCGCGCTATGCCGGCACGAAAACTTCAAAACATGCTTTTCAGTCATTCTTTCTTGCACCAATTGTTCCTATCATCAAAAATAGGATAGAAGAACTGTTAAAGAATACCAAAATGCTCAATATTCACAATATTTACACTAAAATCGAAAATAAACATAAATACACTTAAACTACTAGGTTATAGACTAAACTATCAAGTAAACCAATTGAAAGGGCCATAAAATAAAATTAAAGTATGCCCAATTTGTCCTTTAATAATTACAAGTCCTTCAAACTTAAATAATCTGAAGAGATCAGATATCAGGACATGTGGTCTACCATCACATATACTTCAACATAACAACAATCGCAGACATGTCCATTACTCCCCCTGTCACATATAAAAAATATTCCCCTAAAGGAGAAAACGCAAATCTCCTGAAGTCCAAACCTCAACTACCTAGGTTCACACATCCCTCTCAAGAGGAAAACCCAAATCACCTGGCAGACAACTATGAACTATCCGTGTTCACACATTAGAAACAGATACAACAGAAGCCACACATCTTAGAATCATATAAAATAGAAGCCATACATATTACTCATAAGATTAGAGTAAATTAGGGTAAAGATGTTTTGTTTCAAACAAAGCATGTCAAGATTAGATTTCGTTAATCCTTTTTAAACGTATCTGATTAATCAAGCATGCAAACTTAGTTTCAATCAATAAAATCGTGTATCATTGCGAATCCGTTCATTTCTAATGCGGGTCCGTGAATATTGTTGTCTTAATTGCTAGATGATTTCTATAAATACCAACTGAAATAAACAAACATAAAGATCGATACAAAGCGAATATTAACTTCCAAATCTTTGTCTAGAGTTTTTTACTTAATAGATGAAAAAAATAGATCAAGACTTGGAAAATCTATGTCTAGAGTGATTCAAACCATTAATACATCATTAAAGCAAATATCTTCATCATCTATTGATCATAACCTTGTCCACATACAAAAGATAAAAAGAAATACATAAAATTAAGATTAACTACCTCTAATCTTGACAGAAAAGTGTTTAGCTACCCATCACCATGGTAGCTTGATCAACATGTAAGAAAAGAAGCTTTGCTAGGATTAAAGTCGAAGAATCGAGGATTGACGCTCCAAAGATTTAATTACCACTTCTCCAAGAGTTTCTAAGGTTTTTGACCTAGAAAATCCTTTTTCTCTTTCTCAAATGTTGAAACATGTAAGAAAGTACAAGTTGTTGAAAATATCTTCCAAGTGAGATATTTATAGACAAGGCCACTTAGTGTAGTAAGTGGCACCGCGCTAAGTGCCCCTAGAGGCGTGTTAAGCATGGTCAGAAGAACACAACTTATTCCCAAGAAGTGCGCTAAGCGCGATAGGAGCACACTTACGGTGTTTTGAGCCTTTAGCTACTGGATTTTTCATGAGCGCGCTGGTCTCGTGCTAAAAAGTTCGCTTAGCGCGCTATGCCGACACGAAAACTTCAAAACTTGCTTTTCAGTCATTCTTTCTTGTACCAATTGTTCCAATCATCAAAAATAGGATAGAACAACTGTTAAAGAATATCAAAATGGTCAATATTCACAATATTTACACTAAAATAAAAAATTAACATAAATACACTTAAACTACTAGGTTGTACACTAAACTATCAAGCAAACCAATTGAACAGGCCATAAAATGAAATCAAAGTATACCCGATTTGGCCCTTAACAGTTACAATTACTGCAAACTCAAAAAATCTGAAGAGATCAGATGTCGGGTCATGTGGTCTACCATTACATAAACTTCAACATAGCAACAATCGCAGACATGTCCATTACTCCCCCTGTCACATATAAATAATATATCCGCTAAAGGCGAAAACCCAAATATCCTGAAGTCCTAACCTCAACTACCTAGGTTCACACATCCCTCTCAAGAGGAAAACCCAAATCACCTGGCAGACAACTATGAACTATCCGTGTTCACACATTAGAAACAGATACAACAGTAGCCACACATATTAGAAACATATAAAATAGAAGCCATACATATTACTCATAAGATTAGAGTATATTAGGGTAAAGATGTTTTTTTTCAAAGAAAAGCATGTCAAGATTATATTTCGTTAATCCTTTATAAACGTGTCTAATTAATCAAGCATGCGAACTTAGTTTCAATCAATAAAATCGTGTATCCTTGCGAATCCTTTCATTTCAAAAGCAGGTCCGTGAATATTGTTGTCTTAATTGCTAAATGATTTCTCTAAATAGCAACTGAAACAAACAAACATAAAGATCGATACAAAGCGAATGTTAACTTCCAAATCTATGTCTAGAGTTTGTTGCTTAATAGATGAAAAAAATAGATCAAGATTTGGAAAATCAATGTCTAGAGTGATTCAAACCCTTAATACATCACTAAAGCAAATATCTTCATCATTTATTGATCATAACCTTGTCCACATACAAAAGATCAAAAGAAATACATAAAATTAAGATTAACTACCTCTAATCTTGATACAAAAGTGTTTAGCTACCCATCACCATGGTAGCTTGATCAACATGTAAGAAAAGAAGCTTTGCTAGGATTAAAGTCGAAGAATCAAGGATTGACGCTACAAAGATTTAATAATCATTTCTCCAAGAGTTTCTAAGGTTTTTGACCTAGAAAATCCTTTTTCTCTTTCTCAAATGCTGAAACATGTGAGAAAGTACAAGTTGTTGAAAATATCTTCCAAGTGAGATATTTATAGACAAGGCCACTTAGTGTAGTAAGTGACACCATGCTAAGTACCCTCAGAGGGGCGTTAAGCATGGTTAGAAGAACAAAACTTATTCCCAAGAAGTGTGCTAAGAGCGATAGGAGCTCACTTATGGTGTTTTGAGCCTTTAGCTACTGGACTTTTCATGAGCGCGCTGGTCTCGCGCTGAAAAGCTCGCTTAGCGCGCTATGCCGACACGAAAACATCGAAACATAATTCTTAGTCATTCTTTCTTGAACCAATTGTTCCTATCATCAAAAATAGGAAAGCAGAACTGTTAAAGAATATCAAATTGCTCAATATTCACATTATTTACACTAAAATCGAAAATTAACATAAATACACTAAAACTACTAGGTTATAGACTAAACTATCAAGTAAACCAATTGAAAGGGCCATAAAATAAAGTTAAAGTATGCCCAATTTGTCCCTTAAAAATTACAAGTCCTTCAAACTCAAAAAATCTAAAGATATCAAATGTAAGGTCATGTGGTCTAACATCACATCTACATCAACATAGCAACAATCTCAGACATGTCCATTACTCCCCCTGTCACATATAACCAATATTTCCCCTAAAGGAGAAAACCCAAATATCCAGAAGTCCAAACCTCAACTACCTAGGTTCACACATCCCTCTCAAGAGGAAAACCTAAATCACCTGGCAGACAACTTTGAACTATCCATGTTCACACATTAGAAACAGATACAACAATAGCCACACATATTAGAAACATATAAAATAGAAGCCATACATATTACTCATAAGATTAGAGTAAATTAGGGTAAAGATGTTTGTGTCAAAGAAAAGCATGTCAAGATTAGATTTCGTTAATCCTTTATAAACGTGTTTGGTTAATCAAGCATGCAAACTTAGTTTCAATCAATAAAATCATGTATCGTTGCGAATCCGTTCATTTAAAAGCGGGTCCGTGAATATTGTTTCCTTAATTGCTAGATGATTTCTTTAAATAGCAACTTAAACAAACAAACATAAAGATCGATACAAAGAGAATATTGACTTCCAAATCTATGTCTAGAGTTTGTTGTTTAATAGATGAAAAAAAATAGATCAAGACTTGGAAAATCAATGTCTAGAGTGATTCAAACCATTAATACATCACTAAATCAAATATCTTCATCATTTATTGATCATAACCTTGTCCACATATAAAAGACCAAAAGAAATACATAAAATTAAGATTAACTACCTCTAATCTTGACACAAAAGTGTTTAGCTACCCATCACCATGGTAGCTTAATCAACATGTAAGAAAAGAAGCTTTGCTAGGATTAAAGTCGAAGAATCGAGGATTGACGCTACAAAGATTTAATAATCACTTCTCCAAGAGTTTCTAAGGTTTTTGACCTAGAAAATCCTTTTTCTCTTTCTCAAATGCTGAAACATGTGAGAAAGTACAAGTTGTTGAAAATATCTTCCAAGTGAGATATTTATAGACAAGGCCAATTAGTGTAGTAAGTGGCACCGCGCTAAGTGCCCTCAGATGCGCGTCAAGCATGGTCAGACGAACACAAATTATTCCCAAGAAGTGCGCTAAGCGCGATAGGAGCTCACTTATGGGGTTTTGAGCCTTTAGCTACTGGATTTTTCATGAGTGCGCTGGTCTCGCACTGAAAAGCTAGCTTAGCGCGCTATGCCGACACGAAAACTTCAAAACATGATTTTCAGTCATTCTTTCTTGCACCAATTGTTCCTATCATCAAAAATAGGAAAGCAGAATTGTTAAAGAATATCAAAATGCTCATTATTCATAATATTTACACTAAAATCGAAAGTTAACATAAATACACCTAAACAATCAAGTAAACCAATTGAAAGGGCCATAAAATCAAGTTAAAGTATGCCCAATTTGGCCCTTAACAATTACAAGTCATTCAAACTCAAAAAATCTAAAGAGATCAGATGTCAGGACATGTGGTCTAACATCACATCTACTTCAACATAGCAACAATCTCATACATGTCCATTACTCCCCCTGTCACATATAACCAAAATTTCCTCTAAAGGCGAAAACCCAAATATCCTGAAGTCCAAACCTCAACTACATATGTTCACACATCCCTCTAAAGAGGAAAACCCAAATCACTTGGCAGACAACAATGAAGTATCCGTGTTCACACATTAGAAACAGATACAACATAAGCTACACATCTTAGAAACATATCAAATAGAATCCATACATATTACTCATAAGATTAGAGTAAATTAGGGTAAAGATGTTTTGTTTCAAACAAAGCATGTCAAGATTAGATTTCGTTAATCCTTTTTAAACGTATCTGATTAACCAAGCATGCAAACTTAGTTTCAATCAATAAAATCGTGTATCATTGGGATTACGTTCATTTCTAAAGCGGGTCCGTGAATATTATTGTCTTAATTGCTAGACGATTTCTCTAAATAGCAACTGAAACAAACAAACATAAAGATCGATACAAAGCGAATATAAACTTCCAAATCTATGTCTAGAGTTTGTTGCTTAATAGATGAAAAAAATAGATCAAGACTTGGAAAATCTATGTCTATAGTGATTCAAACCATTAATACATCATTAAAGCAAATATCTTCATCATTTATTGATCATAACCTTGTCCACATACAAAAGATCAAAAGAAATACATAAAATTAAGATTAACTACCTCTAATCTTGACAGAAAAGTGTTTAGCTACCCATCACCATGGTAGCTTGATCAACATGTAAGAAAAGAAGCTTTGCTAGGATTAAAGTCGAAGAATCGAGGATTGACGCTCCAAAGATTTAATTACCACTTCACCAAGAGTTTCTAAGGTTTTTGACCTAGAAAATCCTTTTTCTCTTTCTCAAATGTTGAAACATGTAAGGAAGTACAAGTTGTTGAAAATATCTTCCAAGTGAGATATTTATAGACAAGGCCACTTAGTGTAGCAAGTGGCACCGTGCTAAGTGCCCTCAGAGGCGTGTTAAGCATGGTCAGAAGAACACAACTTATTCCCAAGAAGTGCGCTAAGCGCGATAGGAGCACACTTATGGCGTTTTGAGCCTTTAGCTACTGGATTTTTCATGAGCGCCCTGGTCTCGTGCTGAAAAGCTTGCTTAGCGCGCTATGCCGACACGAAAACTTCAAAACTTGCGTTTCAGTCATTCTTTCTTGTACCAATTGTTCCTATCATCAAAAATAGGATAGAAGAACTGTTAAAGAATATCAAAATGCTCAATATTCACAATATTTAAACTAAAATAAAAAATTAACATAAATACACTTAAACTACTAGGTTATAGACTAAACTATCAAGTAAACCAATTGAAAGGGCCATAAAATGAAATCAAAGTATGCCCAATTTGGCCCTTAACAGTTACCATTACTGCAACCTCAAAAAATTTGAAGAGATCAGATGTCGGGACATGTGGTCTACCATCACATATACTTCAACATAGCAACAATCGCAGACATGTCCATTACTCCCCCTGTCACATATAACTAATATATCCCCTAAAGGCGAAAACCCAAATATCCTTAAGTCCTAACCTCAACTACGTAGGTTCACACATCCCTCTCAAGAGGAAAACCCAAATCACCTGGCAGACAACTATGAACTATCCGTGTTCACACATTAGAAACAGATACAACAGAAGCCACACATCTTAGAAACATATAAAATAGAAGCCATACATATTACTCATAAGATTAGAGTAAATTAGGGTAAAGATGTTTTGTTTCAAGCAAAGCATGTCAAGATTAGATTTCGTTAATCCTTTTTAAACGTATCTGATTAATCAAGCATGTGAACTTAGTTTCAATCAATAAAATCGTGTATCCTTGCCAATCCGTTCATTTCTAAAGCAGGTTCGTGAATATTATTGTCTTAATTGCTAGACGATTTCTCTAAATAGCAACTGAAATAAACAAACATAAAGATCAATACAAAGCGAATATTAACTTCCAAATCTATGTCTAGAGTTTTTTACTTAATAGATGAAAAAAATAGATCAAGACTTGGAAAATCTATGTCTAGAGTGATTCAAACCATTAATACATCATTAAAGCAAATATCTTCATCATTTATTGATCATAACCTTGTCCACATACAAAAGATCAAAAGAAATACATAAAATTAAGATTAACTACCTCTAATCTTGACAGAAAAGTGTTTAGCTACCCATCACCATGGTAGCTTGATCAACATGTAAGAAAAGAAGCTTTGCTAGGATTAAAGTCGAAGAATCGAGGATTGAAGCTCCAAAGATTTAATTACCACTTCTCCAAGAGTTTCTAAGGTTTTTGACCTAGAAAATCCTTTTTCTCTTTCTCAAATGTTGAAACATGTAAGAAAGTACAAGTTGTTGAAAATATCTTCCAAGTGAGATATTTATAGACAATGCCACTTAGTGTAGTAAGTGGCACCGCGCTAAGTGCCCCTAGGGTGCGTTAAGCATGGTCAGAAGAACACAACTTATTCCCAAGAAGTGCGCTAAGCGCGATAGGAGCACACTTATGGCGTTTTGAGCCTTTAGCTACTGGATTTTTCATGAGCGCGCTGGTCTCGTGCTGAAAAGCTCGCTTAGCGCGCTATGCCGACACGAAAACTTCAAAACTTGCTTTTCAGTCATTCTTTCTTGTACCAATTGTTCCTATCATCAAAAATAGGATAGAAGTACTGTTAAAGAATATCAAAATTCTCAATATTCACAATATTTACACTAAAATAAAAAATTAACATAAATACACTTAAACTACTAGGTTATAGACTAAACTATCAAGTAAACCAATTGAAAGGGCCATAAAATGAAATCAAAGTATGCCCAACTTGGCCCTTAACAGTTACAATTACTGCAAACTCAAAAAATCTGAAGAGATCAGATGTCGGGACATGTGGTCTACCATCACATATACTTCAACATAGCAACAATCGCAGACATGTCCATTACTCCCCCTATCACATATAACTAGTATATCCCCTAAAGGCGAAAAGCCAAATATCTTGAAGTCCTAACCTCAACTACCTAGGTTCACAACTCTGAGTATTACAGAACATTTGACAAGTACACTCTGTAAAAGAAACTCTGAGACTCTCAGATTATTTGACAATTATCAGACTCTGACTCTGAGATATGCAAGACACTTTGACTCTCAAATGTTAAAGAACAATCAAGCTCTAACTCTGAAAAACACTCAAGACAAAAGGGAAGTTTCTATTCCTTATTTATATTTAATTCAGGGGGAGATTCATCATCTCAGGGGGAGTTTTAATTATTCTATTTTTCAATTAAACAAAATTTCTGACGTTTTTGTCATCATCAAAAAGGGGGAGATTGTTAGAACACAGATTGGTTCTTAATAATATCTCTATGTTTTGATGATAACTATTATGAAATTTTGTAATTCAGAATTATATACTCTAAAATTTGCTTAAGAGTTTTTACTGCAGATAATAAAGTAATTATCACTCCAGAAGCAAATCAGAACTGAACATAAGAAATATGCTAGACTTTGAAGCGCCAGATGCATCCATTAGAAGATTCTGAATGCTGCCAACAGATGATCCTGAGCGTAGCCTCCAGAAGGATTTGAAGCAGAAGCTCCAGAAGGATCTGAAGCAGAAGCTCCAAAAGAATCTGAAGCAAGTCAGAAGCATCTGAACCAAAGAGAATTTTGTATGAAGAGTTTTCAAGCATAGTTACTATAGAAGATTCTGAAAGTGCTAGAGCTGCCAGTACTGAGGATCTGACTCTGTTATGCTCTGAACTTACACACGCTAAAAGCACACCTGCTGCAATGACTCTGATTCAGCAAAACTCTGATCAACATCAGAAGGCTCTGATCAAATTAGACTCTAATTATTCTTGCTGAAAATTGATGAAGAAGAATTCAAAGATTATGTCCGTTGGAATAATCCAAACGACTCTTTCCTTATTTATGCTAGACATAAGAACACAGACAAAAAGGATTTCTCTGTGCTTTCTTCTTCTAGGAAAGGTCACTTGATGTGAAGACAAAAAGGCTCAGACCTTTTAGTACACTCTTCTCAACGTGAAGTTCTCTTGGATAAAGCTGCCTATAAAAACAAGTCTTCACCCACCTTCATCAGTTGACATTTTACTTGAAAAGAAATCAATATCCAAGCTCTCATACATTTCACATTCTTTCTAGAATTAATTTCTTTGTTCTTAACTTTATGTGAAAAATCACAGTTGTGATAAAGCTTTATTAGAAGCAATTTAAACACTTGTATTTGTTATTACATTTGATTGTAAGAAAACCTTAAGAAGATCCAGTTAGGATCAGTAGTTCTTGAGAAGACTTTGAACAGTTGTTCTTAGTGCCTACTATTGTAATCAGTTGATTAAATAGTGGATTAAGTCCTTGTTTGTGAAAGGCAAATCACTCTAGGAAGGGTAGACTGGAGTAGTTGAGTTTAACGAACCAGGATAAAAATACTTGAGTTTTTATTTCTATGTTTTTATCTTCATACTTATTCAACCCCCCTTCTAAGTATTTTCTCACCTTCAAATATTAACTTCCAAATCAATGTCTAGAGTGATTCAAACCATAAATAAATCATTAAAGCAAATATCTTCATCATTTATTGATCATAACCTTGTTCACATACAAAAGATCAAAAGAAATACATAAAATTAAGATTAACTACCTCTAATCTTGACACAAAAATGTTTAGCTACCCATCACCGTGGTAGCTTGATACACATGTATGAAAAGAAGCTTTGCTAGGATTAAACTCGAAGAATTGAGGATTGACGCTCCAAATATTTAATTATCACTTCTCCAAGAGTTTCTAAGGTTTTTGACCTAGAAAATCCTTTTTCTCTTTCTCAAATGCTGAAACATCTGAGAAAGTTGAAGTTGTTGAAAATATCTTCCAAGTGAGATATTTATAGACAAGGCCACTTAGTATAGTTAGTGGCGCCGCGCTAAGTGCCCTTAGAGGCACGTTAAGCATGGTCAGAAGAACACATCTTTTTTCCCAGAAGTGCGCTAAGCGCGATAGGAGCTCACTTATGACGTTTTGAGCCTTTAGCTACTGGGTTTTTTATGAGCGCGCTGGTCTCGCGCTGAAAAGCTTGATTAGCGCGCTATGCCGACACGAAAACTTCAAAACTTGCTTTTCAGTCCTTCTTTCTTGCACCAATTGTTCCTATCATCAAAAATAGGAAAGAAGAACTGTTAAAAAATATCAAAATGCGAAATATTGACAATATTTACACTAAAATCGAAAATTAAAATAAATATACTTAAACTACTAGGTTTTAGACTAAACTATCAAGTAAACCAATTCAAAGGGCTATAAAATCAAGTTAAAGTATTCCCAATTTGGCTCTTAACAATTACAAGTCCTTCAAACTCAAAAAATCTAAAGAGATTAGATGTCAGGACATGTTGTCTAACATCACATCTACTTCAACATAGCAACAATCTCATACATGTCCATTACTCCCCCTGTCACATATAACCAATATTTCCCCTAAAGGCGAAAACCCAAATCTCCTTAAGTCCAAACCTCAACTACCTTGGTTCACACATCCCTCTCAAGAGAAAAACCCAAAACACCATGAAGACAACTATGAACTATCCAAGTAAACCACTTTAGGAACACATACAACAAAAATCACACATATTAGAAACAGATAAAATAGAAGCCAAACATATTACTCATAAGATTAGAGTAAATTAGGGCAAGTATGTTTTGTTTCAAAGAAAATCATGTCAAGATTGGATTTCATTAATCCTTTTTAAACGTATCCGATTAATCAAGCATGCGAACTTAGTTTCAATCAATAAAATCGTGCAACCTTGCGAATTCGTTCATTTCTAAAGCGGATCTTTGAATATTATTGTTTTAATTGCTAGATGATTTCTTTAAATAGCAACTGAAACAAACAAACATAAAGATCGATACAAAGCAAATATTAACTTCCAAATCTATGTCTAGAGTTTATTGGTTAATAGATGAAAAAAATAGATCAAGACGTGGAAAATCTATGTCTTGAGTGATTCAAACCATAAATACATTATTGAAAGCAAATATGTTCACCATCTATTAATCATAACCTTGTTCACATATTAAAGATCAAAAGAAATACATAAAAGTAAGATTAACAATCTCTAATCTTGACACAAAAGTGTTTAGCTACCCATCACCATGGTAGCCTGATCAACATGTAAGAAAAGAAGCTTTGTTAGGATTAAAGTCGAAAAATAGAGGATGGAAGCTCCAAAGATTTAATAATCATTTCTACATGAGTTTCTAAGGTTTTTGACCTAGAAAATCCTTTTTCTCTTTCTCAAATGCTGAAAAGTGTGAAAAAGTACAAGTTGTTGAAAATATCTTCCAAGTGATATATTTATAGACAAGGCCACTTGGTGCTGTAAGTGGCACCTCGCTAAGTGCCCTCAAAGGCGCGCTAAGCTTGGTCAGAAGAACACAAATTATTTTCCAAGAAGTGCGCTAAGCGCGAAAGAAGCTCACTTATGACGTTTTGAGCCTTTAGCTACTGGATTTTTTATGAGCACGCTGGTCTCGCGCTTAAAAGCTCGCTTAGCGCGCTATGCCGACATGAAAACTTCAAAACATGCTTTTCAGTCCTTCTTTCCTGCACCAATTGATCCTATCATCAAAAATAGGCAAGAAGAACTTTTAAAGAAGATCAAAATGATCAATATTCATAATATTTACGCTATAATTGAAAACATAAATACACTTAAACTACTAGATTTTAGACTAAACTATCAAGTAAACCAATTGAAAGGGCTATAAAATCAAGTTAAAGTATGCTCAATTTGTCCCTTAACAATTACAACTCTTTCAAACTCAAAAAATCTAAAGATTTCAAATGTTAGGACATGTGGTCTGACATTGCATCTGCTTCAACATAACAACAATCTCGGACGTGTCTATTACTCCCCCTGTCACATATAACCAATATTTCCCCTAAAGGCAAAAACTTAAATCTCCTGATGTCCAAACCTTAACTACCTAAGTTCACACATCCCTCTCAAGAGGAAAACCCAAATCACCTGGCAGCCAACTATGAACTATCCAAGTTCACACATTAGAAACATATTCAACAAAAGCCACACATATTAGAAACATATAAAATAGAAGCCATACATATTACTCATAACAAGATTAGGTTACGTTAATCCTTTTTTAACGTATCCGATTAATCAAGCATGCGAACTTAGTTTCAATCATTAAAATCGTGTATCCTTGTGAATCCGTTGTTTTCTAAAGCGGATCCGTGACTATAATTGTTTTAATTGCTAGATGATTTCTCTAAATATAAAATGAAACAAACAAACATAATGATCGATATAAAGTGTATATTAACTTCCAAATCTATGTCTAGAGTTTGTTGGTTAGTAGATGAAAAAATTAGATCAAGACTTGGAAAATCTATGTCTAGAGTGATTCAAACCATAAATACATCATTAAAGAAAATACTTCATCATTTATTGATCATAACCTTGTTCACATACAAAAGATCAAAAGAAATACATAAAAGTGATATTAACTACCTCTAATCTTGACACAAAAGTGTTTGGCTACCCATCATCATGGTAGCTTGATAAACATGTAAGAAAAGAAGCTTTGTTAGGATTAAAGTCGAAGAATCGAAGAATTGATGCTCCAAAGATTTAATTATCACTTCTTCATGAATTTCTAAGTTTTTTGACCTAGAAAATCCTGTTTCTCTTTCTCAAATGCTGAAAAGTGTGAAAACGTACAAGTTGTTTAAAATATCTTCCAAGTGATATGTTTATATATAAGGCCACTTAGTGTTGTAAGTGGCACCGCACTAAGCGCCCTCAGAGGCGCGCTAGGTGTTGCAACTGCGAAAAACATTCGGTGGAAAATAGAAGAGTCGCCACCTTTCATTATTTATCCCAAAGAGAGGGAAAGGAAACGATCGGAAAAACCTAACGCAAAAGGGAAAGACAAGGTCATCGCAACTATAACTGGGTTCGGGATTCAGTTACGCAAGGGGAAGGTATTAGAACCCCTCACGTCCGTCGTACTCGACGAGATCCATGCTTTTTGTGTTTATCGGACAGGTTGATTATCTATCTACGCTAGTGGTGTGGCTAAAAAGAAAAAAGAAAAAAGAGAAAAATGACTCGACAGATCGTCGTTGCTCCAGGCTTACGTATTCCCTCGTGCAATGGGAAAGTCAGAGTCAACGTAGTTCGGCTAACTATGGGAGATGAGGGAAGGTTGCTCGCCAAGGACTCGCGCCTCGTGCCTACGTACTTTCAACTGGTATGAAAGATCAGAGCGAACGTAGTTCGGGATAAAATGGAACACATGTTTGTTCGATTGTTTTTACTCTAGTAGGGTTAAACAACAGTTCCAGCAATTAAGGAAGACGCCTGTTTGCGGTAGAACTGAAGCTTAACAATACTCTTTTCATCTAAAAAGGTTTTCCTGGATTAAGGCCCCAAAAGGCAAAAGCGGTTTGATGTTTGTTTTTAGTCTTTTATCAGAGAAGAAGTATTTTTTTATGAATGTTTGTAATTCATACTGTACTAGAGACTATGACCTAGGAGTGAATGCGTCGCATGTCACCAAAAGGGTGCCATACTAAACATCCTGATCGTTGAAAGGAAACCCTTCAACAACCATTTCCCGGGTAGCTTAAGGCTCGTCACGTACGATACAAAATAGCCTTTATTAGGTGAATTAGCATGGTTTAAGATGAGAAAGAGAGATGCACGGAAGGTATAAGGGAAACTCGGCCCTAATGTTGTCATGCAAAGTGATCCTAGAGTTTGGAGGAAAAGGGGAAACATCTACCCTAATGTTAGCATACTTGGATTGAACGCCTAATGTCTCTGTTACTCCCATCCTAAACGGAGGGACTAGGAATCCTATGGGGATCATGGAAAAAAGCACAAGAAGAACAAAGGAAGAATCAATCACAAGTAGAAAAAATGCAAACATGAAAATGCACAATTAGAATGGTGGGAGGGAGGAAAAGTGTGTGGGGCAGCAGCCGCCACAAACGTATCTCAACCTCAACAGCGATGCAAGAATGATGCGAACATATGGAGAAAAGCGAGAAATGAAAGCAACTAAGCATGCAAACAAATGCTCGATTCAAACCACATACACAAGCATGTAAACATATGGAAGAATTAACATACATGTCAACAAAATCATGATTAATCAACCACAAATAGTGACAAATATCCAAAACAATTCAATCCTAATGCATCACACTGATCTATGATGATTCGAATCGAACCGGTATGCGAACATGCAAGCAAAACAACAAATATGACATTCTGGTGTAGTGTTAATCGGTTAACACATACTCTTAATCGGTTAACACCTTAAAATGTTTGGAAAATCTGAAGTTTTGAACAGGTTAATCGGTTAACCATATGCGTTAACCGATTAACACTGTTAACGTTTAAAAAAGATTTGAAAATTTGAATTGGTTAACTGGTTAACCATATAGGTTAACCGATTAACACTGCACTAGAAGCTAAAAACAGCAGCAGAAAATCATTTCCAGCAAAAAAACAACTTATCCAAGGTTCCAACAGATCAACTTATCAAATAAGCACGAATTGACAACAGAAAACAGAGATCCAACAACATGGATACACAATTACACAACAACATCACAAATCGAACGGATCGAAATCAACAAAATTCAATCGAATATGAAGATTAACATGATAAGCTCAACAAATTAAACTGGATCAAGAATTCCAACCTTCGAAGCAGAGATTTGCTTCGGTGAATATTAACCAACTGAATTTGAGCCGATCAAATGCTAGAAATCCAAAAAACTTCAAGATCCGCAATAATTGTTGTTGTATGAATGAAGATCCACCAACTTTGAGTCAAAAAGCTTCAAATAATCACTTCTAGATCCAACTCCTGATTCAGATTTAAGCTTGCATGAAAATTGAAGATGAAAATTGATCCAATGATGATGGTAGATGGAGGTTTATGCTCAAGAATCCATTGATTTCAATTAAAAATCAATAATTCCAATGAAAAAAGAGCTTTGAGTGAGTTTTGGTTATGGAGGGAATTTTGAGAATTGAGAGAGAATGGAGTGAAATTTGAAAATTGAATGTGACAAATGAGAATTGGATGGTGAGGTTTGGAGTAGATCACTTAAATATGATCTAGGTTTGGATCCAAAGCAAGGATTGGAATTTGGATTGGAAATCAAGGCTTGGAATGTAGAATGGGATTTTGGAGGGAAATCTGAAATTTAAAGACCTTCTAGATCCTTCCCAAATGAAAATTTGAATTCCAAAGTGATCAAAATTGGACCCCAAGTGCAATTGGCTTGCAAAATCACTTACTGGGCAAAATTTGCTATGGTTAACTGGTTAACGCTGTTAAAATTTCAAATATGAGCTGATTCACCAATGGTTAATCAGTTAACCATATGTGTTAATCGATTAACACCTTAGAAAATTTTAATTTGGCGCTTTTTGGTGGGAAACATGTCTGTTTGCCCGTTTTGAGCCGTTTTGAGCTCTATTAAGCTTCTGACACTTGCTCTTGAGTACTTTAGTTGCGATAATACTGGATGTAGACCAAATGATGTCTCCTGATCTAGGCATAACCTGCAAAATAAAATCGGCCGCTCGACCGTTGGGCAAAATAAATGCCATCTCTTCTGTTGCTCGCAGTTTCTTGCGCTAAAATAAATTCTGAGCCACGGGAAGACCTCGATCCCCTGCCTCGAGAACCAATGCTATGCAAAATGCTGATGCTATATGGAATGCAAATGAAAACGAAACATTAGCCAAGCACAAAAATCGGTTGGTCAAATTTTGGGGTGCAACAGCTGCCCCTATTCAAACGGCTTGGACCTGACTGGGTGAGAAGCGAACGACTTTCAACCAATCAAGGTGGAAGACGGTTGAATACCAACGAACCCGGAAATTTACCAACCGTAGAAGTAAATTGCAAACTCTGCTCGGGGACAAAAATCTCTGGAAAGAATTGATAACGATGGTTGCGCAGCAACCAGCTGAATGATTGACACTCAATAGGAATGTCGGACATTGCCACTTGACATTCACAGTTAATTGACGCAATCTCTGACCTTGTCGTCAGGCTCCTGTTAAACAAAACAGGTAACAACTTGACGAATTGGATTAACAAAGAAATGCACAGTATCCGACATTTTCGCCATGCACTCGCGGGCGACAAAACTTTCTGAACTTGCCGTCAAACAACCATCGGGTAGATACACATCACTTGACATTGCCGCCAAACTCTGGTAGGAGATAACTAATTCTTACACCACCTCAGGCATACACAAACATGATGAACACCTGGCATCACCGCCAGACCACCACGGAGCCTGGAAAAACCTCAAGCATTGCCACCGGATCACCACAATGTTAATAGAATACACGACATTGCCGCCTGAATACCACGAAGCTGACAAAGTTCCGACATTGCCGCCAGAAAATTGCAATCATTGGACCTAAAGATAAGGAGATCTGACATTGACACCAGGTCCTCATGTTGAAATTGATGAACATTTGACATTGCCGCCTAACAACAAAAAAGTAGGCAGAATGCCCGACATTGTCGTCATGACACCACCATACTAAAGCACATCTGACATTGCTGCCAGAACAAACAAAACCCACATTGCCGCTAGAAAACCGACATATCCAACATTGTCGTTGGGACAACTGATACATCTAACATTGCCACCAGAAACAAGGTATCACACATTGCCGCTAGGAAACCAACCAACATCTGACATAGCCGCCAGAATAATCGAAATATCCAACATTGCCGCTAGAAACAAGGCATCCCACACTAGCGTTGGGAAACCAACCAACATCTGATGTAGCCACCAGAATAATCGAAATATCCAACATTGCCGCTGGAAACAAGGCATCCCACATTGCCGCTAGGAAACCAACCAACATCTGACATAGCCGCCAGAAGAATCAAAATATCCAACATTGCCGCTAGAACCAACGCATCCCACATTGTCGCTGAGAAACCAACCAACATCTGACATAGCGGCCAGAATAATCGAAATATCCAACATTGCCGCTGGAAACAAGGCATCCCACATTGCCGCTGGAAACAAGGCATCCCACATTGCCGCTGGAAACAAGGCATCCCACATTGCCGCTGGAAACAAGGCATCCCACATTGCCGCTGGGAAACCAACCAACATCTGACGTAACCGCCAGAATAATTGAAATATCAAACATTGTCGCTGGAAATAAGGCATCCCACATTACCGCTGGGAAACCAACCATCTGACATAGCCTCCAGAAGAACCGAAATATCCAACATTTCTGCTGGAAACAAGGCATCCCACATTGCCGCTGGGAAACCAACCAACATCTGACATAGCCGCCAGAAGAACCGAAATATCCAACATTGCCGCTGGAAACAAAGCTGAGAGAACGCATGACATTGCCGTCAGGCTACTTGTTGGGGATAATAAATGTCTGACATTGCCGTCAGGCCTTCCACTGAAGTCGGTGAATGTTTGACATTGCCTCCAAACAACCATGAAACTAGTTACCATCTGATCAGGCTTTCAGAGAAAACCGAAACACCTGACCTTGCCGTCAGAATAACTGAGACATCTAACCTTGCCGCTAGAAAACAGAAACGTCTAACATTGCCGCTAGATGAGCATAGAGATCTATTAACATCCGGTATTGCCACCAGAAAAACACGAACGTATAACATTGCCGTTAGATGACCCTGGCTCGAAGGAATGTTTGACATGGCCGCCAATCAAATACAACATCTGACGTTGCCGCCAGAAAAACGTAGATACCCGACATTGCTGCCAGAATACTAAATCATCTGCAACCATCTATAAACCTCTGACCTTGCCGCCAGACTACCGAGAAATATCTCACACTGCCGTCAGAACACCCCAAAGATCCGACATTGCCGTCAGAAAACTGTCGAAACCGATACGTCTGACCTTGCCGTCAGATATCCGCTAAATAAAAGTGGAAAATCGAACCTGAAAGCTGGATCCATGCGAAGTTGAAACCACCCGAGGATAACGATCGCGAGGAAACTCTGCTGTGGAAAGAGTACTCTGCTTTGGTAGTGCAAGGAAACTTAACCAGGCACCCTGCTGAGGAACCAAAAGGAACTTAAACAAGCAACTTTGTTGGGGGATATATGATGAGATATACACATCTATCATAAATCTTCTGCCGAAGCCGGAACACCTGCCCGGACTTGGGGAACAGACTATCACCAATCAAAATTCGGCGACGCCACTGGGAATAACATAAACCGAGGGCGAAATAAATGCATCAAGTCTATCAAGACTGAAGATCCACACGGGTGAAGACAATGGTCACCTGCTGGAGATATACCTGAAATCAAAGAGGTAACAAACCTGGCTTATGTTTCAGAATGCATATGTTTGAAAATGGCGTAATGCTCCATACGAAATGGAAATGCTACGCATTTGAGGATGTTATGCACAATGAAAAATGCAAAGGGAACGCTCCAGCAAAATAAATGCTAGAGAGACGAAGCCAACTTCGTTGGGGAAACAACCGACGCGGCAGAGAATAGCCTACACATGCCAATAACAATTAGACTTAGGGTGAGGATGTGAAACCTGAATGGCCAACTCAACTGGGAAAAGAAGCAACCCTGTCGGGGAATGCTCATCCGCTGACCCAACAATGATAAATCCTGCAACCGTCTGGTGGAAGGAACCTGATCTCTACCCACTGGGGGAGTAAGCATATACCTGCAATTTGTGGGGATTAACCGCGTACCGCCCAATCGCCGGGGACAAAGGGTACATACTTGCCTGCTCTGGTTATCTTGCACATAACTCTACTGGGGATAGAGATGCCAACTCCAACTGGTGGGGAGTGGACTCGTGTTGGGGAGAATCTATCTCTGCTTGGGAAGACATATCAATGCTCACAGTCCAATGCTCAGACTCTGCGGGGAAACACAACTGAATCTACTGAGGAGATTCCACTTCTGCTCGGAAAGAACTTCCATCCTGATTTGCCGAGAAGTGGGCCTCACACCTCTGCTTGCGCAATGATCGACCGTCATGATCTACAGACCAATTCTTAACCGTACCCCCTCTGCTTGGGGAAATAAACCCATGTTACCAGTCCAACCCTAAATTGGACTCATTTGGGGAATCCACCTCCGCTTGGCGGAAAGAAATTCATCCTTGTCTAACCAGAGAGTAGGTCTCACACCTGCCACTAGTGACTTCGCTAGGTAAATGACGAGGATACAATCCTGCAACAAAATGAACAAACAGACAAGTTACCCTTCACAAAGGGACCCATCGAGGTTATCATCTGTGACAATGTTCAGGCAATTCAAAGCTTTGAAAATTATTGGCCTAGGCCAGCAAGTTTATGTATGCACATTTTAACAAAAACATCGGGCGTTTTTTCGCAAACAAAACAGGTAAAAGCTAAAACAACCACAATGCAAACAAATTACTAAATAGTATGTTTATTGATAAACGGGCCTGTAAATAGGCAAAATGTTTTACAACAGATGCAAGATCCTGAAATGAGGAAGCTGCGCAAATATATTACAGCAACTGTCAGCGAGGTGGTGTAGACGAACACCATGAGCTGATCCCTCCATGACTCACTAGAATTTGATACTTCTCCGACGCTTCTTCTTCAGAAGAGATTGACTTGGATAAACGACACTCAGGTCTCCCCAAGCCACTAAGCAATGAAAGTTCACGTGGACCACAATCATTTGCTTTTTCAGTACCTAACTTTTGCCTGAACCGCCCTTTCGGGTTTTTGATTCACCTGGATACCCATTTTTGCCAAAGCCGCCCTTCCAGGTTTTCAACTTTGTGGGTGTACATCTTTTCGTTTATATCCCTAATTTTTTCCCGAACCTTTTATTTTTCTGGTTCGCCTGGATGCCCCATTTTTGCCTGGATATTCCTTTTCTTTCCAGCGGGTCATCTTAAGCAAAGTATTTTTTGACTGCGTCCGTGTTCACATGGGATGCGAAATCTTCACTATCCATCATGGATAACAGTAAAGCTCCTCCCGAGAATACCTTTTTGATGACATATGGACCTTCGTAGTTGGGTGTCCATTTGCCCCTGTGATCTGAATGTGACGGGAGAATCTTTTTCAACACCAGATCGCCCGTCTGAAAGCTTCGAGGTCGCACCTTCTTATCATAAGCTTTCTTCATCCGGCTTTGGTACAATCGACCGTATGCGATGGATGCTAACCTCTTCTCATCCATCAGGCTCAACTGATTCAATCTATTCTTTATCCATTCTGCCTCATCGAGCTTCACATCGACCAGAACTCTTAAAGAAGGAATATCAACTTCTAGCGGTAGGACAACTTCCATACCGTACACTAGTGAGAAAGGAGTTACCCCGGTTGATGTGCGCACCGTCGTACGATAACCGTGCAAGGCAAACAATAACATCTCATGCCAATCTTTGTAAGTGACGACCATCTTTTGCACTTTCTTTTTGATGTTTTTGTTGGCCGCTTCGACAACGCCATTCATCTTTGGCCGATAGGGTGATAAGTTGTGATGTTCAATTTTGAAGTTCTAGCATAACTCCTTCATCATCTTATTGTTCAAATTCGAACCATTGTCAGCAATGATCTGCTCGGGAATTCAATATCTGCAGATGATGTACTTCTTTATGAACCTGGCTACCACTTGTTTGTTCACGTTAGCGTACGAGGCTGCTTCCACCCACTTGGTGAAGTAGTTGATGGCTACCAAAATGAAGCGGGGTGCATTAGATGTAGTAGGTTCGATCTTGTTGTTCATGTCGATGCCCCACATGGAAAACGGCCAAGGGGGTGACATGACATTCAACGGGCACGGCGGCACATGGATTTTGTCTGCATAAATCTGGCATTTGTGATATCTCTTCGCGAATTTCAAACAATCCGACTCCATCGTCAGCCAGTAATACCCTGCTCACAATATCTTTTAAGTCATGGCATGTCCGTCGGCGTACGTACCAAATGTGCCTTCATGGACCTCTTCTTGTATTTTAATGGCCATATTTGGTCGTGTCCTTCTAAGCTTCTCCTTAACTGGAGGACAATCTTCGCGCAAGGGTAGGTCATGAACCACTATGTCAGTGTCAAGCCCGGGCATATCTTCATAGGACCAAGCAAAGATGTCACTATACTCTTGAAGCATCTCGATCAGTCTTTGCTTGATGTCACTTTGTAAAGCAGCCCCTACTCTGGCATTTCTGACCACTTCTACAGACCCCGGATTAACAATTTCGATAACTTCCTCGTGAGACAGAATGATCTTATCTTCTTGTTTCAAAAGCTGAGCCAACTCTTCCGGAAAGTCTTCATCCTCTTCAATCTCTTCGTCAGCTTGATATATCGGGCAATCAAAGTCGAAGTGAGTCATAGAAGGTTCTGGATCGATGTCATTTGTAGTGTGATTCCTGCAATGAAAATGGTTAATCATAAAACAATGTGCAAGGCAGCACAAACCACATCGCCATTTTATTGTTTAAGACAAAACAAAAACAAGAATAACAGAGATCGCAAAATTTGAATGCAAAGAAAACACCCTTTGATTTACTGATAACATGCACATGCATAAGCAAGCAAGGCCCTGACAATAAAATCGTTATGCCCCAGGTAGAACATAAGGTAATACAATAATTAGAAAAAGCAAATCATTACTCTTTACTGGTCACTTGGATGAAATTCAGGATGGACCAATTGCTGAGGCTCTGCCCTGGCTTGCACGGTTGGATCCATGAGTCCATATCACAATCATTGTCTCCTTCCTCGTCGGACACAACACTGACCTGTTCGAAGATGATTCCGCCCTTGGTGAACTGAATCGGCCCCTTGTAACTTGGCGCACTCTAGGAGGATGAAGCAGAAGAAGGATGATACCCCAAGCCAAACTTATCTTACTTGTTGGGGATGTTTAGTACCTGCCCCCAGCCTTGAGCTGAACCAGTCTGTACCACAGCTTGAGCCTCTTTGAAAGAAGAGAGAGCCACTTCAGGTGCTTTGCTTGGGGTTGGAACCGAATCCTTAACTTTGACAGTTTCGAATGCTTAGCACAACGTCTCGTGGATCTCGCCTTCCACTTCCACATCCTTGAAAGACGATAGATGGCTCACCATAATGTTTTCTTCCCCGCAGACTATGACAATGCTGCCACCCACAGTGTATTTCAACTTCTGATGCAGCGTAGAGGTCACAGCTCTCGCTGAATGAATCCAGGGTTGGCCTAGAAAGCAGTTGTAGGCGGGCTGGATATCCATGATATAAAATACTGCATCGAATACTACAAGCCCTACATGAATGGGCATGGTCACTTCACCGAACACGGATCGGCGCGTCTCTTCGAAAGCTCTCACTACTAGATCACTAGGAGTAAAGCTCAGTCCCCTAGTATCAAGCTTCATCAATGCTTTCTTAGGGAGAACATTCAGAGATGATCCCGTGTCCACGAGCACATGGGACATGACTGTTCCTCGACATTCTATCAAGATATGCAAGGCGCTATTATGGTTTCTACCCTTCGGTGTCAACTCTAGGTCGGTAAATCCCAATCCATTGTCGGCATTGACATGTGCAACCACCCCCTCAAGCTGGTTAACAAAAATTTCTTGAGGCACATACGCGGCATTCAGAATCTTCAGCAAGGCATTGCAGTGTGCTTCAGAGCAAAGCAACAAGCTCAATATAGAAATCTTTAAAGGCGTCTGATGTAAGTGGTCGACTATCTTGTAGTCGCTCTTCTTAATCAACCTCATGAATTCTTCAGCGTCTTTAACCAACAAGTCCTTTTCTACCTCCCGAGAGGTCTCTTCAATGACTGCTTTATCTTTACCCTTATCTGCTTTGTCAACAACAACTTCAGGCAGCGAGAAGACTCTTCCATTGCGAGTAATCCCTCCTGATCCAACCATATTATCCACAGACTCTACAGGTGGGCCTTTAAGTCCAGCTTCTTCCCATTGCAGTAAACTTCTGCCCCATAATTCCAGGGGACAACCTTGGTACTTTCAAAAGGTATAGGGCCAACCTTCGTTATAGTGATTGTGGGTGGCCTTGAAGCAGAAATGGTGACGGTCTTATATGGGATGGTGATTGTAGCAATTTCATCGTTCTGCTTAGTTACCACCTCTCCTGATTTGTTCTCAATCTTCCGAACAAATTGCAGAACCCCTTCGTTGATCAGACTTTGAATACCAACCTTCAACTAATCACAACCATCCAAATGGCTCACACATTCAATAGAAAATTCCACGCAGCCCGGGAATACACCCTTCTTCAGCAACTTAGCTTTGACGAAACTAAGTGTTGTTTTCAGATCGTCGACATTCATCACTAAATTCAGATCTTCGTCTTTGATAATTGCGCTAGCCCCAGCCAGTCCGTGGTTAGGAATTGGATTTTGTATAACATTGGGAATCTCATCGGAGAAATTGATCGCTTTACTATCCAACAGGTCCTGGACCATATGCTTGAACGCTTTACAGCCATCGATGTTGTGCCCCGGGGCACCCAAATGAAATTCATAGTGAGGACTTTCATCGTATCCCGGAGGAGGTGGTCCGGTCAATGGAGCCATCGTCCTCTTGTGAACCAACTGTAACTTCAACAAGGCCTGAAGCAGCTGTGAGTATGGCATGGGCGGTGTTTGAAACACTCGATTCACTGTCGGGCCCTTATATCGGTGTTAGGCGTAGTTCTGGCCTTGGTTCTGATTTGGCTTGTGTGGTTGCTGTTGTTGTGGCGCGACGAGAATAGTGATACTTGAGACCCTTTGTTGCTGACGGTTCTGTGTTGGTGTCGCTTCCGCGAAAATAAGGTGCCGGCAAAACAGAAGAGTCGCCACCTTTCGTTATTTATCCCTCAGAACGGGAAAGGAAACGATCGGAAAAACCTGACGAAAAGGTATAAGACAAGGTCGACGTAACCATTGTCTGGCTTCGGGAGTCGGTTACGCAAGGGGAAGGTATTAGCACCCCTCACGTCCATCGTACTCGATGGGATCCATGCTTGTTGTGTTTATCTGACGGGTTGGTTTATCTATCTACCTATCAAGGCTAGCTTAAAAAGAAAAGAAAATGACTCGGCAAAGCGTCGCACTTTATGCCTACGTATTCTCATCAGAGAATGAGAAATCAGAGTCAACGTAGTTCGGTTAACTACGGGTTACGGGGAAGGTGGCTCGCCAATACATCAGTATTGTGCCTACGTATTCTCAACAGGCTTGAGAGATCAGAGCTTACGTAGTTCGGGATAATACGGATTACGGGGGGTTCAGATTCATCTATTTTATCGAGTAGGGTTAACAAACAGTTTCATCAGTTTGGTGTATGCAGCTCGACCTTTGGAGACTTAGGCGTTACCGTTTACGGTAGAACTGGGAGTTAACGACACTCTTTTCTTCAGAAAAGCTTCCTTTGAATTATGGGCCCACGGGGCAAAAAGGTTTGAAGTTTGTTTTCTGTCTTTTACGGAAGAACTATTTTTTATGGATGTTTGCAACTAATATCGCACTAGAGACTATGACTTGAGAGTGAATGCGTCGCATGTCGCCCAAAGGGTACCATACTAAACATCCAGACTGTTGAAAAGAAACTCTCCAACAATCCTTTCTCAGATAGCTTAAGGCTCGTAACGTACAACATCAGTTAACCTTTATTACTGTATTTTAATTAGTTTTGAGATGAGAAGAGAGAATGAACAGGTTCAACTACGGGGAGACTATCAAGTCATAATGTTGTCATGCCAAGGATTCATCCTATGGTCGAGGTTTGAAACAGGGAACTCCTAGAAGTTATCATGCATAGGTTTCAACCTAAAGTTCTAATCATCACTTCCTTATCAAAGGGAGTGAGATTCCTAGGGGATCATGTCAACGATAAACAGAAACAGATAAAGCATCAGCTTAAACAGTAAACAGTAAGCAACTGTAAAATGCATGCAATGCAAGTGAGGGAGGAAATGTGTGTGGGGCATCAGCCTCCACAAGATAATCTTAACCTCAAGCCAAATATGAATAACTGCAATCATACAGAGGAAATAACATGCTATCAAGCAAAATATAATAACTGCAATCATACAGAAGAAATAAAATAAAGTGCTATCAAGCAAATCCCAAACCACATAGGCAAGGGAGCTGGGCTCTACCGAATACCCGCAAGCAAAGCCATACAGTAAAAATACAAGCAGAGGGAGCAACTCAACCTCTAGTGCAATCATGCTCCTAGCTTAACACAATCTAAACATGAACTTATTTTAATGCATCAAGCAAATCAAACAAGTCACACCAATACAGTTGCACAGAAAGAAAACAGACAGAAAAGAAAGCAGATCAACAGATTCCCCAGCTTCTCAGCAAAGTTCTCCTCTGACAGCAGTTCAGTCCTCAGTCTCCAACTGCTCTTCAAGGCTATCATCTTCAATAGCAAGTGTCAACTTGCTACTCTGAGCTTCCAACACATCAACATAAGTATCAACTTATCCCTCTTCTTCAAGCCTCAGCTCCAAAGTAAATTCCACCTTCAGGCTTCAATCCCAATTGCAAGTATCAACTTGTTCCTTCAGGGAGTCAATGTATTAATCACACAAGTATCAGCTTGCTTTCCAACCTCAAGCTTCAGCTTCTTCATCCAATCTCCAATGGATTCCTTTCACGTGTATCAACTTGTTCTTCATCTTCTTCAAGCTTCAGCTCTTTCTTCTTCACAAGTATCAACTTGCTCTTCCTGATCTTCAAGCTTCAGCTTCAATGGAATTTTTCAAACAAAGGGGAAGCAACCTCTATCCTCTTCAAAGCTTCTAACAAGGCATTCCATCCTCTAGCAAGGGAGAAAGATTCATCTAACAAGAGCAAGGTCTGGATGATTGACAGCAGAGTGAAGACCAAAGGTCACCATTAAGCATCCCATCATCTGAGAAAGGGACCCTGAAAGGTTCTACCAACTTGTAAAGAGCCACACATCCTACCAAACGAGGGATGAGGCCTTTACAAGGGGACCTTACATCATAGGTAAGAATGGAAGTGATCAACATCTTCCATGTTTATGAAGGAAGAGAGTCTATCTAGAAGCTCTGCCTACAAACCCTAATCTTAACACCTAATCAACACTACACCAAAAGAAGGGAAATCTTCACATCCAAGCTTCTTCAAGCATTCCATGGTTGCCCAAGCTTGTCTTCAACACCATGCAAGAGCAAGAGAGGAAAAACCCTAATCTAAGGGAACTAAAGAAGTCAATCTAGTTGAATTAGCAAGTTAGAATCACCTAAAACCTAGCACTAAAGTTAGTCCTAACTAAAATACTAAAACCAATTGTAAAATCCTACAAAAATAACTAAGGGACCCTAATTCAATCATGAATCTACCATACAAAATTCAGAGGTTGACTCATCCACCAAGTCCTAGAAATAAAACCTAAATCACAAGGTACTAAACATAAACCCTAAAAATGGAGCCCCTAAAGTTTCAACCTAAAACTACCACCTACATTCATCACAAAAATGTGAGAAACATCTAGGGGGAACATGCATGTCTATGCTAGCTACACACAAAAATTAAGGAAAAAATCATCACCAAGTGATCACACTAAAATCATCAAAAGAAGGTATCAACCATGGTTATTTTAATACCAATTAATATTCAAAAAATGTAAATAAAATCAAAATTGCATGAATTATTAATATTTTTTAGCTACAAAATTCTAGATTCAATCATGAATCAAGGAGAAAAAACTTCGAATTAATTGAGTTAATCTTCTATTTTTTATGAATTATTTACTAAGTCACATGAAATGATGAAAATTAAAAGAAATTCAAGGAAATTAACAAGCGTGCGTGGCAAATAGCAAATAAAACCAGTTCAATTCTTGGGTTGGGCCTGAAAGGGGGTGTGAATAACAACATTTCACTAAGCCCACCCAAGTTATGTTAATGAAACGCAGCGTACAAGGTTAGTTCTCAGATCCTTCATAAACTGAAACTTATTCGTGGCCATTGGATCTTCCTTCAAGTCAAAGTCCACACCTAATCTCACGGCCATAACATCATCTTCCCCATTTCAAAAATCTGGAGGGAAGAACCACCATGGATGAACAGAGCTTCATATCTTCATCTTCCCCAATCGTGCTCCTCCAATATCTCACCAAAACTCAAACCTAAACATCCTAACTCGCTCGTTTTTTCACAAAGAATTTATCCATGCCAATCAATAATCTTGAAGCTCAATCAATCTCAAAACACGATACAATTCTCAGAAACTGCTCAAAATTCCATCATCACTATTCTTCAAATTGAAGTGCCTAACCTCATCACCACTTCACCCTGATTAATTCTAACTATCAAACTAAGATTATACACCAAGAATCAGCAAGATATGGTCCTCTCAAGAAATCTGGTCACCTAACCAATTGTCTCTAAACCATGCAAATTGTTACTAGAAAGCTCCTAGCAATAATCTACAATGACTCTAACCTATCAAAACCTAAAGAAACTACATGAATCAAGCCATAGGATGAGAATTACATACCTGCAAATTTTGAATGCACAGAGCACTGAAACCTTCAAATCAACCTTCAAGAATCTCCAGATACCTTCACTAACACCAAATGAAACTTCTGTATGCAACAAATTGGATTGAAACTATCTGAATCCTTGAATTCGATTTTGACTTGCAAGCTATGAACTCCAAGTGCTCTCTCACGATTTTGCAATGATCTTGGCTTAAATTCTATCTGGAATCACTCAAGACCACAAGAGGAAACTTCTGAATGCAAAGAAATGGATTGAAATGGCTCGAATGTGTGTAACTGAATTTGATTTGCAAAATGAAATTTCAGAATTCAATCTCTCTTTTCTCTCCCAATTCTCACCAACCAATGCTCTGAACCAGTTCTAATGCTTATATAGAACCAGTAGGAATGATCTAGATGTTTCTTGAACCATTTATATGAGATATCCAATATCTCTTGCTCTTGAATTTTTCATCTCATGATCATCCATGACAGCTCTTCTTTGGCCTGTTTCAGCACCTCATTCTCATCCAAATTCTCCTCAAATGACATTTTGAAATGACTTGAATTGATTGGAACCTTGGTTTTGATCTTGTGCATAGTTTGGCATATGTAACTTACATCATAAGCTACCGAATGCAAATCTTTGAATTGGGCCTCAAATGAAAAAACCAACATTTCCATTGTCTTTAAAATGTATTTTCCAATCAAAATGACCTATAAGTTTGTATCATTTGGTCACAAAATGACTTGTTTGAATTTTTGACCATTAAATCCTTTTAATTCTTCCTTTTTTCAAAATTTCTTGAACCAAGTCTCTCCTTGAGCCATTTCAATGCCTCATTGATTTTTAGTCAAGGTTAAAACCCCTTTTTGAGCAACTTTCTAGTTGAACAAAATTTCATTTGAAGCCTCTAAGTTGGTGAAAATGGCATATGATCACAAATGACCTATAATCACCAAATGTCCAGAATACCCTTGACTTGTCAAAGCCATAACTTGAGTTCTACAAATCCTATCAAGTACTTCTAGTACTCTCTAGAAAGCTAAGAGGATAAGGAACAACATTCATGTTAACCAAAAGTTCATAGGAATCATCCTTATAGGGCAAACGTTTCATGCAAGTTGGGTAACTTTCAAGCTCCAAATTCACATGCCTCAGATGACTCGTAACTTGTCAAAGCCATAACTTGAGTTCTACAAATCCTATCAAGGACTTCTAGCACTCAAATTAAAGCTAAGATCATGATCTACAACAATCATGTTGGGGTAAGATGAGATGACAATCACAGCTTGAGCTGAATGGTCTGGAAGATAGGGGTCAAACCAGGGGATTTTACACTGTCAAGCCTTGGAAACCCTAGCTTGAAACTTCTCAAACTCTTCAATCATGATGAGTTAACCTTGGAATCATCCTTAGAACATCTTAATGTATCAATCCATGATCACATGGCTCTTGGATTAGGTCTCAACCTTCTTCAAATCATCAGTTGACTTAGGGTTGACCCAGTCAAACCCTAATTGCACCACTCATGGCTGAGGCTTCTCAATCTTGCACAATGACCTGTCTAGGCCTCAAAGTGATCTTAAACACTTCTCATGAGCTCTCTCAAGACCTCCAGTCCATCTTCATGTCCTCAGAATCATCTAATGACCTCCCTCCACTCTCAAGTTAGGAGACACACATTCTTGGTTTCAACCATTCTCTCTGAGGATCTTTTAACTTCTCTGACAAGGATATCAACCCTTGAGCACCTGAATAACCTCCCAGCTAGCTTCAAACTCTTGTGTATCCCTTGATTGGTAATCATACCTCTTGATCTCCTGCATACATGTCAATGAAATGCAAATGATAATGCTAATGTGAATGAAATGAAACACAAGCTAGGTAAAGAAAAGTTGAGCAAATTTTGGGGTGCAACAGCTGCCCCTATTCAAACGGCTTGGACCTGACTGGGTGAGAAGCGAACGGCTCTCAAATAATCAAGGTAAAAGATGGTTGAATACCAACAAACCCAGAAATTTGCCAACTGCACAAGTACACGGTACTCTGATGGGGACAAATCTTCGGAAACTGAAATGATAGTTGCACGACAACTAGCTGGAGAAATACTGATCTGAACCTCCGTCAGGATGATTCTCTGATTTATCTGATATCATTGCGTCCTCAAATCATCAAGGGATCACTGGTTACACGGTAACTGGCGATTTGCCAACCGCACAGGTAAACAATACTTGGATTGGTAGGAACATCTTCAAAACTGAGCATGCTAGTTGCACGGCAACTTGTTAGGGAATTGGTCACACGGTAACCGGTAATGGGCCAAAGCTCAAATCTCCGTCAGGATGATCATCTGATTTTGCTGTAGATCTTCCTCCTCAAGTCATCAAGGGATCATTGGTTACACGGTAACTTGTGATACACAGCTGGTATTGCCGTCAGGCATTCTGCGACCCTGCGGCAGAAGGATTCCTCGAGACTCATCAGGTCATTAGAAACTTTCTAACAATCAAGTTAATCATGCCGTCGGGCATTCAAAGGAATTCTCGGGCGTCAGCCGGACTTCTTCAGTAAGTCGGGAATAGAATTCTCGGTCAATCATGAGCCAAATAGAGATATCCAAACTTCTACCATCAGGCGCTCCGCATCAGCTGAGAGAACTGCTTCGACATCGCAGTTAGACCTCATCAGTAGGTCTAGGGTTTTGGCACTGCTGCGGGACTTCAATCATCAAGTCTTCAAGGGAAGTTTCAACTTCTCCATTCAGAAACCTGTTGGGGATGACACATCTCCACTGGGGATTTTGGAGAACTATCAAGTAACTCTACGTCGGGGATCCAGAAATCATTCTGGACAAATAAACTCTGCTGAGGGAATCAAGAATCATCTTGAACAATCAACTCCGCTAGGGACTTCAAGAATCACCCTGAACCCATAACTATGCTATAGATTTCAGGAATCATCCTGAGCAAACACTCTATCGGGGACTCTAAGCATCAACTTGAGCAACCAACCCTGGCGACTTCACTGGGGATTTTAAGAATCATCTTAAGCAATAACTTCGATGGGGAATTCAAGAATCATCTTGAGAAATCAACCTGCGGAGGAACCCCTACAAAACAAGAACGGTAACGACCTAGCTCATGTTTCATATGCATATGATCGTCAATGGCGTAATGCTCCACACGGTGGAAATGCTACGCGTTTTTAGGGTAAATGCTATGCAATCATGCAAAATGCTATGACCCCACCAGCAAAATAAATGCTGAAGGAAGAATCCTCTTATCAAGGAGAAAGAACCACTCTGGTGGAGGAAGGAATCATCCTGCCAAGGAGAAGAAGTCACACCAATCTCAATTGGACTCCGCCTAGGGAAATGATCTTCAGACGACTGCTGCAGAGGAATAAAGCTCTCCGAGAACTTGGAGTCGCTCAACCGGGTATTCAAACCACAAACTGCTGAGGAAGACGATGTCAATTGCAGAAATAAACTGCACGACCTTCGCGACAAAGCTTTCCTAGAGATAATGACTCTGGTGGGGAAATACAGCATCAGCTATTCAACGTTCTACTGGGAAAAACCAATCATGGCCCCCACGGCTTCCAAGGACTCGACTCTCTTGGGGGTTTGCAAATTCGGCTGGGGAAGAAGGAATCATCCTGTTTACTGGGGAGAGTACGACTCTGTGGGGAATTTCAATTCCGTTGGAGACTTCAGTCTGTAATATCGAGCATTGCATACTTCAGTATATGACTCAGCTGGGGGGACGACGATCCTTCAGGGTACATCTGATTGGAGAGAGAATCTTCTCTGCTTGGGGAGACACATCAATGCTCGCGGTCTCATGTTCAGACTCTATGGGGAGATGCGGCTACATTTGCTGGGGTAGAAGAAATCATCCTGCTTGGGGACGCATACGGCGTACTGCCTGGAGTAGGCTATACCTGCAACAACACAACCAAACAGACAAGATACCCTTCTCAAAGGAACCTATCAAGGTTATCATCTTGTGACAATGTTCCAGTAATTCATTGTTTCAATAATCAGTGGCCTAGGCCAGTAAGTTTATGTATGCACATTTTATCAAAAACATCGGCGTTCTTTTTCGCAAACAAAACAGATAGATGCTAAACAAACAAACAGAATTGTTGAATAGTATACATTTTATTGATAACGAACCCCTGAATGGGTAAAAATGTTTTACAACAGATGCAAGCTCCTGGAATGAGGAAGCTGCGAAAAAATGAAAACATAAATATACATCAGTATATACACAAATGTCGGCAATGAGGCATTGACGAACACCATGAGTTGATCCCTCTATGACCCACTCGACTTCGATACTTCTCTGACGCTTCAGCTTCAGAAGAGATTGATTCAGATAAACGACCCCCAGGTCTTCCAAACCACTAAACAATGAAACTCCATACGCGGAACGCAGTCATTTACTTTTTCAAATCCCTAACCTTTGCCTGAATCGCCCTTCCGGGTTTTCGATTCACCGGGATACCCTTTTTTACCAAAGTCGCCCTTCCGGGTTTTCGAATTCGCGGGTGTACATTCTTTTCTTTATATCCCTAATTTTTGCCCGAACCTTTTTCCTTTTTTATGGTTCGCCGGGATGCCCCATTTTTGCCTGGATATTCTTTTTCTTTCCAGCGGGTCTTTTTTAAGCAAAGTATTTTTTAACTGCGTCCGCGTTCATCGGGGATGCAAAATCTTCGCCATCCATCGTGGATAACAACAATGCTCCTCCTGAGAAGACCTTGCTGACGACGTACGGACCCTCATAATTGGGAGTCCACTTGCCCCGGTGATCGGAGTGTGGAGGAAGAATCTTCTTCAGGACGAGATCACCCGTCTGAAAGCCAACCTCTTCTTGTCCATCAGGCTGAGTTGGTTTAGTCGGTTCTTAATCCATTCTGCCTCGTCAAGTTGAATGTCGCGTAAAACTTGCAAAGAGGGAATCTCAACTTCAAGCAGTAGGACAGCTTCCATACTGTACACCAGTGAGAAAGGAGTTGCCCCGGTCGATGTACGAATCGTCGTACGATATCCGTGGAGGGCAAACGGTAACATCTCGTGCCAATCTTTGTAAGTCACAACCATCTTCTGCACAATCTTCTTAATGTTTTTATTAGCCGCTTCAACGGGGCCATTCATCTTCGGCCGGTAAGGAGATGAGTTGTGGTGTTCAATCTTGAAACTCTGCCACAACTCCTTCATCATCTTGTTATTCAGATTCGAACCATTATCAGTAATGATCCACTCAGGAATTCCGTATCGACAGACGATGTCCCTCTTTATGAATTTAGCCACCACCTGCTTGGTCACATTAGCATATGAGGTTGCCTCCACCCACTTGGTGAAGTAGTCGATGGCTACTAGAATGAAGCGATGACCGTTAGATGCAGTGGGCTCGATCTTGCCTATCATGTCGATGCCCCACATGGAGAACGACCATGGGGAGGACATGACATTTAACGAGAACGGCGGTACATGAATCTTATCAGCATAAATCTGGCACTTATGACATCTCTTCGCGAATTTAAAGCAATCTGATTCCATCGTCAGCTAGTAGTATCCTGCTCTCAGGATCTTTCTAGTCATAGCATGTCCTCCGGCGTGCGTACCAAATGTGCCTTCATGGACTTCTTCCATGAGCATACTCGCTTCTTTCTCATCTACACATCTGAGTAGCACGAGATCGTGGTTTCTTTTATAAAAGACTCCATCAGGATTGAGATAAAAATTTCTAGACAGCCTCCTCGGAGTCTTCTTATCTTGGGTTGACGCTTCCGCAGGATACTCCTTAGTCATAAGGAAGGTCTGGATGTCATGGAACCATGGCTTGCCGTCGGAGGCTTCCTCGATCGCAAAGACGAATGCAGGTCTATCAAGACGAGAGAGGACAATTCTTGGAGCTTCATTCCAAAAATTGACTTTATACATCGAAGCCAACGTGGCTAAGGCATCAGCCATCTGGTTTTCAGCTCTGGGCACATGATGGAGTTCCACTCGATCAAAGAACGGAAGCAGCCTTCTGGCGTAATTCATGTACGGCACCAAATTCGATTGACGAGTCTTCCACTGCCCTTTAATCTGGTTAACCACAAGTGCCGAGTCACCATATACATCTAGGTTCTTGATTCTCAAATCATTCGCTTCTTCTAGACCAATAATGCATGCTTCGTACTCCGCTTCATTATTGGTGACCGGAAACGTCAGTCTCGCAGTGAACAGGATGTGGGATCCATGGGGAGTTGTGATGATTGCCCCAATGCCACTTCCGTAAGAATTAACCGCTCCGTCAAATATCAATTTCCATTGGGATTTCCTATCTGGCCCCTCGTCGGGCAACGGTTCATCGCAATCTTTCGCTTTAAGAAACATGATATCCTCATCAGGGAATTCAAATTTCATCGGCTGATAATCTTCGATTGGTTGTTCGGCAAGGTATTCAGACAATACGCTTCCCTTGATGGCCTTTTGGGAAACGTACTGAATGTCATATTCCGTCAACACCATTTGCCATCTGGAAATCCTGCCCGAAAGCGCTTGCTTCTCGAAGACATACTTGATCGGATCCATCTTCGAAATTAGCATGGTTGTGTGATTGAACATGTACTGTCGTAAACGTTTGGCAGCCCAGGCTAGTGCACAACACGTTTTCTCCAGCATCGAGTAACGAGATTCACATTCTGTGAACTTCTTACTCAAATAGTAAATGGCATGCTCCTTTCTGCCCGTCTCGTCGTGCTGACCAAGGACACACCCCATACTATTCTCAAGAACTGTCAAGTACATGATTAAGGGTCTTCCGGCCACTGGGGGAATCAAGATCGGAGGTTCCTATAGATACTGTTTTATCTTATCAAATGCCTTCTGGCAATCCTCGTTCCAGATAATCGCCTGATCTTTCTTTAACAGTTTGAACATCGGTTCACACGTGGCCGTGAGCTGAGAAATAAACCTTGCAATGTAGTTTATTCTGCCCAGGAAACCACGAACTTCTTTTTCGGTTTTTGGCGCTGGCATTTCTTGTATCGCTTTTATCTTCGCAGGATCAACCTCGATGCCTCTTTCACTCACAATAAACCCCAGTAGTTTTCCAGATCGTACTTCGAAAGTACACTTGTTACAGCCTCAACCTGAACTTCCTGAGCCTCTCAAAAAGCTTCAGCAAATTGACCAGATGTCCTTCCTCCGTTTGGGACTTCGCAATCATGTCATCAACATAGACTTCAATCTCATGATGAATCATATCATGAAACAAAGTAACCATTGCTCGTTGGTAAGTAGCCCCCGTGTTCTTCAGACCGAAAGGCATTACCTTGTAGCAAAATGTTCCCCAAGGCGTAATAAACGTAGTTTTCTCCATGTCCTCCGGTGCCATCTTGATCTAATTGTAACCGGAGAAGCCATCCATGAACGAAAATATGGAGAACTGAGCTGTATTGTCGACAAACACATCAATATGGGGAAGCGGGAAATCATCTTTAGGGCTCGCCCTATTCAAATCCCGATAATCGACGCACATTCGTACCTTACCGTCTTTCTTCGGTACAGGCACTATGTTGGCGACCCACGGAGGGTAAGTAGTGACCGCTAAGAAGCCAGCATCAAGCTGCTTTTGCACTTCTTTTTTGATCTTAACGGCCATATCTGGTCGTGTCCGCCTAAGCTTCTGCTTAACGGGAGGACAATCTTCTCGCAGCGGCAAGTGGTGGACCATGATGTCAGTGTCAAGTCCGGGCATATCTTCGTATGACCAAGCAAAGATGTCACTATATACTCTCAGCATTTCGACCAATCTCTGCTTGACATCACTCTACAATGCAGCCCCTATCCTGACGTTTCTGACAAGTTCTTTAGAACCCAGATTCACAATCTCAATCTCTTCCTCGTGAGGCAGAATCACTTTCTCTTCTTGTTTCAACAAGCGGGCCAACTCTTCGGGAAGGTCTTCGTCTTCATCAATCTCTTCTTTGGCTTGGTAGATCGGGCAATCGAAGTCGAAGTGAGTCGTAGAAGGTCTAGAGTCGATGTCATATGCTATGTGGATCCTGCAATAACAAGGGTTAAGCTTAAAACAAGGATATGCAGGTTAGCACAAACCCTATTGCCATTTTATTGTTTTTCAAAACAAATATAAAACAGGAATAACAGGGATCACAACATTTGAATACGAAGAAAAATGCCTTTTGATTTATTGGTAAAATGCATGTACATAATCAAACGAGGCCCTAACAATAAAACCACTATGCCTCGGGAAGGACATAGGGTTGTACAATGATTGAAGAAAGTAAATCATTACTCTTTGCCTGTCACTTGGATGGTATCCATGATGGACCAGTTGTTGAGGCTCTCGCCTGGCTTGCTTGGCTGGATCCAAGAGTCTAGGTTGCAATCGCTGTCTTCGCCGTCTTCAGACACCGTGTTGACACTTTCAAATATAACCCCGCCACTGGTAAACTGGATCGGCCCTTTACCTCGCGACGCACTGTGAGAAGAGGAGGCTTCATCGGTAGGAGAGTACCCTAACCCAAACTTGTCTTGCTTGTTAGGTACCACTAGAATTCTCCCCCAGCCTGGGGTAGATCCGGCTTGAACAACGGCCCGGGCTTCCTTGAAGGAAGAGAGAGTCATCTCTGGTTTTTCGGTGATTACAGGAGCTACGTTCTTGACTTTAACAGCTTCGAATGCCTGACATAGGGTTTTGTGGATTTCCCCATCCATCTCAACATATTTGAAGGACGACAAATGGCTCACCATTATGTCTTCCTCGCCACAAACAATTACGATGCTGCCTCCGACAGCATACTTGAGCTTCTGGTGCAACGTGGAGGTCACGGCGCCAGCAGAATGGATCCGTGGCCGGCCTAAGAGACAGCTGTAGGCGGGCATGATGTCCATAATGTAGAAGACTGCGTCGAATGTTTTTGGCCCCACTTGGATTGGCAACGTTACCTCTCCAAAAACATGACGTTTGGTTCCATCAAATGCTTTCACAACCAAATCACTGGATGTGAAAATCAATCCTCGAGTATCTAACTTCATCAATGCTTTCTTCGGAAGAACATTGAGCGATGACCCTGTTTCCACCAACACATGAGACATAATCGTTCCCCTACACTCTATCGAGATGTGCAGGGCACTATTGTGGTTTCTTCCCTTTGGCGTCAGCTCCAAGTCAGTGAACCCTAACCCGTTTCCAGCATTCACGTGGGCTACGACCCCTTCCAACTGTTTGACCGATATTTCATGTGGTACGTACGTGGCATTCAAAACCTTTAACAGCGCGTTGTGATGTGCCTCAGAACACAGCAACAAATTCAGGATGGAAATTTTCGAGGGTGTTTGATGGAGATGATCCACGATCCTGTAATCGCTCTTTTTAATCAACCTCATGAACTCTTCAGCATCCTTGACAAGTAAGTCCTTCTCTACCCCACGAGGGGTTTCCTCAACGACTTTACTCTTTCCCTTATCGGTTATTTCAGCTTTTTCCGCTTTGTCCGCCACAATCTCAGGTGGAGCAAATACTCTTTCGCTGCGCGTGATTCCGCCAATCCCCACGAGGTTATCCACACACTGCCCTGAGGGTTCCAATTCTAACTTCTGCCCGTTGCAGTAGACGTCTGCCCCATAATGCCATGGGACAGCATTGGTGCTTTCAAAAGGTATCGGCCCAGCCTTGGTGATGGTAATCGTGGGCGGTCTGGGTGCAGAAATCGTGATCGTCCGGCGAGGGATGGTGATGGTGGCAACCTCATCATCTTGTTCCAGCATTACCTCTCCAGATCCACATTCGGCCCTTCGGCTAAACTGCAAGATTCCTTCGGTCATCAAACTCTGAATCCCCTCTATCAACTGTTCACATCCATCAGGACGAATCGCACAGCCCATACACAGTTCTCCACAACCTGGAAAGAATCCTCTCTTCATCAGCTTGGCTTTAACGAAGCTAAGCGGTGTCTTCAGATCCTTGACATCAGTCAATAAATCCAAGTTCTCGTCTTCAATAATGGCATTCACCCCACCTCCCCGATAATTCGGCATAGGGTTCTTCGTGACATTTGGCACATTATTTGAGAAATTGATGATCTTAGCATCCACCATATCCTGCACCTTGTGCTTGAAGGCTTTGCAATTTTCTATCGTGTGGCCTGGTGCCCCTGAGTGAAACTCACAAGTTGCATTCGCATCATAACCTGGCGGAGGTGCCCCTGTCAAGGGAGCCAGGGTTCTCTTCTGGATTAGCTGTAACTGAAGCAGAGTCTGTGACAGCTGAGCATAAGACATGGGCGGTGTCTCGAGGTGACGACTTGACAGAGGTGCCCTGTTCTAATACTTTCTGTACCCTTGTTGATTCGGCTACGGCTGCTGCTGTGGCTGGGGTTGTTGGACAGCAGTGATGGTTATGCTAGCCACCTGCTGGTGCTAGCCCTTACCTTTCCTTCGAGCGTTGGACACGGCGCTCGTCTCTCCTTCCCGCCTTTTGCCAACATACGGTTTCTTTCCTCCTTCGCTTGAGGCTAGATCGACACCTTCAATTTTCCCCAGTTTGATCCCATTTTCAACGTGCTCGCCGGTGATGATGAGATCTGAGAAACTTCCAGACATACTGCTGACCAATTTCTCGTAATAAACCCCTGGGAGGGTGGCTACAAACATTTCAACAAGTTCCCGTTCAACCATCGGCGGCTGAACCCTAGCTTCCAATTCGCGCCACCGCTGGGCGTACTCTTTGAACCCTTCGTTGTTCCTCTGTGACAAGTTCTGCAGTTGGACTTGGTTTGGAGCCAAGTCACTGTTATATTGGTAATGGTGCACGAATGCCTCAGCAAGTTCCTTCCACGTGCGCACACTGGTAGGCTCCAAACTCATGTACCATTCCATGGATGGCCCGGACAAGCTATCCTGAAAGAAGTGCATCAGCAACTTCTCGTCTTCAGAGTGAGCGGACATTTTCCGGTAGTATGACCTCAGGTGGACGCGAGGGCAGGTGGTGCCCTTGTACTTCTCAAAGTCGGGTACCTTGAATTTGGGAGGCACCTTGAAGTCAGCAATCAATCCCAATTTGGACACTTCGACACCCATAATGTTCAGGTTCTCGAAATTCCTCATCTTGTCCTCGAGTGACTTAAACCTCAGACGTGCTTCAGCAGTCAGCACTCCTTCAGCACCTTTCTATGAGAACAAGTCTTCTTGACGGTCTTCTAACCACGGCTGAGGCCCATACAGATTTCCAACACCCGCATTGTCGTTGCCCAGCCCGACATTGACATTAGCTTCAAATTTCCCATTACCGACGCCAGTCGTATTACCATTGAGCCCCATGTTAGCGATCACATTGCCGTTGGCACTACCGTTCCCCCCAGTCACGGGGATGTCGTTCTGAGGAGTTTCAACAGGTGGAGGGGTTGGAACAGTCCCACCATGGAGTACCCCATTGCTGTCAACCCTTGAGATCAGAGGCTGGACCAATGTTCTGAGCTGGTCCTGGCCGTTAGCAACCACTTGCATGAGTTCCAAGAAGCGGTCCATCCTCTCTCGGAGTTCCTGAATGTCAGTCTGCACTTGCTCCATTGCTCTAGCTCGATTTGCTCTGGTCGGATAGCGGTGGATTGGTCTTTGATCAATCCTGGAACAACCTGAAACCACCTGTACACACAAAAGGGTTAGAAAAAACGACAAAATGCTCGTTATGCAAATGCTTCATGCAAATGCAAACATGTGTCTATGCGTTAGGGAGATATCCCCCGATCCTAGTGCCTGAGTGTCAGTGCTGATAATAAGAAGTCTGAGTCCAGTCATGGAAATAACATCTCATATATAAAGAAAGCCCATCGAGGCGGTACACAACGTCACTGGATACAAGCAAAATCAAAAGCATGACCTCGACCAACAAGCCTGGTGATGGTCAGCATACAACAATGATAAAAAAAAAGGATTACAAATATAGTCAAGTACGGCCACGGGCTCGAAACTCTTCTGACAGATCCCTCGTCTCTGGATGATAAGGCTGAGTGAGCAACCCTTCGACGAGTAACTCCCTCCGCATAATGGTGTATTGAAGACCTTCAACTGAGTCTTCCCATGCTCCTTCGCCGAAACAATCTTCTAACTTCCGCTTCTTGGATTCAAACGTTAGTTTGTGCTCCTTCAGGTTAGCAAGAGCTTTGTTGAGCAGTCCTTCAGTGGCATATCTGCCAGCGGTTTCTTCATCAAACCTTTTCTGACTAGCCTTCACCTGGGCTTTCAACTTGGAGCTCTGTTGTTTCAGTTTATCCTCCTGTTCTTTGCCGTTGGCTAGGGTGGCCTTCCAATGCTGATTAAACTTGGATATCCTCCAGTACGCTTCATCCAAGTGCTGCTTCTTAGTGGCCAGTCCGTCATTGACAGTTTTGAAGTCTCGAACCAAACGCTCACGCTCAGCCATTTGATTAGTCAAATTCGTCCCTAACTGGTTCACCAGCTCTGTCTGCCTCTTGAAGGAATGGACGGCTTCGCTTCTCTTGCTTCTGAGTTGAGCCAATTCTTTCTCCAGCTCTTCATTTGCCTTCTTCAGCTCATCTCTCTCAGCTAACACCTGATTATGCTGCTGAATGGGCACGGTGGTAGGCTCTTCAATCACTGGAGGGCTTTCTAGCTGGGCAGGTGGAAACGGCATCCCTATGACATTTGCTCTGCCTTTGATCCAGGTCACATACGGAGCGTAGGCTTGACTATTACTTTTTCCCAGCAACGGCTTTCCCCGCTTGCAGATACCATTCCAAGCGCGCTGAAGCTTAGATAGCATATCCCCCTCTAGAAGACCAGTAAGGTACAGAGATTCCTGCACCTCTTCATCCTTCGGCGGAGTTCCCAAAGCATAAGCAAACTGTCGGACCAGCAGAGATGGATTATAGTTGATACAACCCTTCCTGCCTATCAGAGGCACATTCGGAAACCCGCTGCAGCTGAAGATAATCTCAGTACCCAACCTATCTCTATCAAACCAGGAAATATCCTCCGCTAACAGACTCATCAAACGCTCAGACCACTCAGCTGTGGCTGCAGACGAAGCAAAGGGACCCTTCTTAGGTAGGTGACTATCAAGCCATCTATAAAGCAGGGGTACACAACATGAGACATTCTTACCCCTTCTGTTCTTGTTTTTGTAGTGGACGGAATGGTAGACATCTCGTATCAAGGTAGGGACTGGATTCCCTGATGCAAAGATGTGAAATGCGTCGAAGTCTACAAAGTCAGGCATATTGGGGAACAGAATGATGCCATATATGCACAGAGCGAGGATGGCGTTGAACACAATCCAACATCTGTCTTTGGCGCACTGCTGGGCCTGTCCCACTAAGAACTGTAAGGAGAAACCGGGAACCCTGTTCCAACTAGACAAAACCAACTCGGAGGCATCCAGATGAAATGAAGGAGCTAGACTAGCCAAATTAGGCTCAGGATCCATATGAACAAAGGGCATCTGACTCTTGATAGGCACACCTAACAAATCAGCATACTCCTCTAGTGTAGGTGCGAGAACAAAATCTTGGAAGGTAAACCACCTCAAAGGAGGATCGTAGAACTGCAGCAAGGCGTGCAACCCATTCAACTCAAACACAGAAGGTTTGCGAACCAAGTTGAGCAGTTTACCGTAAGACTTTCTGAATTCACCTCTCACAGAATCATCTGCCAAAGCAATCAAACCAGTCAGCTGAACAACATCAGGAGTAGGGAGCTTGTAGGCCACAGTCTTCCTCAGAGAACCCATGACAGCACAATAGAAGGCAAGAAAACCTGAATGGGGGGAAACGGTACCTGCAACACAGACACACGTTAATGATATGCAAATGAGTATGCGAAACAATGCAAAATGCAATCACGCAGCAGGAGATCAAGATGACTGTGTTGTTGAAGAGATGAAGGTGAAGATTCTGTATCAACAAAACCACAATACTGCTCTATCAAGAACAACCCTATCTCTGATGAGAAGAAAACCATGGTATCGGACCATAAATCTGCTCTGTCAAGAACACACATATCTGATGATAAGGACCTCTGATACAGGACCATAAATCTTCTCTATCAAGAGCAATCATACATATGATGATGAGAACCTCTGATACCAACAAAACTGATTCACTATCGAGAAAACCAGGTAGTCTGAAGGTTAAGGTGTCCTGCAACAAACCGAACCCTACTCACAGGTATGGACCTAAACTGACACAAGTTCGGCATCCTATGCGGTTATCAGCGTCACGGACATTCAAGAGGGGTGATACCATACCCAGAAGGTGTGGCATCACCATCTCCTGAAGCGGCCTCGCTCGGCTGAATTCCAAATGATCGGTCCTCAGAGTCGACAATCCTCCAAACCAACAACCCCTCAGGCGCAAAGGGCCGGAAAAGAAGTCAACCGGGAGAACCTCGTCTGAGCGTGGATTTCATGAGACACTAATGCCTGCAAAGCAAGCACACGCCCACTAATTTCCACAACTAATGCTAGGTACACTCAAGCCTGGGTCTGGCTTCTCACTCATCAAAATGCCCCTCCCACAACAGCACAGATAATCATATCATACTGAAAATAAAATGCGATAAACAAACACCACCCAACAAGTAATCATACAAGCGCTAGGATTGACTCTCGCAGGGGATGTTGGATCCCCAAACTGACTCGCATACGCGACGTTGGATCCCTAGGAAACTATCAATTCCCCAGCAGAGTCGCCAGATGTCGCTTCCGCAAAAATAAGGTGGCGGCAAAACAGAAGAGTCGCCACCTTTCGTTATTTATCCCTTAGAACGGGAAAGGAAACGATCGGAAAAACCTGACAAAAAGGTATAAGACAAGGTCGTCGCAACCATTGTCTGGGTTCGGGAGTCGGTTACGCAAGGGGAAGGTATTAGCACCCCTCACGCCCATCGTACTCGATGGGATCCACGCTTGTGTGTTTATCTGACGGGTTGGTTTATCTATCTACCTATCAAGGCTGGCTTAAAAAGAAAAGAAAATGACTCGGTAAAGCGTCGCACTTTATGCCTACGTATTCTCATCAGAGAATGAGAAATCAGAGTAAACGTAGTTCGGCTAACTACGGGTTACGGGGAAGGTGGCTCGCCAATACATCAGTATTATGCCTACGTACTCTCAACAGGCTTGAGAGATCAGAGCTTACGTAGTTCGGGATAATACGGATTACGGGGGGTTCAGATTCATCTGTTTTATCGAGTAGGGTTAACAAACAGTTCCAGCAGTTTGGTGTACGCAGCTCGACCTTTGGAGACTTAGGCGTTACCGTTTACGGTAGAACTGGGAGTTAATGACACTCTTTTCTTCAGAAAAGCTTCCTTTGAATTATGGGCCCACGGGGCAAAAAGGTTTGAAGTTTGTTTTCTGTCTTTTACGGAAGAACTGTTTTTTATGGATGTTTGCAACTAATATCACACTATAGACTATGACCTGAGAGTGAATGCATCGCATGTCGCCCAAAGGGTACCATACTAAACATCTAGACTGTTGAAAAGAAACTCTCAAACAATCCTTTCTCAGATAGCTTAAGGCTCGTAACGTACGACATCAGTTAACCTTTATTACTGTATTTTAATTAGTTTTGAGATGAGAAGAGAGAACGAACAAGTTCAACTACGGGGAGACTATCAAGTCATAATGTTGTCATGCCAAGGATTCATCCTATGGTGGAGGTTTGAAACAGGGAACTCCTAGAAGTTATCATGCATAGGTTTCAACCTAAAATTCTATCATCACTTACTTATCAAAGGAAGTGAGAGTCCTAGGGGATCATATCAATGATAAACAGAAACAGATAAAGCATCAGCTTAAACAATAAACAGTAAACAACTGTAAAATGCATGATATGCAAGTGAGGGAGGAAATGTGTGTGGGGCATCAGCCTCCACAAGATCATCTTAACCTCAAGCCATATATGAATAACTGCAATCATACAGAGGAAATAACATGCTATCAAGCAAAATATAATAACTTCAATCATACAGAAGAAATGAAATAAAGTGCTATCAAGCAAATCACATACCACATAGGCAAGGGAGCTGGGCTCTACCGAATACCCGCAAGCAAAGCCATACAGAAAAAATACAAGCAGAGGGAGCAACTCAACCTTTAGTGCAATCATGCTCCAAGCTAACACAATCTAAACATGAACTTAATCTAATGCATCAAGCAAATCAAACAAGTCACACCAATACAGTTGCACAGAAAGAAAACAGACAGAAAAGAAAGCATATCAACAGATTCCCCAGCTTCTCAGCAAAGTTCTCCTCTGACAGCAGTTCAGTCCTCAGTCTCCAACTGCTCTTCAAGGCTATCATCTTCAATAGCAAGTGTCAACTTGCTACTCTGAGCTTCCAACACATCAACATAAGTATCAACTTATCCCTCTTCTTCAAGCCTCAACTCCAAAGTAAATTCCACCTTCAGGCTTCAATCCCAATTGCAAGTATCAACTTGTTCCTTCAGGGACTCAATGTATTAATCACACAAGTATCAGCTTGCTTTCCAACCTCAAGCTTCAGCTTCTTCATCCAATCTCCAATGGATTCCTTTCACGTGTATCAACTTGTTCTTCATCTTCTTCAAGCTTCATCTCTTTCTTCTTCACAAGTATCAACTTGCTCTTCCTGATCTTCAAGCTTCAGCTTCAATGGAAGTTTTCAAACAAAGGGGAAGCAACCTCTATCCTCTTCAAAGCTTCTAACAAGGCATTCCATCCTCTAGCAAGGGAGAAAGATTCATCTAACAAGAGCAAGGTCTAGATGATTGACAGCAGAGTGAAGACCAAAGGTCACCACTAAGCATCCCATCATCAGAGAAAGGGACCCTCAAAGGTTCTACCAACTTGTAAAGAGCCATACATTCTATCAAACGAGGGATGAGGCCTTTACAAGGGGACCTTACATCATAGGTAAGAATGGAAGTGATCAACATCTTCCATGTTTATGAAGGAAGAGAATCTATCAAGAAGTTCTGCCTACAAACCCTAATCTTAAAACCTAATCAACACTACACCAAAAGAAGGGAAATCTTCACATCCAAGCTTCTTCAAGCATTCCATGGTTGCCCAAGCTTGTCTTCAACACCATCCAAGAGCAAGAGAGGAGAAACCCTAATCTAAGGGAACTAAAGAAGTCAATCTAGTTGAATTAGGAAGTTAGGATCACCTAAAACCTAGCACTAAAGTTAGTCCTAACTAAAATACTAAAACCAATTGTAAAATCCTACAAAAATAACTATGGGACCCTAATTCAATCATGAATCTACCATACAAAATTCAGAGGTTGAATCATCCACCAAGTCCTAGAAATAAAACCTAAATCACAAGGTACTAAACATAAACCCTAAAACTGGAGCCCCTAAAGTTTCAACCTATACCTACCACCTACATTCATCACAAAAATGTGAGAAAAATCTAGGGGGAACATTCATGTCTATGCTAGCAACACACAAAAAATCAAGGCAAAAATCATAACCAAGTAATCACACTAAAATCATCAAAACAAGGTATCAACCATGGTTATTTTAATAGCAATTAATATTCAAAAAATGTAAATAAAATCAAAAATGCAGGAATTATTAATATTTTTTATCTACAAAATTCTAGATTCAATCATGAATCAAGGAGAAAAAATTTGGAATTAATTGAGTTAATCTTCTATTTTTTATGAATTATTTACTAAGTCACATGAAATGATGAAAATTAAAAGAAATTCAAGGAAATTAACAAGCGTGCGTGGCAAATAGCAAATAAAACCAGTTCAATTCTTGGGTTGGGCCAGAAAGGGGGTGTGAATAACAACATTTCACTAAGCCCACCCAAGTTATGTTAATGAAACGCAGCATACAAGGTTAGTTCTCAGATCCTTCACAAACTGAAACTTATTTGTGGCCATTGGATCTTCCTTCAAGTCAAAGTCCACACCTAATCTCACGGCCATAACATCATCTTCCCCATTTCAAAAATATGGAGGGAAGAACCACCATGGATGAACAGAGCTTCATATCTTCATCTTCCCCAATCGTGCTCCTCCAATATCTCACCATAACTCAAACCTAAACATCCTAACTCGCTCATTTTTTCACAAAGAATTCAACCATGCCAATCAATAATCTTGGAGCTCAATCAATCTCAAAACACGATACAAATCTCAGAAACTGCTCAAAATTCCATCATCACTATTCTTCAAATTGAAGTGCCTAACCTCATCACCACTTCACCCTAATTAATTCTAACTATCAAACTAAGATTATACACCAAGAATCAGCAAGATATGGTCCTCTCAAGAAATCTGGTCACCTAACCAATTGTCTCTAAACCATGCAAATTGTTACTAGAAAGCTCCTAGCAATAATCTACAATGACTCTAACCTATCAAAACCTAAAGAAACTACATGAATCAAGCCATAGGATGAGAATTACATACCTGCAAATTTTGAATGCACAGAGCACTAAAACCTTCAAATCAACCTTCAAGAATCTCCAGATACCTTCACTGACACCAAATGAAACTTCTGTATGCAACAAATTGGATTGAAACTCTTTGAATCCTCGAATTTGATTTTTACTTGCAAGCTATGAACTCCAAGTGCTCTCTCACGATTTTGCAATGATCTTGGGTTAAATTCTATCTGGAATCACTCAACAACACAAGAGGAAACTTCTGAATGCAACGAAATGGATTGAAATGGCTCGAATGTGTGTAACTGAATTTGATTTGCAAAATGAAATTTCAAAATTCAATCTCTCTTTTCTCTCCCAATTCTCACCAACCAATGCTCTAAACCAGTTCTAATGCTTATATAGAACCAGTAGGAATGATCTAGAAGTTTCTTGAACCATCTATATGAGATATCCAATATCTCTTGCTCTTGAATTTTTCATCTCATGCTCATCCATGACAGCTCTACTTTGGCCTGTTGCAGCACCTCATTCTTATCCAAATTCTCCTCAAATGACATTTTGAAATGACTTGAATTGATTGGAACCTTGGTTTTGATCTTGTGCATAGTTTGGCATATGTAACTTACATCATAAGCTACCAAATGCAAATCTTTGAATTGGGCCTCAAATGAAAAAACCAACATTTCCATTGTCTTTAAAATGTATTTTCCAATCAAAATGACCTATAAGTTTGTATCATTTGGTCATAAAATGATTTGTTTGAATTTTTGACCATTAAATCCTTTTAATTCTTCCTTTTTTCAAAATTTCTTGAACCAAGTCTCTCCTTGAGCCATTTAAATGCCTCCTTGATGCATGGTCAAGGTTAAAACCCCCTTTTGAGCAACTTTCTAGTTGAACAAAATTTCATTTGATGCCTCTAAGTTTGTGAAAATGGCCTATGATCACAAATGACCTATAATCACCAAATGTCCAAAATACCCTTGACTTGTCAAAGCCATAACTTGAGTTCTACAAATCCTATCAAGGACTTCTAGTACTCTATAGAAAGATAAGAGGATAAGGAACAACATTCATGTTGACCAAAATTTCATAGGAATCATCCTTCTAGGGCAGAAGCTTCATGCAAGTTGGGTAACTTTCAAGCTCCAAATTCACATGCCTCAGATGACTTGTAACTTGTCAAAGCCATAACTTGAGTTCTACAAATCCTATCAAGGACTTCTAGCACTCAAATTATGGCTAAGATCATGTTAGGGGTAAGATGAGATGATAATCAGATCTTGAGCTAAATGGCCTGGAAGATAGGGGTCAAACCAGGGGATTTTACACTGTCAAACCTTAGAAACCCTAGCTTGAAACTTCTCAAACTCTTCAATCATGATGAGTTAACCTTGGAATCATCCTTAGAACATCTTAATGTATCAATCCATGATCACATGGCTCTTGGATTAGGTCTCAACCTTCTTCAAATCATCAGTTGACTTAGGGTTGACCCAGTCAAACCCTAATTGCACCACTCATGGCTGAGACTTCTCAATCTTGCACAATGACCTGTCTAGGCCTCAAAGTGATCTTCAACACTTCTCATGAGTTCTCTCAAGACCTCAAGTCCATCTTCATGGCCTCAGAATCATCTAATGACCTCCCTCCACTCTCAAGTTAGGAGACACACATTCTTGGTTTCAACCATTCTCTCTGAGGATCTTTTAACTTCTCTGACAAGGATATCAACCCTTGAGCACCTGAATAACCTCCCAGCTAGCTTCAAACTCTTGTGTAGCCCTTGATTGGTAATCATACCTCTTGATCTCCTGCATACATGTCAATGAAATGCAAATGATAATGCTAATGTGAATGAAATGAAACACAAGCTAGGAAAAGAAAAGTTGAGCAAATTTTGGGGTGCAACAGTTGGCTTTCTGTTTCCTCGGGAACCAGATACAGAGTTGGCTTCACCCTCTCTCTTCTTTCCTCCCAACACTCTCTTTCCTCTAGCTGAGGAACTTTCACCGGCCTGGATCTTTCCCAGCTTGATCCCGTTCTCAACTCGCTCATAAGTGATAATTAGGTTAGAGAAGCTCCCTGACATACTGCTGATTAGCTTTTCATAATAAACCCCCGGCAAGGTAGCCACAAACATATCTACCAGTTCACGTTCAACCATCGGCGGTTGTACTCTGGCTGCCAATTCATGCCAGTACTGCGCGTATTCCTTAAAGCATTCCCCATTCTTCTGTGACAAATTTTACAGTTGGACCCGATTGGGAGCCAGGTCACTATTATACTGGTAACATTTAACGAATGCCTCAGCAAGATCCTTCCAGCTACGTACACTCACAGGTTCGAAACCCATGTACCATTCGAGTGAAGGTCCTGACAGACTATCTTGAAAGAAGTGCATCAACAACTTCTCGTCGTCAGAGTACGCTGACATCTTCCGGTAATAAGATATTAAGTAGACACGAGGACAGGTGGTGCCCTTGTATTTATCAAATTCCGGCACTTTGAATTTTGGTGGTATTTTGAGATCGGGGATCAGCCCCAAGTTGGCCATATCAAGCCCCATGGAATTCAGATTCTCAAAGCTTTTCATCTTATCCTCAAGCCTTTTGAATCTATGGCTAGCCTCAGAAGGTAGCTCGGCCTCATCGCCTCTCATTGAGAACACGCCAGCTTGACGATCCTCATTCCAAGGTTGATGAACATTTCCGTGGACGATTCCCACAGCTTCGGGTCCATGGAAGTTTCCATTTCCAACCATACCAGCATTAATTCCAACGTTGTTACCACTTGTACCGATGTTACCATTAGCAGCTCCGATGGTACTATTACCAGCCCTAGCATGGCCAATACCCATTCCAGCGTTCCCATTACCCGCAGTGTTGGGAATGATCACAGTTGGCCCAGAGTTATCAGCTCGGGGAGTCTCCACATGAAGAGGGTTGGTAGTTTCACCTCCGTGCAAAACCTCATTAGTGTCGATGCGTGCAATCAAGGGTTGCATGAGAGTTCTGAGTTGCTCTTTCCCACTGGCAACCACTTGCATCATAATCATGAACTGGGATATCCTCTCCCTAAACTCTTGCATTTCTGCTTGAACCTGCTCCATAGCTCTGAGTTGATTAGCTCGGGTGGAGTACTGGTGAATTGGTCTGCAGTCAATCCTGAAACACACCTTCGAAGGAAAACATAGGGGGTCAGATAAACAAGCTCAACGTACTTGCTATGCAAAATGATATGCGAATGCAAACACGTATCTATGCATTAGGGAGAATTCCCCCTTGATTCTAGTTTCCAAGACACATAAAGTCTAGCGCCTGAGCATGGAGATAACACCTCATGTATATATGAAAAGCCCACGAAGGCAGCGTACAACGGTAATCGAATACAACTGAAGCAACAAGTGTGACCCCAACCAACAGGCCTGGTGGTGGTCAGCATATCAATGCATAAAAAGATACAATAGAAATCAAGTGCGGCTGCAAGCACAGAAATCTTCTAACAGCTCCTTCGTATCTTGATGATTAGGCCTGGTGAGCAAACCCCGGATAAGTAGCTCTCTCTTCCTGATGGTGTCCTGGAGATCCTCGGCAAAGTATTCCCAGGCATCCTCTCCGAAGTATTCTTCTAACCTGCTCCTCTTGGAATCAGCTCTGAGTTGGCAATCGTTCAGGTTTGTCGTAGCTTCAGCTAACCGGTATTGAGCATCGCGTCGAAGCGATGCCTCAACCTCAATCTTCTTATATTTGATTCCAACCTGAACCTCTAGCTTGGCTATTTGCTGCTTCAACTTCTCCTCACGTTCCTTATGATTAGTCACGGTGGCATTCTAGTGGGCATTGAATTTGGAGATCTTCAGATATGCCTTATCCAATTATTTCTTTTTAGTGGCTAACATGTTACTCACAGCCTTCAGATCTAATCCAAGACGTTCCTTAGCATCAGTTAGCTTGGTTAGACTTGTGCCCAACTGGTTTATCATCTTGGTCTGCTGCTTGAAGGAATACCTGGCTTCAACCTTCTCATGACGCAGTTGAGCAATTTCCTTCTCCAATGCTTCATTGGCTTTTGCTAACGCTTCTTTCTCGGCTTGAAGCTGCTTGTACTTCTGAATGTCCACTGTTATTGGCTCTTCAATCCTGGGAGCCCGGGAAGGTGTAGCTGGAGGGAATGGCATCAGAATCATCTTCACCCTATCCCGGACCCAACTCAAATAGGGGTCATAAGCATGACTATTACTTTTCCCTAGCGACGCTTTTCCCTTTCTATGAATGTTGTTCCAAGCGCGCTCAAGCCTGGCCAGCATGTCACTGCTTAATAGCCCGGTGAGGTACAAAGATTCCTGCACCTCCTCTTCTTTGGGAGCGTCTCTCAATGCATACCCGAACTGCCTGATCAACAAGGATGGGTTGTAATTGATACAACCTTTTCTTTCGATAAGAGGAACATTGAGAAATCCACTGCAGCTAAAGATGATCTCAGCATCCAATTTGTCCCTATCAAACCAAGTAATACTCTCAGCTGTCAAACCCATCAGGCGTTTTGACCATTCCGTAGTACTTGCAGAAATGACGAAGGGGCCCACCTTGGGCATATGGATGGCGAACCATTTATATAGTATGGGAACACAGCATGACACATTTTTTCCTTTCCTTTTTTCATTTTTGTAATGCACCGAGTGATAAACATCGCCAAGTAATTAGGGTACCGGGCTGCCCAAGGCAAAGATGTGGAAAGCATCCAAGTCTATGAAATATGGCATGTTGGGGAATAGGATAATGCCATAAATGCAGAGGGCGAGGATATCATTGAAGACGACCCAACAACCATTCTTGGCATACAACTGGGCTTTCCCGACCAAAAATTGTAGAGAGAAACCAGGTACTTCGTTCTAGTTTGTGAATTTCTCCTGCAACTCTTAGGAGTCCAGATGAAGGGCAGTGGCTAGCTTAGCCAGGTCAGGCTTAGTTCAGTGTGGTAGAATGGCATCTGGTCCTAAACGGGCACATCAAGCAGTGCAGAATACTCTTCCAATGTGGGTGCAAGGACGAAGTCAAGAAAGGTGAAACACCTGAGTTGGGGGTCGTAGAACTGAAATAAGGCATACAAACCATTTGAATCATGCACTGAGGGCTTGCAGACGATATTGAGTAGCTTCCCGTAAGACTTCTTAAAATCATCCATGACCTCCCTATCCATCATACCAATCAAAATGGACAGAGCACTAATATCTGGAGTGGGCAACTTGTAAGCAACAGTTTTCCTCAAAGCTTCCATGTTGGAGATAAGATATCAGATCACTAGAATCAAAGGGTGAATATGAACCTGCAACATAGATACGTGTTAATGAAATGCAAATGAATATGCAAATGCAAATGCAAAATTTGGCAGGGGATCAAGAGTGTTGTGCTGTTGGTTGTAGAGGACCAAAATTATGCTCTGACGAGAACACGACACAACTCTGATAAAGAAACCTCTGATATCAATGTTACTAATTCAAACTGACAAGAGAAAACCAGGTTGTTTGAAGGTAAAGGTTTCCTGCATAACCCAGTCCCGCTCACAGGTATGGACCTATCCACTAATAAGGTTCGGCATCCTATGCATTCCTCAGCATCACAGACTTTCAAGAAATGATGATACATTCACCATTTCTGGTTTGGCATCATCACTCCCTGAAGAGGCCTCACTTAGCTGAGTCACAAATGATCGGTTCCCAGAGTCGACAACTCTCAATTCTAATATCCCCTCAAGCCCAAGGGGCTGGAAAAGGAATCATCCGGGAGAATCTCGTCTGAGCGTGAATTTCATGGGAAACTAGTACGTGCAAAGCATGTATTCCCCCGCTACTCTCCACTACTAATGCGATGTATGCTCTCAAGCCTGGGTTTTGGCTTATCACTCATCCGAATCACCCCTCCCACCAACAGCACAACAAATAATAATATGATGCTACACGTATCTACAAACCCAACAAATAAACACACAAGCGCTAGGATTGATTCGCATAGGGAACCAGAGTCCCCAGTAGAGTCGCCAGCTGTCGCAACTGAGAAAAATGACTCGACAGAGCGTCGCTGCTCCGGGCCTACGTATTCCCTCGTGCAATAGGAAAGTCAGAGTCAACGTAGTTCGGCTAACTACGGGCGATGGGGGAAGGTTGCTCGCCAAGGCGTCGCGCCCCATGCCTACGTACTTTTAACTGGTATCAAAGGTCAAAGCGAGCGTAGTTCGGAATAAAATGGAACACAGGTTTATTCGATTGTTTTTACCCGAGTAGGGTTAAACAACAGTTCTAGCAGTTAGGGACGACGCCTGTTTGCGGTAGAACTGAAGCTTAACAATACTCTTTTCATCTGAAAAGGTTTTCCTGGATTAAGGCCCCTAAGGGAAAAAGCGGTTTGATGTTTGTTTTTAGTCTTTTATCGAAGAAGAAGTGTTTTTTTATGAATGTTTGTAATTCATATTGCACTAGAGACTATGACCTAGGAGTGAATGCGTCGCATGTCACCCAAAGGGTGTTATACTAAACATCCTGATCGTTGAAAGGAAACCCTTCAACAAACATTTCCCAGGTAGCTTAAGGCTCGTAACGTACGGGACAAACTAGCCTTTATTAGGTGAATTAGCATGGTTTAAGATTAGAAAGAGATACGCAAAGAAGGTCTAAGGGAAACTCGGCCTAAACGTTGTCATGCAAAGTGATCCTAGAGTTTGGAGGAAAAGGGGAAACATCTACCCTAATGTTAGCATACTTGGATTGAACGCCTAATGTCTCTCCTACTCCCATCCTAAATGGAGGGACTAGGAATGCTATGGGGATCATGGCAAAAAGCATAAGAAGAACATAGGAAGAATCAATCACAAGTAGAGAAAATGCAAACATGAAAATGCACAATTAGAATGGTAGGAGGGAGGAAAAGTGTGTGGGGCAGCAACCGCCACAAGCGCGTCTCGACCTCAACAGCGATGTAAGAATGATGCGAACATGTGGAGAAAAGTGAGAAATGAAAGAAACTAAGCATGCAAACAAATGATTGATTCGAACCACATACATAAGCATGTAAACATATGGAAGAATGAACATACACGTCAACAAAATCATGATTAATCAACCACAAACAGTGACAAATATCCAAAACAATTCAATCCTAATGCATCACACTTATCTATGATGATTCGAATCGAACCGGTATGCAAACATGCAAGCAAAACAGCAAATATGACATTCTGGTGCAGTGTTAATCGGTTAACACATACTATTAATCAGTTAACACCTTAAAATATTTGGAAAATATGAAATTTTGAACAGGTTAATCGGTTAACCATATGCGTTAACCGATTAACACTGTTAACGTTTGAAAAAGATTTGAAAATTTGAATTGGTTAACTGATTATCACTGCACCAGAAGCTAAAAACAGCAGCAGAAAATCACTTCCAGCACAAAAACAGCTTATCCAAGGTTCCAACAGATCAACTTATCAAATAAGCACGAATTGACAACAGAAAACAGAGATCCAACAGCATGGATACACAATTATACAACAACATCAGAAATCGAACGGATCAAAATCAACAAAATTCAATCGAATATGAATATTAACATGATAAGCTCAATAAATTAAATTGGATTGAGAATTCCAACCATCGAAGCGGAGATTTGCTTCGGTGAATGTTGATCAACTGAATTTGAGCCGATCAAATGCTAGAAATACGGAAAACTTCAAGATCCACAATAATTGTTGTTGTATGAGTGAAGATCCACTAACTTTGAGTCAAAAAGCTTCAAATAATCACTTCTAGATCCAACTCCAGATTCAGATTTAAGCTTGCACGAAAATTCAAGATGAAAATTGATCCAATGATGATGGTAGATGGAGGTTTATGCTCAAGAATCCATTGATTTCAATGAGAAATCAATAATTCCAATGAAAAAAGAGCTTTGAGTGAGTTTTGGTTATGGAGGGAATTTTGAGAATTGAGAGAGAATAGAGTGAAATCTGAAAATTGAATGTGAGAAATGAGAATTGGATGGTGAGGTTTGGAGTAGATCACTTAAATATGATCTAGGTTTGGATCCAAAGCAAGGATAGAAATTTGGGTTAGAAATCAAGGCTTGAAATGTGGAATGGGATTTTGGAGGGAAATCTGAAATTTAAAGACCTTCTAGATCCTTCCCAAATGAAAATTTGAATTCCAAAGTGATCAAAATTGGACCCCAAGTGCAATTGGCTTGCAAAATCACGTACATGGCAAAATATGCTATCGTTAACTGGTTAACCATATGCGTTAACCGGTTAAGGCCGTTAAAATTTCAAATATAAGGTGATTCACCAATGGTTAATCGGTTAACCATATGTTTTAACCTATTAACACCTTCAAAATTTTGAATTTGGCGCTTTTTGGTGGGAAACATGCCTGTTTTCCCGTTTCTAGCTGTTTTGAGCTCTGTTAAGCTTTTGACACTTGCTCTTGAGTACTGTAGCTGCGATAATGCTGGATGTAGACCGAATGTTGTCTCCTGATCTAGGCATAACCTGCAAAATAAAATCGGCTGCTCAACCGTTGGGCGACATAAATGCCATCTCTTCTGATGCTCGCAGTTTCTTGCGCTAAAATGAATTCTGAGCCACCGGAGGACCTTGATCCCCTGCCTCGAGAACCAATGCTATGCAAAATGCTGATGCTATATAGAATGCAAATGAAAACGAAACATAAGCCAAGCACAAAAATCGGTTGGTCAAATTTCGAGGTGCAACACTAGGCATGGTCAGAAGAACCTAACTTATTTCCCAGTAAGTGCGCTAAGCACGATAAGAGCTCACTTATGACGTTCTGAGCCTTTAGCTACTGAATATTTTATGAGGCGCTGGTCTCGCGCTGAAAAGCTCGCTTAGTGCGCTATGCCGACATGAAAACATCAAAACTTGCTTTTCAGTCCTTCTTTCTTGCACCAATTGTTCCTATCATCAAAAATAGGCAAGAAGAACTGTTAAAGAACATCAAAATCCTCAATATTTACAATATTTACACTAAAATAAAAAATTAACATAAAATCAATATTTAAACTAAACTATTAATTAAACCAATTGAAAGGGACATAAAATCAAGTTAAAGTATGCCCAATTTGGCCCTTAACAATTATAACTCCTTCAAAATCAAAAAATCTAAAGAGATCAGATGTCAGGACATGTGATCATCTGCTTAAACATAACAACAATCTCAGACGTGTCCATTACTCCCCCTGTCACATATAAACAATATTTCCCCTAAAGGCGAAACCCAAATCTCCTGAAGTCCAAACCTCAACTGCCTAAGTTCACACATCCCTCTCAAGAGGAAAACCAAAATCACCTGGCAGACAACTATGAACTATCCAAGTTAACACATTAGAAAAACATACAATAGAAGCCACACATATTAGAAACATATAAAATAGAAGCCATACACATTACTCATAACATTAGAGTAAATTAGGGTAAAGATGTTTTGTTTCAAAGAAAAGCATGTCAAGATTAGATTTCGTTAATCCCTTTTAAACGTATCCGATTAGTCAAGCATGCGAACTTAGTTTCAATCAATAAAATCGTGTATCCTTGCGAATCCGTTCATTTCTAAAGCGAGTCCGTGAATATTATTGTTTTAATTGCTAGATTATTTCTCTAAATAGCAACTAAAACAAACAAACATAAAGATCGATACAAAGCGAATATTAACTTCCAAATCTTTGTCTAGAGTTTGTTGGTTAATAGATAAAAAAATAGATCAAGGCTTGGAAAATCTATGTCTTGAGTGATTCAAACCATAAATACATCATGAAAGCAAATATCATCATCATTTATTGATCATAACCTTGTTCACATACAAAAGATCAAAAGAAATACATGAAAGTAAGATTAACTACCTCTAATCTTGACACAAAAGTGTTTAACTACCCATCCCCATGGTAGCTTGATCAACATGTAAGAAAAGAAGCTTTGCTAGGATTAAAGTCGAAGAATCGAGGATTGATGCTCGAATGATTTAATTATCACTTCTCCATGACTTTCTAAGGTTTTTGACCTAGAATATCCTTTTTCTCTTTCTCATGTGTTGAAAAGTATGAAAAATTACAAGTTGTTGAAAATATATTCCAAGTGATATGTTTATATATAAGGCCACTTAGTGCTGTAAGTGGCACCGCGCTAAGTACCCTCAGAGGCGCGCTAAGCATGGTCAGAAGAACACAACTTATTTCCCAGGAAATGCGCTAAGCTCGACCGGAGCTCACTTATGATGTTTTGAGGCTTTAGCTATTGGATTTTTTATGAGCGCGCTGGTCTCACGCTGAAAAGCTAGGTTAGCGTGCTATGCCGACTTGAAAACATCAAAACTTGCTTTTCAGTCCTTCTTTCTTGCACCAATTATTCCTATCATCAAAAATAGGCAAGAAGAACTGTTAAAGAACATCAAAATGCTCAATATTCACATTATTTACACTAAAATCGAAAATTAACATAAATACACTTAAACTACTAGATTTTATACTAAACTATAAAGTAAACCAATTGAAAGGGCCATAAAATCAAGTTAAAGTATGCCCAATTTGGCCCTAAACAATTACAACTCCTTCAAAATCAAAAAATCTAAAGAGATCAGATGTTAGGACATGTAGTCTGACATCACATCTGCTTAAACATAGCAACAATCTCAGACATGTCCATTACTCCCCCGGTCACATATAGACAATATTTCCCCTAAAGGCGAAAACCCAAATCTCCTGAAGTCCAAACCTCAACTGCCTAAGTTCACACATCCCTCTCAAGAGGAAAACCAAAATCACCTGGCAGACAACTATGAACTATCCAAGTTAACACATTAGAAAAACATACAATAGAAGCCATACACATTACTCATAACATTAGAGTAAATTAAGGTAAAGATGTTTTATTTCAGAGAAAAGCATGTCAAGATTAGATTTCGTTAATCCCTTTTAAACGTATCCGATTAGTCAAGCATGCGAACTTAGTTTCAATCAATAAAATCGTGTATCCTTGCGAATCCATTCATTTCTAAAGCGAGTCCGTGAATATTATTTTTTTAATTGCTAGATTATTTCTCTAAATAGCAACTGAAACAAACAAACATAAAGATCGATACGAAGCGAATATTAACTTCCAAATCTATGTCTAGAGTTTGTTGGTTAATAGATAAAAAAATAGATCAAGGCTTGGAAAATCTATGTCTAGAGTGATTCAAATCATAAATACATCATTAAAGCAAATATCATCATCATTTATTGATCATAACCTTGTTCACATACAAAAGATCAAAAGAAATACATGAAAGTAAGATTAACTACCTCTAATCTTGACACAAAAGTGTTTAACTACCCATCCCAATGGTAGCTTGATCAACATGTATGAAAAGAAGCTTTGCTCGGATTAAAGTCGAAGAATCGAGGATTGATGCACCAAAGATTTAATTATCACTTCTCCATGAGTTTCGATGGTTTTTGACCTAGAAAATCCTTTTTCTCTTTCTCAAATGTTGAATAGTGTGAAAAAGTACAAGTTGTTGAAAATATCTTCCAAGTGATATATTTATATATAAGTCCACTAAGTGTTCTAAGTGGCACCGTGATAAGTACCGTCAGAGGCGCGCTAAGCATGGTTAGAAGAACACAACTTATTTCCCAGGAAGTGTGCTAAGCGCGATAGGAGCTCACTTATGACGTTTTGAGCCTTTAGCTACTGGATTTTTATGAGTGCAATGGTCTCGCAATGAAATGCTAGCTTAGCGCGCTATGCCGAGATGAAAACTTCAAAACTTGTTTTTCTGTCTTTCTTTCTTGCACCAATATGTCCTATCATCAAAAATAGGCAAGAAGAACTGTTAAAGAACATCAAAATTCTAAATATTCACATTATTTACACTAAAATTGAAAATTAACATAAATACACTTAATCTACTAGGTTTTAGACTAAAGTATCATGTAAGCCAATTGAAAGGGCCATAAAATCAAGTTAAAGTATGCCCAATTTGGCCCTTAACAATTACAACTCCTTCAAAATCAAAAAATCTAAAGAGATCAGATGTCAGGACATGTGGTCTGACGTCACATCTGCTTAAACAAAGCAACAATCTCAGACATGTCCATTACTCCCCCTGTCACATAGAAACAATATTTCCCCTAAAGGCGAAAACCCAAATCTCCTGAAGTCCAAACCTCAACTACCTAAGTTCACACATCCCTCTCAAGAGGAAAACCCAAATCACCTGGCAGACAACTATGAACTATCCAAGTTCACACATTAGAAAAACATACAATAGAAGCCACACATATTGGAAACATATAAAATAGAAGCCATACATATTAATCATAACATTAGAGTAAATTAGGGTAAAGATGTTTTGTTTCAAAGAAAAGCATGTCAAGATTAGATTTCGTTAATCCCTTTTAAACGTATCCGATTAATCAAGCATGCGAACTTAGTTTCAATCAATAAAATCGGGTATCCTTGCGAATCCGTTCATTTCTAAAGCGAGTCCGTGAATATTATTGTTTTAATTGCTAGATTATTTCTCTAAATAGGAACTGAAACAAACAAACATAAAGATCGATACAAAGCGAATATTAACTTCCAAATCTTTGTCTAGAGTTTGTTGGTTAATAGATAAAAAAATAGATCAAGGCTTGGAAAATCTATGTCTTGAGTGATTCAAACCATAAATACATCATGAAAGCAAATATCATCATCATTTATTGATCATAACCTTGTTCACATACAAAAGATCAAAAGAAATACATGAAAGTAAGATTAACTACCTCTAATCTTGACACAAAAGTGTTTAACTACCCATCCCCATGGTAGCTTGATCAACATGTAAGAAAAGAAGCTTTGCTAGGATTAAAGTCGAAGAATCGAGGATTGATGCTCGAATGATTTAATTATCACTTCTCCATGACTTTCTAAGGTTTTTGACCTAGAATATCCTTTTTCTCTTTCTCATGTGTTGAAAAGTATGAAAAATTACAAGTTGTTGAAAATATATTCCAAGTGATATGTTTATATATAAGGCCACTTAGTGCTGTAAGTGGCACCGCGCTAAGTACCCTCAGAGGCGCGCTAAGCATGGTCAGAAGAACACAACTTATTTCCCAGGAAATGCGCTAAGCTCGACCGGAGCTCACTTATGATGTTTTGAGGCTTTAGCTATTGGATTTTTTATGAGCGCGCTGGTCTCACGCTGAAAAGCTAGGTTAGCGCGCTATGCCGACTTGAAAACATCAAAACTTGCTTTTCAGTCCTTCTTTCTTGCACCAATTATTCCTATCATCAAAAATAGGCAAGAAGAACTGTTAAAGAACATCAAAATGCTCAATATTCACATTATTTACACTAAAATCGAAAATTAACATAAATACACTTAAACTACTAGATTTTATACTAAACTATCAAGTAAACCAATTGAAAGGGCCATAAAATCAAGTTAAAGTATGCCCAATTTGGCCCTAAACAATTACAACTCCTTCAAAATCAAAAAATCTAAAGAGATCAGATGTTAGGACATGTAGTCTGACATCACATCTGCTTAAACATAGCAACAATCTCAGACATGTCCATTACTCCCCCGGTCACATATAGACAATATTTCCCCTAAAGGCGAAAACCCAAATCTCCTGAAGTCCAAACCTCAACTGCCTAAGTTCACACATCCCTCTCAAGAGGAAAACCAAAATCACCTGGCAGACAACTATGAACTATCCAAGTTAACACATTAGAAAAACATACAATAGAAGCCACACATATTAGAAACATATAAAATAGAAGCCATACACATTACTCATAACATTAGAGTAAATTAAGGTAAAGATGTTTTGTTTCAGAGAAAAGCATGTCAAGATTAGATTTCGTTAATCCCTTTTAAACGTATCCGATTAGTCAAGCATGCGAACTTAGTTTCAATCAATAAAATCGTGTATCCTTGCGAATCCGTTCATTTCTAAAGCGAGTCCGTGAATATTATTTTTTTAATTGCTAGATTATTTCTCTAAATAGCAACTGAAACAAACAAACATAAAGATCGATACAAAGCGAATATTAACTTCCAAATCTATGTCTAGAGTTTGTTGGTTAATAGATAAAAAAATAGATCAAGGCTTGGAAAATCTATGTCTAGAGTGATTCAAATCATAAATACATCATTAAAGCAAATATCATCATCATTTATTGATCATAACCTTGTTCACATACAAAAGATCAAAAGAAATACATGAAAGTAAGATTAACTACCTCTAATCTTGACACAAAAGTGTTTAACTACCCATCCCGATGGTAGCTTGATCAACATGTATGAAAAGAAGCTTTGCTCGGATTAAAGTCGAAGAATCGAGGATTGATGCACCAAAGATTTAATTATCACTTCTCCATGAGTTTCGATGGTTTTTGACCTAGAAAATCCTTTTTCTCTTTCTCAAATGTTGAATAGTGTGAAAAAGTACAAGTTGTTGAAAATATCTTCCAAGTGATATATTTATATATAAGTCCACTAAGTGTTCTAAGTGGCACCGTGATAAGTACCGTCAGAGGCGCGCTAAGCATGGTTAGAAGAACACAACTTATTTCCCAGGAAGTGTGCTAAGCGCGATAGGAGCTCACTTATGACGTTTTGAGCCTTTAGCTACTGGATTTTTATGAGTGCAATGGTCTCGCAATGAAATGCTAGCTTAGCGCGCTATGCCGACATGAAAACTTCAAAACTTGTTTTTCTGTCTTTCTTTCTTGCACCAATATGTCCTATCATCAAAAATAGGCAAGAAGAACTGTTAAAGAACATCAAAATGCTAAATATTCACATTATTTACACTAAAATTGAAAATTAACATAAATACACTTAATCTACTAGGTTTTAGACTAAAGTATCATGTAAGCCAATTGAAAGGGCCATAAAATCAAGTTAAAGTATGCCCAATTTGGCCCTTAACAATTACAACTCCTACAAAATCAAAAAATCTAAAGAGATCAGATGTCAGGACATGTGGTCTGACGTCACATCTGCTTAAACAAAGCAACAATCTCAGACATGTCCATTACTCCCCCTGTCACATAGAAACAATATTTCCCCTAAAGGCGAAAACCCAAATCTCCTGAAGTCCAAACCTCAACTACCTAAGTTCACACATCCCTCTCAAGAGGAAAACCCAAATCACCTGGCAGACAACTATGAACTATCCAAGTTCACACATTAGAAAAACATACAATAGAAGCCACACATATTGGAAACATATAAAATAGAAGCCATACATATTAATCATAACATTAGAGTAAATTAGAGTAAAGATGTTTTGTTTCAAAGAAAAGCATGTCAAGATTAGATTTCGTTAATCCCTTTTAAATGTATCCGATTAATCAAGCATGCGAACTTAGTTTCAATCAATAAAATCGGGTATCCTTGCGAATCCGTTCATTTCTAAAGCGAGTCCGTGAATATTATTGTTTTAATTGCTAGATTATTTCTCTAAATAGGAACTGAAACAAACAAACAAACATAAAGATCGATACAAAGCGAATATTAACTTCCAAATCTATTTCTAGAGTTTGTTGGTTAATAGATAAAAAAATAGATCAAGGCTTGGAAAATCTATGTATAGAGTGATTCAAATCATCAATACATCATTAAAGCAAATATCATCATCATTTATTGATCATAACCTTGATCACATAAAAAATATCAAAAGAAATACATGAAAGTAAGATTAACTACCTCTAATCTTGACACAAAAGTGTTTAACTACCCATCCCGATGGTAGCTTGATCAACATGTATGAAAAGAAACTTTGCTCGGATTAAAGTCGAAGAATCGAGGATTGATGCACGAAAGATTTAATTATCACTTCTCCATGAGTTTCGATGGTTTTTGACCTAGAAAATCCTTTTTCTCTTTCTCAAATGCTGAATAGTGTGAAAAAGTACAAGTTGTTGAAAATATCTTCCAAGTGATATATTTATATATAAGTCCACTTAGTGTTCTAAGTGGCACCGTGATAAGTACCGTCAGAGGCACGCTAAGCATGGTTAGAAGAACACAACTTATTTCCCAGGAAGTGCGCTAAGCGCGATAGAAGCTCACTTATGACGTTTTGAGCCTTTAGCTACTGGATTTTTTATGAGCGCAATGGTCTCGCGCTGAAATGCTAGCTTAGCGCGCTATGCCGACATGAAAACTTCAAAACTTGTTTTTCAGTCTTTCTTTCTTGCACCAATATGTCCTATCACCAAAAATAGGCAAGAAGAACTGTTAAAGAACATCAAAATTCTAAATATTCACATTATTTACACTAAAATCGAAAATTAACATAAATACACTTAAAATACTAGGTTTTAGACTAAACTATCAAGTAAACCAATTGAAAGGGACATAAAATCAAGTTAAAGTATGCCCAGTTTGCCCCTTAACAATTACAACTCCTTCAAACTCAAAAAATCTAAAGAGATTAGATGTCAGGACATGTGGTCTGAGATCACATCTGCTTCAACATAGCAACAATCTCAGACATGTCCATTCTCCCCCTGACACATATAACCAATATTTCCCCTAAAGGCGAAAACCCAAATCTCCTGAAGTCCAAATCTCAAGTACCTAAGTTTACACATCCCTCTCAAGAGGAAAATCCAAATCACCTGGCAGACAACTATGGACTATCCAAGTTCACACAATAGAAACACATACAAGAGAAGCCACACATATTAGAAACATATAAAATAGAAGCCATACATATTACTCATAAGATTATAGTAAATTAGGGTAAAGACGTTTTGTTTCCAAGTAAAGCACGTCAAGATTAGATTTCGTTAATCCTTTTTAAACGTATCCAATTAATCAAACATGCGAACTTAGTTTCAATCAATAAAATCGTGTATCGTTGCGAATCCGTTCATTTCTAAAGTGAGTCCGTGAATATTATTGTTTTAGTTGCTAGATTATTTCTCTTAATAGAAACTGAAACAAACAAACATAAAGATCGATACAAAGCGAATATTAACTTTTAAATCTATGTATAGAGTTTATTGCTTAATAGATGAAAAAATAGATCAAGACTTGGAAAATCTATGTCTAGAGAGATTCAAACCATAAATACATCACTAAAGCAAATATCATCATCATTTATTGATCATGCCCTTGTTCACATACAAAAGATCCAAAGAAATACATGAAAGTAAGATTAACTACCTCTAATCTTGACACAAAAGTTTAACTACTCATCCCCAAGGTAGCTTGATCAACATGTAAGAAAAGAAGCTTTGCTAGGATTAAAGTCGAAGAATCGAGGATTGATGCTACAAAGATTTAATTATAACTTCTCCATGAGTTTCTAAGGTTTTTGACCTAGAAAATCCTATTTCTCTTTCTCAAATGCTGAAAAGTGTCAAAAAGTACGAGTTGTTGAAAATATCTTCCAAGTGATATATTTATATATAAGGCCACTTAGTGTTGCAAGTGGCACCGCAATAAGTATCCTGAGAGGCGCGCTAAGCATGGTCAGAAGAACACAACTTATTTCCCAGGAAATGTGCTAAGTGCGATAGGAGCTCACTTATGACGTTTTGAGCCTTTAGCTACTGGATTTCTTATGAGCGCGCTAGTCTCGCGCTGAAAAGCTAGCTTAGCGTGCTATGCCGACATGAAAACTTCAAAACTTGTTTTTCAGTCATTCTTTGTTGCACCAATTGTTCCTATCATAAAAAATAGGCAAGCAGAACTATTAAAGAACATCAAAATGCAAAATATTCACATTATTTACACTAAAATTAAAAATTAACACAAATACACTTAAAATACTAGGTTTTAGACTAAACTATAAAGTAAACCAATTGAAAGGGCCGTAAAATCAAGTTAAAGTATGCCCAATTTCCCCTTAACAATTACAACTCCTTCAAACTCAAAAAATCTAAAGAGATTAGATGTCAGGACATATGGTCTGACATCACATCTTCTTCAACATAGCAACAATCTCAGACATGTCCATTACTCCCCCTGTCACATATCACCAATATTTCCCCTAAAGGAGAAAACCCAAATCTCTTGAAGTCCAAACCTCAACTACCTAAGTTCACACATCCCTCTCAAGAGGAAAACCCAAATAACCTGATAGACAACTATGAACTATCCAAGCTCACACATTAAAAACACATAAAATAGAAGCCACAAATATTAGAAACATATAAATTAGAAGCCATACATATTACTCATAACATTATAGTAAATTAGGGTAAAGATGTTTTGTTTCAAAGAAAAGCATGTCAAGATTAGATTTCGTTAATCCTTTTTAAACGTATCGGATTAATCAAGCATGCGAACTTAGTTTCAATCAGTAAAATCGTGTATCCTTGTGAATCCGTTCATTTCAAAAGCGAGTCCGTGAATATTATTGTTTTAATTGCTAGATTATTTCTCTTAATAGAAACTGAAACAAACAAACATAAAGATCGATACAAAGCGAATACTAACTTTTAAATCTATGTCTAGAGTTTATTGGTTAATAGATGAAAAAAATAGCTCAAGACTTGGAAAATCTATGACTAGAGAGATTCAAACCATAAATACATCAATAAAGCAAATATCATCAACATTTATTGATCATACCCTTGTTCACATACAAAAGATCAAAAGAAATACATGAAAGTAAGATTAACTACGTCTAATCTTGACACAAAAGTGTTTAACTACTCATCCACATGGTAGCTTGAACAACATGTATGAAAAGAAGCTTTCCTAGGAATAAAGTCGAAGAATCGAGGATTGATGCTCCAAAGATTTAATTATCACTTCTCCATGAGTTTCTAAGGTTTTTGACCTGGAAAATCCTTTTTCTCTTTCTCAAATGCTGAAAAGTGTGAAAAAGTACAAGTTGTTGAAAATATCTTCCAAGTGATATATTTATATATAAGGCCACTTAGTGTTGTAAGTGGCACCGCGCTAAGTACCCTCAGAGGCGCGCTAAGTGTAACACCCCACTTCCCATAATCAATTAAATTAATAAACATTGTAAATAAACAAAATCAGAGTTCCAATTCTCCCAAGTGGGATATCACATAAAAACAACGTTTCCTTATAAAAAGGTTTATCTCCAACTTCAGCGGAATATTAAATAATAAAATTCAATAAAAGTTTGATACGTTCACAGGGAAATAAAATATCAGTTCAACATAAAACAAATAAAAATGCCCAAGTCCCGTGCTACGTATCAGAGCATCCTAGACTCGACAATCACACCAATATCCAAGCTAGCTAAGCACCTGGATTATCTGTACTTCCGAAGAAGCACAGACCACAACAACAACAAAGGGGTGAGAAATCATGATCAAAAATATAATGGTATGTAATACATGTAAATAAGGTAGTACAACACACCAACACACCAAGATTCACCCCTAACAACACCATATGACGAACCTACTGTTCAAATTACAATATAACATATTATAATGCAAAATGCAACTCAACACCATGCATGCGGTACCGACTCGTTGGTTCATTCAATCGAACCTGGATAGATCACTTACGCTCCTCCTGAGACATGATCTATCCCCCACCATTCTCCACAAAGGAGTACGGATGAATCACTTACGCTCCTCCTGAGACATGATTCATCCCACCAAAACACCATGATATGCACACACCAATGCATAACTAATATATTTAGGCACTCAACGTGCACACGATCCTCCTGATCATATCATCATATACCAATGCACATATGTACAGATATAACATACACCAACACCATATAAATCAACCAGATAGTAAACAAGTTCATACTTTAACACCAAGATATAACATATCCCACCACTCGGGGGTACGCGATCCTACTGATCCCTACATACATATACATCAACTAATTGTCCACCAGTCATTATTACGGGAAACATGCACTATCACCAAGTACACAAGTTAGTTCCCACACTCATCATTCTTACAGTGCATCAGGGCCAAACTGTACCTATCATCTCAACTCAGATCCTCAGTCTATTCTAGTACCAATCTTGCACATTACCGTAACCAATAGGCTTCTAATTCCTATTCCCAAAATCATCACCTACACACTTTATCGATACCTCAAAAGTCATACAGAATTTTCTCTAAAAACTGTAAAACACCCTATATGCCCTATATGCCAAATCATCCCAAAACACCAATTCATTAACGATTACTATATAATTAACAACAATCATCATCAATCATAACATAACAATATATAGTATCATATATCGATCAATTTCCTACGGGGTTAAGGAATCCCCAACTACCCTATACATGTATAAACCATTCCCAATCAAGTTTCTCCCCCCTTACCTTGTTAATCGGCTGATCGATGAAAGAATCCCCCAAGGTTTGGCCAATTCTGATTTTCCCTTGTATCCTTCGTTCTTTGCTCCCTTTTCCGTTCCCTTTCCCGTTCTCTCCTTTCTATCGTTCTTTTTCCACTTTCTCTAACTTCTCACAATGTATCGTAAAACTGCTAACCCCTCTCCTTCTCTATTTTAATTCTCTAATCCCAATAATAATAATAACTTAATAATAATAATAATAATAATAAATAATAATAATAATAGTAATAATCCTATTATTATCTCACCAAAATAATAATAATGTTAATAACTTAATAAAATAATAATAATAATAATAGTAATAATAATCCTATTATTATCTCACCAAAATAATAATAATGTTAATAACTTAATAAAATAATAATAATAATAATAATAATAATCCTATTATTATCTCACCAAAATAATAATAATGTTAATAACAATAGTAACTATAATAAATATAATAATAATAATAATATTCCCACCAATATCAATATTATACACTATATTATTATATTCACCAAAACACCACCAATAATCCTCCCACATTAGGGACACCCACCAAACATCACCAAATACACCCCCACCAAAGGGCACACCAACACATAATATTTAAAATAATAATAAAATGACTAAATAATTAAAATGTGTGTCACAACTCTCCCCCACTTTAATTATTTTCGTCCTCGAAAATTACCCGATGGAAATAGCTCCGGATACGCTTCTCGCATCCTGCTTTCCAACTCCCAGGTGACACTGCCTCCTGCAGCACCTCCCCAAGCTACCTTCACCAAAGGTATCTCTTTCCCTCAGAGCTGTTTCATCTTACGGTCCTTGATACTCAACGGCATCGTCTCAACAGTAAGATTCTCCCGAATCTGAACATCATCTCTCTGAATCACATGAGATGGGTCAGAAACATACTTTCGCAATTGCGACACATGAAACACATCATGTAGATTCGACAACTCAGGCGGCAACGCCACCCTATAGGCCACAACACCAACTCTTTGCAAAATTTCATAAGGTCCAATGAACTTAGGATCCAGCTTCTTGGACTTCAATGCACGACCCACACCAGTCATCGGATTAACTCTTAGGAATACGTGATCACCTACACAGAATTCCAACTCTTTCCTCCGATTATCATGATAGCTTTTCTGCCTACTCTGAGACACTTTCAATTTCTCACGAATCATCTGAATTGTCTCAGTAGTCTGCTGTACAATTTCTGGCCCAAGCACCATATTCTCACCAGTTTCATACCAACACAGAGGAGTCCTACACCTCCTCCCATACAAAGCTTCAAACGGTGCCATTCCAATACTCGAATGGTAACTGTTATTGTATGTGAACTCAATCAATAGTAATTGAGTATCCCACGCACCACCCTTTTCTAACACACAAGCTCTCAACAAATCTTCAAGCGACTGAATAGTCCTCTCCGACTGACCATCAGTTTGCGGATGATAAGCTGAACTCAATTTCAACTTAGTTCCCAAAGCTTCCTGCAAGCTCTTCCAAAATTCTGAAGTAAACCGTGGATCCCTATCCGACACAATACTGGACGGAACACCATGTAACTTCACAATTACCCGAATATAAATCTCCGCCAGCTTCGTCAACGGAAAACTAATATTGATCAGCACGAAGTGTGCAGACTTCGTCAATCGATCCACAATCACCCATATAGCATCAAAACCTCTCGCCGTATTCGGCAAACCTGTCACAAAATCCATAGTAATGCAATCCCATTTCCAAACTGGAATCTCTAATGGTTGCATAAATCCAGAAGGTCTCTGGTGTTCCACCTTCGACTTCTGACATGTCAAACAGGCATACACGAATTGAGCTATGTCTCTTTTCATACCAGACCACCAAAATAATTTCTTCAAATCATGATACATTTTCGTAGCTCCCGGATGAATACTCAGGCTACTACGATGTCCTTCGCTCAAAATTGACTTTTTCAATTCTTCATCATCTGGTACACAAATCCTGCCTCTAAATCTCAACACACCTGTACTATCCAATTTAAAGTCACTATCGGAGTCACTCCCTGCTCCAGGCATCAAATCTACCAATTTTACATCCAACTTCTGATTCTCTCTAATCATATCCAAGAAGTCATTATTTACCTGCAACATACCCAACATTACACTATCTGCAGTAGTCTCACAAACCATGCTCAAATCTCTAAACTATTCAATTAACTCAATTTCTTTCACCATCAGAGCTGCCATATGAATTTCTTTCCTACTCAAAGCATTTGCCACTACATTGGCCTTTCCTGGATGATAACTCAAACTGAAGTCATAATCCTTCAAAAATTCCAACCATCTTCTCTGCCTCATATTCAGCTCTTTCTGATCAAACATGTATCTCAGACTCTTATGATCACTAAACACTTCAAATCTTGAACCATATAAATAGTGTCTCCAAATTTTCAACACAAAAACAACCGCAGCTGATTCGAGATCATGAGTCGGATAATTTCGCTCATGCACTCTCAATTGTCGCGATGCATATGCTACTACTTTACCATTCTGCATCAGAACCCCGCCTAATCCCATCTTAGACGCATCACAGTACACCACAAACGGTTCACTCGGAGTCGGTAACACTAACACCGGTGCCGTAGTCAATCTCTTTTTCAACTCTTCAAAACTTTCTTCACAAGCAGCATCCCATACAAAAACTTGGTTCTTTCTCGTCAACTGAGTTAATGGCAACGCCAAATTAGAGAACCCTTCAATAAACCTGCGGTAATAACCGGCTAACCCCAAAAAGCTTCTAATCTCTGTCGCTGTCTTCGGCGGTTCCCACTGCAATACTGCACTTACTTTTGACGGATCCACCGCTATTCCATCTTCAGATATTACATGCCCCAAGAAACTTACTTTCTTCAACCAAAAGTCACACTTTGCCAGTTTAGCAAATAATTTATTTTCCTTCAACACTTGCAAGGCAATTCTCAGATGTCCTGCATGCTCTTCATCAGATTTAGAATAAATTAATATATCGTCAATAAACACTACAATGAACTGATCCAAGTAAGAATGGAAAATTCTGTTCATATACTCCATAAATACTCCCGGTGCATTAGTCACTCCAAACGGCATTACAGCATATTCGTAATGTCCATATCGAGTCCTAAAAGCAGTCTTCTGAATATCACCTTCTTTTACTCTCATCTGATGATAACCCGATCTTAAGTCGATCTTACTAAATACACGAGCTCCCACCAGCTGGTCCATCAAATCATCAATCCTAGGTAAAGGATACTTATTCTTAATAGTCACTTTATTCAATTGACGGTAATCGATGCACAGACGCATACTACCATCCTTCTTCTTCACCAACAACACTGGAGCTCCCCACGACGATACACTTGGTCTAATAAACTTTCTATCCAACAATCCTCTAATCTGAGACTTCCACTCAGCCAATTCCACTGCAGACATCCTGTACGGCGCCATAGAAATAGGTCTCGTACCAGGAACAAGATCAATACCAAATTCTACTTCTCGTGTCGGAGGCAATTCCGTAATGTCGTCCGGAAACACTTCTGGAAATTCATTCACCACTGCTAATTCCTCCATTGGCACTTTGTTATCCATCGATAAAGTTGCAAATAACGCAAACACTCTAGTTTCATCTTCCAACAAGGCCCTCAATTCTTTATTAGACAAAGAACTTGCCTCAACTTCCTCTTCAGGGTTCAGGAACAACAATTCCTTCCGAAAACAATCGATGTAGACTCGGTTGAACTCTAACCAGTTCATACCCAGAATAACATCCAACTTACCAAGTGGTAGACAAATCAGATCCACTCCAAATTCTCTACCGAAAATAGTCAGCGGACACTTCAGGCATACCAAAGAAGTAGTCACTGAACCTATAGAGGGTGTCTCAATAGTCATCTGTACCTCCAGAGTGGACGGCACCAAACCTATCCTCTCCACACAATCTACAGAAATAAACGAGTGCGTTGCACCCGTATCAATAATAGCAATCAAAGGAATATTATTGATAATACAAGTACCTCTGATCACACGCTCATCACTGGCAGCTTGAGTTCCTGCCAAGGCAAACACTTTTCCACCAGCCGGAGACGTTTGAGGCTTCTTCGGCTTCTCACAATGTGTACTGATATGACCCTTCTCACCACAGTTATAACAGGTCGGCATAGTTGCTCTGCAATCAGCTATCACATGACCTGGTTTCCCACACTTAAAACATTTCTTGGCCTCATTAGGACAATCATTAGCATGGTGTCCCATACCACCGCACCGAAAAAATTTCCCTTCAGCAGATGCTCTCCCATCTCTAGGCTTCTTATCAACAACAGCTTTACGTTTTCCCTTATCAGCAGCAACACTATAAGGAGTACCACTAAACCTCTGCTTACCCTTACGGTCATTAACAGCTTTGTAGTGCGCAATCCTTGCTCGGTTATCATTATCATAGATTCTGCTCCTGCTTACCAGCTCAGGATAGCTCCTGATCTTCTGACAAGCAATCCCCAACTTAATCTCTGGACGCAGTCCATTCTCAAAATTTAAGCACTTAGAGGTCATTGCCCCCTTCCACATTATAGTGGGGACAATACTGCACCAGGTTAAAAGATATTCAACTACATCCTAAAGGACAGACTCAACTCGACTCAACAACACTGGCCGGACGGACCGACCTGCTCTGATACCAATTGTAACACCCCACTTCCCATAATCAATTAAATTAATAAACATTATAAATAAACAAAATCAGAGTTCCAATTCTCCCAAGTGGGATATCACATAAAAACAACGTTTCCTTATAAAAAGGGTTATCTCCAACTTCAGCGGAATATTAAATAATAAAATTCAATAAAAGTTTGATACGTTCACAGGGAAATAAAATATCAGTTCAACATAAAACAAATAAAAACGCCCAAGTCCCGTGCTACGTATCAGAGCATCCTAGACTCGACAATCACACCAATATCCAAGCTAGCTAAGCACCTGGATTATCTGTACTTCCGAAGAAGCACAGACCACAACAACAACAAAGGGGTGAGAAATCATGATCAAAAATATAATGGTATGTAATACATGTAAATAAGGTAGTACAACACACCAACACACCAAGATTCACCCCTAACAACACCATATGACGAACCTACTGTTCAAATTACAATATAACATATTATAATGCAAAATGCAACTCAACACCATGCATGCGGTACCGACTCGTTGGTTCATTCAATCGAACCTGGATAGATCACTTACGCTCCTCCTGAGACATGATCTATCCCCCACCATTCTCCACAAAGGAGTACGGATGAATCACTTACGCTCCTCCTGAGACATGATTCATCCCACCAAAACACCATGATATGCACACACCAATGCATAACTAATATATTTAGGCACTCAACGTGCACACGATCCTCCTGATCATATCATCATATACCAATGCACATATGTACAGATATAACATACACCAACACCATATAAATCAACCAGATAGTAAACAAGTTCATACTTTAACACCAAGATATAACATATCCCACCACTCGGGGGTACGCGATCCTACTGATCCCTACATACATATACATCAACTAATTGTCCACCAGTCATTATTACGGGAAACATGCACTATCACCAAGTACACAAGTTAGTTCCCACACTCATCATTCTTACAGTGCATCAGGGCCAAACTGTACCTATCATCTCAACTCAGATCCTCAGTCTATTCTAGTACCAATCTTGCACATTACCGTAACCAATAGGCTTCTAATTCCTATTCCCAAAATCATCACCTACACACTTTATCGATACCTCAAAAGTCATACAGAATTTTCTCTAAAAACTGTAAAACACCCTATATGCCCTATATGCCAAATCATCCCAAAACACCAATTCATTAACGATTACTATATAATTAACAACAATCATCATCAATCATAACATAACAATATATAGTATCATATATCGATCAATTTCCTACGGGGTTAAGGAATCCCCAACTACCCTATACATGTATAAACCATTCCCAATCAAGTTTCTCCCCCCTTACCTTGTTAATCGGCTGATCGATGAAAGAATCCCCCAAGGTTTGGCCAATTCTGATTTTCCCTTGTATCCTTCGTTCTTTGCTCCCTTTTCCGTTCCCTTTCCCGTTCTCTCCTTTCTATCGTTCTTTTTCCACTTTCTCTAACTTCTCACAATGTATCGTAAAACTGCTAACCCCTCTCCTTCTCTATTTTAATTCTCTAATCCCAATAATAATAATAACTTAATAATAATAATAATAATAATAAATAATAATAATAATAGTAATAATCCTATTATTATCTCACCAAAATAATAATAATGTTAATAACTTAATAAAATAATAATAATAATAATAGTAATAATAATCCTATTATTATCTCACCAAAATAATAATAATGTTAATAACTTAATAAAATAATAATAATAATAATAATAATAATAATAATCCTATTATTATCTCACCAAAATAATAATAATGTTAATAACAATAGTAACTATAATAAATATAATAATAATAATAATATTCCCACCAATATCAATATTATACACTATATTATTATATTCACCAAAACACCACCAATAATCCTCCCACATTAGGGACACCCACCAAACATCACCAAATACACCCCCACCAAAGGGCACACCAACACATAATATTTAAAATAATAATAAAATGACTAAATAATTAAAATGGGTGTCACACTAAGCATGGTCAGAAGAACACAAATTATTTCCCAGGAAATGTGCTAAGTGCGATAGGAGCTCACTTATGACGTTTTGAGCCTTTAGCTACTGGATTTCTTATGAGTGCGCTAGTCTCGCGCTGAAAAGCTAGCTTAGCGCGCTATGCCGACATGAAAACTTCAAAACTTGTTTTTCAGTCCTTCTTTCTTGCACCAATTGATCCTATCATAAAAAATAGGCAAGAAGAACTGTTAAAGAACATCAAAATGCAAAATATTCACATTATTTACAATAAAATCGAAAATTAACATAAATACACTTAAAATACTAGGTTTTAGACTAAACTATAAAGTAAACCAATTGAAAGGGCCATAAAATCAAGTTAAAGTATGCCCAATTTGCCCCTTAATGTTGCACCCCAAAAATTTCCCAACTCTTCTTTACCTAGCTTGTGTTTCATTTCATTCACATTAGCATTATCATTTGCACTTCATTGACATGTATGCAGGAGATCAAGAGGTATGATTACCAATCAAGGGCTACACAAGAGTTTGAAGCTAGCTAAGAAGGTTATTCAAGTGTTCAAGGGTTGATATCTTTATCAAAGAGTTAAAAGATCCTCAGAGGGAGTGATTGAAGCCAAGTGTGTGTGTCTCCTAACTTGAGAGTTGTGGAAAGCCATCAGATGATTCTAAAGCCATGAAGTTAGACTTGAGGTCTTGAGAGAGCTCATGAGAAGTGTTGGAGATCACTTTGATGCCTAGACAGGTCATTGTGCAAGATTAAGAAGCCTCAGCCGTGAGCGGTGCAATTAGGGTTTGACTGGGTCAACCCTAAGTCAACTGATGATGTGGAGAAGGTTGAGACCTGATTCAAGAGCCATGTGATCCTGGATTGATATATTGAGATGTTATAGGGATGATTCCAAGGTCAACTCATCATGATTGAAGAGTTTGAGAAGTTTCAAGCTAGGGTTTCTAAGGCTTGACAATGTAAAATCCCCTAGTTTGACCCCTATTTTCAAGGCAATTTAGCTCAAGATGTGATTGCCATCTCATCTTGCCCCCAACATGATTGTTGTAGAGCATAATATTAGCTTTAGTTTGAGTGCTAGAAGTCCTTGATAGGATTTGTAGAACTCAAGTTATGGCTTTGACAAGTTACAAGTCATCTGAGGTATGTGAATTTGGAGCTTGAAAGTTACCCAACTTGCATGACACTTTTTCCCTAGAAGGATGATTCCTATGAACTTTTGGTAAACATGAATGTTGTTCCTTATCCTCTTAGATTTCTAGAGAGTACTAGAAGTCCTTGATAGGATTTGTAGAACTCAAGTTATGGCTTTGACAAGTCAAGGGTATTTTGGACATTTGGTGATTATAGGTCATTTGTGATCATAGGCTATTTTCACCAACTTAGAAGCCTCAAATGAAGTTTTTTTCATCTAGAAAGTTTCTCAAAATGGGGTTTTAACCTTTACCATGCTTCAAGGAGGCATTGAAATGGCTCAAGGAGAGACTTGGTTCAAGAAGTTTTGGAAAAAGGAAGAATTAAAAGGATTTAATGGTCAAAAATTCAAATAATTCATTTGGTGACCAAATGAGACAAACTTATAGGTCATTTTGATTGTAAAATGCATTTTAAAGACAATGGAAATGTTGGTTTTTTCATTTGAGGCCCCATTCAAAGATTTGCATTTCATTGCTTATGATGTAAGTTACATAAACCAAACTATGCACAAGTGCAAGACCAATGCTCCAATCCATCCAAACACCTTCATAATCTCATTTGAGGAGAATTTGGATGAGAATGAGGTGATAAACAAGCTGCAAGCAGGGCTGCCATGGATGAGCATGAGATGAGAAATTCAAAAGCAAGAGATATTGGATATCTCATATAGATGGTTCTAGGAACTTCTAGATCATTCCCACTGGTTCTATATAAGCCCTAGAGCTGATCCAAGGCCAAGGTTGGTGAGAATTGGGAGAGAAAAGAGAGATTGAGTTCTGAATTTTCCTCTTGCAAATCAAATTCGGTTACACACTTTTGATCCATTTCCATCCAAATTCTTGCTTTCAACATCTTCCTCTAGAGTGTATGAGTGATTCCAGATAGAATTCAAGCCAAGATCATAGCAAAATCGTGAGAGAGCAACTTGAATTCATAGCTTGCAAGTCAAAATTGAAACCAAGAATTTAGAGAGTTTCAATCCAATTTGTTGCATACAGAAGCTTCCTTTGGTGTTAGTGAAGGTATCTGGAGATTCTTGGAGGTTGATTTGAAGGTTTCAGTGCTCTGTGCATTCAAAATTTACAGGTATGTAATTCTTATCGTGTAGCATGATTCAGGTAGCTTGGCTAGGTTTTGATAGGCTAGATGCATTTTAGATCATTGCTAGAAGCTTTCTGGATCATTAATTTGAAGATTAGTGACAATTTAGGGTTTATGCAATATTCGGTTGAGATTGCTATTCTTGGATTCTTGAGTTTTTAGAACGATTGAGTAGTATAGGTGGATTCCTTGTGAAATTTAGGACAATATTCATGTAGAAACCATGTGGAATGGAGGCCTGTAGAGAGAGTTAGGGTTGGATGAGGCTGGCCGGAAAAGCCAACGGCGGTGACCTTCGCGCGCGCAGGTGAAGAAGTTTCAGAAATTTAAATTGTGGAAGACGAAATCTAGAGCGTTCATTCACGTGGTACACTTTGACTCAGACCTTTATCCTAGTGCTCTCGCTGAGCCACGTAAGCTGGCCTTGCAACGCATCATTTTGATAAGTTGAGAACCTCAGGCTTGGCTTCCTCGCTGCATAGACCAAAGGCGCATGGGTTCGAGTCTTCTTGTGTAACTTTTTCTTTTAATTTTTGTGAACTGAGAAGTGGCGCCTGGGCCTATGAAATCATTGCTCTTCACACCCCCCCTTGGCCCAATCCTGAAATGAACTGGAAATTCTTGCTATTTGCCACGCTTGTTTTATTAATTTCTCATTATTTTCTTTTATTTTCTTCATTTTGCATAGTTTAGTAAATAATCCATAAAAAATTGAAAAATAATTCAAATGATTCCATTCTTTTTTCCATTGATTCATGGTTGAATCTAGTTTTTTTTAGATAAAAGAATATTAATATTTCATGCATTTTTGATTTTATTAGCATTTGTTGAATTTTAATTGATATTGAAATAATCATGGTTGATACTTTGTTTTGTTGAATTTGGTTTGATCATTTGATGATGATTCTTGCCTTGATTTTTTTCTATGTAGCTAGCATAGATATGCATGTTACACCTAGATGTTTCTCACATTTTTGTGGTGAAGTTAGGATGTGGTTTAAGTTGAAACTTTAGGAGCTCCATTTTTAGGGTTTATGGTTAATACCTTAGGATTTAGGTTTTATATCTAGAACTTGGTGGATGATTCAACCTCTGAATTTTGTATGGTAGATTCATGATTGAATTAGGATCCCTTAGGAATTTTTGTATGAATTTACAATGTAGTTTACTATTTTTGTTTGATTTTAGTTTAGGGGCTAACTTTGGATGATTCTAATGCACTAATATGACTAGATTAACCCCTTAGGTTCCCTTAGAGTAAGCTTGTGTTATTTTTACCCTTAGTTGAGGATGAAGGCAAGTTGAAGATGCAATGGAATGCTTGAAGAAGTTTGGATGTGAAGACTTCCCTTCTTTTGGTGTAATGTTGATTAGGTGTAAGATTAGGGTTTGTAGGCAGAGTTTCTAGATAGATTCTCTTCCTTCATAAACATGGAAGATGTTGATCACTTCCATTCTTCCCTATGATGTAAGGTCCCCTTGTAAAGGCCTCATCCCTCCTTTGGTAGGATGTGTGGCTCTTTACAAGTTGGTAGAACCTTTGCGGGTCCCTTTCTCTGATGATAGGATGCTTAGTGGTGACCTTTGGTCTTCACTTTGCTACCAATCATCCAAACTCTGCTCTTGTCAGATGAATCTTTCTCCCTTGCTAGAGGATGGAATTCCTTGTCAGAAGATTGAAGGCTAGAAGTTGATACTTTTGTGTGTTTGAAGACTACCTTTGGAGCTGAAGCTTGAGGATCAAGGGGAGCAAGTTGACACTTGTGGGAAGAAGATCAAGCTAAAATTGAAGAAAGAGCTGAAGCTTGAAGAAGATGAAGAACAAGTTGATGCTTGTGAGGGGAATTCATTGAAGATTGAATGAAGAAGCTGAAGCATGAGGAAGAAGCAAGCTGATGCTTGTGGGTTTAATGCATTGAGGCCTGGAGGTGGAGCTTACTGAAGAGCTGAAGCTTGAAGTTGAAGGAGAGGGATAAGTTGATACTTATGTTTGATGTGGTGAAAGCTTGAAGAAGCAAGTTGAGACTTGCTGGTGAAGATGATAGCCTTGAAGAGTAGTTGAAGACTGAGGACTGAACTGCTGTCAGAGGATTGCTTTGCTGTGAAGCTGTGGAAGCTGTTGATCTGCTTTCCTGTTTGTTTGCTTTATGTGCAACTGTATTGATGTGACTTGTTTGATTTGCTTGATGCATTAGAATAACTTCATGTCTAAACTGATTTAAGCTAGGAGCATGATTGCACTAGAGGTTGAGTGGCTCCCTCTGCTTGTATTTTTACTGTATGGCTTTGCTTGCGGGTATTCGGTAGAGCCCTGCTCCCTTGCCTATGTGGTTTATTTTGCTTGATAGCATTTTATTTCATTTTTTCTGCATGATTGCAGTTATTATTGTGTTTGCTTGATAGCATGTTATTTATTCCTCTGTATGATTACAGTTATTCATATCTGGCTTGAGGTTGAGATGAGCTTGTGGAGGCCGATGCCCCACACACATTTCCTCCCTCACTTGCATTGCATGTATGTTACAGTCGTTTACTGTTTACTGTTTAAGCTGATGCTTTATCTGTTTCTGTTTATCATTGATATGATCCCCTAGGACTATCACTTCCTTTGATAAGGAAGTGATGATAGAACTTTAGGTTGAAACCAATGCATGATAACTTCTAGGAGTTCCCTGTTCCAAACCTCAACCATAGGATGAATCCTTGGCATGACAACATTAGGACTTGATAGTCTCCCCGTAGTTGTCCCTCTCTCTTCTTATCTCGAAACAAATTAAAATACAGTGATAAAGGTTAACTGACGTTGTACGTTACGAGCCTTAAGCTATCTGAGAAAGGGTTGTCGGAGAGTTTTTTTTCGGCAGCTTGGATGTTTAGTATGGCACCCTTTGGGTGACACACGATGCATTCACTCTCAGGTCATAGTCTCTAGTGCGATGTTGGTTGCAAAAATTCATAGAAAACAGTTCTTCCGTAAAAGACAGAAAACAAACTTCAAACCTTTTTGCCCCGTGGGCCCATAATTCAAAGGAAAGCTTTTCTGAAGAAAAGAGTGTCGTTAACTCCCAGTTCTACCGCAAACGATAACGCCTAAGTCTCCAAGGGTCGAGCTGCGTACATCCAACTGCTGGAACTGTTTGTTAACCCTACTCGGAAAAATAGATGAATCTAAACCCGTAAGCCATATTATCCCGAACTACGTAAGCTCTGATCTCTCAAGCCTGTTGAGAGTACATAGACACAATACTGATGTATTGGCGAGCCACCTTCCCCGTAACCTGTAGTTAGCCGAACTACGTTGACTCTGATTTCTCATTCTCTGATGAGAATACGTAGGCATAAAGCGCAATGCTTTGCCGAGTCATTTTTTCTTTTGTAGCCAGCCTTGATAGGTAGATAGATAAAACCAACCATCAGATAAACACAACAAGCGTGGATCCCATCGAGTACGATGGACGTGAGGGGTGCTAATACCTTCCCCTTGCGTAACCGACTCCCGAACCCAGACAATGGTTGCGATGACCTTGTCTTATACGTTTTCGTCAGGTTTTTCCGATTGTTTCCTTTCCTGTTCTGAGGGATAAATAACGAAAGGTGGCGACTCTTTTGTTTTGCCGGCACCTTATTTTCGCGGAAGCGACACTTAACAATTATAACTCCTTCAAACTCAAAAAATCTAAAGAGATTAGATGTCAGGACATGTGGTCTAACATTACATCTGCTTCAACATAGCAACAATCTCAGACATGTCGATTACTCCCCCTGCCACATATAACCAATATTTCCCCTAAAGGCGAAAACCCAAATCTCCTGAAGTCCAAGCCTCAACTACCTAAGTTCACACATCCCTCTCAAGAGGAAAACACAAATCACCTGACAGACAACTACGAACTATCCAAAGTCACACATTAAAAACACATACAATAGAAGCCACACATATTAGAAACATATAAAATAGAAGCCATACATATTACTCATAACATTATAGTAAATTAGGGTAAAGATGTTTTGTTTCAAAGAAAAGCATGTCAAGATTAGATTTCGTTAATCCTTTTTAAACATATCGGATTAATCAAGCATGCGAACTTAGTTTCTATCAATAAAATCATGCATCCTTGCGAATCCGTTCATTTCTAAAGCGAGTCCGTGAATATTATTGTTTTAATTGCTAGATTATTTCTCTTAATAGAAACTGAAACAAACAAACATAAAGATCGATACAAAGCGAATACTAACTTTTAAATCTATGTCTAGAGTTTATTGGTTAATAGATGAAAAAAATAGATCAAGACTTGGAAAATCTATGTCTAGAGAGATTCAAGCCATAAATACATCATTAAAGCAAATATCATCATCATTTATTTATCGTACCCTTGTTCACATACAAAAGATCAAAAGAAATACATGAAAGTAGGATTAAATACCTCTAATCATGACACAAGAGTGTTTAACTACCCATTCCCATGGTAGCTTGATAAACATGTAAGAAAATAATCTTTGCTAGGATTAAAGCCGAAGAATCGAGGATTGATGCTCCAAATATTTAATTATCACTTCTCCATGAGTTTCAAAGGTTTTTGACCTAGAAAATCCTTTTTCTCTTTCTCAAATGCTGAAAAGTGTGAAAAATTACAAGTTGTTGAAAATATCTTCCAAGTGATATATTTATATATAAGGCCACTTAATGCTGTAAGCGGCACCACGCTAAGTACCCTCAGAGGCGCGCTAAGCATGGTCAGAAGAACACAACTTATTTCCCAGGAAGTGTACTAAGTGCGAAAGGAGCTCACTTATGACATTTTGAGCCTTTAGCTACTGGATTTCTTATGAGCGCGATGGTCTCGCGCTGAAAAGCTAGCTTAGCGCGCTATGCCGACATGAAAACTTCAAAACTTGTTTTTCAGTCCTTCTTTCTTGTACCAATTGTTCCTATCATCAAAAATAGGCAAGAATAATTGTTAAAGAACATCAAAATGTAAAATATTCACATTATTTACGCTAAAATCGAAAATTAACATAAATACACTTAAACTACTAGGTTTTAGACTAAACTATCAAGTAAACCAATTGAAAGTGCCATAAAATCAAGTTAAAGTATGCCCAATTTGCCCCTTAACAATTACAACTCCTTCAAACTCAAAAAATCTAAAGAGATCAGATGTCAGGACATGTGGTCTGACATCACATCTGCTTCAACATAGCAACAATCTTAGACATGTCCATTACTCCCCCTGTCACATATAACCAATATTTACCCTAAAGGCGAAAACCCAAATCTCCTAAAGTCCAAACCTCAACTACCTATGTTCACACATCCCTCTCAAGAGGAAAACCCAAATCACCTGGCAGACAACTATGAACTATCCAAGTTCACACATTAGAAACACATACAACAGAAGCCACACATATTAGAAACATATAAAATAGAAGCCACACATAGTAGTCATAACATTATAGTAAATTAGGGTAAAGATATTTTGTTTCAAAGAAAAGCATGTCACGATTAGATTTCGTTAATCCTTTTTAAACATATCCGAATAATCAAGGATGCGAACTTAGTTTCAATCAATAAAATCGTGTATCCTTGCGAATCCGTTCATTTCTAAAGCGAGTCCATGAATATTATTGTTTTAATTGCTAGATTATTTATCTTAATAGAAACTGAAACAAACAAACATAAAGATCGATACAAAGCGAATATTAACTTTCAAATCTATGTCTAGAGTTTGTTGGTTAATAGATGAAAAAAATAGATCAAGACTTGGAAAATCTATGTCTAGAGAGATTCAAACCATAAATACATCAATAAAGCAAATATCATCATCATTTATTGATCATAACCTTGTTCACATACAAAAGATCAAAAGAAATACATGAAAGTAAGATTAACTACCTCTAATCTTGAGACAAGAGTGTTTAACTACCCATTCCCATGGTAGCTTGATCAACATGTAAGAAAAGAATCTTTGCTAGGATTAAAGCCGAAGAATCGAGGATTGATGCTCCAAAGATTTAATTATCACTTCTCCATGAGTTTCAAAGGTTTTTGACCTAGAAAATCCTTTTTCTCTTTCTCAAATGCTGAAAAGTGTGAAAAAGTACAAGTTGTTGAAAATATCTTCCAAGTGATATATTTATATATAAGGCCACTTAATGCTTTAAGTGGCACCGCGCTAAGTACCCTCAGCGGCGCTCTAAGCATGGTCAGAAGAACACAACTTATTTTCCAGGAAGTGTGCTAAGTGCGATAGGAGCTCACTTATCACATTTTGAGCCTTTAGCTACTGGATTTCTTATGAGCGTGCTGGTCTCGCGCTGAAAAGCTAGCATAGCGCGCTATGACGACATGAAAACTCAAAACTTGTTTTTCAGTCCTTCTTTCTTGTACCAATTGTTCCTATCATCAAAAATAGGCAAGAAGAACTGTTAAAGAACATCAAAATGAAAAATATTCACATTATTTACGCTAAAATTGAAAATTAACATAAATACACTTAAACTACTAGGTTTTAGACTAAACTATCAAGTAAACAAATTGGAAGTGCCATAAAATCAAGTTAAAGTATGCCCAATTTGCGCCTTAACAATTACAACTCCTTCAAACTCAAAAAATCTAAAGAGATCAGATGTCAGGACATGTGGTCTGACATCACATCTGCTTCAACATAACAACAATCTCAGACATGTCCATTACTCCCCCTGTCACATATAACCAATATTTCCCCTAAAGGCGAAAACCCAAATCTCCTGCAGTCTAAACCTCAACTACCTAAGTTCACACATCCCTCTCAAAAGGAAAACCCAAATCACCTGGCAGACAACTATGAACTATCCAAGTTCACACATTAGAAACACATGCAATAGAAGCCACACATATTAGAAACATATAATATAGAAGCCATACATATTACTCATAACATTAGAGTAAATTAGGGTAAAGATATTTTGTTTCAGAGAAAAGCATTTCACGATTAGATTTCGTTAATCCTTTTTAAACATATCCGAATAATCAAGGATGCGAACTTAGTTTCAATCAATAAAATCGTGTATCCTTGCGAATCCGTTCATTTCTAAAGCGAGTCCATGAATATTATTGTTTTAATTGCTAGATTATTTCTCTTAATAGAAACTGAAACAAACAAACATAAAGATCGATACAAAGCGAATATTAACTTTCAAATCTATGTCTAGAGTTTGTTGGTTAATAGATGAAAAAAATAGATCAAGACTTGGAAAATCTATGTCTAGAGAGATTCAAACCATAAATACATCAATAAAGCAAATATCATCATCATTTATTGATCATAACCTTGTTCACATACAAAAGATCAAAAGAAATACATGAAAGTAAGATTAACTACCTCTAATCTTGACACAAGAGTGTTTAACTACCCATTCCCATGGTAGCTTGATCAACATGTAAGAAAAGAATCTTTGCTAGGATTAAAGCCGAAGAATCGAGGATTGATGCTCCAAAGATTTAATTATCACTTCTCCATGAGTTTCAAAGGTTTTTGACCTAGAAAATCCTTTTTCTCTTTCTCAAATGCTGAAAAGTGTGAAAAAGTACAAGTTGTTGAAAATATCTTCCAAGTGATATATTTATATATATGGCCACTTAATGTTGTAAGCGGCACCACGCTAAGTACCCTCAGAGGCGCGCTAAGCATGGTCAGAAGAACACAACTTATTTCCCAGGAAGTGTACTAAGTGCGAAAGGAGCTCACTTATGACATTTTGAGCCTTTAGCTACTGGATTGCTTATGAGCGCGATGGTCTCGCGCTGAAAAGCTAGCTTAGCGCGCTATGCCGACATGAAAACTTCAAAACTTGTTTTTCAGTCCTTCTTTCTTGTACCAATTGTTCCTATCATCAAAAATAGGCAAGAATAATTGTTAAAGAACATCAAAATGTAAAATATTCACATTATTTACGCTAAAATCGAAAATTAACATAAATACACTTAAACTACTAGGTTTTAGACTAAACTATCAAGTAAACCAATTGAAAGTGCCATAAAATCAAGTTAAAGTATGCCCAATTTGCCCCTTAACAATTACAACTCCTTCAAACTCAAAAAATCTAAAGAGATCAGATGTCAGGACATGTGGTCTGACATCACATCTGCTTCAACATAGCAACAATCTCAGACATGTCCATTACTCCCCCTGTCACATATAACCAATATTTACCCTAAAGGCGAAAACCCAAATCTCCTAAAGTCCAAACCTCAACTACCTATGTTCACACATCCCTCTCAAGAGGAAAACCCAAATCACCTGGCAGATAACTATGAACTATCCAAGTTCACACATTAGAAACACATACAACAGAAGCCACACATATTAGAAACATATAAAATAGAAGCCATACATAGTAGTCATAACATTATAGTAAATTAGGGTAAAGATATTTTGTTTCAAAGAAAAGCATGTCACGATTAGATTTCGTTAATCCTTTTTAAACATATCCGAATAATCAAGGATGCGAACTTAGTTTCAATCAATAAAATCGTGTATCCTTGCGAATCCGTTCATTTCTAAAGCGAGTCCATGAATATTATTGTTTTAATTGCTAGATTATTTCTCTTAATAGAAACTGAAACAAACAAACATAAAGATCGATACAAAGCGAATATTAACTTTCAAATCTATGTCTAGAGTTTGTTGGTTAATAGATGAAAAAAATAGATCAAGACTTGGAAAATCTATGTCTAGAGAGATTCAAACCATAAATACATCAATAAAGCAAATATCATCATCATTTATTGATCATAGCCTTGTTCACATACAAAAGATCAAAAGAAATACATGAAAGTAAGATTAACTACCTCTAATCTTGACACAAGAGTGTTTAACTACACATTCCCATGGTAGCTTGATCAACATGTAAGAAAAGAATCTTTGCTAGGATTAAAGCCGAAGAATCGAGGATTGATGCTCCAAAGATTTAATTATCACTTCTCCATGAGTTTCAAAGGTTTTTGACCTAGAAAATCCTTTTTCTCTTTCTCAAATGCTGAAAAGTGTGAAAAAGTACAAGTTGTTGAAAATATCTTCCAAGTGATATATTTATATATAAGGCCACTTAATGCTTTAAGTGGCACCGCGCTAAGTACCCTCAGCGGCGCGCTAAGCATGGTCAGAAGAACACAACTTATTTTGCAGGAAGTGTGCTAAGTGCGATAGGAGCTCACTTATCACATTTTGAGCCTTTAGCTACTGGATTTCTTATGAGCGTGCTGGTCTCGCGCTGAAAAGCTAGCATAGCGCGCTATGACGACATGAAAACTCAAAACTTGTTTTTCAGTCCTTCTTTCTTGTACCAATTGTTCCTATCATCAAAAATAGGCAAGAAGAACTGTTAAAGAACATCAAAATGAAAAATATTCACATTATTTACGCTAAAATTGAAAATTAACATAAATACACTTAAACTACTAGGTTTTAGACTAAACTATCAAGTAAACAAATTGGAAGTGCCATAAAATCAAGTTAAAGTATGCCCAATTTGCGCCTTAACAATTACAACTCCTTCAAACTCAAAAAATCTAAAGAGATCAGATGTCAGGACATGTGGTCTGACATCACATCTGCTTCAACATAACAACAATCTCAGACATGTCCATTACTCCCCCTGTCACATATAACCAATATTTCCCCTAAAGGCGAAAACCCAAATCTCCTGCAGTCTAAACCTCAACTACCTAAGTTCACACATCCCTCTCAAAAGGAAAACCCAAATCACCTGGCAGACAACTATGAACTATCCAAGTTCACACATTAGAAACACATGCAATAGAAGCCACACATATTAGAAACATATAATATAGAAGCCATACATATTACTCATAACATTAGAGTAAATTAGGGTAAAGATATTTTGTTTCAGAGAAAAGCATTTCACGATTAGATTTCGTTAATCCTTTTTAAACATATCCGAATAATCAAGGATGCGAACTTAGTTTCAATCAATAAAATCGTGTATCCTTGCGAATCCGTTCATTTCTAAAGCGAGTCCATGAATATTATTGTTTTAATTGCTAGATTATTTCTCTTAATAGAAACTGAAACAAACAAACATAAAGATCGATACAAAGCGAATATTAACTTTCAAATCTATGTCTAGAGTTTGTTGGTTAATAGATGAAAAAAATAGATCAAGACTTGGAAAATCTATGTCTAGAGAGATTCAAACCATAAATACATCAATAAAGCAAATATCATCATCATTTATTGATCATAACCTTGTTCACATACAAAAGATCAAAAGAAATACATGAAAGTAAGATTAACTACCTCTAATCTTGACACAAGAGTGTTTAACTACCCATTCCCATGGTAGCTTGATCAACATGTAAGAAAAGAATCTTTGCTAGGATTAAAGCCGAAGAATCGAGGATTGATGCTCCAAAGATTTAATTATCACTTCTCCATGAGTTTCAAAGGTTTTTGACCTAGAAAATCCTTTTTCTCTTTCTCAAATGCTGAAAAGTGTGAAAAAGTACAAGTTGTTGAAAATATCTTCCAAGTGATATATTTATATATATGGCCACTTAATGTTGTAAGCGGCACCACGCTAAGTACCCTCAGAGGCGCGCTAAGCATGGTCAGAAGAACACAACTTATTTCCCAGGAAGTGTACTAAGTGCGAAAGGAGCTCACTTATGACATTTTGAGCCTTTAGCTACTGGATTGCTTATGAGCGCGATGGTCTCGCGCTGAAAAGCTAGCTTAGCGCGCTATGCCGACATGAAAACTTCAAAACTTGTTTTTCAGTCCTTCTTTCTTGTACCAATTGTTCCTATCATCAAAAATAGGCAAGAATAATTGTTAAAGAACATCAAAATGTAAAATATTCACATTATTTACGCTAAAATCGAAAATTAACATAAATACACTTAAACTACTAGGTTTTAGACTAAACTATCAAGTAAACCAATTGAAAGTGCCATAAAATCAAGTTAAAGTATGCCCAATTTGCCCCTTAACAATTACAACTCCTTCAAACTCAAAAAATCTAAAGAGATCAGATGTCAGGACATGTGGTCTGACATCACATCTGCTTCAACATAGCAACAATCTCAGACATGTCCATTACTCCCCCTGTCACATATAACCAATATTTACCCTAAAGGCGAAAACCCAAATCTCCTAAAGTCCAAACCTCAACTACCTATGTTCACACATCCCTCTCAAGAGGAAAACCCAAATCACCTGGCAGATAACTATGAACTATCCAAGTTCACACATTAGAAACACATACAACAGAAGCCACACATATTAGAAACATATAAAATAGAAGCCATACATAGTAGTCATAACATTATAGTAAATTAGGGTAAAGATATTTTGTTTCAAAGAAAAGCATGTCACGATTAGATTTCGTTAATCCTTTTTAAACATATCCGAATAATCAAGGATGCGAACTTAGTTTCAATCAATAAAATCGTGTATCCTTGCGAATCCGTTCATTTCTAAAGCGAGTCCATGAATATTATTGTTTTAATTGCTAGATTATTTCTCTTAATAGAAACTGAAACAAACAAACATAAAGATCGATACAAAGCGAATATTAACTTTCAAATCTATGTCTAGAGTTTGTTGGTTAATAGATGAAAAAAATAGATCAAGACTTGGAAAATCTATGTCTAGAGAGATTCAAACCATAAATACATCAATAAAGCAAATATCATCATCATTTATTGATCATAGCCTTGTTCACATACAAAAGATCAAAAGAAATACATGAAAGTAAGATTAACTACCTCTAATCTTGACACAAGAGTGTTTAACTACACATTCCCATGGTAGCTTGATCAACATGTAAGAAAAGAATCTTTGCTAGGATTAAAGCCGAAGAATCGAGGATTGATGCTCCAAAGATTTAATTATCACTTCTCCATGAGTTTCAAAGGTTTTTGACCTAGAAAATCCTTTTTCTCTTTCTCAAATGCTGAAAAGTGTGAAAAAGTACAAGTTGTTGAAAATATCTTCCAAGTGATATATTTATATATAAGGCCACTTAATGCTTTAAGTGGCACCGCGCTAAGTACCCTCAGCGGCGCGCTAAGCATGGTCAGAAGAACACAACTTATTTTGCAGGAAGTGTGCTAAGTGCGATAGGAGCTCACTTATCACATTTTGAGCCTTTAGCTACTGGATTTCTTATGAGCGTGCTGGTCTCGCACTGAAAAGCTAGCATAGCGCGCTATGACGACATGAAAACTTCAAAACTTGTTTTTCAGTCCTTCTTTCTTGTACCAATTGTTCCTATCATCAAAAATAGGCAAGAAGAACTGTTAAAGAACATCAAAATGAAAAATATTCACATTATTTACGCTAAAATTGAAAATTAACATAAATACACTTAAACTACTAGGTTTTAGACTAAACTATCAAGTAACCAAATTGAAAGTGCCATAAAATCAAGTTAAAGTATGCCCAATTTGCGCCTTAACAATTACAACTCCTTCAAACTCAAAAAATCTAAAGAGATCAGATGTCAGGACATGTGGTCTGACATCACATCTGCTTCAACATAACAACAATCTCAGACATGTCCATTACTCCCCCTGTCACATATAACCAATATTTACCCTAAAGGCGAAAACCCAAATCTCCTGCAGTCCAAACCTCAACTACCTAAGTTCACACATCCCTCTCAAAAGGAAAACCCAAATCACCTGGCAGACAACTGTGAACTATCCAAGTTCACACATTAGAAACACATGCAATAGAAGCCACACATATTAGAAACATATAATATAGAAGCCATACATATTACTCATAACATTAGAGTAAATTAGGGTAAAGATATTTTGTTTCAAAGAAAAGCATTTCACGATTAGATTTCGTTAATCCTTTTTAAACATATCCGAATAATCAAGGATGCGAACTTAGTTTCAATCAATAAAATCGTGTATCCTTGCGAATCTGTTCATTTCTAAAGCGAGTCCATGAATATTATTGTTTTAATTGCTAGATTATTTCTCTTAATAGAAACTGAAACAAACAAACATAAAGATCGATACAAAGCGAATATTAACTTTCAAATCTATGTCTAGAGTTTGTTGGTTAATAGATGAAAAAAATAGATCAAGACTTGGAAAATCTATGTCTAGAGAGATTCAAACCATAAATACATCAATAAAGCAAATATCATCATCATTTATTGATCATAACCTTGTTCACATACAAAAGATCAAAAGAAATACATGAAAGTAAGATTAACTACCTCTAATCTTGACACAAGAGTGTTTAACTACCCATTCCCATGGTAGCTTGATCAACATGTAAGAAAAGAATCTTTGCTAGGATTAAAGCCGAAGAATCGAGGATTGATGCTCCAAAGATTTAATTATCACTTCTCCATGAGTTTCAAAGGTTTTTGACCTAGAAAATCCTTTTTCTCTTTCGCAAATGCTGAAAAGTGTGAAAAAGTACAAGTTGTTGAAAATATCTTCCAAGTGATATATTTATATATAAGGCCACTTAATGCTGTAAGTGGCACCGCGCTAAGTACCCTCAGCGGCGCGCTAAGCATGGTCAGAAGCACACAACTTATTTTCCAGGAAGTGTGCTAAGTGAGATAGGAGCTCACTTATCACATTTTGAGCCTTTAGCTACTGGATTTCTTATGAGCGCGCTGGTCTCGCGCTGAAAAGCTAGCTTAGCGCGCTATGACGACATGAAAACTTCAAAACTTGTTTTTCAGTCCTTCTTTCTTGTACCAATTGTTCCTATCATCAAAAATAGGCAAAAAGAACTGTTAAAGAACATCAAAATGAAAAATATTCACATTATTTACGCTAAAATTGTAAATTAACATAAATACACTTAAACTACTAGGTTTTAGACTAAACTATCAAGTAAACAAATTGAAAGTGCCATAAAATCAAGTTAAAGTATGCCTAATTTGCGCCTTAACAATTACAACTCCTTCAAACTCAAAAAATCTAAAGAGATCAGATGTCAGGACATGTGGTCTGACATCACATCTGCTTCAACATAGCAACAATCTCAGACATGTCCATTACTCCCCCTGTCACATATAACCAATATTTCCCCTAAAGGCGAAAACCCAAATCTCCTGAAGTCCAAACCTCAACTACCTAAGTTCACACATCCCTCTCAAGAGGAAAACCCAAATCACCTGGCAGACAACTATGAACTATCCAAGTTCACACATTAGAAACACATACAACAGAATCCACACATATTAGAAACATATAAAATAGAAGCCTTACATATTACTCATAACATTATAGTAAATTAGGGTAAAGATATTTTGTTTCAAAGAAAAGCATGTCACGATTAGATTTCGTTAATCCTTTTTAAACATATCCGATTAATCAAGGATGCGAACTTAGTTTCAATCAATAAAATCGTGTATCCTTGCGAATCCGTTCATTTCTAAAGCGAGTCCGTGAATATTATTGTTTTAATTGCTAGATTATTTCTCTAAATAGAAACTGAAACAAACAAACATAAAGATCGGTACAAAGCGAATATTAACTTTCAAATCTATGTCTAGAGTTTGTTGGTTAATATATGAAAAAAATAGATCAAGACTTGGAAAATCTATGTCTAGAGAGATTCAAACCATAAATACATCATTAAAGCAAATATCATCATCATTTATTGATCATAACCTTTTTCACATATAAAAGATCAAAAGAAATACATGAAATTAAGATTAACTACCTCTAATCTTGACACAAGAGTGTTTAACTACCCATTCCCATGGTAGCTTGATCAACATATAAGAAAAGAATCTTTGCTAGGATTAAAGCCGAAGAATCGAGGATTGATGCTCCAAAGATTTAATTATCACTTCTCCATGAGTTCCAAAGGTTTTTGACCTAGAAAATCCTTTTTCTCTGTCTCAAATGCTGAATAGTGTGAAAAAGTACAAGTTGTTGAAAATATCTTCCAAGTGATACATTTATATATAAGGCCACTTAATGATGTAAGCGGCACCGCACTAAGTACCCTCAGAGGTGCGCTAAGCATGGTCAGAAGAACACAACTTATTTCCCAGGAAGTGTACTAAGTGCGATAGGAGCTCACTTATGACATTTTGAGCCTTTAGCTACTGGATTTCTTATGAGCGCGATGGTCTCGCGCTGAAAAGCTAGCTTAGCGCGCTATGCCGACATGAAAACTTCAAAACTTGTTTTTCAGTCCTTCTTTCTCGTACCAATTGTTTCTATCATCAAAAATAGGCAAGAAGAACTGTTAAAGAACATCAAAATGTAAAATATTCACATTATTTATGCTAAAATCGAAAATTAACATAAATACACTTAATCTACTAGGGTTTAGACTAAACTATCAAGTAAACCAATTGAAAGTGCCATAAAATCAAGTTAATGTATGCCCAATTTGCCCCTTAACAATTACAACTCCTTCAAACTCAAAAAATCTAAAGAGATCAGATGTCAGGACATGTGGTCTGACATCACATATGCTTCAACATAGCAACAATCTCAGACATGTCCATTACTCCCCCTGTCACATATAACCAATATTTCCCCTAAAGGCGAAAACCCAAATCTCCTGAAGTTAAAACCTCAACTACCTAAGTTCACACATCCCTCTCAAGAGGAAAACCCAAATCACCTGGCAGACAACTATGAACTATCCAAGTTCACACATTAGAAACACATACAACAGAAGCCACACATATTAGAAACATATAAAATAGAAGCCATACATATTACTCATAACATTATAGTAATTAGGGTAAAGATATTTTGTTTCAAAGAAAAGCATGTCACGATTAGATTTCGTTAATCCTTTTTAAACATATCCGATTAATCAAGGATGCGAACTTAGTTTCAATCAATAGAATCGTGTATCCTTGCGAATCCGTTCATTTCTAAAGCGAGTCCTAGAATATTATTGTTTTAATTGCTAGATTATTTCTCTAAATAGAAACTGAAACAAACAAACATAAAGATCGATACAAAGCGAATATTAACTTTCAATTCCATGTCTAGATTTTGTTGGTTAATAGATGAAAAAAATAGATCAAGACTTGGAAAATCTATGTCTAGAGAGATTCAAACCATAAATACATCAATAAAGCAAATATCATCATCATTTATTGATCATAACCTTGTTCACATACAAAAGATCAAAAGAAATACATGAAAGTAAGATTAACTACCTCTAATCTTGACACAAGAGCGTTTAACTAACCATTCCCATGGTAGCTTGATCAACATGTAAGAAAAGAATCTTTGCTAGGATTAAAGCCGAAGAATCGAGGATTGATGCTCCAAAGATTTAATTATCACTTCTCCATGAGTTTCAAAGGTTTTTGACCTAGAAAATCCTTTTTCTCTTTCTCAAATGCTAAAAAGTGTGAAAAAGTACAAGTTGTTGAAAATATCTTCCAAGTGATATATTTATATATAAGGCCACTTAATGCTGTAAGTGGCACCGCGCTAAGTACCCTCAGCGGCGCGCTAAGCATGGTCAGAAGAACACAACTTATTTTCCAGGAAGTGTGCTAAGTGCGATAGGAGCTCACTTATCACATTTTGAGCCTTTAGCTACTGGATTTCTTATGAGCGCGCTGGTCTCGCGCTGAAAAGCTAGCTTAGCGCGCTATGACGACATGAAAACTTCAAAACTTGTTTTTCAGTCCTTCTTTCTTGTACCAATTGTTCCTATCATCAAAAATAGGCAAGAAGAACTGTTAAAGAACATCAAAATGAAAAATATTCACATTATTTACGCTAAAATTGAAAATTAACACAAATACACTTAAACTACTAGGTTTTAGACTAAACTATCAAGTAAACAAATTGAAAGTGCCATAAAATCAAGTTAAAGTATGCCCAATTTGCGCCTTAACAATTACAACTCCTTCAAACTCAAAAAATTTAAAGAGATCAGATGTCAGGACATGTGGTCTGACATCACATCTGCTTCAACATAGCAACAATCTCAGATATGTCCATTACTCCCCCTGTCACATATAACCAATATTTCCCCTAAAGGCAAAAACCCAAATCTCCTGAAGTCCAAACCTCAACTACCTAAGTTCACACATCCCTCTCAAAAGGAAAACCCAAATCACCTGGCAGACAACTATGAACTATCCAAGTTCACACATTAGAAACACATACAACAGAATCCACACATATTAGAAACATATGAAATAGAAGCCTTACATATTACTCATAACATTATAGTAAATTAGGGTAAAGATATTTTGTTTCAAAGAAAAGCATGTCACGATTAGATTTCGTTAATCCTTTTTAAACATATCCGATTAATCAAGGATGCGAACTTAGTTTCAATCAATAAAATCATGTATCCTTGCGAATCCGTTCATTTCTAAAGCGAGTCCGTGAATATTATTGTTTTAATTGCTAGATTATTTCTCTAAATAGAAACTGAAACAAACAAACATAAAGATCGATACAAAGCGAATATTAACTTTCAAATCTATGTCTAGAGTTTGTTGGTTAATAGATGAAAAAAATATATCAAGACTTGGAAAATCTATGTCTAGAGAGATTCAAACCATAAATACATCATTAAAGCAAATATCATCTTCATTTATTGATCACAACCTTTTTCACATACAAAAGATCAAAAGAAATACATGAAAGTAAGATTAACTACCTCTAATCTTGACACAAGAGTGTTTAACTACCCATTCCCATGGTAGCTTGATCAACATATAAGAAAATAATCTTTGCTAGGATTAAAGCCGAAGAATCGAGGATTGATGCCCCAAAGATTTAATTATCACTTCTCCATGAGTTCCAAAGGTTTTTGACCTAGAAAATCCTTTTTCTCTTTCTCAAATGCTGAATAGTGTGAAAAAGTACAAGTTGTTGAAAATATCTTCCAAGTGATACATTTATATATAAGGCCACTTAATGCTGTAAGCGGCACCGCGCTAAGTACCCTCAGCGGCGCGCTAAGCATGGTCAGAAGAACACAACTTATTTTCCAGGAAGTGTGCTAAGTGCGATAGGAGCTCACTTATCACATTTTGAGCCTTTAGCTACTGGATTTCTTATGAGCGCGCTGGTCTCGCGCTGAAAAGCTAGCTTAGCGCGCTATGACGACATGAAAACTTCAAAACTTGTTTTTCAGTCCTTCTTTCTTGTACCAATTGTTCCTATCATCAAAAATAGGCAAGAAGAACTGTTAAAGAACATCAAAATGAAAAATATTCACATTATTTACGCTAAAATTGAAAATTAACACAAATACACTTAAACTACTAGGTTTTAGACTAAACTATCAAGTAAACAAATTGAAAGTGCCATAAAATCAAGTTAAAGTATGCCCAATTTGCGCCTTAACAATTACAACTCCTTCAAACTCAAAAAATTTAAAGAGATCAGATGTCAGGACATGTGGTCTGACATCACATCTGCTTCAACATAGCAACAATCTCAGATATGTCCATTACTCCCCCTGTCACATATAACCAATATTTCCCCTAAAGGTGAAAACCCAAATCTCCTGAAGTTAAAACCTCAACTACCTAAGTTCACACATCCCTCTCAAGAGGAAAACCCAAATCACCTGGCAGACAACTATGAACTATCCAAGTTCACACATTAGAAACACATACAACAGAAGCCACACATATTAGAAACATATAAAATAGAAGCCATACATATTACTCATAACATTATAGTAATTAGGGTAAATATATTTGGTTTCAAAGAAAAGCATGTCACGATTAGATTTCGTTAATCCTTTTTAAACATATCCGATTAATCAAGGATGCGAACTTAGTTTCAATCAATAGAATCGTGTATCCTTACGAATCCGTTCATTTCTAAAGCGAGTCCTAGAATATTATTGTTTTAATTGCTAGATTATTTCTCTAAATAGAAACTGAAACAAACAAACATAAAGATCGATACAAAGCGAATATTAACTTTCAATTCCATGTCTAGATTTTGTTGGTTAATAGATGAAAAAAATAGATCAAGACTTGGAAAATCTATGTCTAGAGAGATTCAAACCATAAATACATCAATAAAGCAAATATCATCATCATTTATTGATCATAACCTTGTTCACATACAAAAGATCAAAAGAAATACATGAAAGTAAGATTAACTACCTCTAATCTTGACACAAGAGTGTTTAACTACCCATTCCCATGGTAGCTTGATCAACATGTAAGAAAAGAATCTTTGTTAGGATTAAAGCCGAAGAATCGAGGATTGATGCTCCAAAGATTTAATTATCACTTCCCCATGAGTTTCAAAGGTTTTTGACCTAGAAAATCCTTTTTCTCTTTCTCAAATGCTGAAAAGTGTGAAAAAGTACAAGTTGTTGAAAATATCTTCCAAGTGATATATTTATATATAAGGCCACTTAATGCTGTAAGTGGCACCGCGCTAAGTACCCTCAGCGGCGCGCTAAGCATGGTCAGAAGAACACAACTTATTTTCCAGGAAGTGTGCTAAGTGCGATAGGAGCTCACTTATCACATTTTGAGCCTTTAGCTACTGGATTTCTTATGAGCGTGCTGGTCTCGCGCTGAAAAGCTAGCCTAGCGCGCTATGACGACATGAAAACTTCAAAACTTGTTTTTCAGTCCTTCTTTCTTGTACCAATTGTTCCTATCATCAAAAATAGGCAAGAAGAACTGTTAAAGAACATCAAAATGAAAAATATTCACGTTATTTACGCTAAAATTGAAAATTAACACAAATACACTTAAACTACTAGGTTTTAGACTAAACTATCAAGTAAACAAATTGAAAGTGCCATAAAATCAAGTTAAAGTATGCCCAATTTGCGCCTTAACAATTACAACTCCTTCAAACTCAAAAAATCTAAAGAGATCAGATGTCAGGACATGTGGTCTGACATCACATCTGCTTCAACATAGCAACAATCTCAGATATGTCCATTACTCCCCCTGTCACATATAACCAATATTTCCCCTAAAGGCGAAAACCCAAATCTCCTGAAGTCCAAACCTCAACTACCTAAGTTCACACATCCCTCTCAAGAGGAAAACCCAAATCACCTGGCAGACAACTATGAACTATCCAAGTTCACACATTAGAAACACATACAACAGAATCCACACATATTAGAAACATATGAAATAGAAGCCTTACATATTACTCATAACATTATAGTAAATTAGGGTAAAGATATTTTGTTTCAAAGAAAAGCATGTCACGATTAGATTTCGTTAATCCTTTTTAAACATATCCGATTAATCAAGGATGCGAACTTAGTTTCAATCAATAAAATCATGTATCCTTGCGAATCCGTTCATTTCTAAAGCGAGTCCGTGAATATTATTGTTTTAATTGCTAGATTATTTCTCTAAATAGAAACTGAAACAAACAAAGATAAAGATCGATACAAAGCGAATATTAACTTTCAAATCTATGTCTAGAGTTTGTTGGTTAATAGATGAAAAAAATATATCAAGACTTGGAAAATCTATGTCTAGAGAGATTCAAACCATAAATACATCATTAAAGCAAATATCATCATCATTTATTGATCACAACCTTTTTCACATAGAAAAGATCAAAAGAAATACATGAAAGTAAGATTAACTACCTCTAATCTTGACACAAGAGTGTTTAACTACCCATTCCCATGGTAGCTTGATCAACATATAAGAAAATAATCTTTGCTAGGATTAAAGCCGAAGAATCAAGGATTGATGCTCCAAAGATTTAATTATCACTTCTCCATGAGTTCCAAAGGTTTTTGACCTAGAAAATCCTTTTTCTCTTTCTCAAATGCTGAATAGTGTGAAAAAGTACAAGTTGTTGAAAATATCTTCCAAGTGATACATTTATATATAAGGCCACTTAATGCTGTAAGCGGCACCGCGCTAAGTACCCTCAGAGGTGCGCTAAGCATGGTCAGAAGAACACAACTTATTTCCCAGGAAGTGTACTAAGTGCGATAGGAGCTCACTTATGACATTTTAAGCCTTTAGCTACTGGATTTCTTATGAGCGCGATGGTCTCGCGCTGAAAAGCTAGCTTAGCGCGCTATGCCGACATGAAAACTTCAAAACTTGTTTTTCAGTCCTTCTTTCTTGTACCAGTTGTTCCTATCATCAAATATAGGCAATAAGAACTGTTAAAGAACATCAAAATGTAAAATATTCACATTATTTATGCTAAAATCGAAAATTAACATAAATACACTTAAACTACTAGGTTTTAGACTAAACTATCAAGTAAACCAATTGAAAGTGCCATAAAATCAAGTTAATGTATGCCCAATTTGCCCCTTAACAATTACAACTCCTTCAAACTCAAAAAATCTAAAGAGATCAGATGTCAGGACATGTGGTCTGACATCACATATGCTTCAACATAGCAACAATCTCAGACATGTCCATTACTCCCCCTGTCACATATAACCAATATTTCCCCTAAAGGCGAAAACCCAAATCTCCTGAAGTTAAAACCTCAACTACCTAAGTTCACACACCCCTCTCAAGAGGAAAACCCAAATCACCTGGCAGACAACTATGAACTATCCAAGTTCACACATTAGAAACACATACAACAGAAGCCATACATATTAGAAACATATAAAATAGAAGCCATACATATTACTCATAACATTATAGTAATTAGGGTAAAGATATTTTGTTTCAAAGAAAAGCATGTCACGATTAGATTTCGTTAATCCTTTTTAAACATATCCGATTAATCAAGGATGCGAACTTAGTTTCAATCAATAGAATCATGTATCCTTGCGAATCCGTTCATTTCTAAAGCGAGTCCTAGAATATTATTGTTTTAATTGCTAGATTATTTCTCTAAATAGAAACTGAAACAAACAAACATAAAGATCGATACAAAGCGAATATTAACTTTCAATTCCATGTCTAGAGTTTGTTGGTTAATAGATGAAAAAAATAGATCAAGACTTGGAAAATCTATGTCTAGAGAGATTCAAACCATAAATACATCAATAAAGCAAATATCATCATCATTTATTGATCATAACCTTGTTCACATACAAAAGATCAAAAGAAATACATGAAAGTAAGATAACTACCTCTAATCTTGACACAAGAGTGTTTAACTACCCATTCCCATGGTAGCTTGATCAACATGTAAGAAAAGAATATTTGCTAGGATTAAAGCCGAAGAATCGAGGATTGATGCTCCAAAGATTTAATTATCACTTCTCCATGAGTTTCAAAGGTTTTTGACCTAGAAAATCCTTTTTCTCTTTCTCAAATGCTGAAAAGTGTGAAAAAGTACAAGTTGTTGAAAATATCTTCCAAGTGATATATTTATATATAAGGCCACTTAATGCTGTAAGTGGCACCGCGCTAAGTACCCTCAGCGGCGCGCTAAGCATGGTCAGAAGAACACAACTTATTTTCCAGGAAGTGTGCTAAGTGCGATAGGAGCTCACTTATCACATTTTGAGCCTTTAGCTACTGGATTTCTTATGAGCGCGCTGGTCTCGCGCTGAAAAGCTAGCTTAGCGCGCTATGACGACATGAAAACTTCAAAACTTGTTTTTCAGTCCTTCTTTCTTGTACCAATTGTTCCTATCATCAAAAATAGGCAAGAAGAACTGTTAAAGAACATCAAAATGAAAAATATTCACGTTATTTACGCTAAAATTGAAAATTAACACAAATACACTTAAACTACTAGGTTTTAGACTAAACTATCAAGTAAACAAATTGAAAGTGCCATAAAATCAAGTTAAAGTATGCCCAATTTGCGCCTTAACAATTACAACTCCTTCAAACTCAAAAAATCTAAAGAGATCAGATGTCAGGACATGTGGTCTGACATCACATCTGCTTCAACATAGCAACAATCTCAGATATGTCCATTACTCCCCCTGTCACATATAACCAATATTTCCCCTAAAGGCGAAAACCCAAATCTCCTGAAGTCCAAACCTCAACTACCTAAGTTCACACATCCCTCTCAAGAGGAAAACCCAAATCACCTGGCAGACAACTATGAACTATCCAAGTTCACACATTAGAAACACATACAACAGAATCCACACATATTAGAAACATATGAAATAGAAGCCTTACATATTACTCATAACATTATAGTAAATTAGGGTAAAGATATTTTGTTTCAAAGAAAAGCATGTCACGATTAGATTTCGTTAATCCTTTTTAAACATATCCGATTAATCAAGGATGCGAACTTAGTTTCAATCAATAAAATCATGTATCCTTGCGAATCCGTTCATTTCTAAAGCGAGTCCGTGAATATTATTGTTTTAATTGCTAGATTATTTCTCTAAATAGAAACTGAAACAAACAAAGATAAAGATCGATACAAAGCGAATATTAACTTTCAAATCTATGTCTAGAGTTTGTTGGTTAATAGATGAAAAAAATATATCAAGACTTGGAAAATCTATGTCTAGAGAGATTCAAACCATAAATACATCATTAAAGCAAATATCATCATCATTTATTGATCACAACCTTTTTCACATACAAAAGATCAAAAGAAATACATGAAAGTAAGATTAACTACCTCTAATCTTGACACAAGAGTGTTTAACTACCCATTCCCATGGTAGCTTGATCAACATATAAGAAAATAATCTTTGCTAGGATTAAAGCCGAAGAATCAAGGATTGATGCTCCAAAAATTTAATTATCACTTCTCCATGAGTTCCAAAGGTTTTTGACCTAGAAAATACTTTTTCTCTTTCTCAAATGCTGAATAGTGTGAAAAAGTACAAGTTGTTGAAAATATCTTCCAAGTGATACATTTATATATAAGGCCACTTAATGCTGTAAGCGGCACCGCGCTAAGTACCCTCAGAGGTGCGCTAAGCATGGTCAGAAGAACACAACTTATTTCCCAGGAAGTGTACTAAGTGCGATAGGAGCTCACTTATGACATTTTAAGCCTTTAGCTACTGGATTTCTTATGAGCGCGATGGTCTCGCGCTGAAAAGCTAGCTTAGCGCGCTATGCCGACATGAAAACTTCAAAACTTGTTTTTCAGTCCTTCTTTCTTGTACCAGTTGTTCCTATCATCAAATATAGGCAAGAAGAACTGTTAAAGAACATCAAAATGTAAAATATTCACATTATTTATGCTAAAATCGAAAATTAACATAAATACACTTAAACTACTAGGTTTTAGACTAAACTATCAAGTAAACCAATTGAAAGTGCCATAAAATCAAGTTAATGTATGCCCAATTTGCCCCTTAACAATTACAACTCCTTCAAACTCAAAAAATCTAAAGAGATCAGATGTCAGGACATGTGGTCTGACATCACATATGCTTCAACATAGCAACAATCTCAGACATGTCCATTACTCCCCCTGTCACATATAACCAATATTTCCCCTAAAGGCGAAAACCCAAATCTCCTGAAGTTAAAACCTCAACTACCTAAGTTCACACATCCCTCTCAAGAGGAAAACCCAAATCACCTGGCAGACAACTATGAACTATCCAAGTTCACACATTAGAAACACATACAACAGAAGCCATACATATTAGAAACATATAAAATAGAAGCCATACATATTACTCATAACATTATAGTAATTAGGGTAAAGATATTTTGTTTCAAAGAAAAGCATGTCACGATTAGATTTCGTTAATCCTTTTTAAACATATCCGATTAATCAAGGATGCGAACTTAGTTTCAATCAATAGAATCATGTATCCTTGCGAATCCGTTCATTTCTAAAGCGAGTCCTAGAATATTATTGTTTTAATTGCTAGATTATTTCTCTAAATAGAAACTGAAACAAACAAACATAAAGATCGATACAAAGCGAATATTAACTTTCAATTCCATGTCTAGAATTTGTTGGTTAATAGATGAAAAAAATAGATCAAGACTTGGAAAATCTATGTCTAGAGAGATTCAAACCATAAATACATCAATAAAGCAAATATCATCATCATTTATTGATCATAACCTTGTTCACATACAAAAGATCAAAAGAAATACATGAAAGTAAGATAACTACCTCTAATCTTGACACAAGAGTGTTTAACTACCCATTCCCATGGTAGCTTGATCAACGTGTAAGAAAAGAATATTTGCTAGGATTAAAGCCGAAGAATCGAGGATTGATGCTCCAAAGATTTAATTATCACTTCTCCATGAGTTTCAAAGGTTTTTGACCTAGAAAATCCTTTTTCTCTTTCTCAAATGCTGAAAAGTGTGAAAAAGTACAAGTTGTTGAAAATATCTTCCAAGTGATATATTTATATATAAGGCCACTTAATGCTGTAAGTGGCACCGCGCTAAGTACCCTCAGCGGCGCGCTAAGCATGGTCAGAAGAACACAACTTATTTTCCAGTAAGTGTGCTAAGCGCGATAGGAGCTCACTTATCACATTTTGAGCCTTTAGCTACTGGATTTCTTATGAGCGCGCTGGTCTCACGCTGAAAAGCTAGCTTAGCGCGCTATGCCGACATGAAAACTTCAAAACTTGTTTTTCAGTCCTTCTTTCTTGTACCAAGTGTTCCTAACATCAAAAATAGGCAAGAAGAACTGTTAAAGAACATCAAAATGCAAAATATTCACATTATTTACGCTAAAACTGAAAATTAACATAAATACATTTAAAATACTAGGTTTTAGACTAAACTATCAAGTAAACCAATTAAAAGGGCCATAAAATCAAGTTAAAGTATGCCCAATTTGCCCCTTAAAAATTACAACTCCTTCAAACTCAAAAAATCTAAAGAGATCAGATGTCAGGACATGTGGTCTGACATCACATATGCTTCAACATAGCAACAATCTCAGACATGTCCATTACTCCCCCTGTCACATATAACCAATATTTCCCCTAAAGGCAAAAACACAAATCTCCTGAAGTCCAAACCTCAACTACCTAAGTTCACACATCCCTCTCAAGAGGAAAACCCAAATCACCTGGCAGACAACTATGAACTATCCAAGTTCACACATTAGAAACACATACAACAGAAGCCACACATATTAGAAACATATAAAATAGAAGCCATACATATTACTCATAACATTATAGTAAATTAGGGTAAAGATGTTTTGTTTCAAAAAAAAGCTTGTCAAGATTAGATTTCGCTAATCCTTTTTAAACGTATTCGATTAATCAAGCATGCGAACTTAGTTTAAATCAGTAAAATTGTGTATCCTTGTGAATCCGTTCATTTCTAAAGCGAGTCCGTGAATATTATTGTTTTAATTGCTAGATTATTTATCTAAATAGAAACTGAAACAAACAAACATAAAGATCGATACAAAGCGAATATTAACTTTCAAATCTATGTCTAGTGTTTATTGGTTAATAGATGAAAAAAATAGATCAAGACTTGGAAAATATATGTCTAGAGAGATTCAAACCATAAATACATCATTAAAGCAAATATCATCATCATTTATTGATCATAACCTTGTTCACATACAAAAGATCAAAAGAAATACATGAAAGTAAGATTAATTACCTCTAATTTTGACACAAGAGTCTTTAACTACCCATTCCCATGGTAGCTTGATCAACATGTAAGAAAAGAATCTTTGCTAGGATTAAAGTCGAAGAATCGAGGATTGATGCTCCAAAGATTTAATTATCACTTCTCCATGAGTTTCAAAGGTTTTTGACATAGAAAATCCTTTTTCTCTTTCTCAAATGTTGAATAGTGTGAAAAAGTACAAGTTGTTGAAAATATCTTCCAAGTGATATTTTTATATATGTGGCCGGTTAGTGCTATAAGTGGCACCGCGCTAAGTACCCTCAGAGGCGCGCTAAGCATGGTCAGAAGAACACAACTTATTTCCCAGGAAGTGTGCTAAGTGCGATAGGAGCTCACTTATGACGTTTTAAGCCTTTAGCTACTGGATTTTTTATGAGCGCGCTGGTCTCGCGCTGAAAATCTAGCTTAGCACGCTATGCCGACATGAAAACTTCAAAACTTGTTATTCAGTCCTTCTTGCTTGCACCAATTGTTCCTATCATCAAAAATAGGCAAGAAGAACTGTTAAAGAACATCAAAATGCAAAATATTCACATTATTTACACTAAAATAAAAAATTAACATAAATACATTTAAAATACTAGGTTTTAGACTAAACTATCAAGTAAACCAATTAAAAGGGCCATAAAATCAAGTTAAAGTATGCCCAATTTGGCCCTTAACAATTACAACTCCTTCAAACTCAAAAAATCTAAAGAGATCAGATGTCAGGAGATGTGGTCTGACATCACATTTGCTTCAACATAGCAACAATCTCAGACATGTCCATTACTCTCCCTGTCACATATAACAAATTTTTCCCCTAAAGGCAAAAACCCAAATCTCCTGAAGTCCAAACCTTAACTTCCTAAGTTCACACATCCCTCTCAAGAGGAAATCCAAAATCACCTGGCAGACAACTATGAACTATCCAAGTTCACACATTAGAAACACATACAATAGAAGCCACACATATTAGAAACATATAAAATAGAAGCCATACATATTACTCATAACATTATAGTAAATTAGGGTATAGATGTTTTGTTTCAAAGAAAAGCATGTCAAGATTAGATTTCGTTAATCCTTTTTAAATGTATCTGATTAATCAAGCATGCGAACTTAGTTTCAATCAATAAAATCGTGTATCCTTGCGAATCCGTTCATTTCTAAAGCGAGTCCGTGAATATTATTGTTTTAATTGCTAGATATTTCTCTAAATAGAAACTAAAATAAACAAACATAAATATCGATACAAAGCGAATATTAACTTTCAAATCTATGTCTAAAGTTTGTTGGTTAATAGATGAAAAAAATAGATCAAGACTTGGAAAATCTATGTCTAGAGAGATTCAAACCATAAATACATCATTAAAGCAAATATCATCATCATTTATTGATCATAACCTTGTTCACATACAAAAGATCAAAAGAAATACATGAAAGTAAGATTAACTACCTCTAATCTTGACACAAGAGTGTTTAACTACCCATTCCCATGGTAGCTTGATCAACATGTAAGAATAGAATCTTTGCTAGGATTAAAGTCCAAGAATCTAGGATTGATGCTCCAAAGATTTAATTATCACTTATCCATGAGTTTCTAAGGTTTTTGACCTAGAAAATTCCTTTTCTCTTTCTAAAATGCTGAATAGTGTGAAAAAGTACAAGTTGTTGAAAATATCTTCCAAGTGATATTTTTATATATAAGGCCGCTTAGTGTTGTAAGTGGCACCGCACTTAGTACCCTCAGAGGCGCGCTAAGCATGGTCATAAGAACACAACTTATTTCCCATGAAGTGTGCTAAGCGCGTTAGGAGCTCACCCATGACGTTTTAAGCCTTTAGCTACTGGTTTTTTTATGAGCGCGCTGGTCTCGCGCTGAAAAGCTAGCTTAGCGCGGTATGCCGACCTGAAAACTTCACAACTTGTTTTTCTGTCCTTCCTTCTTACACCAATTGTTCCTATCATCAAAAATAGGCAAGAAGAACTGTTAAAGAACATCAAAATGCAAAATATTCACATTATTTACACTAAAATCGAAAATTAACATAAATACACTTAAAATACTAGGTTTAAGACTAAACTATCAAGTAAACCAATTGAAAGGGCCATAAAATCAAGTTAAAGTATGCCCAATTTTCCCTATAACAATTACAACTCCTTCAAACTCAAAAAATCTAAAGAGATCAGATGTCAGAACATGTGGTCTGACATCACATCTGCTTCAACATAGCAACAATCTCAGACATGTCCATTACTCCCCCTGTCACATATAACCAATATTTCCCCTAAAGGAGAAAACCCATGTCTCCTGAAGTCCAAACCTCAACTACCTAAGTTCACACATCCCTCTCAAGAGGAAATCCCAAAGCACCTGGCAGACAACTATGCACTATCCAAGTTCACACATTAGAAACACAAACAATAGAAGCCACACATATTAGAAACATATAAAATAGAAGCCATACATATTAGTCATAACATTATAGTAAATTAGGGTAAACATGTTTTGTTTCAAAAAAAAGCATGTCAAGATTAGATTTCATTAATCCTTTTTAAACGTATCCGATTAATCAAGCATGCGAACTTAGTTTCAATCAATAAAATCGTGTATCCTTGCGAATCCGTTCATTTCTAAAGCGAGTCCGTGAATATTATTATTTTAATTGCTAGATTATTTCTCTAAATAGAAAATGAAACAAACAAACATAAAGATCGATACAAAGGGAATATTAACTTTTAAATCTATGTCTAGAGTTTGTTGGTTAATAGATGAAAAAAATAGATCAAGACTTGCAAAATCAATGTCTAGAGAGATTCAAACCATAAATACATCATTAAAGCAAATATCATTATCATTTATTGATCATAACCTTGTTCACATACAAAATATCAAAAGAAATACATGAAAGTAAGATTAACTACCTCTAATCTTGACACAAGGGTGTTTAACACCCATTCCCATGGTAGCTTGATCAACATGTAAGAAAAGAATCTTTGCTAGGCTTAAAGTCGAAGAATCGAGGATTGATGCTCCAAAGATTTAATTATCACGTCTCCATGAGTTTCTAAGGTTTTTGACCTAGAAAATCCTTTTTCTCTTTCTCAAATGCTGAATAGTGTGAAAAAGTATAAGTTGTTGAAAACATCTTATAAAGTGATATTTTTATATATATGGCCGCTTAGTGTTGTAAGTGGCACCGCGCTAGGTACCCTCAGAGGCGCGCTAAGCATGGCCAATAGAACACAACTTATTTCCCAGGAAGTGTGCTAAGTGCGATAGGAGCTCACTTATGACGTTTTGAGCCTTTAGCTACTGGATTTTTTATAAGCGCGCTGGTCTCGCGCTGAGAGGCTAGCTTAGCGCGCTATGCCGACATGAAAACTTCAAAACTTGTTTTTTTGTCCTTCCTTCTTACACCAATTGTTCCTATCATCAAAAATAGGCAAGAAGAACTATTAAAGAACATCAAAATGCAAAAAATTCACATTATTTACACTAAAAGCGAAAATTAACATAAATCCACTTAAAATACTAGGTTTTAGACTAAAATATCAAGTAAACCAATTGAAAGGGCCATAAAATCAAGTTAAAGTACGCCCGATTTGCCCCTTAACAATTACAACTCCTATAAAATCAATAAATCTAAAGAGATCAGATGTCAGGACATGTGGTCTGACATCACATCTTGTTCAACATAGCAACAATCTCAGACATGTCCATTACTCCCCCTGTCACATATAACTAATATTTCCCTTAAAGGCGAAAACCCAAATCTCCTGAAGTCCAAACCTCAACTACCTAAGTTCACACATCCCTCTCAAGAGGAAATCCCAAATCACCTGGCAAACAACTATGAACTATCCAAATTCACACATTAGAAACACATACAATAGAAGCCACACATATTAGAAACATATAAAATAGAAGCCATACATATTACTCATAACATTATAGTAAATTAGGGTAAAGATGTTTTATTTCAAAGAAAAGCATGTCAAGATTAGATTTCGGTAATCCTTTTTAAACGTATTCGATTAATTAAGCATGCGAACTTAGTTTCAATCAATTAAATCGTGTATCCTTGCGAATCCGTTCATTTCTAAAGCGATTCCGTGAATATTATTGTTTTAATTGCTAGGTTATTTCTCTAAATAGAAACTGAAACAAACAAACATAAAGATCGATACAAAGTGAATATTAACTTTCAAATCTATGTCTAGAGTTTGTTGGTTAATGGATGAAAAAAATAGATCAAGACTTGGAAAATCTATGTCTAGAGAGATTCAAACCATAAATACATCATTAAAGCAAATATCATCATCATTTATTGATCATAACCTTGTTCACATACAAAAGATCAAAAGAAATACATGAAGGTAAGATTAACTACCTCAAATCTTGACACAAAAGTGTTTAACTACTCATCCCCATGGTAGTTTGATCAACATGTTGTTGCACCCCAAAATTTGCCCAACATTTATTTACCTAGCTTATGTTTCATTTCATCACATTAGCATTATCATTTGCATTTCATTGACATGTATGCAGGAGATCAAGAGGTATGATTACCAATTAAGAGCTATACAACACTATGAAGCTAGCTAAGAAGGTTATTCAGATATTCAAGGGTTGATATCCTTGTCAGAGAAGTTAAAAGATCTTCAGAGAGAGTGATTGAAACCAAGTATGTGTGTCTCCTAACTTGAGAGTTGTGGGAAGCCATCAGATGATTCTGAGGTCATGAAGATGGACTTGAGGTCTTGAGAGATCTCATGAGAATTTTTGAAGATCACTTTGAGGCCATACAGGTCATTGTGTAAGATTAAGAAGACTCAGCCATGAGTGGTGCAATTAGGGTTTGACTGGGTCAACCCTAAGTTAACTAATGATTTGAAGGCAGTTGAGACTTAATTCAAGAGCCATGTGATCATGGATTGATACATTGAGATGTTATAAGGATGATTCCAAGGTCAACTCATCATGATTGAAGAGTTTGAGAAGTTTCAGGCTAGGGTTTCTAAGACTTGACAGTGTAAAATCCCCTAGTTTGACCCCTGTCTTCAAGGCAATTTACCTCAAGATATGATTTTCATCTCCTCTTGACCCCAACATGATTGTTGTAGGGCATGATCTTAGCTTTAATTTGAGTACTAGAAGTCCTGGATAGGGTGTATAGAACTCAAGTTATGAGCCAGACAAATTACAAGTCATCTAAGGCATATGAATTTGGAGCTTGAAAGTTACCCAACTTGCATGACACTTTTTCCCTAGAAGGATGATTCCTATGAACTTTTGGTCAACATGAATGTTGTTCCTTATTCTCTTAGCTTTCCATAGTGTGCTAGAAGTCCTTGATAGGACTTGTAGAACTTAAGTTATGGCTTTGACAAGTCAAGGGTATTTTGGTGAAGTTGTGATTATGGGTCATTTTTGGTTATGGGTCATTTTCACCAACTTAGACATCTCAAATGAAATTTGGTGCAACTTGAAAGATGCTCAAAATGGGGTTTTAACTTTGGCCATGTATCAAGGAGGCATTGAAATGGCTCAAGGAGAGACTTGATTCTAGAAATTGTGAAAAAGGAAGAATTAAAGAGAATTAAAGACCAAAAATTCAAAATAAATGTTATGTGAGCAAATAAGGCAAAGTAATAACATTTTTTTGAATGGAAATTACATTTTGGAAACAATGACATAATTAGAATTTAGGTTTGAGTTCATTTTCATGGCCTTTTGCTTTGATACTTCATGAGGAAGTTACATCTCAAATCCAAGCCATGGGATGAAAACAAGGGATGAATCCCCACCATTCAAGTTCAGTGGTTCACAAGGAGTGAAATGAGAGCTTTCTGAAGGAGAAATAGAGGAGATATCGTGACTGCCATGAATGAGATTTTGAAGAGAAATTAACAATTGAAATTCTCATTCTGGACCTTTGAGAAGGAACTAGATCATTCAGTTACATCCTATATAAGCCTATGAGTGCATTCAGTTCATTTTTTGGTGAAGTTTAAAGCCAGAAGCAGAGAGTGAAGTTGGAATTTCAGAGGTGCAAGTGAGAATCGGATTCTGAGTTCAAGGACAAATCAAGATCAATTGAAGGTTTCATTGTGTTCATCAAGTGATTTAGAGTGTATCTGCACTTTCTTGAAGGCTGAAGCGTGCAAGAACTACTTCTGTTACAAGCTTGAACACAGGTTGGTACATTTCATTTTTGTGCTTAATCTATGTAGAGATAGTTAGCATTCTATAGGTGGTTAGGATCCTTGTGACATGTAGTTGAATTTAGGATCAAAAAGTGGTGAATTAGAGACAAAATAGGTGTATGATCAATTTCTGTTGAGCCTTGGATTAAGCAATTCTTGGACTGTTAATCAAGTTTGGATAGTGTAGAGTGACCACCATAAGATGAGGATTACATATGTGCATTTAATTGAGGTTCTGATGAGATTCAAGATTGATGCACATTTTGAAAGTGATATCGGGTTTGAAAATCCAGAGGGAGTTAGATGATTCTAAGGAGATATTCGTGATCAGCATTGAAATCTGAGTAGAATGATGTAGTGTTTGTTAATTTTTGATGACCTGTGTAAATGGCTTCGCCGGAGAAGACGGTGGCGCCACCGTCTGGGCCACCGTCTGTGTTTTCCCCCCAAACTGAAGTTCAAATGAAGAAGAAACACTTGAGCCATTGGATCTCGTCTAAGGCTTGACCTAGTAACCATAATGCACGACCACGATTGGATTTTGGAATTCTGACTTTGACTTGAGCAAAACGACGTCGCCCTCATTAATGCGCTGGCAACATGAAGACTCGTTGGATGTGTTGACTGGTAATTACATCGTATGATCAAGGTTGTGCCAGATAACCCCAAATCCAATACGCAACGTTTGATTAAGGAGAGAACCTGGGCTTAGTACTGAATTGATGTTCACACCCCCCCTCTGGGCCCAACCCAGGGTTTGAACTGGGTTTAATTGCTATTCACCACGCGCCCCTTATTAATTTCTATTCTTTTTCTTAATTTCTCTATTTTTGGTTTGTTTGATTTTAATACATTAAAAATAGGAAAATTAGTCAATAAATCCTTAGATTTTTTCCCCTGATTCATGAATGAATTTAGAAATTTTAGGAACAAAAAAATTCATGACTAACATTTATTTTCATTTTATTTGAGTTTTTTCCCATTTTATTTGACAATAAAATTGTAATAGTTGCCTCTTCTGTTTGGTGAATTTTGTTTGAGCATTTGGTATTGATTTTTTGCTTGATTTTTGACTTGTGATTAGGTTATATATGTATGCTCCCCTCAGATTTTTCTCACATTTTTGTGATGAATTTAGGTGTTGTCTTAGGACTAGAACTATAGGAGCTCCCTTTTAGGGTTTAGTTGTGATACCTTGAGGTTTAGGATTTTATTGGCGGACTTAGGGAAGGATTTAGGTCTTGATTTTTTTAACCATAGGTTATTAGTAAATGCATGTTTCCATAAAAAAATAATCAGATTTTTAGAATGTGTTTTGATATTTTTGATAGAATATTCTACTTGTGTTTTCATTTGGTGTCTCAATGTTGAGGATTGATGTGGAATGGACTCAAAGTTGGACTTCCTTGCATAGTGGGCTTCTGGATCTCATTGGAAGACATCATGGACATGATGAAGCTTGCGTGAAGTGGCTGTTGGAGCTTGGATTGGAGTTTTCCCTTCCTTTTTGTTAGCTTTGTGTAGCTTAGGAAATTAGGGCTTTAGGAGAGAGCTTTAGAAATAGATATTTCTTCAAGTAATGGTTGGTTTTGTTCCCATACCATTCTCATCCTATGATTAAAAGTCCTCATGTTGAAATCTCATCTCTCCTTTGGAGGGATGTGTGACATTTACAATGAGTAGAACTTTTGAGGATTCCTTTCTCTGATGACTGGTTGAGTGTCAAACAGGATTCCTTTGGTTTATTGTCTGCTTCCCATTATCAAACAATCATCTCATTGATTCTCTTCATTCTTGGTAGATCCTATTGAAGATTAAAGCTTGAAGATGGAATACCCTTCAGTCTCTTGAAGATGATAGACTTGAAGAACAGTTACAGACTGTGGACTGAGCTGCTGTCAAAAGATTGTTTTGCTGTGAAGCTGTGGAAGCTGTTGATTTGCTTTCTTGACTGTCTGCTTTCTTTCTGTGCAACTGTATTGATGTGACTTGATTGGTGTGATGCATTTAGATTAGGTCATGTAGTTGAATAAGCCTAAGAGCATCCTAAGGGTTGAGTTTCTCCCCTTGCTTGTATTGCATTAGAGGTTGAGTTCCTCCCTCTGCTTGTTTTTTACTGTGTGGCTTTGCTTGCTGGTATTCGGTAGAGCCCTGCTCCCTTGCCTGTATGGTTTGTGATTTTCCTGAGGGCATTTTATTTTTCTTTATGATTGCAATTATTCATACTTGGCTTGAGGTTGAGATGAGCTTGTGGAGGCTGATGCCCCACACACATTTCCTCCCTCACTTGCATTGCATGCATTTTACAGCCGTTTACTGTTTACTGTTTAAGTTGATGCTTTATTTGTTTCTGTTTATCATTGACATGATCCCCTAGGAATCTCACTTCCTTTGATAAGGAAGTGATGATTAGAACTTTAGGTTGAAACCTATGCATGATAACTTCTAGGAGTTCCCTGTTTCAAACCTCAACCATAGGATGAATCCTTGGCATCACAACATTAGGACTTGATAGTCTCCCTTTAGTTGAGCCTGTTCTCTCTTCTCGTCTCAAAATAATAGTAAAAAACATAATAAAGGCAAGTTAGTATAAGCGCGTTACGAGCCTTAAGCTACTTGGGTAATGATAATTGAGCGGTCTCCCCTCAATCGTCTAGAATGTTTAGTATACGTCCTTTGGATGATATGCGACGCATTCGTTCCCAGGTCATAGTCTCTAGTGCTGTACAAACTACAGACAACATAAAAAACAGTTCTTTCATAAAAGAGAGAAAAAGAACTTCAAATCTTTTTGCCCCGTGGGCCCATAATTCAAAGGAAGTTTTTTGAAGAAAAAAGTGTCGTTAACTCTCGGTTCTACCGCAAACGGTAACGCCTAAGTCTCCAATCCGTGTTTGTTAACCCTACTCGATAAAACAAATGAATCTGAAACCTCGCAATCCGTGTTTACCCGAACTACGTAAGCTCTGATCTCTCATATCTGTTGAGAGTACGTAGGCACAATACTGACGTATTGGCGAGCCACCTTCCCCCATAACCCGTAGTTAGTCGAACTACGTTGACTCTGATTTCTCATTCTCTGATGAGAATACATAGGCATAAAGCGCGACACTTTGCCGAGTCATTTTCTTTTCTTTTAAGACCGGCCTTGATAGGTAGATAGTGGATCCCATCGAGTACGATGGACGTGAGGGGTGATAATACCTTCCCCTTGCGTAACCGACTCCCGAACCCAGACAATGGTTGCGATGACCTTGTCTTATACCTTTTCGTCAGGTTTTTTTCGATTGTTTCCTTTCCCATTCTGAGGGATAAATAACGAAAGGTGGCGACTCTTCTGTTTTGCCGACACCTTATTTTCGCGGTAGCGACAGCTGGCGACTCTGCTGGGGACTTGGTAGTTTCCTGGGATCCAACGTCCCTTATGCGAGTCAATTTGGGGATCCAACGTCCCCTGCGAGAGTCAATCCTAGCGCTTGTATGTTTACTTGTTGGGTTGTTTTTATTTATTGCATTTTATTTCCCGCACTTTATTTTCAGTATGATATGATTATCTATGCTGTTGTAGGAGGGGCATTCTGATGAGTGAAAAGCCAGACCCAGGCTTGAGAGCTACATAGTATTAGAGTGGGTTAGTGGAGGACGTGCTTGCTTTGCTTGCATCAGTTCCCATGTAATCCACACTCAGACGAGGTTCTCTTTAATGGCTTCCTATCGGTCCTTTGGACTCGAGGGGTTGTCGTATCTGAGGATTGTCGACTCTAGGAACCGATCATTTGGAATTCAGCTAAGTGAGGCCGCTTCAAGAGATGATGATGCCACACCTCCTGGGTATCGTATCATCATTTCTTAAAAGTCTGTGACACTGATGACCGCATAGGATGCCGAACCTTTTCCGTGATTAGGTCCTTACCTGTGAGCAGGGTCGGGTTTGTTGGTATCAGGGGTTCTCATCATCAGATATGTGTTTGTTCTTGACAGAGCAGATTTATGGTCTGGTATCAGAGGTTTCTTCTCATCAGAGAGATGTTTGTTCTTGACAGAGCAGTGTTTTGGTTTTGTTGATACAGATCCTTCATCTCCTCAACAGCACAATGTCCTAGCCCACAACTCAGATGCTTTATGTTTCCAGACTATGTCCTAGCCCCGACCTGGGAAGAGTACTCTGGCCTGTTGGGGGTGCCTTTGTTGAATCAAATGCCTTATTACCGTGTTGAGGGTGAACCCAAATTGAGTAAGTTGACCGACGCTCTTCATGTAGATGAGTCTGAGTTGAAAGGGATGGTATCCAGAAAGATTGGAGTTCATGGTTTCCCTTTGCCTTTCCTGATGGAAAAAGCCCGAAAGTTTGCCGAAAAGGGTCGCTGGGATGTATTCAATGCCTTCTTAGCCCTCTGTATCTATGGGATCATGCTATTCCCAAGTCATCCGGACTTCATAAACATGGATGCTTGCCATATATTTGCCTCCGAGAATCGAGTGCACACTCTCCTCGGAGACGTCTACCATTCAGTTCACAGCAAGAATGAAAACAGAAAGGGGAAGAACGTGGCATGTTGTGCTCCTTTACTGTATAAGTGGTTTGCTAGCCATCTTCCTAAGTGGGGGCCGTTCATTAATTCTGATGAGTCTTCACCTTGGTCCGCTCGTTTGATGGGTTTGACTGCTAACAATATTATCTGGTTTGATAGAGATCTACTGGGCAAAGATATTGTGCATAGCTGTTGTGGCTTTCCTAACGTCCCCTTGGTCGGAAGGAATGGATGTATCAACTACAATCCATCTCTGCTGGTACGACAATTTGGGTATGCACTACGAGGTCCTCCTGAAGAGGAAGAGATACAGGAATCTCTGTATCTCACAGGGTTGCTTGAAGGTGACGCTTTGGTCAAGGTACAAAATGCTTGGAGCAAAATTCACCGAAAGGGGAAAGTCTTGCTAGGAAAAAGCAACAACAAGGCCTTTGATCCATATGTAACTTGGGTTCGAGAGAGAGCCGCCAAGTTTCTAATGCGTTTCCTGCTGTGGAACCGTTGTATCCTCCCGTGTACAAAGAGCCTACCACAGTTGACATTCAGAGATTCAACCAGGTGCTCCAAGAGTAGGAAGAGCTACGAAAAGCCAACGAAGAGTTGGAGAAAGAGATCGCTCAACTTCGAAAGGAGAAAAGTGAAGTCGTTTATACCTGCAAGAAGCAGACTGAGATGATCAACCATCTAGGCTCCAACCTGACCAAAGAAACTAATGCTAGGGAACGTCTGGGGTTGGACCTGAAGTCAGTACATGGCGTGTTGACAACCAAGAAATAGGATCTGGACAGAGTGTACCGGAAGCTAACCTAATACGAGAGAGTCTGGAGCAGCACCCTAGCTAAATACAAAGAGCGGCAAGAAAAGCTGAAGCACAAGTAGCCGAGCTAGAAGCTCAGATTATGGTGAAAGACAAGAAGATAGACGCTGAAGCCTCACTGCGACGAGACGTCCAGTATAGATTGGCTGAGGCCAAGGCGAATTTACAAGATTTTCATCTCCGGGCTGATGTTAAGAGGAGTCGAGTTGAGAACCATTCTGAAGAAGGTGTTTCTAGGAGCGTTGCCGAGAACCTCCTAGAGTCCATCAGGCAGAGGGACCTGCTAGCCTAGGGTTTGCTTACTCAGCCAGGTCATCCCGCTACAAAGAAGTTGGTAGAAGATTTTTGTGCCCGTGGCCGCACCTGATCTTTTGTATCTCTTTTTGTACATTTTATGCATTGATATGCTGATCACCGCCAGGTCTGTTGGTTGGGGTCATGCCTTATTGCTTCAATTGTATGTGATTATAGTTGTATGCTACCCGAGCGGGCTTTTCAGATGAATATATGAGGATTTCTTTTCCATGATTGGATGATAGACTTTATTTGTCTCAGAAACTAGGATCGGGGGGGAATCTCCCCAAGGCACAGACACACGTTTGCATTTGCATGACAAGCACCTTGTCATTTTTCTAACCCTTTGTGTATGCAGGTTGTTCCAGGATTGACCGAAGACCGATCCACCTTTATCCGAACAAAGAGAATCAAACTAGAGCAATGGAACAAGTGCAAACTGACGTGCAGGAACTCCGAGAGAGGATGGACCGCTTCATGGAGCTCATGCAAGTGGTTGCCAACGGCCAAGACCAGCTCAGAACACTGGTCCAGCCTCTGATCTCAAGGGTTGACAGCAACGGTGTGCTTCATGGTGGGAGCGTTCCAGTCCCCCTTGTAACACCCATTTTAATTATTTAGTCATTTTATTATTATTTTAATTATTATATGTTGGTGTGCCCTTTTTTTTGGGATGTGTTAGATGATGTTTGGTGAGTGTCCCTAATCTGGGAGGATTATTGGTGGTGAATTGGTGTGGATATAATTATATAATAGATAATAATAATATTGGTGGTATTATTATTATTATTATTATTATTATTATTATTATTATTATTATTAGTATTAATATTATTGGTGGAATATTATTACTAATATTATTAACGTTATGATTTTGGTGAACTAATATTATTATTAATAATATTATGTATATTATAATACTATTTATTTTATTAGTATTATTAGTGATATTATTTTATTATTATTATTTGGGATTAGAAATTAAAAAGGAAATTGGAGGTGAGGAGTTATTAGGGAATTAGAAAGAGGGAAGTGGGAAGACACGATAGAACGGGAGAAGAGGGAATTGGGAGAAGAGAGAAGAACAGAGGAGAAGAGAGAAGGTCAAGGCTATCCAATCTTGGGAGGACTCTTTACCGATCAGAACAATTATCCAGGTAAGGGGGGAGAAACTGATTAGGGTTGGTAATTACATGAATTGGGTAGAGGGGATTCCTTAACCCCGTAGGGATTTTGATGAATATGACCTGTATGTTGATGAATTGGTGAATTGGTGTTTATAATTGTTGTTGCTGTTGATATGGGTGAATTTGGTGTATGATATTGTAGAATTTGGTGCATCCATTGTTGTTGTAAATTTGGGTGGAGTTCTGAGTAACTCTAATAGTTCTGATGATGAACATCAGTGTGGGTTCTGAAGTTAAAACTGGTTGAAATTGATAGGATAATGTGTATTGGTTGTAGTAACGAGAGAACAATAGATAGAAGTGGAGAAATATGCTTGAATTTGAGCAGGGTAACAGTTCTGGACAGTAAGGGTGGGTTTTCGTATGATCATTGTGATTGTGTAACAGTGTATGATGGGTAGGATCACATTTAGGATAGAAACCCCTAAATTCCATGGTTTTGAAAAGTATGGTTATATGATATATGATGACATGATCTTTAAGATATATGTTGTTGGCTATTATAATTGTCAAATTTTGGTAGGATTTCGAATTCTGAAACCGGGGCTTTTTACGGAATTGAAATCGGAGGTCCGGAAGGCCTCCAACGGTGGAAAACACATAATTTTCTGCATTCTGCGCTGCATGCGTCGACTCATGCGTCGCAGCGGTCGACGCATACTGTTTGCGTTTTTCTGGATTTCGCGTCTGTTTGCTATACCCCGACCCAACGGTCGACCTAAAGCTGTATATTGGTGAATTTTCTATTTTGACGATTTTGGCCATAACTTTTGATCCGTAAGTCGGATTTTGTCCCCGTTCGAAGCGTTGGAAAGCTATTGAATAGATCTATAACATGGTATAGATAATATAGTTATTTGCCAAATATTTTTATATCCAATATTTTTGGGGAGTCATTATTTAATTTAATAGTAACTAAACCATGGATCGATTGAAATGATTTACTGATTATTTACTTGAGTTTAATTGTTGTGCACTTAGTGTGCTTGTGTTTATTTGTGGTGTAATATATATAATGTGTGGTGATGTGATCAGGAGGATCGTGTGCAATTAGTGTGCTTGAGTTTGTTTTCATGTATTGGTGTCGTACATATCATGGTGTTTGGTGGGATGTATCATTGCTCAGGAGGAGTGTATGTCATTCATCCGCACTCCTTTGTGGAGAATGGTGGGGATAGATCATATCTCAGTAGGAGCGTAAGTGATCTGTCGGGGATAGATCATATCTCAGTAGGAGCATAAGTGATCTGTCCAGGGTTCGATTGAATGAACCAATGAGTCGGTACCGCATGCTTGGTGTTGAGTTGCATATTTGCATTATAATATGTTATATTGTAATTTGAATAGTAGGTTCGATGGTTGGTGTTGTGGGGTGAATATTGATGTGTTTTACTACCTTATTTGCATGTATTAAATTACCAATATATTTTAATCATGTTTTCTCACCCCTTTGTTGTTGTTGTGGTCTGTGCTTCTCCGCAAGTACAGATAATCCAGGTACTTAGCTAACTTGGATTATGGTGTGCCAGTCGAGTCTAGGAGGCTCTGATACGTAGCACGGGACTTGGGTATTTTTAATTTCCTTCTGTTGAACTTGTATTTTATTTCCTGTGAACGTATCAAAAACTTTGTTGGATTTTACTATTTTGTTATTTTCCGCTGTATTTTGGAGAAAACCTTTTTATAAGGAAATGTTGGTTTTGCTATGTGATATCCCACTTGGGAAGAAATACTCTGATGTATATTTATAATGTTTATTATTTTAATTGTTTTAGGAAGTGGGGTGTTACAATTGGTATCAGAGCAGGTCGGTCCGTCCAGGCAGTGTAGTTGAGTTGAGTCTGTCCTTTAGGATAGAGTTGAGTATCTTTTAACCTGGTGTTGTTATTTTTGAGCAGTATGGCAGGAAGGAACGATGTTGCGTTGGCTGCTGCTATGCAAGCAATGGCGCAGGCGGTTGCTAATCAGAACCAAACTGCAGATGCCCAATTCATGGATTTGGCGCAGTTTCAGAGTAACAAGCCGCCGACGTTTCAAGGAAGAATTTTGGATCCCGAAGCTGCTCAGAAGTGGCTGAAGGCGATTGAGAAGATTTTCAGGACTATGGATTGTAGTGATGAGCAAAAGGTGAGGTTTGGTACTCACATGCTGGAGGGAGAAGCGGAAGCTTGGTGGGACAACAGTCGCCAAAGATTGGAAGTTGCTGGAACTGCCATTACTTGGGAGGTGGTTCGGAAAGGTTTTCTGGAAAAGTATTTTCCGGAAGATATTCGAAGTGCTAAGGAGATTGAATTCTTAGAGCTGAAGCAGGGTAGTATAACGGTAGCAGAGTATGCTGCTAAGTTTGAAGAGCTGGTGCAGTATTGTCCTCATTATAATATTGATGGGGCAATGACTTCTAAGTGTTTAAAATTTGAGAATGGACTGCGCCCAGAAATTAAGTTGGGGATTGCTTGTTAGAAGATCAGGAGCTATCCTGAGCTGGTAAGCAGGAGCAGGATTTATGATAACGATAACCGGACAAGGATTGCGCACTACAAAGCTGTTAATGACCGTAAGGGTAAGCAGAGGTTCAGTGGTACTCCTTATAGTGTTGCTGCTGATAAAGGAAAGCGTAAAGTTGTTGTTGATAAGAAGCCCAAAGAGGGGAGAACATCTGCTGATGGGAAATGTTTCCGATGCGGTGGCATGGGACACCGTGCTAATGATTGTCCTAATGAAGTAAAGAAGTTTTTTAAGTGTGGGAAGCCAGGTCATGTGATAGCTGATTGCAGAGCTACTATGCCGACCTGTTATAACTGTGGTGAGAAGGGTCACATCAGTACCCATTGTAAGAAGCCGAAGAAGCCTCAGACATCTCCGGCTGGTGGGAAAGTGTTTGCTTTGGCAGGAACTCAAGCTGTCAGTGATGAGCGAGTTATCAAAGGTACTTGTATTATCAATAATATTCCTTTGACTGCTATTATTGATACGGATGCAACCCACTCGTTTATTTCTGTTGACTGTGTGAAGAGGATAGGATTGGTGCCGTCTACTCTTGAGAGACGAATGACTATTGAGACACCCTCTATTGGTTCAGTGACTACTTCTTTAGTATGTTTGAAGTGTCCGCTGACTATTTTCAGTAGAGACTTTGGAGTGGATCTGATTTGTCTACCACTTGGTAATTTGGAGGTTATTCTGGGTATGAATTGGTTGGAGTTCAACTGAGTCTACATCGACTGTTTTCGAAAGGAATTGTTGTTCCTTACTCCTGAAGAGGAAGCGGTGGCGAGTTCTTTATATAATAAAGAATTGAGGATCTTGTTGGAAGACGAAGCCAAAGTGTTTGCTTTATTTGCATCATTATCGATGGATAGAAAAGCGTCGATGGAGGAATTGGCAGTGGTGAATGAATTTCCGGAAGTGTTTCCTGATGACATTATGGAATTGCCTCCGACGAGAGAAGTTGAATTTAGTATTGATCTTGTTCCTGGTACGAGACCTATTTCTATGGCGCCGTATAGGATGTCTGTAGTAGAGTTATCCGAGTTGAACTCTCAGATTGGAGAACTGTTGGATAGAAAGTTTATTAGACCGAGTGTGTCGTTGTGGGGAGCTCCAGTGTTATTGGTGAAGAAGAAGGACGGTAGTATGCGTCTGTGCATCGATTATCGTCAGTTGAATAAAGTGACTATTAAGAATAAGTATCCTCTACCTAGGATTGATGATTTGATGGATCAGCTGGTGGGAGATCGAGTGTTCAGTAAGATCGACATGAGATCGGGTTATCATCAGATTAGAGTAAAAGAAGGTGATATTCAGAAGACAGCTTTTAGGACTCGATATGGACATTACGAATATGCTGTAATGCCATTTGGAGTGACTAATGCGCCAGGAGTATTTATGGAGTATATGAACAAAATTTTCCATTCTTACTTGGATCAATTCATTGTGGTATTTATTGACGATATACTAATTTATTCTAAATCCGATGAAGAACATGCAGGACACCTGAGAATTGCCTTGCAGGTGCTAAAGGAAAATAAGTTGTTTGCTAAACTGTTGAAGTGTGACTTCTGGATGAAGATGGTGAGTTTCTTGGGGCATGTAATATCTAGTGATGGTATAGCGGTGGACCCGTCAAAAGTGAGTGCAGTATTGCATTGGGAACCGCCGAAGACAGCGACAAAGATTAGAAGCTTTTTGGGTTTGGCTGGTTATTACCGCAGGTTTATTGAAGGGTTCTCTAATTTGGCGTTGCCATTGACCCAGTTGACGAGAAAGAACCAAGTGTTTGTATGGGATGCTGCTTGTGAAGAAAGCTTTGAAGAGTTGAAAAAGAAATTGACTACGACACTGGTGTTAGTGTTGCCGACTCCGAGTGAACCGTTTGTGGTGTACTGTGATGCTTCTAAGATGGGATTAGGCGGAGTTCTTATGCAGAATGGTAAGGTAGTAGCATATGCTTCGCAGAAACTGAGAGTGCATGAGCGAAATTATCCTACTCATGATCTAGAATTGGCTGCGGTTGTTTTTGTGTTGAAAATTTGGAGGCATTATTTGTATGGTTCGAGATTTGAAGTGTTCAGTGATCACAAGAGTCTGAGATATCTGTTTGATCAGAAAGAGTTAAATATGAGGCAGAGGAGATGGCTGGAATTTTTGAAGGATTATGACTTCAGTTTAAGTTATCATCCAGGAAAGGCCAATGCAGTGGCAGATGCTTTGAGTAGGAAAGCAATTCATATGTCGGCTATGATGGTGAAAGAAATTGAGTTAATTGAACAGTTCAGAGATTTTAGTATGGTTTGTGAAACTACTGCAGATAGTGTAATGTTGGGTATGTTGCAGGTGCATAATGACTTCTTGGATACGATTAGAGAGAATCAAAAGTTGGATGTGAAATTAGTGGATTTGATACCTGGAGTAGAGAGTAACTCCGATAGTGACTTTAAATTGGATAGTACAGGTGTGTTGAGATTTAGAGGCAGGATTTGTGTACCAGATGATGAAGAATTGAAAAAGTCAATTTTAAGTGAAGGACATCGTAGTAGTTTGAGTATTCATCCGGGAGCTACGAAGATGTATCATGATTTGAAGAAATTATTTTTGTGGTCTGGTATGAAAAGAGACATTGCTCAATTTGTGTATGCCTGTTTGGCGTGTCAGAAGTCGAAGGTGGAACACCAGAGACCTTCTGGATTTATGCAACCATTAGAGACTCCGGTTTGGAAATGGGATTGCATTACTATGGATTTTGTTACAGGTTTTCCGAATACTGCAAGAGGTTTTGATGCTATATGGGTGATTGTGGATCGATTGACGAAGTCTGCACACTTTGTGCCGATCAATATTAATTTCCCGTTGACGAAGCTGGCGGAGATTTATATTCGAGTAATTGTAAAGTTACATGGTGTTCCGTCCAGTATTGTGTCGGATAGAGACCCGAGGTTTACTTCGGAATTTTGGAAGAGCTTACAGGAAGCGTTAGGAACTAAGTTGAAGTTGAGTTCAGCTTATCATCCGCAAACTGATGGTCAGTCAGAGAGGACTATTCGGTCGCTTGAGGATTTGCTGAGAGCTTGTGTGTTGGAAAAGGGTGGTGTATGGGATACACATTTACCATTGATTGATTTCACGTACAATAACAGTTACCATTCGAGTAACGGAATGGCACCGTTTGAAGCTTTGTATGGGAGGAGGTGTAGGACTCCTTTGTGTTGGTATGAGACTGGTGAGAATGTGGTGCTTGGACCAGAAATTGTATAGCAGACTACTGAGACAATTCAGATGATTCGTGAGAAAATGAAAGTGTCTCAGAGTAGACAGAAAAGTTATCATGATAACCGGAGGAAAGAGTTGGAATTCAGTGTAGGTGATCACGTATTCCTAAGAGTTAACCCGATGACTGGTGTGGGTCATGCATTGAAGTCCAAGAAGTTGGATTCTAAATTTATTGGACCTTATGAGATTTTGCAGAGAATTGGTGATGTGGCTTATAGGGTGGCGTTGCCGCCTGAATTGTCGAACTTACATGATGTGTTTCATGTGTCGCAATTGCGAAAGTATGTTTCTGATCCATCTCATGTGATTCAGAGAGATGATGTTCAGGTTCGGGAGAATCTTACTGTTTAGACTCTGCCGTTGAAGCTCGAGGACCGTAAGATGAAACAGCTCCGAGGGAAGGAGATACCTTTGGTGAAGGTAGCTTGGGGAGGTGCTGCAGAAGGCAGTGTGACCTGGGAGTTGGAAAGTAGGATGCGAGAAGCGTATCCGGAACTATTTCTATCAGGTAATTTTCGAGGACAAAAATAATTAAAGTGAGGGAGATTTGTAACACCCATTTTAATTATTTAGTCATTTTGTTATTATTTTAATTATTATATGTTGGTGTGCCCTTTTTGTGGGGATGTGTTAGATGATGTTTGGTGAGTGTCCCTACTCTGGGAGGATTATTGGTGGTGAATTGGTGTGGATATAATTATATAATAGAAAATAATAATATTGGTGGTATTATTATTATTATTAGTATTAATATTATTGGTGGAATATTATTACTAATATTATTAACGTTATGATTTTGGTGAACTAATATTATTATTAATAATATTATGTATATTATAATACTATTTATTTTATTAGTATTATTAGTGATATTATTTTATTATTATTATTTGGGATTAGAAATGAAAAAGGAAATAGGAGGTGAAGAGTTATTAGGGAATTAGAAAGAGGGAAGTGGGAAGACACGATAGAATGGGAGAAGAGGGAATTGGGAGAAGAGCGAAGAACGGAGGAGAAGAGAGAAGGTCAAGGCTATCCAATCTTGGGAGGACTCTTCACCGATCAGAACAATTATCCAGGTAAGGGGGAGAAACTGATTGGGGTTGGTAATTTTGGGTAGAGGGGATTCCTTAACCCCGTAGGGATTTTGATGAATATGACTTGTATGTTGATGAATTGGTGAATTGGTGTTTATAAATGTTGTTGCTGTGTATATGGGTGAATTTGGTGTATGATATTGTAGAATTTAGTGCATCCATTGTTGTTGTAAATTTGGGTGGAGTTCTGAGTAACTCTGATAGTTCTGATGATGAACATCAGTGTGGGTTCTAAAGTTAAAACTGGTTGAAATTGATAGGATAATGTGTATTGGTTGTAGTATCGAGAGGACAATAGATAGAAGTGGAGAAATATGCTTGAATTTAAGCAGGGTAACAGTTCTGGAGAATAAGGGTGGAAAACACAGAATTTTCTACATTATGCGCTGCATGCGTCGACTCATGCATCGCAGCGGTCGACGCATACTGTTTGCGTTTTTCTGGATTTCGTGTCTGTTTGCTATGCGCCGACCCAACGGTCGACTCAAAGCTGTATATTGGTGAATTTACTGTTTTGACGATTTTGGCCATAACTTTTGATCGTAAGTCGGATTTAGTCCCCGTTGGAAGCGTTGGAAAGCTATTGAATAGATCTATAACATGGTATAGATAATATAGTTGTTTGCTAAATATTTTTATATCCAATATTTTTGGGGAGTCATTGTTTAATTTAATAGTAACAAAACCACGGATCGATTGAAATGATTTACTGATTATTTACTTGAGTTTAATTGTTGTGCACTTAGTGTGCTTGTGTTTATTTGTGGTGTAATATATATAATGTGTGGTGATGTGATCAGGAGGATCGTGTGCACTTAGTGTGCTTGAGTTTGTTTGTCGTGCATTGGTGTCGTACATATCATGGTGTTTGGTGGGATGAATCATTGCTCAGGAGGAGTGTATGTGATTCATCCGTACTCCTTTGTGAAGAATGGTGGGGATAGAGCATATCTCAGTAGGAGCGTAAGTGATCTGTCGGGGATAGATCATATCTCAATAGGAGCGTAAGTGATCTGTCCAAGGTTCGATTGAATGAACCAATGAGTCGGTACCGCATGCTTGGTGTTGAGTTGCATATTTGCAGTATAATATGATATATTGTAATTTGAAAAGTAGGTTCGATGATTGTTGTTGTGGGGTGAATATTGGTATGTTTTACTACCTTATTTGCATGTATTAAATTACCAATATATTTTAATCATGTTTTCTCACCCCTTTGTTGTTGTTGTGGTCTGTGCTTCTTCAGAAGTACAGATAATCCAGGTACTTAGCTAACTTGGATTATGGTGTGCCAGTCGAGTCTAGGATGCTCTGATACGTAACATGGGACTTGGGTGTTTTTAGTTGCCTTCTGTTGAACTTGTATTTTATTTCCTGTGAACGTATCAAAAACTTTGTTGGATTTTACTATTTGGTTATTTTCCGCGGTATTTTGGAGAAAACCTTTTTATAAGGAAATGTTGGTTTTGCTATGTGTTATCCCACTTGGGAAGAAATACTCTGATGTATATTTATAATGTTTATTATTTTAATTGTTTTGGGAAGTGGGGTGTTACACCCCCACCTGTTGAAACTCCTCAGGGTGGCATCCCTGTGACCGAGGGGAATGGAAGTGGTAACGACAATGTGATCACTAACATCGGACTCAATGGTAATACGACTAGCGTCGGTAATGGAAACCTTGAGGCTAATGGTAACACCGGACTAGGCAATGGCAACACAGGTGCTGGAAATCTGTATGGGCCTCAACCATGGCTAGAAGATCGCCAAGAAGATTTGTTCTCACAGAGGAGTGCTGAAGGAGAACTGACTGCTGAAGCACGTCTGAGGTTTAAAGCACTAGAGGACAAAATGAAGAATTTCGAGAACCAGAACACTATGGGTGTCGACATGACTAAACTGGGAATGATTTCTGATTTCAAGGTGCCTCCTAAATTCAAGGTACCCGACTTTGAGAAGTACAAGGGCACCACTTGCCCTCACATCCACTTAAGGTCATACTACCGAAAGATGTCCGCTCACTCTGAAGACGAGAAGTTGCTGATGCACTTCTTTCAGGATAGCTTGTCCGGGCCATCCTTGGAATGGTACATGGGTTTGGAACCCACCAGTGTACGCACATGGAAAGAACTTGCTGAAGCCTTTGTGCACCATTATCAGTATAACAGTGCCTTGGCTCCGAACCGAGTTCAACTGCAGAACTTGTCACAGAGGAACAACGAGGGGTTCAAAGAATACGCCCAACGATGGCGTGAATTAGCAGTTAGAGTTCAGCTGCCGATGGTTGAACGAGAGCTTGTTGAGATGTTTGTAGCCACTCTCTCGGGGGTCTATTACGAGAAACTAGTCAGTGGCATGTTAGGGAGTTTCTCAGATCTCATCATTACTGGCGAGCACGTTGAAAATGGGAAAAATCCAGGGTGTTGATCTATCCTCAGCTGGAGGAGGAAAGAAACCATACAGTAACAAAAGGTGTGAAGGAGAGACGAGCGCCGTGTCCAACGCTCGAAGGAAAGGTAAGGGGCAACGCCAGCAGGTGGCTAGCATAACCATCCTTGTTGTCCAACAACCCCAGCCGCAGCAGTAGCCGCAGCAGCAGCAACCAAATCTACAAGGGTACAAAAGGTATCAGAACAGGGCAACCCTTGGCAAGTCGTCACCTTGAGACACCACCCATGTCTTATGATCAGCTGTTACAAACCCTGCTTCAGTTACAGTTAGTCCAGAAAAGAACCCTGGCTCCCTTGATAGGGGCACCTCCGCAAGGTTATGATGCGAATGCAACATGTGATTTTCAATCAGGGGCACCCGGCCACATGATAGAAAACTGCAAAGCCTTCAAGCACAAGGTGCAAGATAGGGTGGATGCTAAAATCATCAATTTCTCAAATAATTTGCCGAATGTCACAAAGAACCCTATGCCAAACCATAGAGGAGGTGGGGTGAATGCCATTATTGAAGAAGAGAACTTAGATTTACTGACTGGTGTCAAGGATCTGAAGACACCGCTTAGCTTCGTTAAAGCCAAGCTGATGAAGAGAGGCTTCTTTACGGGCTGTGGAGAATTGTGTATGGGCTGTGCGACTCGTCCTGATGGCTGTGAACAGTTGATAGTGGGGATTCAGAGTCTGATGACCGAAGGAATCTTGCAGTTTAGCCGAAGGGCAGAATATGGATCTGGAGAGGTAATGCTGAAACAGGATGATGAGGTTGCCACCATCACCATCCCTCGCCAGACAATAACCATTTCTGCGCCTAGGTCGCCCATAATTACCATCACAAAAGTTGGGCCGATACCTTTTGAAAGCACCAACGCTGTCCCATGGCACTATGGGGCAGACGTCTACTGTAACAGACAGAAATTGGAACTGGAACCCTTGGGGCAGTTTGTGGATAACCTAGTGGGAACTGGCGGAAATACACGTAGCGGAAGAGTATTTGCTCCACCTGAGATTATGGTAGACAAAGTAGATAAAGTTGAGAAAACTGATAAGGGAAAGATTAAAGTCGTTGAGGAAACCCCTCGTGGGGTAGAGAAGGACTTACTTGTAAAGGACGCTGAAGAGTTCATGAGGTTGATGAAGAAGAGTGATTACAAGATCGTTGATCACCTACATCAAACACCCTTGAAAATCTCCATCCTGAATTTGTTGCTGTGTTCGGAGTCACATCACAACGCGCAGCTAAAGGTTTTGAATGCTACATATGTACCGCAGGAAGTCTCGGTCAACCAGTTGGAAGGGGTAGTATCCCACGTGAGTGCTGGAAACGGGTTAGGATTCACTGACCTGGAGCTGACGCCGAAGGGAAGAAACCACAACAGCGCCCTGCACATCTCAATAAAGTGTAGGGGAACAGTTATGGCTCACGTGTTGGTGGACACTGGGTCATCGCTCAATGTTCTTCCGAAGAAGGCATTGATGAAGCTAGATACTCGAGGATTGATTTGCACACCCAGTGATCTGGTTGTGAAGGCTTTCGATGGAACCAAGCGTCATGTCTTTGGAGAGGTAACTCTGCCAATCCAAGTTGGGCCGAAAACCTTTGACACAGTCTTCTACATCATGGACATCAGGCCAGCCTATAATTGTCTCTTAGGCCGGCCATGGATCCATTCTGCTGGTGTTGTGACCTCCACGTTGTACCAGAAGCTCAAGTATGCTGTAAGGGGAAGCATTGTAACTGTCTGCGGCGAGGAAGATATAATGGTGAGCCATTTGTCGTCCTTCAAATATGTTGAGATGGATGGGGAGATCCATGAAACCCTATGTCAGGCATTCGAAGCTGTTAAGGTCAAGGACATGACTCCAGTAATGATTGAGAAACCAGAGATGACTCTTTCTTCCTTTAAGGAAGCTCGGGCTGTTGTTCAAGCCAGATTTACCCCAGGCTGGGGGAAAGTTCTAGGAATACCTAACAAACAGGACAAGTTTGGGTTAGGATACTCTCCAACGGCTGAAGCCTCCTCCTCTCACAGTATGTCCCGGGGTAAAGGGCCGATCCAGTTTACCAGTGGCGGGATGATATTTGAAAGTGTCAACGCAATGTCTGAAGACGGCAAAGACAGTGATTGTGACCTGGACTCCTGGATCCAGCCAAGCAAACCAGGCCAGAGCCTCAACAACTGGTCCATCAGGGATACCATCCAAGTGACAGGTAAGGAGTAATGATTTACTTTCTCCAGTTATTGTACAACCCTATGTCCTACCCAGGGCATAGTGGTTTATTTGTCAGGGCCTTGTTTGATTATGTACATGCATTTTACCAATAAATCAAAAGGCGTTTTTCTTCGCATTCAAATGTTGTGATCTTAGTTATTCTTGTTTTATATTTGTTTTGAAAAACAATAAAATGGCAATAGGGTTTGTGTTAACCTGCATATCCTTGTTTTAAGCTTAACCCTTGTTATTGCAGGATCCACATAGTAGATGACATCGACTCTGGACCTTCTACGACTCACTTTGACTTCGATTGCCCGATCTATCAAGCCGAAGAAGATATTGATGAAGACGAAGACCTTCCCGAAGAGTTAGCCCACTTGTTGAAACAAGAAGAGAAAGTCATTCTGCCTCAAGAGGAAGAGATTGAGATTGTGAATCTGGGTTCTGAGGAACTGGTTAGGAACGTCAGGATAGGGGCTGCATTGCAGAGTGATGTCAAGCAGAGATTAGTCAAGATGCTTCAAGAGTATAGTGACATCTTTGCTTGGTCATACGAAGATATGCCCAGACTTGATACTGACATTGTGGTCCATCACTTCCTGTTAAGCAGAAGCTTAGGAGGACACGGCCAGATATAGCCGTTAAGATCAAAGAAGAAGTGCAAAAGCAGCTCGATGTTGGCTTCTTAGCGGTCACTACTTACCCTCCATGGGTCGCCAACATAGTGCCTGTACCGAAGAAGGACAGTAAGGTGCGAATGTGCGTCGATTATCGGGATTTGAATAGGGCGAGCCCTAAAGATGATTTCCCGCTCCCTCATATTGATGTGTTGGTCGACAATACAGCCCAGTTCTCTGTATTTTCGTTCATGGATGGCTTCTCCGGCTACAATCAGATCAAGATGGCGCCGGAGGACATGGAGAAAACTACGTTTATTACACCTTGGGGGACATTTTGCTACAAGGTAATGCCTTTCGGTCTGAAGAACGCAGGGGCCACTTACCAACGAGTAATGGTTACTTTGTTTCATGACATGATTCATCATGACATTGAGGTCTATGTTGATGACATGATTGCGAAGTCCCAAACGGAGGAGGGACATCTAGTCAATTTGCTGAAGCCTTTTGAGAGGCTTAGGAAATTCAGGTTGAGGCTGAATCCTAACAAATGTACTTTTGGAGTACGGTCGGGAAAACTACTGGGGTTTATCATGAGTGAAAGAGGCATTGAGGTTGATCCTGCGAAGATAAAAGCAATACAAGAAATGCCAGCGCCAAAAATCGAAAAAGAAGTTCGTGGTTTCCTGGGCAGAATAAACTTCATTGCAAGGTTAATCTCTCAGCTCCCGGCCACGTGTGAACCGATGTTCAAACTACTGAAAAAGATCAGGCGATTATCTGGAACGAGTATTGCCAGAAGGCATTTGATAAGATAAAACAGTATCTACAGGAACCTCCGATCTTGATACCCCCAGTGGCCGGAAGACCCTTAAACATGTACTTGACAGTTCTTGAGAATAGTATGGGGTGTGTTCTCAGTCAGCAGGACGAGACAGGCAGAAAGGAGCATGCCATTTATTATTTGAGTAAAAATTTCACAGATTGTGAATCCCGTTACTCAATGCTGGAGAAAACGTGTTGTGCACTCGCCTGGGCTGCCAAACGTTTACGACAGTACATGCTCAATCACACAACCATGTTGATTTTGAAGATGGATCCGATCAAGTACGTCTTCGAGAAACAAGCGCTTTCGGGTAGGATTGCCAGATGGCAAATGGTGTTGATGGAATATGACATTCAATACGTTTCCCAGAAGGCCATCAAGGGAAGCGTATTATCTGAATACCTTGCCGAACAGCCTATCCAAGATTATCAGCCGATGAAATTTGAATTCCCTGATGAGGATATCATGTTTCTCAAGGTGAAAGATTGTGATGAACCGTTGCCCGACGAGGGTCCAGACAGGAAATCCCAATGGAAATTGATATTTGACGGGTCGGTTAATTCTTATGGAAGTGGCATTAGGGCAATCATCACGACTCCCCATGGGTCCCACATCTCATTCACTGCTAGACTGACGTTTCCGGTCACCAATAATGAAGCAGAGTACGAAGCATGCATCATGGATCTAGAAGAAGCGATTGATTTGAGAATCAAGAATCTAAATGTATATGGTGACTCGGCACTTGTGATTAACCAGATTAAAGGGGAGTGGGAGACTCGTCAATCGAATTTGGTGCCGTATATGAATTATGCCAGAAGGCTGCTTCCGTTCTTTGATCGAGTGGAACTCCATCATGTGCCCAGAGCTGAAAATCAGATGGCTGATGCCTTAGCCACGTTGGCTTCGATGTATAAAGTCAATTTTTGGAATGAAGCGCCAAGAATTGTCCTTTCTCGTCTTGATAGACCTGCGTTCGTCTTTGCGATCGAGGAAGCCTCCGATGGCAAGCCATGGTTCCATGATATTCAGACCTTCCTTATGACTAAGGAGTATCCTGCGGGAGCGTCAACCCAGGATAAGAAGTCTCTGAGGAGGCTGTCTTGAAATTTCTATCTCAATCTTGATGGAGTTCTGTATAAAAGAAACCACGATCTTGTGCTACTCAGATGTGTAGATGAGAAAGAAGCGAGTATGCTCATGGAAGAAGTCCATGAAGGCACCTTTGGTACGCACGCCGGCGGGCATGCTATGACAAGAAAGATCCTGAGAGAAGGATATTACTGGCTGACGATGGAGTCGGATTGCTTCAAATTCGCAAAGAGATGTCATAAATGCCAGATTTATGCTGATAAAATTCAGGTGCCGCCGTGCCCGTTGAATGTCATGTCCTCCCCTTGCTGTTTTCCATGTGGGGCTTCGACATGATAGGCAAGATCGAGCCCATTGCATCTAACGGTCATCGCTTCATTTTAGTAGACATCGACTACTTCACCAAGTGGGTGGAGGCAGCCCCGTATGCTAATGTGACCAAGCAGGTGGTGGCTAAATTCATAAAGAGGGACATCATCTGTCGTTACGGAATTCCCGAGCGAATCATTACTGATAATGGTTCGAATCTGAATAACAAGATGATGAAGGAGCTATGCCAAAGTTTCAAGATTGAACACCACAATTCATCTCCTTACCGGCCGAAGATGAATGGAGCCGTTGAAGCGGCCAATAAAAACATTAAGAAGATTGTACAGAAGATGGTTGTGACCTATAAGGATTGGCACGAGATGCTACCATTTTCATTGCACGGTTATCGTACGATAGTACGTACATCAACCGGGGCAACTCCTTTCTCACTAGTCTACGGTATGGAAGTTGTCCTACCGTTAGAAGTTGAGGTTCCTTCTTTACGAGTTTTGGTTGACGTGAAACTCGATGAGGCAGAATGGATTAAGAACCGACTAAACCAACTCAGCCTGATGGACGAGAAGAGGTTAGCATCGATTGGATATGGTCATCTGTACCAGAGCCGAATGAAGAAAGCTTATGACAAGAAGGTGCGTCCTAGAAGCTTTTAGACGGGTGATCTCGTCTTGAAGAAGATTCTTCCTCCACACTCCGATCACCGGGGCAAGTGGACTCCCAATTACGAAGGTCCGTACATCGTCAGCAAGGTCTTCTCGGGAGGAGCCTTGTTGTTATCCACAATGGATGGTGAAGATTTTGCATCCCCGGTGAACGCGGGCGCAGTTAAAAAATACTTTGCTTAAAAAAAATGACCCGCTTGAAAGAAAAAGAATATCCAGGAAAAAATGGGGCATCCCGGTGAACCATAAAAAAGAAAAAGGTTCGGGCAAAAATTAGGGATATAAATGAATAGAATGTACACCCGCAAAGTCGAAAACCTGGAAGGGCGAATTTGGCAAAAAAGGGTATCCCGGTGAATCGAAAACCCGAAAGGGCGGTTCAGGCAAAAGTTAGGGATTTGAAAAAGCAAATGACTACGTTCCGCGTATGGACTTTCATTGTTTAGTGGTTTGGAAGACCAGAGGGCCGTTTATCTGAATCAATCTCTTCTGAAGCCGAAGCGTCGGAGAAGTATCGAAGTCGAGTGGGTCATAGAGGGATCAACTCATGGTGTTCGTCTACGCCACATTGCCGATATTTGTGTATATACTGATGTATATTTATGTTTTTATGCTTGCACAGCTTCCTCATTCCAGGAGCTTGCATCTATTGTAAAACATTTTTGCCCATTCAGGGGTTCGTTATTGTTGCACCCCAAAATTTGCCTAACCTTGTTTTACCTAGCTTGTGTTTCATTTCATTTAACATAACATTACCATATGCATTGCATTGACATGTATGCAGGAGGTCAAGGGCTATCATAGAGTGCAAAGCTAATCAAGGGATTTTATTCAAGCATCAGAGGTTCTGGCGTTTATTTTGCCCAAACGGTTGAGCGGCCGATTTCATTTTGTTTGCAGGCATTTTCTCTATAGGAAGCAGCATTCAGGAGCATCCTAAGCATTTTCATGATCATAATATTCAACAGCAAGTTTCAGAAGCTTAATGGGGCTCCGAACGGTTGAGAACGGGCAAACAGGCAGATTTCCCACCAAAAGGCGCCAAATTCAAATTTTTGAATGTGTTAATCGGTTAACACATATGGTTAACCGATTAATCATTGGAAAATAGTCCAAATTTGCAAGTTTTAACAGTGTTAATCGATTAACCTATATGGTTAACTGATTAACCATAGCAGATTTTGCCTTGCACGTGAGATTTCAAGCAATTTCCATTTGGAGTCCAATTTTGACCATGTGGAAGGTTCCATTTTGCATTCTAGAAGGATCTAGAGCCTTCTCAACTTGGTTATTTCAGTTTCCCGCCAAAACCCCATACCACATTCCAATCCTATTTTTCCAATCCAACTTCCAAGCCTTGCTTTGGATCCGAACCAAGAGTATATTTAAATGATTTACTCCAAACCTCACAGGCTAATCTTCATAATTCCCTTTCATCTTCATAATTCTCTCTCAATTTTTCAACCTCACAAAACTCACTCAAAGCTCTTCTCATTGAGATCATTGATTCTTCACTGGAATCCTTGATTTCTAAGAGCTAAACCTTCATCAATTCACTCCATTAATTCCATTTTCATCATTCAATTTTCGTGCTCAAGCAGATCTGAACTTCGAAGTGATTTCGGAAGTGATTATTTGGCTTATTTTGGCTTGTTCTTGGTGGATCTTCATTGATACTACAAGAATTGGTGTGGATCTTGAATTTTTCCGAGTTTCTTTGCTTGGTTCTTCTTAATTACAGTTAGATCAATAACTACCGAATCAATTCTCCGATTCGTAGGTTGGAATTCTGATCCGATTTAATTTTCGAACTTACTTGCATGTTCATAATGTTGATCTTCACATTTGATTGAATTGTGGTTGATTTGATCTTCTTGATCCATGATCATGTTACTTTACCATGTTTACATGCTAATCATATCACTGTTTGCTGAGGTAATTTCATGCATAATTGATTATGTGAGCATTAGTATGTTTGGAGATGTAATAAGCTGTTGAAAAGTGATTTTGTTGCTGTTTTTTCTGCTTTTGGTGCAGTGTTAATCGATTGACCTATATGGTTAATCGATTAACCAACTCAAATACTCAAAATTTTCAACGTTTTTAAGTGGTTAATCGATTAACCTATGGTGTTAATCGATTAACACTGTGCTGGCAGGCCTGTTTTGTTGTTTTTATGCTTGTTCTCGTATCGTTTCACTTCGAATCTTCATAGATCGATATGGTGCATTAAGAGTGAAATGTTTATTTGCTAATTGATACCTGTGCTGGCATACTTTCGTAGTTACGGTTCGAAGTGATACGCGATGTTTATTTGCTAATTGATACCTCTGTTTGTCGATTTTTGTTCTTACAATTGGTTTAGAATTTTGTTGTGAGATTTTGCTGGCTGTTAGCTTAGACATGTATGCTCCCATAGTATTTTTCTCACATTTTTTTGATGAAATTAGGTGTTGTTTTCAGGTTTAAACTTTAGGTGCTCCCTTTTAGGGTTTAAGTTTAGTACCTTGTAGTGTAGAATTTATTTCTAGGTCTTACTTGAGGATTTGATATCTGGAATTAACATGGTAGAGTCATGATTGACATAGGTTCCCATAGTTATTATTGCAGGATTTTATAATTGATATTAGTATTTTAGTTAGAATTAGCTTTAATACTAGGTTTTAGGTGATCCTAACTTGCTAACTCAACTAGAATGATTTCATTAGTTCCCTTAGACTAGGGTTTTGTTTCTGTTGCTCTTGGAGGATGATGAAGACTTGTGTGGGCTGCCGTGAAATGCATGGTGGAGCTTGGACTTGAAGCTTTCTCTCCCTTTGGTGTAGTTTGTTTAGGGTTAAGGATTAGGGTTTTAGGGAGATCTCTTAGAATAGATTTTCTTCCTTCATGAAACATGGAAAGTGTTGATCACTTCCATTCCTCCCTATGATGTAAGGTCCCATTGTGAAGGCCCCATCCCTCCTTTGGTAGGATGAGTGGCTCCCCACAAATTGGTGGAACCTTTGAGGGTTCCTTTCCTTGATGGTGGATTGCTTAGAGGTGACCTTTGGTCTTCACTTTGATTCTCCCTACCCCCACCTTGCTCTTGTTAGATGAATCTTTCTCCCTTGCTAGAGGATGGAGTTCCTTGTTAGAAGGTTGAAGATGCTAGAGGTTGCCACTTCCCCTTTGTTTGAAGACTGCCTTTGGAGCTGAAGCTTGAATATCCAGAAGAACAAGTTGACACTTGTGTGAAGAAGATCAAATTGAGATTGAAGAAAGAGCTGAAGCTTGAAGAAGATGGAGAACAAGTTGATACTTGTGTTTGATGCATTGAAAGCTTGAAGAAGCAAGTTGATACTTGCTATTGAAGATAAGAGCCTTGAAGAACAGTTTCAGACTGTGGACTGAGTTGCTGGTAGAAGACTGCTTTGCTGTGAAGCTGTGGAAGCTGTTGATCTGCTTTCTTTCCTGTCTGTTTGCTTGCTTTGCAACTGTATTGATGTGACTTGTTTGATTGTGTTAAGCTAGGAGCATGATTGCACTAGAGGTTGAGTTGCTCCCTCTGCTTGTATTTTTACTGTATGGCTTTGCTTGTGGGTATTCGGTAGAGCCCAGCTCCCTTGCCTATGTGGTTTGTGATTTGCTTGATGGCATTTTATTTCATCTGTATGATTGCAGTTATTCATATCTGGCTTAAGGTTGAGATGAGCTTGTGGAGGCTGATGCCCCACACACATTTCCTCCCTCACTTGCATTGCATGCATTTTACAGTTGTTTCCTGTACTGTATATCTGTTTACTGTTTAAGCTGATGCCTTATCTGTTTCTGTTTATCATTGACATGATCCCCTAGGAATCTCACTTCCTTTGATAAGGAAGTGATGATTAGAACTTTAGGTTGAAACCTATGCATGATAACACCTAGGAGTTCCCTGTTTCAAAACTCAACCATAGGATGAATCTTTGGCATGACAACTGTTAGGACTTGATAGTCTCCCCGTAGTTGTCCCTCTCTCTTCTCATCTCAAACAACAGTAAAAAACGTAATAAAGGCAAGTTAGTATAAGCGCGTTACGAGCCTTAAGCTACTTGGGTAATGATAATTGAGCGGCCTCCTCTCAATTGTCTAGAATGTTTAGTATACGTCCTTTGGACGATATGCGAAGCATTCGTTCCCAGGTCATAGTCTCTAGTGCTGTACAAACTACAGACAACTAAAAAATAGTTCTTCCGTAAAAGACAGAAAACAAACTTCAAACCTTTTTGCCCCGTGGGCCCATAATTCAAAGGAAGTTTTTCTGAAGAAAAGAGTGTCGTTAACTCCCAGTTCTACCGCAAACGGTAACGCCTAAGTCTCCAAGGGTCGAGCTGCGTACACGAAACTGCTGGAACTATTGGTTAACCCTACTCGAACAAACAGATGAATCTGAATTCCCGTAATCTGTATTATCCCGAACTACGTAAGCTCTGATCTCTCATACCTATTGAGAGTACGTAGGCACAATACTGATGTATTGGCGAGCCACCTTCCCCGTAACCCGTAGTTAGTCGAACTACGTTGGCTCTAATTTTTCATTCTCTGATGAGAATACGTAGGCATAAAGTGTGACGCTTTGCCGAGTCATTTTCTTTTCTTTTTAAGCCAGCCTTGAGAGGTAGATAGTAAACAAACCCGTCGGATAAACACAACAAGCATGGATCCCATCGAGTACGATGGACGTGAGGGGTGCTAATACCTTCCCCTTGCGTAACCGACTCCCGAACCCAGACAATGGTTGCGATGACCTTGTCTTATACCTTTTTCGTCAGGTTTTTCCGATCGTTTCCTTTCCCGCTCTGAGGGATAAATAACGAAAGGTGGTGACTCTTCTGTTTTGCCGGCACCTTATTTTCGTGGTAGCGACAGTTATCAATAAAATATATACTATTCAGCAATTTTGTTTGTTTGTTTAGTATTTATCTGTTTTGTTTGTGAAGTAAGAACGCCGTTGTTTTTGATAAAATGCGCATACATAAACTTACTGTCCTAGGCAACTAATTGTTGAAACATTGAATTGCTTGAACATTGTCGCAAGATGATAACCTTGATAGGTCCCTTTGAGAATGGTATCTTGTCTGTTTGTTTGTGTTGTTACAGGTATAGCATATTCCAGGCGGTACGCCATATGGGTGTTCCCCAAACAGGATGATTCCTTCGTCCGCAGCAAGTTCAGCAGCGTCGCCCCACGCAGTCTGAACATGGGACCGTGAGCATTGATATGTCGCCCAAAGCAGAGAAGAATCTCCCCAACCAGATGCATCCTAAAGGAGCATCATCTCCCCAGTTGAGTCAGGCACCAAAGTGTATGGTCAATCCCCAGCACTTGGTCAATGTGCAGTTTTCTCATGAAAGACTATCCGCAAGTGTGCAGCGTTCGATAGCTCAGACTGAAGTCTCCAGCGGAATTGAGATTCCCCACAGAGTTGTATTCTCCCCGGCAAGCAGGATGGTTCCTTGTCCCCCAGCCGAGTTGGCAGTTCCCCAAGAGAACCGTGTCCTTGGAAGCCATTCAGGCCATGATTGGTTTTCCCCAGTAGACTGATGATGTATTTCCCCATCGGAGTCGTTATCTCCAGGAAAGTTTTGTCGCGAAGGCCGTGCAGTTTATTTCTGCGATTGATGTCGTTCCCTCGACAGTTGTGGTTTGAATACCTAGTTGAGCAGGTTAGGTTCTCATAGAACTTTGTCCCCCTGCAGTAGTTGACTGAAGTTCGTTTCCCCAAGAAGAATCCAATTGAGATTTTTGTGACTTCTTCTCCTCGGCAGGATGATTCCTTCTTCCACCAGAGTGGTTCTTTCTCCTTGACAGGAGGATTTTCCCTTCAGCATTTACTTTGCTGATGGGGTCGTAGCATTTTGCGTGATTGCATAACATTTACCCTAAACGCGTAGCATTTCCACCGTGTGGAGCATTGCGCCATTGTTAAACATATGCATACGAAACATGAGCTAGGTCGTTACTGTTCTTGTTTTGCAGGTGTTCCTTCGCATAATGGTTTGCTCAAGGTGATTCTTGAATTCTCCAGCGAAGGTGTTTGCTTAAGATGATTCTTAAAATCCCCGGTGAAGTCGCCAGAGAGGGTTGCTCAAGTGGATGCTTAGAGTCCCCGGCAGAGTGTTTGCGCAGGATGATTCCTGAAATCTCCGGCAGAGTATTGGTTCAGGATGATTCTTGAAATCCCCAGCGGAGTTATTTGCCCAAAATGATTCTTGAAGTCCTCAGCAGAGAGTTGATTAACCCAGAATGATTTCTGGATCACCAAAGCAGAGTTACTTGATAGTTCTCCAGAATCCCCAGCGGAGATGTGTCATCTCCAGCAGGTTTTTGAACAACAAAGTTGAAACTTTCCTTGAAGACTTGATGATTGAAGTCCAACAGCGATGCCAAAACCCCATACTTACTAATGAAGTCTAACTACGATGTCGAAGTAGTTTGCCTAGCTGACGTAGGGTGCCTGATGGCAAAAGATTGTGTACCCTTATTGATCCGTGAATGATTAAGGATCCCATTTCAAAACTTATTGATGAAGTCTAACTGCGATGTCGACGCAGTTCTCTCAGCTGATGCGGGGTGCCTGATGGCAGAAGATTAGATATCCCTATTGGGTTCATGATTGACCGAGGATTCTATTCCCGACTTACTGACGAATTCTGGCTGACGCCCAAAATATTCTTTGAATGCCCGACGACATAATTAACTTGATTGTTAAAAAGTTCCTAATGACCTGATGAGTCCCGAGGAATCCTTCTGCCGCAGTGCCGCAGAATGCCTGACGGCAATATCAGCTATGTATCACTGGTTACCGAGTGACCAGTGATCCCTTGATGACTTGAGGAAGCAGCTACAGCGAAATCTTATAATCATCCGACGGAGATTTGAGAGTAGCCATTCGCTAGTTACCGAGTAACCGGTGATCCCTTTTTGACTTACTAATGAAGTCCGACAAAGATATTGTCGATGTTCCTAGCGACATGATGAGTCCGTAGGCTACGATAACGAATCCAACTATCTTTCACCAGTTATCGTGTAACTGGTGATCCCTTGATGACTTGAGGGCGAAGATCTACAGCAAAATCAGATGATCATCCTGATGGAGATTTGCGCTTTGACCCTTCACCAATTACCGTATGACCAATTCCCCAGCAGAGTTGCCGTGCAACTGTCATGCTCAGTTTCGAAGATGTTCCTACCAATCGGAGTACCGTTTACCCGTACGGTCGGCAAATCACTAGTTACCTGCAACCGGTGATCCCTCGAGGATTTGAGGATGCAATGATATCAGATAAATCATAGAATCATCCTGAAGGAGGTTCAGATCAGTATTTCTCCAGCTAGTTGCCGTGCAACTATTATTTTAGTTTCCAAAGATTTGTCCCCATCAGAATACCGTGTACTTGCGCAGTTGGCAAATTTCCGGGTATATTGGTATTCAACCGCCTTTTACCTTGATTGTTTGAGAGCCATTCGCTTCTCACCCAATCAGGTCCAAGCCGTTTGAATAGGGGCATCTGTTGCACCCCAAAATTTGCCCAACATTTCTTTACCTAGCTTATGTTTCATTTCATTCACATTAGCATTATCATTTGCACGTCATTGACATGTATGCAGGAGATCAAGAGGTATGATTACCAATTAAGAGCTATACAAGAATATGAAGCTAGCTAAGAAGGTTATTCAGATATTCAAGGGTTGATATCCTTGTCAGAGAAGTTAAAAGATCCTCAGAGAGAGTGATTGAAACCAAGTATGTGAGTCACCTAACTTGAGAGTTGTGGGAAGCCATCAGATGATTCTGAGGTCATGAAGATGGACTTGAGGTCTTGAGAGAGCTCATGAGAAGTGTTGAAGATCACTTTGAGGCCAGACAGGTCATTGTGTGAGATTAAGAAGACTCAACCATGAGTGGTGCAATTAGGGTTTGACTGGGTCAACCCTAAGTCAACTGATGATTTGAAGGAAGTTGAGACTTAATTCAAGAGCCATGTGATCATGTATTGATACATTAAGATGTTATAAGGATTATTCCAAGGTCAACTCATCATGATTGAAGAGTTTGAGAAGTTTTAGGCTAGGGTTTCTAAGACTTGACAGTGTAAAATCCCCTAGTTTGACCCCTATCTTCAAGGCCATTTAGCTCAAGATATGATTATCATCTCCTCTGGACCCCAACATGATTGTTGTAGGGAATGATCTTAGTTTTAATTTGAGTACTAGAAGTCCTTTATAGGGTTTATAGAACTCAAGTTATGAGCCAGACAAGTTACAAGTCATCTGAGGCATGTGAATTTGGAGCTTGAAAGTTACCCAACTTGCATCACACGTTTTCCCTAGAAGGATGATTCCTATGAACTTTTGGTCAAAATGAATGTTGTTCCTTATTCTCTAAGTTTTCCATAGAGTTCTAGAAGTCCTTGATAGAATTTGTAGAACTCAAGTTATGGCTTTGACAAATCAAGGGTATTTTGGGGAAGTTGTGATTATGGGTCATTTTTGGTTATGGGTCATTTTCACCAACTTAGACATCTCAAATGAAATTTGGTGCAACATGAAAGTTGCTCAAAATGGGGTTTTAACTTTGACCATGTAACAAGGAGGCATTGAAATGGCTCAAGGAGAGACTTCATTCAGCAAATTATGAAAAAGGAAGAATTAAAGACCAAAAATTCAAAATAAATGGTATGTGAGCAAATAAGGAAAAGTAATAGCAATTTTTGAATGGAAATTATATTTTGGAAACAATGACATCATTAGAATTTAGGTTTGAATTCATTTTCATGGCCTTTTGCTTTGATACTTCATGAGGAAGTTACATCTCAAATCCAAGCCATAGGATGAAAACAAGGGATGAATCCCCACCATTCAAGTTCCGTGGTTCACAAGGAGTGCAATGAGAGCTTCCTGAAGGAGAAATAGAGGAGATATCGTAACTGCCATGAATGAGATTTTGAAGAGAAATTGAAAATTGAAAATCTCATTTTGAACCTTTGAGAAGGATCTAGATCATTCAGTTACATCCTATATAAGCCTATGAGTGCATTCAGTTCATTTTTTGGTGAAGTTTGAAGCCTGAAGCAGAGAGTGAAGTTGGAATTTCAGAGGTGCAAGTGAGAATCGGATTCTGAGTTCAAGGCCAAATCAAGATGAATTGAAGGTTTCATTGTGTTCATCAAGTGATTTGGAGTGTATCTGCACTTTCTTGAAGGCTGAAGCGTGCAAGAACTACTTCTGTTACAAGCTTGAACACAGGTTGGTACATTTCATTTTTTTGCTTAATCTATGTAGAGATAGTTAGCATTCTATAGGTGGTTAGGATCCTGGTGACATGTAGTTGGATTTAGGATCAAAAACTGGTGAATTAGAGACAAAATAGGTGTATGATCAATTTCTGTTGAGCCTTGGATTAAGCAATTCATGGACTGTTAATCAAGTTTGGATAATGTAGAGTGACCACCATAAGATGAGGATTACATCTGTGCATTTAATTGAGGTTCTGATGAGATTCAAGATTGATGCACATTTTGAAAGTGCTATCGGGTTTGAAAATCCAGAGGGAGTTAGATGATTCTAAGGAGATATTCATGATCAACATTGAAATATGAGTAGAATGATGTAGGGTTTGTTAATTTTTGATGACCTGTGTAAATGGCTTCGCCGGAGAAGACGGTGGCGCCACCGTCTGTGTTTTCCCCCCAAACTGAAGTTCAAATGAAGAAGAAACACCTAAGCCATTGGATCTCGTCTGAGGCTTGACCTAGTAACCATCATGCATGGCCACGATTGGATTTTGGAATTCTGACTTTGACTTGAGCAAAACGACGCCGCCCTCATTAATGCGCTGGCAACATGAAGACTCGTTGGATGTGTTGACTGGTAATTACATCGTGTCATCAAGGTTGTGCCACATAACCCCAAATCCAATACGCAGCGTTTGATTAAGGAGAGAACCTGGGCTTTGTACTGAATTGATGTTCACACCCCCCTTTGGGCCCAACCCAGGATTTGAACTGGATTTAATTGCTATTCACCACGCGCCCCTTATTAATTTCTATTCTTTTTCTTATTTTCTCTATTTTTGGTTTGTTTGATTTTAATCCATTAAAAATAGGAAAATTAATCAATAAATCCTGAGATTTTTTCCCCTGATTCATGAATGAATTTAGAAATTTTAGGAACAAAGAAAATCATGATTAGCATTTATTTTCATTTTATTTGATTTTTTCCCATTTTATTTGACAATAAAATTGTGATAGTTGCCTCTTCTGTTTGGTAAATTTTGTTTGAGCATTTGGTATTGAGTTTTTGCTTAATTTTTGACTTGTGATTAGGTTAGATATGTATGCTCCCCTAAGAATTTTATCACATTTTTGTGATGAATTTAGGTGCTGTTTTCGGACTAGAACTTTAGGATCTCCCTTTTAGGGTTTAGTTGTGATACCTTGAGGTTTAGGATTTGATTGGAGGACTTAGGGAATGATTTAGGTCCTGATTTTTTAACCATAGGTTATTAGTAAATGCATGTTCCCATAGAAAAATAATCAGATTTTTAGAATGTGTTTTGGTATTTTTGATAGAATATTCTACTTGTGTGTTCATTTGGTGTCTCAATGTTGAGGATTGATGTGGAATGGACTCAAAGTTGGACTACCTTGCATAGTGGGCTTCTGGATCTCATTGGAAGACATCATGGACATGATGAATCTTGTGTGAAGTGGCTGGTGGAGCTTATATTGGAGTTTTCCCTTCCTTTTTGTTAGCTTTGTGTAGCTTAGGAAATTAGGGCTTTAGGAGAGAGCTTTAGAAATAGATATTTCTTCAAGTAATGGTTGGTTTTGTTCCCATACCATTCTCATCCTATGATTCAAAGTCCTCATGTTGAAATCTCATCTCTCCTTTGGAGGGATGTGTGACATTTACAATGAGTAGAACTTTTGAGGATGCCTTTCTCTGATGACTGGTTGAGTGTCAGACAGGATTCCTTTGGTTTACTGTCTGCTTCCCATTATCAAACAATCATCTTATTGATTCTCTTCATTCTTGGTAGAGCCTGTTGAAGATTGAAGCTTGAAGATGGAATACCCTTCATTCTCTTGAAGATGATAGACTTGAAGAACAGTTACAGATTGTGGCCTGAGCTGCTGTCAGAAGATTGCTTTGCTGTGAAGTTGTGGAAGCTGTTGATTTGCTTTCTTGACTGTCTGTTTTCTTTCTGTGCAACTGTATTGATGTGACTTGATTGGTGTGATGAATTTAGATTAGGTCATGTAGTTGAATAAGCCTAAGATCATCCTAAGGGTTGAGTTTCTCCCCTTGCGTGTATTGCATTAGAGGTTGAGTTCCTCCCTCTGCTTGTTTTTTACTGTGCGGCTTTGCTTGCTGGTATTTGGTAGAGCCCTGCTCCCTTGCCTGTGTGGTTTGTGATTTGCTTGATGGCATTTTATTTTTCTTTATGATTGAAATTATTCATACTTGGCTTGAGGTTGAGATGAGCTTGTGGAGACTGATGCCCCACACACATTTCCTCCCTCACTTGCATTGCATGCATTTTACAGTCGTTTAGTGTTTACTATTTAAGCTGATGCTTTATATGTTTCTGTTTATCATTGACATGATCCCTTAGGAATCTCACTTCATTTGATAAGGAAGTGATTATTAGAACTGTAGGTTGAAACCTATGCATGATAACTTCTAGGAGTTCCCTATTTCAAACCTTAACCATAGGATGAATCCTTTGCATGACAACATTAAGACTTGATAGTCTCCCTTTAGTTGAGCCTGTTCTCTCTTCTCGTCTCAAAACAACAGTAAAAAACGTAATAAAGGCAAGTTATTATAAGCGCGTTACGAGCCTTAAGCTACTTGGGTAATGATAATCGAACGGTCTCCTCTCAATCGTCTAGAATGTTTAGTATACGTCCTTTGGACGATATGCGACGCATTCGTTCCCAGGTCATAGTCTCTAGTGCTGTACAAACTACAGACAACATAAAAAACAGTTCTTTCGTAAAAGACAGAAAACAAACTTCAAACCTTTTTGCCCCGTGGGCCCATAATTCAAAGGAAGCTTTTCTGAAGAAAAAAGTGTCGTTAACTCTTGGTTCTATCGCAAACGGTAACGCCTAAGTCTCCAAGTGTCGAGCTGCGTACGCCAAACAGCTGGAACTGTTTGTTAACCCTACTCGATAAAACAGATGAATCTGAAACACCACAATCCGTGTTTACCCGAACTACGTAAGCTCTGATCTCTCATATCTGTTGAGAGTACGTAGGCACAATACTGACGTATTGGCGAGCCACCTTCCCCCATAACCCGTAGTTAGTCGAACTACGTTGACTCTGATTTCTCATTCTCTGATGAGAATACGTAGGCGTAAAGCGCGACGCTATGCCGAGTCATTTTCTTTTCTTTTCAGACCGGCCTTGATAGGTAGATAGTAAAACCAACCCATCAGATAAAAACAACAAGCCTGGATCCCATCGAGTACGATGGACGTGAGGGGTGCTAATACCTTCCCCTTGCCTAACCGACTCCCAAACCCAGACAATGGTTGCAATGACCTTGTCTTATACCTTTTCGTCAGGTTTTTTCCATTCAATTCCTTTCCCGTTTTGAGAGATAAATAACGAAAGGTGGCGACTCTTCTGTTTTTTCGGCACCTTATTTTCATGGTAGCGACACATGTAAGAAAATAATCTTTGTTAGGATTAAAGTCTAAGAATCGAGGATTGATGCTCCAAAGATTTAATTATCACTTCTCCATGAGTTTCTAAGGTTTTTGACCTAGAAAATCCTTTTTCTCTTTCTCAAATGCTGAAAAGTGTGAAAAAGTACAAGTTGTTGAAAACATCTTCCAAGTGATATATTTATATATAAGGCCACTTAGTGATGTAAGTGGCACCGTGCTAAGTACCCTCAGAGGCGCGCTAAGCATGGTCAGAAGAATACAACTTATTTCCCAGGAAGAGTGCTAAGCGCGATAGGAGCTCACTTGTGACGTTTTGAGCCTTTAGCTACTGACTTTTTTATGAGCGCGCTGGTCTCGCGCTGAAAAGCTAGCTTATCGCGCTATGCCGACATGAAAACTTCAGAACATGTTTTTCATTCCTTCCTGCTTACACCAATTGTTCCTATCATCAAAAATATGCAAGAAGAACTGTTAAAGAACATCAAAATGCAAAATATTCACATTAATCACACTAAAATCGAAAATTAACATAAATACACTTAAACTACTAGGTTTTAGACTAAACTATCAAGTAAACCAATTGAAAGGGCCATATAAATCAAGTTAAAGTATGCCCAATTTGGCCCTTAACAATTACAACTCCTTCAAACTCAAAAAATCTAAAGAGATCAGATGTCAGGAGATGTGGTCTGACAACACATCTGCTTAAACATAGAAACAATCTCAGACATGTCCATTACTCCCCCTGTCACATATAACCTATATTTCCCCTAAAGGCGAAAACCCAAATCTCCTGATGTCCAAACCTCAACTACCTAAGTTCACACATCCCTCTCAAGAGGAAAACCCAAATCACCTTGAAGACAATTATGAACTATCCAAGTTCACACATTAGAAACACATACAATAGAAGCCACACATATTAGAAACATATAAAATAGAAGCCATACATATTACTCATAACATTATAGTAAATTAGGGTAAAGATGTTTTGTTTCAAAGAAAAGCATGTTAAGATTAGATTTCGTTAATCCTTTTTAAACGTATCCGATTAATCAAGCATGCGAACTTAGTTTAAATCAATAAAATCGTGTATCCTTGCCAATCCGTTCATTTCTAAAGCGAGTCCGTGAATATTATTGTTTTGATTGCTAGATTATTTCTCTAAATAGAAATTGAAACAAACAAACATAAAGATCGATACAAAGCGAATATTAACTTTCAAATCTATGTCTAGACTTTGTTGGTTAATAGATGAAAAAAATAGATCAAGACTTGGAAAATCTATGTCTAGAGAGATTCAAACCATAAATACATCATTAAAGCAAATATCATCATCATTTATTAATCATAACATTGTTCACATACAAAAGATCAAAAGAAATACATGAAAGTAAGATTAACTACCTCTAATCATGACACAAGAGTGTTTAACTACCATTTCCCATGGTAGCTTGATCAATATGTAAGAAAAGAAGCTTTGCTAGGATTAAAGTCGAAGAATCGAGGATTTATGCTCCAAAGATTTAATTATCACTTCTCCATGAGTTTCTAAGGTTTTTGACCAAGAAAATCCTTTTTCTCTTTCTTAAATGTTGAATAGTGTGAAAAAGTACAAGATGTTGAAAATATCTTCCAAGTGATATTTTAATATATATAAGTGGCACCGCGCTAAGTACCCTCAGAGGCGCGCTAAGTGATAACACGAAATCGTATATATATTTTGATGCATAATTCAACTGATGTTTAACTGTTTTCGATCCGATTTCGGGTTATTTCCGTGTTATTTGTCTGATACTTTGCAGGTATTTGATAATCATGTCTAACAAGGCAATATGAAGAAAAGAAGCAATCTTAGACGAAATATGGACGAAAACCAGATGAAAACAACATGAAAAACGCAGAATGCTGATTTTGCTGTTGTGACGACCGTCACAGCTCCATGACGATCGTCACACGGGTGACGACCGTCACACACCGTGACGACCGTCATGCAGGCAAAAACGCCCCACTTCAAATGCACGTGAAAGAAGCAGTTCCAAGTCCCAAATAGTGGACCACTACTCCCTGATAATTCTGCCTTAAAGTCCACCTTCTTCAAGTTATAACCGTTAGAATTCTATTTCTATAAAAGGGGAAGGAGGGGAGCTGAATAAGGGAGCCGCATTCAGACAACGAAGTGCTGCCCAATTCCATTTCCAGAGCAAACAGTTTTATTTTCTTTCCTATTTTTTTGTTGCCTTTCATTCCTTCTGTAATTCTTATTTCCGTTGTACGATCCATTGGCACAAATACCAGAATCCTGCCAACGTTTGTGGAGGATCTGCCCAAAGGTCAATTGGAATATTTACAGGTTTCTCATTTTAATCGTAATTCCAGTTTTCATTATGATGTATGCTATTAGTTATTGTTTTCATTTATGTTTTACCTTTCCCAAATCCATGTCTGGCTAAATTAAAGTAATCGATATGTAATAATAATTCAGAAGGGATTTGATAATAACCGGTTGAAAATTGTCTTTTTCAAAAGTTGTTTATGGTCTGAGTGTTTAAATTAATTTACTGAATAAACTTCGTCGCGAAAGCGAGAACTTATTTTAAAAGTAGTTTTTCCAAGAAAGTGGGAAATTAATTAAGGTACGAACCAACAAGCGAAAGCTGCGGCAAGGCCAGATAGTAAACACTAGTCATTCATTTTAATAACAGCGAAAGCACTTTAAAATGAATTAGAACTTAGAGATTTCCAATAAATAGTTTTAACCCCGAATGGGACACGAAAGCGTACGTTTGGCCCTTAGAATTATGATTAGCGTCAGTAACCATCGTGAGACGAGAGTCTTTAGATCTCCATTTTCTGCTTAAATAAACTCTGAAAAATATTTCGTATACCGGTAACTTGTCAAATCCCCGAAGAACATAATTACTGCATATCGATTCACGTAATTATAATTTAAATAAGCTTTTTAGTTCCCTTTAGTGACAATCTTATTCCCTTAAGCATTATCTACCTAGCTAAACATAGTAACTCCCGAGAACACTAGTTTGATTACGAGTCCCTGTGGGATCGATATCTATTATTACTACACGATAGACTGTGCACTTGCAGTTAAGTTGTATTAGACATAGAAAGTCGCGATCAAGTTTTTGGCGCCGTTGCCGGGGACCCGTTTAGTCAATAGTGTAACTTTCTGTTACGCCGTATAGACTAGGTTAACAATTTCATTTTTTCCTTTACTAGTGTTGTCGATTGTATGCCAAGTAATCGCCCACAAGGCGATATCTTGAAACCTTCAGTCGCAGAACTAGAGCGCTTCTTACATCTAAGAAGCCGAATCATTGAGTACCAACTCAAACATAACATTCCCGATCCTCTCACTCCCATTCCCAAATCCGAAGAAGAATCAAACATGGCTGAAGGACCTCCAAACAAACCGCTGAAGGCATACGCTACACCCTCTCAGATGGAGCCTAGAAGTAGCATTGCTGCCCCAGCTATTACTCGAAACGATTTTGAGCTGCAACCATCATTGCTGTCAGCGGTACAACAAAACCAATTCTCAGGAAATGCAACTGAGGATCCAAACGAACATTTAACGAAGTTTGTACAATACACAGACACAGCGAAAGCAAATGGAGTAACTTCAGACGCGATAAGACTTCGTCTTTTCCCATTATCTCTTAGAGACAGAGCGTGGACATGGTTACAATCTTTACCATCCAACTCCGTTACGACGTGGGAACAATCGAAGAACGTCTTCTTAGCGAGATATTTTCCGCCAAGCAAAACTGTTATGCTTATAGCTCAAATCAACGGATTTCGACAAAAAGATACTGAATCTCTTTACGAAGCATGTGAACGATTCAAAGATATGATGAGAACATGTCCTCACCACGTTTAGAAGACTGGGTGACAATCCATACTTTCTATAATGGGCTTTTATACAATACCGGATTGACAATAGACGCTGCCGCGGGCGGTGCACTTATGGATAAGCCATACGACGAAGCCTATCAACTAATCGAAAACATGTCTCAGAACCACTGCCAATGGGGAGGTGAACACACTCCAACAGAGAAAACCACAGCGAAAGGTGGGATGTACGAGATCAGCAGCCTTGAAAAGTTCAACGCTAAAGTAGATGCTCTAGCACAGAAGATTGACACTCTGACCGTTAACCCCACTGCAACCGTCGCTGCCGTAACTCCAAATTGCGAGTTATGCGGAAGCACCACTCATAATGCGTCCGAATGCCCATTGCTAGCCGGAATCCCACCAGACCAAGTAAATTATGCTCAAGGAAATCCTTACGCAAATACTTACAACCCAGGTTGGCGATATCATCCAAACTTTTCTTACAAAAGCGAAAATGCATTGCAAATGCCTACTGCTCCACCAGGATATCAGAAACCAGCTGTTGCTCAGACTGCACCTAGGAAATCAAACCTCGAGTTGATGATGGAAAAATTCATAGCTAATCAAGCTCAAATAAACAAAGAATTCCTGAATCAAAACATACACACTAGCGACAAGTTAAACAGTTGACCGAAAAAGTAGACGCTTTAGCCACCCACAACAAAATGTTAGAAACACAGATATCACAAGTGGCTCAACAACAAGCCTCTGTTGCCGCACCCGCTGGCACTTTTCCTGGACAACCCAAACAGAATCCAAAAGGTCAAGCAAATGCTGTAATATTAAGAAGTGGAAAAGAATTGGACGAACCGATCAATCCGAGGACCGAAAACTCAGCCATGCAACAAAAACCAACTGAACAAGCAGAAAAGGAATCCAAGTTAGAGAAGAAGGAAGACAACGAGAAGGAGGATACCGCAAGTGAAAAAACTCAATCACCTCTAGCACCATATAAACCACCTATCCCTTATCCTCAAAGATTAATAAACTCCAAAACTTCAGGACAGTTTAAGAAATTTGTAGAGCTGCTTAAACAGTTGAATATCACTATTCCTTTTACAGAAGCGATAACTCAAATGCCGTCACACGCTAAATTTCTCAAAGAAATCCTGTCAAATAAGAGAAAGATCGAGGATAACGAAACAGTTACACTTATTGCAGAGTGTAGCGCTATTATTCAAAACCACATGCCTCCTAAATTAAAAGACCCAGGTAGTTTCTCCATACCCTGCGTCATAGGAAAGTTCGTGATAGACAAAGCTCTATGCGATTTAGGAGCCAGTATCAGTGTTATGCCTTTATCTATATGCAAAAAGCTGAATATGGGAGACCTAAGACCAACCAAAATGTCCATACAATTAGCTGACCGATCAGTAAAATACCCCGTCGGAATACTGGAAAACGTTCCAGTACGCATAGGACAATTCTACATCCCAACCAACTTCATAATCATGGACATCAAGGAGGACACTGTTACCCCAATTATCCTAGGAAGACCGTTCCTAGCTACAGCCGGAGCTATTATAGACATGAAGAAAGGAAGGCTAACATTCGAAGTAGGAGAAGAAAAGATAGAGTTCATTCTCACCAAGTTCTTACAAGCACCAGCCATAGACGATACCTGCTATTTAGTAGACGAAATTGACGAATGCATAAGAGAACTTGAAAATGAAGAGACCACGTATTCAGAAATAATAAAGATTCAAATACCCGATATTTCTGAAGATGATGATTGGCGTAAACCGTATAAAGACGACAGCCTAAGCGAAAGCTTAGCACTGACCCCAAACCATATGCCAGGTCCGAAGAACCCATCTTTAGAACTTAAAACACTACCCAAAAACCTTAGATATGAATTCCTAGACGATGAACTAAAAAGACCAGTGATAGTCAACGCCGACTTAGGACAACCAGAAACCGAAAAGCTATTAGAAGTCCTAAAGAAGTACCCCACCATGTTAGGCTATAACACAAGCGATCTAAAAGGTATAAGCCCTTCAATCTGTATGCATCGAATTACAATAGAGGAAGACTCTAAAACCTCTAGAGAGCATCAGAGGAGACTGAACCCCATCCTAAGCACTGTAGTCAGAGATGAAGTAAAGAAATTTCTAGATGCATGAATCATCTATCCAATCTCCGATAGTGAATGGGTTAGCCCAGTTCATGTCGTACCAAAGAAAGGAGGAGTCACAGTAGTTAAAAACGAAAAAGGCGAATCAATAACAAAAAGAGTCGTGACTGGAAGCAGGATGTGCATTGATTATAGGAAGCTTAACAAGGCCACACGAAAAGATCACTTCCCGTTACCCTTCATAGACCAAATGTTGGAAAGATTAGCCAAACATTCATATTTCTGCTATCTAGATGGCTATTCAGGATTTTTCCAAATTCCCATTCATCCTGATGACCACGAAAAGACTACATTCACCTGTCCTTATGGTACTTTTGCTTACCGCCGAATGCCGTTCGGACTCTGTAATGCTCCAACAACCTTCCAAAGATGCATGATGGCAATCTTCGCAGATTTCATAGATGACATCATGGAAGTATTTATGGACGATTTCTAAGGATGCCTACAAAACTTAGAAATGGTATTAGAACGATGCGTAAAAGTGAACCTCGTCCTAAATTGGGAAAAATGCCATTTTATGGTTCGACAAGGAATAGTTCTAGGACATGTCATATCAAATAAAGGAATTGAGGTCGACAAAGCTAAAATAGAGATTATAAAAGATCTCCAACCTCCAAAATCCGTACGAGAAATACGGAGTTTTCTAGGACATGCCGGTTTCTACAGAAGATTTATAAAAGATTTTTCAAAAATCACAAAACCTTTGACCGGCCTGTTGATGAAAGATGCTGAGTTCGTCTTCGACGATGACTGTCTAAAAGCATTCGAAACATTAAAATCAGCCCTTATCACCGCACCGATTATGCAACCACCCGATTGGCGACTACCGTTTGAAATCATGTGCGATGCGAGTGATTATGCCGTAGGCACAGTTCTAGGACAAAGGAAGGACAAGAAACTCCATGCCATCTACTATGCCAGTAGAAATTTAGATCCTGCCCAAATGAACTACGCTACAACAGAAAAGGAACTTCTAGCAGTTATATTTGCGCTTGACAAATTACGTTCTTACTTAGTAGGAGCAAAAATTATCATATACACAGACCACGCTGCCATTAGGTACCTAATAAGCAAAAAGGATGCCAAACCAAGACTATTGAGATGGATCCTGTTATTACAAGAGTTTGACTTAGAAATCAAAGATAAGAAAGGAACCGAGAACGTTGTTGCAGATCACTTATCCCGAATAGAAGGCATCAAACATGAACCAGTACCGATAAATGACGATTTCCCGTACGAACGTCTGATAGCCAAATTAGAAAGTGACATGCCCAACTCAATCTCGGAAGATCCAGAATTCGGAAAAGCTGTAGAAGCCGTCTATGCCCAAGTCACATTACCTTGGTATGCTGACATCGTTAATTACCTCGCTGCAGGCGTGCTTCCACCGGATCTCACTTATCAGCAAAAGAAGAAATTCTTCCACGATCTAAAACACTATTATTGGGACGAACCTCTACTCTTCAAGAGAGGGGCCGACAACATATACCGTCGCTGTGTCCCAGAGGAAGAAATAGAAAATATCATTTCCCAATGCCATTCAACACCATATGGTGGTCATGCTAGTACATCCAAGACGTGCGCTAAGATTCTCCAAGCCGGCTTATTCTGGCCTAACCTCTGGAAAGACATTCACATCGCTGTGCTAAAATGTGATCGATGCCAACGAACTGGAAACATCTCACGACGCGATGAAATGCCTCAGAAAGGAATCTTAGAGGTAGAAATCTTTGACGTATGGGGAATAGATTTCATGGGACCATTCCCACCTTATTTTGGTAATAACTACATACTCGTCGCTGTAGACTATGTGTCTAAATGGATAGAAGCCATTGCTGCTCCAACAAACGACGCACGAGTAGTAATCAAACTCTTCAAAAACACAATCTTTCCTAGATTCGGTGTACCCAGACTCATCATTAGTGACGGCGGATCTCACTTTATATCGCAGATATTTGATAAACTTCTTTCTAAATATGGAGTCCGACACCGAGTAGCTACACCCTATCATCCGCAAACTAGCGGACAAGTAGAGGTCTCGAACAGGGAAATAAAACAGGTATTGGAAAAGACTGTCGCTACCTCAAGGAAAGATTGGTCATCAAAGCTACATGAAGCTTTATGGGCTTATAGGACCGCTTTTAAGACACCAATAGGTACTACACCCTACAAATTAGTTTACGGTAAATCCTGCCATCTCCTTGTAGAATTAGAGCATAAAGCCTTTTGGGCCATTAAGGCACTTAATTTCAACTACACCGAGGCAGGAGAGAAGCGAATCTTGAACTTACACGAATTGGAAGAACTTCGATTAGACGCTTACGAAAATGCCCGTATCTACAAAGAACGAACTAAAAAGTGGCATGATAAACGTTCAGTCAAGAAACAATTCAGTGTGGGAGACATCGTATTGTTATTCAATTCAAGATTAAAACTCTTCCCAGGAAAACTAAAATCCAGGTGGTCCGGACCTTATGAAGTGACTAAAGTACTTCAGAGTGGAGCTGTTGAAATTACCGATAAGACGAATGCACGATTTATCGTAAACGAGCAACGTCTAAAACATTATAATAAGAACGAAAACAGCCCTCAAGTCTGCAGTATAGCATTGCTTGAGATTCCAGCTCAAACACCCGAATAGCTTGTCACCAAGCTATCGTTAGGCTTTAGACGTTAAAAACAGCGTTTACTGGGAGGCAACCCAACTTTTCCCGCATTTTTCCTCGTTACTGTATTTCATTTTTATTTAAAATTTTACTTTGAAACTTTAACAAAAATTCTAAACTTAAAATTACTACTATTTTTACTTTCGTTTATTTTCATATTTTAATTTATTTTATATTCTTCCTTTATCTTTTGTTTTTACCACCTTTAGTTTTTAAAAATCCTGACTTCAAACTTCTGTTTTAAACTTTTCAGGATTTTAAAGTCTTCAAAACATTCCTCCTGTTTTTCTCTGACTTACCTGCGCGTATGGCCGAGTACGACTTCACAAAGGTTCATTTTCGAGGACTAGCTCAAAAGGCAAGATTTGCAGCACTAACTGAAAGAGAAATAGCCTTAACGCTGTATTATGATAAGTCTACCATGGATAAACTCGGAATCACTGATAGCATCCAATACCTGTTCAATCAACTGGGTTGGGAGAACACTGCTTTGAAAACCCGTTTTGCTACCTATAAGGACCTCACCTACGAATTCCTTAGTTCCTTCAGGTACCTACCCAACTATGGTTTTGGATCCAACACAGAGCTGATCACCTTTAGAATGTTTGGAATGGACCAAACCCATAGCCGGATGTCACTAGCTAACCTCCTAGGATTTCCTAGCGGACCGCATGTGTTCATCAGTGCAGAAGATGACGATATTGATTTTGAACTCGACCAATTCTGGGGTAGAATCACAGGCGACTATCACCCTGAACCAGACAGAATATATAATGATGAGATTCATAACCCAGCTTTCAGATACTTCCATAAGATAGTAGCTCACACCCTTTTCGCGAAAGAAGAAAATATTACTACAGTATCTAAAAAGGAGTTATTCATCATGTTCTGTGCTTCTCAGGGACGTACAGTAAATGCAGTGCCTTTCATGATGAGATCTTTCAGACGCCTCACTCAGGACCCACAATCACCTATTCTTATAGGAGGCCTTGTGACAATGATTGCCCACGAGCTTCGCCTTAGATTTCACTTAAATGCAAGCACTAGTTTTGGCACCATCCGACCCATGAATATACAGTTCTGCATTAATAGACGCATTTTAGGAACTATGGGACCTGGACCTTACGAGTACCTCATCAACGAAAAACCTGTCCAGTTATTCACACTGCCTAATCATCAGATGACAAGTATCCACAACAAGGACAACTGGCTTTATGAATTGGATGAGCCTATGGGACCTCCTTCACCTCAATCAACACCACAGAACTATATGTATGATAGTGACCACATCTCTGAGGCACATGACTATATGTACTATGAGGATGATGTATCAGAAGCTGAAGTGGACCCTACGACCCCTCTGCATTAGAACACCTATCCTGAGCCCATCCCTGAGGAGACCAATGACAAAATGGATACTGTTCTACTCCAGTTGGACAATGTTGATGCAGCTCTAACTACTGTAAAAGACGACATCACAGGCATACACAGCGAACTCGTAGTCTTCATGGACTTAGTCTGTGACCAGCTCGACTACTACCCACGGAAGTTCGATGAGTTGAAGGCACGAAAAGACTAGATACTAGTTTTCGTTTAGTTTAGTTTAGTTTAGTTTAATCACATGGATTTTTGCATTGTTAATTTCTTTATGTATTACATTACAATCATTCTAATTACTTCTTATTTTTTATTTATTTCAATTATAGTCTTTATCTATTTATTCTGTTTTTACGTTGTTTCTTTGTTTATTGGCCACTATAATGCATTGCTATATCCTTTATAGGCCTAAAAGTCACTGCAAGAACACCCTCACAGCAAAATTCTGCGTTTTGCAGATTTTGTTGGTGTGACGACCGTCACAGAAGCCTGACAAGCGTCACGCGGGTGACGACCGTCACAGATACGTGACGACCGTCACGAACCCAAAATTGTTATCTGATATAGCAGGGGTTGCATTTTCTCTCCCACTCATCCCCTTTCAACTTCCAATCATCTGAAACTCACACCCCACTCCCTATTTTCGTTTTTCCCACCTTGCACCGTATATCCCAACTCCCATCTCAACTTCCTACTACACTTCTGTCACATTTTTCCCACTCACAGAACCACCTAAATCCTCAAAACCACCTCCATCCTCCAACAATGGAGAGAAACAACGAAAGCCCAGACCTCAGCAACATTGTGTTCAGCGACGGTGACTCTGGAGAAAGACAGTGGGCCAACTACATCGCATTCCATCAACGGTCGCTCCAACCGACTCATTATCCACATATCCCATCGCTCACGGAGCTCGGACTCCTTGAAGGCGTCACTTGGATGCTTCAAAGAGCCGGCATCTGGAACCTCTGCACCAATCCACTACCGACGTACGAACAACTCACTCTCGAGTTCCTAAGTTCGTTCACCTACGTCACTTCCAGCGGCAACCTCAGCCAACACTCCGGTGCCGCATGCTTCCGGATGTTCGGCACAAACTATCAAGTGAACCAGAACCAGATTGCCGCCATCTTACAACTCCCTCGAGGCGACAATGCTCACCGCCGCCTCACCGATCAGTTCCAGCACGAAGCCTTCGCGCTCTGGTACCAGTTGACCGGCATCAATGTCGATGGTTGGGATTCTCTGCACGCAACGCATATCCACAACCCGACCATCCGGTACTTCCACCGAGCATTGAGCAACACCATCTTCGCCCGGGACAGCAACCATAAGGTGAACTCGAAAGAGCTCTTCTTCCTCCGCTGTGTCTTCAACAACGAGCCTATCAACGCCGCTCCGTTCCTCCTGGCCCACATTCAGGCCAACTGTAACCGTGGCTCCAAGCCATTTTACTTTGGCGGGATTGTCACTGCCATTGCACTTGGGTTGAACCTCGGTGACCGCCTCCAGCACCTCCATGCCATCCCCTTGGTGTTCCTTGACACCGACCACTGCAGAGCCTCTCACCTCATTCGTTCCAGAGCTGATGGCAAGTACCACCCGGTAGTGCGTGGCAAAACCGTCCGAAGCATCATCCTTCCATCATGCACCCGGATACACCCAGAGGATCGTACCAACTGGTTATTTGACCTCACTGCCCCTCCTGCTGCCGCTGCTCCAACTCCGGACCACACCCAAGGTTCTGACGACGAAATCCAAGCTGAGTTGGACAGACCAGAGCAACCGGAGGCATCGCAACGACTTCCTTCCGAAGGTACATCCTACCGCCGCCGCCGCCATCGTCCAGTGCCCGACTACTCCGAAGAGGACCTCCGCCGCTCTCTCGACCAGCAGGCCCAGATACTCGCTATGATGCATCAGCAGAATCAGCGAGCAGAGCAGTTCGAAGCTTGGCATCGGACCCAAATGCAACAACTACAAACTGGCCAAGAAACCATTACTGAGAACTTGGCGAATCTGACCTTGCAGGTCGAAGGACTTGACCGAGGCAGAGAACGTGATTAGTTATCATTTTCCTTATTTGTTTACTATATTTGCAGTTTCTATGTACTTTCATTTCCGTTGTATCTCCCTCTCGCATTCTTTCAAATCAGTGGGGACACTGATTGAGATAGTGTGGGAGCGGAGCGTTTATTTCCCATTCCTGTGTACTTTTATTTTCGTAATTTCTATTCAAACATTTTCTATTTTTAGCAAATAAAGCTCGTTTATATATCCTTTTTCCGTTACGCAAACATCCCCACGTTATTCGACGTAAACAAATTTTTTTCGTTCGTTCCTTAAAAGCAAAAGCATCACGAGAATTCACCCGAGTTCAAACTAAGTTTTGAAACTCCGAGGAGACAACAATTCTAACAAAACCAGTACCGTCCTGACACCTTAGATCTCCGGTTTATGCGATTCGGTTTCACTACCTACGTGTACCAAAGTCTTAAGTGTCTACGCAAACTCAGCCCCAAGTAGTTTATACTAGCAGTCAGCACCATCCTAAAACACTTCTAGGCGAGCGACCAATGCAAATAAGTGTATGATCTCCAAAAAGATGAAAAATCATGAAAAGAAAGCTAGATAGCCAAAAATATAAAGACACGTTTCCTTCTAAGTTAGGTGCTCCTCACCCGAGCATTTAGCCCAACGGCACGAAAACTCATTGAAAAATCAATGATATAAGCTTATGATCAATGAAGAAGATCAAAACAGAAATGAGATCATATTCACTAACAGGTCGACTTGCCATGAAATTGTATGGACAACGGGCCTAATGTGATTGCGCTAGAACAAACAGGGTGAACTTGCCGCGAGGACCTTGACACCAAGCTACAGTAGCATGACTGGGACCGATTTGCATAAGGAGACCTCCAAAGACTTGTAGTCCAGTGTCGTCATGGTACTCGTTTTGTTCTTACTAAGAATCCCGGTTTTTTTCCAACTTTGCGAACGAAGAAGCTGCCTCGTGCTTGCCAACTTTTTCCTGTTTTACTTGAGGACAAGCAAAGATTCAAGCTTAGGGGAGTTTGATAACACGAAATCGTATATCTATTTTGATGCATGATTCAACTGATGTTTAACTGTTTTCGATCCGATTTCGGGTTATTTCCGTGTTATTTGTCTGATACTTTGCAGGTATTTGATGATCATGTCTAACAAGGCAATATGAAGAAAATAAGCAATCTCAGATGAAATATGGACAAAAACCGGATGAAAACAACATGAAAAACGCAGAATGCTGATTTTGCTGCTGTGACGACCGTCACAGCTCCATGACGACCGTCACACGGGTGACGACCGTCACACACTGTGACGACCGTCATGCAGGCAAAAACGCCCCACTTCAAATGCACGTGAAAGAAGCAGTTCCAAGTCCCAAATAGTGGACCTCTACTCCCTGATAATTCTGCCTCAAAGTCCACCTTCTTAAAGTTATAACCGTTAGAATTCTATTTCTATAAAAGGGGAAGGAGGGGAGCTGAATAAGGGAGCCGCATTCAGACAACGAAGTGCTGCCCAATTCCATTTCCAGAGCAAACAGTTTTATTTTCTTTCCTATTTTTTTGTTGCCTTTCATTCCTTCTGTAATTCTTATTTTTGTTGTACGATCCATTGGCACAAAGACCAGAATCCTGCCAACGTTTGTGGAGGATCTGCCCAAAGGTCAATTGGAATATTTACAGGTTTCTCATTTTAATCGTAATTCTAGTTTTCATTATGATGTATGCTATTATTTATTGTTTTCATTTATGTTTTACCTTTCCCAAATCCATGTCTGGCTAAATTAAAGTAATCGATATGTAATAATAATTCGGAAGGGATTTGATAATAACCGGTTGAAAATTGTCTTTTTCAAAAGTTATTTATGGTCTGAGTGTTTAAATTAATTTACTGAATAAACTTCGTCGCGAAAGCGAGAACTTATTTTAAAAGTAGTTTTTCCAAGAAAGTGGGAAATTAATTAAGGTACGAACCAACAAGCGAAAGCTGCGGCAAGGCCAGATAGTAAACACTAGTCATTCATTTTAATAACAGCGAAAGCACTTTAAAATGAATTAGAACTTAGAGATTTCCAATAAATAGTTTTAACCCCGAATGGGACACGAAAGCGTACGTTTGGCCCTTAGAATTATGATTAGCATCAATAACCATCGTGAGATGAGAGTCTTCAGATCTCCATTTTCTGCTTAAATAAACTCTGAAAAATATTTCGTATACCGGTAACTTGTCAAATCCCCGAAGAACATAATTACTTCCTATTGATTCACGTAATTATATTTAAATAACCTTTTTAGTTCCCTTTAGTGACAATCTTATTCCCTTAAGCATTATCTACCTAGCTAAACATAGTAACTCCCGAGAACACTAGTTTGATTACGAGTCCCTTTGGGATCGATATCTATTATTACTACACGATAGACTGTGCACTTGCAGTTAAGTTGTATTAGACATAGAAAGTCGCGATCACTAAGCATGGTCAGAAGAACACAACTTATTTCCTAGGAAGTGTGCTAAGCGCGATAGGAGCCCACTTATGACGTTTTGAGCCTTTAGCTACTGGATTTTTTATGAGCGCGCAGAAAAGCTAGCTTAGCGCGCTATTCCAACATGAAAACTTCAAAACTTGTTTTTCAGTCCTTCTTTCTTGCACCAATTGCCCCTATCATCAAAAATATGCAAGAAGAACTGTTAAAGAACATCAAAATGCTAAATATTCACATTATTTACACTAAAATCGAAAATTAACATAAATACACTTAAACTACTAGGTTTTAGACTAAACTATCAAGTAAACAAATTGAAATGGCAATAAAATCAAGTTAAAGTATACCCTATTTGGCCCTTAACAATTACAACTCCTTCACACTCAAAAAATCTAAAGAGATCAGATGTCAGGACATGTGGTCTGACATCACATCTGCTTCAACATAGCAACAATTTGAAACATGTCCATTACACCCGCTGTCACATATAACCAATATTTCCCCTAAAGGCGAAAACCCAAATCTCCTGAAGTCCAAACCTCAACTACCTAAGTTCACACATCCCTCTCAAGAGGAAAACCCAAATCACCTGGTAGACAACTATGAACTATCCAAGTTCACACATTAGAAACACATACAATAGAAGCCACACATATTAGAAACATATAAAATAGAAGCCATACATATTACTCATAACATTAAAGTAAATTAGGGTAAAGATGTTTCTTTTCAAAGAAAATAATTTCAAGATTAGATTTCGTTAATCCTTTTTAAACGTATCCGATTAATCAAGCATGTGAACTTAGTTTCAATCAATAAAATCGTGTATCCTTGCTAATCCGTTCATTTCTAAAGCGAGTCAGTGAATATTATTGTTTTAATTTCTAGATTATTTCTATAAATAGCAACTGAAACAAACAATCATAAAGATCGATATAAAGCGAATATTAACTTCCAAATCTATGTCTAGAGTTTGTTGGTTAATAGATGAAAAAAATAGATCAAGACTTGGAAAACCTATGTCTAGAGTGATTCAAACCATAAATACATCATTAAAGCAAATATCATTATCATTTATTGATCATAACCTTGTTCACATACAAAAGATCAAAAGAAATACATGAAAGTAAGATTAACTACCTCTAATCTTGACACAAGAGTGTTTAACTACCCATTCCCATGGTAGCTTGATCAATATGTAAGAAAAGAAGCTTTGCTAGGATTAAAGTCGAAGAATTGAGGTTTTATGCTCCAAAGACTTAATTATCACTTCTCCGTGAGTTTCTAAGGTTTTTGACCTAGAAAATCTTTTTTCTCTTTCTCAAATGCTGAATAGTGTGAAAAAGTACAAGTTGTTGAAAATATCTTTCAAGTGATATTTTTATATATCAGGCCACTTAGTGCTTTAAGTGGCACCGTGCTAAGTACCCTTAGAGGCGCCCTAAGCATGGTCAGAAGAACACAACTTATTTCCTATGAAGTATGCTAAGCGCGATAGGAGCTCACTTATGACGTTTTGAGCCTTTAGCTATTGGATTTTTTATGAGCGCACTTGTCTCGCACTGAAAAGCTAGCTTAGCGCGCTATGCCGACATGAAAACTTCAAAACTTGTTTTTCAGTCCTTCTTTCTTGTACCAATTGTTCCTATCATAAAAAATAGGCAAGAAGAACTGTTAAAGAACATCAAAATGCTAAATATTCACATTATTTACACTAAAATCGAAACATAATATATATACACTTAAACAACTATGTTTTAGACTAAAATATCAAGTAAACCAATTGAAATGGCCATAAAATCAAGTTAAAGTATACCCAATTTGGCCCTTAACAATTACAACTCCTTCAAATTCAATAAATCTAAAGAGATCAGATGTCAGGACATGTGGTCTGACATCACATCTTCTTCAACATAGCAACAATCTCAGACATGTCCATTACTCCCCCTGTCACATATAACCAATATTTCCCCTAAATGCGAAAACCCAAATCTCCTGAAGTCCAAACCTCAACTATCTAATTCACACATCCCTCTCAAGAGGAAAACCCAAATCACCTGGCAGACAACTATGAACTATCTAAGTTCACACATTAGAAACACATACAATAGAAGCCACACATATTAGAAACATATAATTTATAAGCCATACACATTACTCATAACATTAGAGTAAATTAGGGTAAAGATGTTTCGTTTCAAAGAAAAGCATGTCAAGATTAGATTTCGTTAATCCTTTATAAACGTATCCGATTAATCAAGCATGCGAACTTAGTTTCAATCAATAAAATCGTGTATCCTTGCGAATCCGTTCATTTCTAAAGCGAGTCCGTGAATATTATTGTTTTAATTGCTAGATTATTTCTCTAAATAGCAACTAAAACAAACAAACATAAAGATCGATACAAAGCGAATATTAACTTCCAAATCTATGTCTAGAGTTTGTTGGTTAATAGATGAAAAAAATAGATCAAGACTTGGAAAATCTATGTATAGAGTGATTCAAACCATAAATACATCATTAAAGCAAATATCAGCATCATTTATTGATCATAACCTTGTTCACATACAAAAGACCAAAAGAAATACTTGAAAGTAAGATTAACTACCTCTAATCTTGACACAAAAGTGTTTAACTACACATCCCCATGGTAGCTTGATCAACATGTAAGAAAAGAAGATTTTCTAGGATTAAAGTCGACGAATTGAGGATTTATGCTCCAAAGATTTAATTATCACTTCTCCATGAGTTTCTAAGGTTTTTGACATAGAAAATCCTTTTTCTCTTTCTCAAATGCTGAAAAGTGTGAAAAAGTACAAGTTGTTAAAACTATATTTCAAGTGATATTTTTATATATCAGGCCACTTAGTGCTGTAAGTGGCACCGCGCTAAGTACCCTCAGAGGCGCGCTAAGCATGGTCAGAAGAACACAACTTATTTCCCAGGAAGTGTGCTAAGCACTATAGGAGCTCACTTATGATGTTTTAAGCCTTTAGCTACTGGATTTTTTATGAGCGCGTTGGTCTCGCGCTGAAAAGCTAGCTAAGTGCGCTATTCCGACATGATAACTTCAAAGCTCGTTTTTCAGTCCTTCTTTCTTGCACCAATTGTTCCTATCATCAAAAATAGGCAAGAAGAACTGTTAAAGAACATCAAAATGCTAAATATTCACATTATTTACACTAAAATCGAAAATTAACATAAATACACTTAAACTACTAGGTTTTAGACTAAACTATCAAGTAAACCAATTGAAAGGGCCACAAAATCAAGTTAAAGTATGCCCAATTTGGCCCTTAACAATTACAACTCCTTCAAACTCAAAAAATATAAAGAGATCAGATGTCAGGACATGTGGTCTGACATCACATCTGCTTCAACATAGCAACAATCTGAAACATGTCCATTACTCCCGCTGTCACATATAACCAATATTTCCCCTAAAGGAGAAAACCCAAATCTCCTGAAGTCCAAACCTCAAATAGCTATGTTCACACATCCCTCTCAAGAGGAAAACCCAAATCACCTGGCAGAAAACTATGAACTATCCAAGTTCACACATTAGAAACACATACAATAGAAGCCACGCATATTAGAAACATATAAAATAGAAGCCATACATATTACTCATAACATTAGAGTAAATTAGGGTAAAGATGTTTCGTATCAAAGAAAAGCTTTTGAAGATTAGATTTTGTTAATCCTTTATAAACGTATCCGATTAATCAAGCATGCGAACTTAGTTTCAATCAATAAAATCGTGTATCCTTGCGAATCCGTTCATTTCTAAAGCGAGTCCGTGAATATTATTGTTTTAATTGCTAGATTATTTCTCTAAATAGCAACTAAAACAAACAAACATAAAGATCGATACAAAGCGAATATTAACTTCCAAATCTATGTCTAGAGTTTGTTGGTTAATAGATGAAAAAAATAGATCAAGACTTGGAAAATCTATGTATAGAGTGATTCAAACCATAAATACATCATTAAAGCAAATATCAGCATCATTTATTGATCATAACCTTGTTCACATACAAAAGACCAAAAGAAATACTTGAAAGTAAGATTAACTACCTCTAATCTTGACACAAAAGTGTTTAACTACACATCCCCATGGTAGCTTGATCAACATGTAAGAAAAGAAGATTTTCTAGGATTAAAGTCGACGAATTGAGGATTTATGCTCCAAAGATTTAATTATCACTTCTCCATGAGTTTCTAAGGTTTTTGACATAGAAAATCCTTTTTCTCTTTCTCAAATTCTGAAAAGTGTGAAAAAGTACAAGTTGTTAAAAATATATTTCAATTGATATTTTTATATATCAGGCCACTTAGTGCTGTAAGTGGCACCGCGCTAAGTACCCTCAGAGGCGCGCTAAGCATGGTCAGAAGAACACAACTTATTTCCCAGGAAGTGTGCTAAGCACTATAGGAGCTCACTTATGATGTTTTAAGCCTTTAGCTACTGGATTTTTTATGAGCGCGTTGGCCTCGCGCTGAAAAGCTAGCTAAGCGCGCTATTCCGACATGATAACTTCAAAACTCGTTTTTCAGTCCTTCTTTCTTGCACCAATTGTTCCTATCATCAAAAATAGGCAAGAAGAACTGTTAAAGAACATCAAAATGCTAAATATTCACATTATTTACACTAAAATCGAAAATTAACATAAATACACTTAAACTACTAGGTTTTAGACTAAACTATCAAGTAAACCAATTGAAAGGGCCACAAAATCAAGTTAAAGTATGCCCAATTTGGCCCTTAACAATTACAACTCCTTCAAACTCAAAAAATATAAAGAGATCAGATGTCAGGACATGTGGTCTGACATCACATCTGCTTCAACATAGCAACAATCTGAAACATGTCCATTACTCCCGCTGTCACATATAACCAATATTTCCCCTAAAGGCGAAAACCCAAATCTCCTGAAGTCCAAACCTCAAATACCTATGTTCACACATCCCTCTCAAGAGGAAAACCCAAATCACCTGGCAGAAAACTATGAACTATCCAAGTTCACACATTAGAAACACATACAATAGAAGCCACTCATATTAGAAACATATAAAATAGAAGCCATACATATTACTCATAACATTAGAGTAAATTAGGGTAAAGATGTTTCGTATCAAAGAAAAGCATTTGAAGATTAGATTTTGTTAATCCTTTATAAACGTATCCGATTAATCAAGCATGCGAACTTAGTTTCAATCAATAAAATCGTGTATCCTTGCGAATCCGTTCATTTCTAAAGCGAGTCCATGAATATTATTGTTTTAATTGCTAGATTATTTCTCTAAATAGCAACTAAAACAAACAAACATAAAGATCGATACAAAGCGAATATTAACTTCCAAATCTATGTCTAGAGTTTGTTGGTTAATAGATGAAAAAAATAGATCAAGACTTGGAAAATCTATGTATAGAGTGATTCAAACCATAAATACATCATTAAAGCAAATATCAACATCACTTATTGATCATAACCTTGTTCACATACAAAAGACCAAAACAAATACTTGAAAGTAAGATTAACTACCACTAATCTTGACACAAAAGTGTTTAACTACACATCCCCATGGTAGCTTGATCAACATGTAAGAAAAGAAGATTTTCTAGGATTAAAGTCGACGAATTGAGGATTGATGCTCCAAAGATTTAATTATCACTTCTCCATGAGTTTCTAAGGTTTTTGACATAGAAAATCCTTTTTCTCTTTCTCAAATGCTGAAAAGTGTGAAAAAGTACAAGTTGTTAAAAATATATTTCAAGTGATATTTTTATATATCAGGCCACTTAGTGCTGTAAGTGGCACCGTGCTAAGTACCCTTAGAGGCGCCCTAAGCATGGTCAGAAGATCACAACTTATTTCCTATGAAGTATGCTAAGCGCGATAGGAGCTCACTTATGACGTTTTGAGCCTTTAGCTATTGGATTTTTTATGAGCGCACTGGTCTCGCACTGAAAAGCTAGCTTAGCGCGCTATGCCGACATGAAAACTTCAAAACTTGTTTTTCAGTCCTTCTTTCTTGCACCAATTGTTCCTATCATAAAAAATAGGCAAGAAGAACTGTTAAAGAACATCAAAATGCTAAATATTCACATTATTTACACTAAAATCGAAACATAATATATATACACTTAAACAACTAGGTTTTAGACTAAAATATCAAGTAAACCAATTGAAATGGCCATAAAATCAAGTTAAAGTATACCCAATTTGGCCCTTAACAATTACAACTCCTTCAAATTCAATAAATCTAAAGAGATCAGATGTCAGGACATGTGGTCTGACATCACATCTTCTTCAACATAGCAACAATCTCAGACATGTCCATTACTCCCCCTGTCACATATAACCAATATTTCCCCTAAATGCGAAAACCCAAATCTCCTGAAGTCCAAACCTCAACTATCTAATTCACACATCCCTCTCAAGAGGAAAACCCAAATCACCTGGCAGACAACTATGAACTATCTAAGTTCACACATTAGAAACACATACAATAGAAGCCACACATATTAGAAACATATAATTTATAAGCCATACACATTACTCATAACATTAGAGTAAATTAGGGTAAAGATGTTTCGTATCAAAGAAAAGCATGTCAAGATTAGATTTCGTTAATCCTTTATAAACGTATCTGATTAATCAAGCATGCGAACTTAGTTTCAATCAATAAAATCGTGTATCCTTGCGAATCCGTTCATTTCTAAAGCGAGTCCGTGAATATTATTGTTTTAATTGCTAGATTATTTCTCTAAATAGCAACTAAAGCAAACAAACATAAAGATCGATACAAAGCGAATATTAACTTCCAAATCTATGTCTAGAGTTTGTTGGTTAATAGATGAAAAAAATAGATCAAGACTTGGAAAATCTATGTATAGAGTGATTCAAACCATAAATACATCATTAGAGCAAATATCAGCATCATTTATTGATCATAACCTTGTTCACATACAAAAGACCAAAAGAAATACTTGAAAGTAAGATTAACTACCTCTAATCTTGACACAAAAGTGTTTAACTACACATCCCCATGGTAGCTTGATCAACATGTAAGAAAAGAAGATTTTCTAGGACTAAAGTCGACGAATTGAGGATTTATGCTCCAAAGATTTAATTATCACTTCTCCATGAGTTTCTAAGGTTTTTGACATAGAAAATCCTTTTTCTCTTTCTCAAATGCTGAAAAGTGTGAAAAAGTACAAGTTGTTAAAAATATATTTCAAGTGATATTTTTATATATCAGGCCACTTAGTGCTGTAAGTGGCACCGCGCTAAGTACCCTCAAAGGCGCGCTAAGCATGGTCAGAAGAACACAACTTATTTCCCAGGAAGTGTGCTAAGCACTATAGGAGCTCACTTATGATGTTTTGAGCCTTTAGCTACTGGATTTTTTATGAGCGCGTTGGTCTCGCGCTGAAAAGCTAGCTAATCGCGCTATTCCGACATGATAACTTCAAAACTCGTTTTTCAGTCCTTCTTTCTTGCACCAATTGTTCCTATCATCAAAAATAGGCAAGAAGAACTGTTAAAGAACATCAAAATGCAAAATATTCACATTATTTACACTAAAATCGAAAATTAACATAAATACACTTAAACTACTAGGTTTTAGACTAAACTATCAAGTAAACCAATTGAAAGGGCCATAAAATCAAGTTAAAGTATGCCCAATTTGGCCCTTAACAATTACAACTCCTTCAAACTCAAAAAATCTAAAGAGATCAGATGTCAGGACATGTGGTCTGACATCACATCTGCTTCAAGATAGCAACAATCTGAAACATGTTCATTACTCCCGCTGTCACATATAACCAATATTTTCCCTAAAGGCGAAAACCCAAATCTCCTGAAGTCCAAACCTCAACTACCTATGTTCACACATCCCTCTCAAGAGGAAAACCCAAATCACCTGGCAGAAAACTATGAACTATCCAAGTTCACACATTAGAAACACATACAATAGAAGCCACGCATATTAGAAACATATAAAATAGAAGCCATACATATTACTCATAACATTAGAGTAAATTAGGGTAAAGATGTTTCGTATCAAAGAAAAGCATTTGAAGATTAGATTTTGTTAATATTTTATAAACGTATCCGATTAATCAAGCATGCGAACTTAGTTTCAATCAATAAAATCGTGTCTCATTGGGAATCCGTTCATTTCTAAAGCGAGTCCGTGAATATTATTGTTTTAATTGCTAGATTATTTCTCTAAATAGCAACTAAAACAAACAAACATAAAGATCGATACAAAGCGAATATTAACTTCCAAATCTATGTCTAGAGTTTGTTGGTTAATAGATGAAAAAAATAGATCAAGACTTGGAAAATCTATGTATAGAGTGATTCAAACCATAAATACATCATTAAAGCAAATATCAGCATCATTTATTGATCATAACCTTGTTCACATACAAAAGACCAAAACAAATACTTGAAAGTAAGATTAACTACCACTAATCTTAACACAAAAGTGTTTAACTACACATCCCCATGGTAGCTTGATCAACATGTAAGAAAAGAAGATTTTCTAGGATTAAAGTCGACGAATTGAGGATTGATGCTCCAAAGATTTAATTATCACTTCTCCATGAGTTTCTAAGGTTTTTGACATAGAAAATCCTTTTTCTCTTTCTCAAATGCTGAAAAGTGTGAAAAAGTACAAGTTGTTAAATATATATTTCAAGTGATATTTTTATATATCAGGCCACTTAGTGCTGTAAGTGGCACCGTGCTAAATACCCTTAGAGGCGCCCTAAGCATGGTCAGAAGAACACAACTTATTTCCTACGAAGTATGCTAAGCGTGATAGGAGCTCACTTATGACGTTTTGAGCCTTTAGCTACTGGATTTTTTATGAGCGCGCTGGTCTCGCACTGTAAAGCTAGCTTAGCGCGCTATGCCGACATGAAAACTTTAAAACTTGTTTTTCAGTCCTTCTTTCTTGCACCAATTGTTCCTATCATAAAAAATAGGCAAGAAGAACTGTTAAAGAACATCAAAATGCTAAATATTCATATTATTTACACTAAAATCGAAACATAACATATATACACTTAAACAACTAGGTTTTAGACTAAAATATCAAGTAAACCAATTGAAATGGCCATAAAATCAAGTTAAAGTATGCCCAATTTGGCCCTTAACAATTACAACTCCTTCAAATTCAATAAATCTAAAGAGATCAGATGTCAGGACATGTTGTCTGACATCACATCTTCTTCAACATAACAACAATCTCAGACATGTCCATTACTCCCCCTGTCACATATAACCAATATTTCCCCTAAATGCGAAAACCCAAATCTCCTGAAGTCCAAACCTCAACTATCTAATTCACACATCCCTCTCAAGAGGAAAACCCAAATCACCTGGCAGACAACTATGAACTATCTAAGTTCACACATTAGAAACACATACAATAGAAGCCACACATATTAGAAACATATAATTTATAAGCCATACACATTACTCATAACATTAGAGTAAATTAGGGTAAAGATGTTTCGTATCAAAGAAAAGCATGTCAAGATTAGATTTCGTTAATCCTTTATAAACGTATCCGATTAATCAAGCATGCGAACTTAGTTTCAATCAATAAAATCGTGTATCCTTGCGAATCCGTTCATTTCTAAAGCGAGTCCGTGAATATTATTGTTTTAATTGCTAGATTATTTCTCTAAATAGCAACTAAAACAAACAAACATAAAGATCGATACAAAGCGAATATTAACTTCCAAATCTATGTCTAGAGTTTGTTGGTTAATAGATGAAAAAAATAGATCAAGACTTGGAAAATCTATGTATAGAGTGATTCAAACCATAAATACATCATTAGAGCAAATATCAGCATCATTTATTGATCATAACCTTGTTCACATACAAAAGACCAAAAGAAATACTTGAAAGTAAAATTAACTACCTCTAATCTTGACACAAAAGTGTTTAACTACACATCCCCATGGTAGCTTGATCAACATGTAAGAAAAGAAGATTTTCTAGGATTAAAGTCGACGAATTGAGGATTTATGCTCCAAAGATTTAATTATCACTTCTCCATGAGTTTCTAAGGTTTTTGACATAGAAAATCCTTTTTCTCTTTCTCAAATGCTGAAAAGTGTGAAAAAGTACAAGTTGTTAAAAATATATTTCAAGTGATATTTTTATATATCAGGCCACTTAGTGCTGTAAGTGGCACCGCGCTAAGTACCCTCAAAGGCGCGCTAAGCATGGTCAGAAGAACACAACTTATTTCCCAGGAAGTGTGCTAAGCACTATAGGAGCTCACTTATGATGTTTTGAGCCTTTAGCTACTGGATTTTTTATGAGCGCGTTGGTCTCGCGCTGAAAAGCTAGCTAATCGCGCTATTCCGACATGATAACTTCAAAACTTGTTTTTCAGTCCGTCTTTCTTGCACCAATTGTTCCTATCATCAAAAATAGGCAAGAAGAACTGTTAAAGAACATCAAAATGCAAAATATTCACATTATTTACACTAAAATCGAAAATTAACATAAATACACTTAAACTACTAGGTTTTAGACTAAACTATCAAGTAAACCAATTGAAAGGGCCATAAAATCAAGTTAAAGTATGCCCAATTTGGCCCTTAACAATTACAACTCCTTCAAACTCAAAAAATCTAAAGAGATCAGATGTCAGGACATGTGGTCTGACATCACATCTGCTTCAAGATAGAAACAATCTGAAACATGTTCATTACTCCCGCTGTCACATATAACCAATATTTTCCCTAAAGGCGAAAACCCAAATCTCCTGAAGTCCAAACCTCAACTACCTATGTTCACACATCCCTCTCAAGAGGAAAACCCAAATCACCTGGCAGAAAACTATGAACTATCCAAGTTCACACATTAGAAACACATACAATAGAAGCCACGCATATTAGAAACATATAAAATAGAAGCCATACATATTACTCATAACATTAGAGTAAATTAGGGTAAAGATGTTTCGTATCAAAGAAAAGCATTTGAAGATTAGATTTTGTTAATATTTTATAAACGTATCCGATTAATCAAGCATGCGAACTTAGTTTCAATCAATAAAATCGTGTATCCTTGCGAATCCGTTCATTTCTAAAGCGAGTCCGTGAATATTATTGTTTTAATTGCTAGATTATTTCTCTAAATAGCAACTAAAACAAACAAACATAAAGATCGATACAAAGCGAATATTAACTTCCAAATCTATGTCTAGAGTTTGTTGGTTAATAGATGAAAAAAATAGATCAAGACTTGGAAAATCTATGTATAGAGTGATTCAAACCATAAATACATCATTAAAGCAAATATCAGCATCATTTATTGATCATAACCTTGTTCACATACAAAAGACCAAAACAAATACTTGAAAGTAAGATTAACTACCACTAATCTTGACACAAAAGTGTTTAACTACACATCCCCATGGTAGCTTGATCAACATGTAAGAAAAGAAGATTTTCTAGGATTAAAGTCGACGAATTGAGGATTGATGCTCCAAAGATTTAATTATCACTTCTCCATGAGTTTCTAAGGTTTTTGACATAGAAAATCCTTTTTCTCTTTCTCAAATGCTGAAAAGTGTGAAAAAGTACAAGTTGTTAAAAATATATTTCAAGTGATATTTTTATATATCAGGCCACTTAGTGCTGTAAGTGGCACCGTGCTAAATACCCTTAGAGGCGCCCTAAGCATGGTCAGAAGAACACAACTTATTTCCTACGAAGTATGCTAAGCGTGATAGGAGCTCACTTATGACGTTTTGAGCCTTTAGCTACTGGATTTTTTATGAGCGCGCTGGTCTCGCACTGAAAAGCTAGCTTAGCGCACTATGCCGACATGAAAACTTTAAAACTTGTTTTTCAGTCCTTCTTTCTTGCACCAATTGTTCCTATCATAAAAAATAGGCAAGAAGAACTGTTAAAGAACATCAAAATGCTAAATATTCATATTATTTATACTAAAATCGAAACATAACATATATACACTTAAACAACTAGGTTTTAGACTAAAATATCAAGTAAACCAATTGAAATGGCCATAAAATCAAGTTAAAGTATGCCCAATTTGGCCCTTAACAATTACAACTCCTTCAAATTCAATAAATCTAAAGAGATCAGATGTCAGGACATGTTGTCTGAAATCACATCTTCTTCAACATAACAACAATCTCAGACATGTCCATTACTCCCCCTGTCACATATAACCAATATTTCCCCTAAATGCGAAAACCCAAATCTCCTGAAGTCCAAACCTCAACTATCTAATTCACACATCCCTCTCAAGAGGAAAACCCAAATCACCTGGCAGACAACTATGAACTATCTAAGTTCACACATTAGAAACACATACAATAGAAGCCACACATATTAGAAACATATAATTTATAAGCCATACACATTAGTCATAACATTAGAGTAAATTAGGGTAAAGATGTTTCGTATCGAAGAAAAGCATGTCAAGATTAGATTTCGTTAATCCTTTATAAACGTATCCGATTAATCAAGCATGCGAACTTAGTTTCAATCAATAAAATCGTGTATCCTTGCGAATCCGTTCATTTCTAAAGCGAGTCCGTGAATATTATTGTTTTAATTGCTAGATTATTTCTCTAAATAGCAACTAAAACAAACAAACATAAAGATCGATACAAAGGGAATATTAACTTCCAAATCTATGTCTAGAGTTTGTTGGTTAATAGATGAAAAAAATAGATCAAGACTTGGAAAATCTATGTATAGAGTGATTCAAACCATAAATACATCATTAGAGCAAATATCAGCATCATTTATTGATCATAACCTTGTTCACATACAAAAGACCAAAAGAAATACTTGAAAGTAAGATTAACTACCTCTAATCTTGACACAAAAGTGTTTAACTACACATCCCCATGGTAGCTTGATCAACATGTAAGAAAAGAAGATTTTCTAGGATTAAAGTCGACGAATTGAGGATTTATGCTCCAAAGATTTAATTATCACTTCTCCATGAGTTTCTATGGTTTTTGACATAGAAAATCCTTTTTCTCTTTCTCAAATGCTGAAAAGTGTGAAAAAGTACAAGTTGTTAAAAATATATTTCAAGTGATATTTTTATATATCAGGCCACTTAGTGCTGTAAGTGGCACCGTGCTAAGTACCCTCAAAGGCGCGCTAAGCATGGTCAGAAGAACACAACTTACTTCCCAGGAAGTGTGCTAAGCACTATAGGAGCTCACTTATGATGTTTTGAGCCTTTAGCTACTGGATTTTTTATGAGCGCGTTGGTCTCGCGCTGAAAAGCTAGCTAAGCGCGCTATTCCAACATGATAACTTCAAAACTCGTTTTTCTGTCCTTCTTTCTTGCACCAATTGTTCCTATCATCAAAAATAGGCAAGAAGAACTGTTAAAGAACATCAAAATGCAAAATATTCACATTATTTACACTAAAATCGAAAATTAACATAAATACACTTAAACTACTAGGTTTTAGACTAAACTATCAAGTAAACCAATTGAAAGGGCCATAAAATCAAGTTAAAGTATGCCCAATTTGGCCCTTAACAATTACAACTCCTTCAAACTCAAAAAATCTAAAGAGATCAGATGTCAGGACATGTGGTCTGACATCACATCTGCTTCAACATAGCAACAATCTGAAACATGTCCATTACTCCCGCTGTCACATATAACCAATATTTTCCCTAAAGGCGAAAACCCAAATCTCCTGAAGTCCAAACCTCAACTACCTATGTTCACACATCCCTCTCAAGAGGAAAACCCAAATCACCTGGCAGAAAACTATGAACTATCCAAGTTCACACATTAGAAACACATACAATAGAAGCCACGCATATTAGAAACATATAAAATAGAAGCCATACATATTACTCATAACATTAGAGTAAATTAGGGTAAAGATGTTTCGTATCAAAGAAAAGCATTTGAAGATTAGATTTTGTTAATATTTTATAAACGTATCCGATTAATCAAGCATGCGAACTTAGTTTCAATCAATAAAATCGTGTATCCTTGCGAATCCGTTCATTTCTAAAGCGAGTCCGTGAATATTATTGTTTTAATTGCTAGATTATTTCTCTAAATAGCAACTAAAACAAACAAACATAAAGATCGATACAAAGCGAATATTAACTTCCAAATCTATGTCTAGAGTTTGTTGGTTAATAGATGAAAAAAATAGATCAAGACTTGGAAAATCTATGTATAGAGTGATTCAAACCATAAATACATCATTAAAGCAAATATCAGCATCATTTATTGATCATAACCTTGTTCACATACAAAAGACCAAAACAAATACTTGAAAGTAAGATTAACTACCACTAATCTTGACACAAAAGTGTTTAACTACACATCCCCATGGTAGCTTGATCAACATGTAAGAAAAGAAGATTTTCTAGGATTAAAGTCGACGAATTGAGGATTGATGCTCCAAAGATTTAATTATCACTTCTCCATGAGTTTCTAAGGTTTTTGACATAGAAAATCCTTTTTCTCTTTCTCAAATGCTGAAAAGTGTGAAAAAGTACAAGTTGTTAAAAATATATTTCAAGTGATATTTTTATATATCAGGCCACTTAGTGCTGTAAGTGGCACCGTGCTAAATACCCTTAGAGGCGCCCTAAGCATGGTCAGAAGAACACAACTTATTTCCTATGAAGTATGCTAAGCGTGATAGGAGCTCACTTATGACGTTTTGAGCCTTTAGCTACTGGATTTTTTATGAGCGTGCTGGTCTCGCACTGAAAAGCTAGCTTAGCGCACTATGCCGACATGAAAACTTTAAAACTTGTTTTTCAGTCCTTCTTTCTTGCACCAATTGTTCCTATCATAAAAAATAGGCAAGAAGAACTGTTAAAGAACATCAAAATGCTAAATATTCATATTATTTATACTAAAATCGAAACATAACATATATACACTTAAACAACTAGGTTTTAGACTAAAATATCAAGTAAACCAATTGAAATGGCCATAAAATCAAGTTAAAGTATGCCCAATTTGGCCCTTAACAATTACAACTCCTTCAAATTCAATAAATCTAAAGAGATCAGATGTCAGGACATGTTGTCTGAAATCACATCTTCTTCAACATAACAACAATCTCAGACATGTCCATTACTCCCCCTGTCACATATAACCAATATTTCCCCTAAATGCGAAAACCCAAATCTCCTGAAGTCCAAACCTCAACTATCTAATTCACACATCCCTCTCAAGAGGAAAACCCAAATCACCTGGCAGACAACTATGAACTATCTAAGTTCACACATTAGAAACAAATACAATAGAAGCCACACATATTAGAAACATATAATTTATAAGCCATACACATTAGTCATAACATTAGAGTAAATTAGGGTAAAGATGTTTCGTATCGAAGAAAAGCATGTCAAGATTAGATTTCGTTAATCCTTTATAAACGTATCCGATTAATCAAGCATGCGAACTTAGTTTCAATCAATAAAATCGTGTATCCTTGCGAATCCGTTCATTTCTAAAGCGAGTCCGTGAATATTATTGTTTTAATTGCTAGATTATTTCTCTAAATAGCAACTAAAACAAACAAACATAAAGATCGATACAAAGGGAATATTAACTTCCAAATCTATGTCTAGAGTTTGTTGGTTAATAGATGAAAAAAATAGATCAAGACTTGGAAAATCTATGTATAGAGTGATTCAAACCATAAATACATCATTAGAGCAAATATCAGCATCATTTATTGATCATAACCTTGTTCACATACAAAAGACCAAAAGAAATACTTGAAAGTAAGATTAACTACCTCTAATCTTGACACAAAAGTGTTTAACTACACATCCCCATGGTAGCTTGATCAACATGTAAGAAAAGAAGATTTTCTAGGATTAAAGTCGACGAATTGAGGATTTATGCTCCAAAGATTTAATTATCACTTCTCCATGAGTTTCTATGGTTTTTGACATAGAAAATCCTTTTTCTCTTTCTCAAATGCTGAAAAGTGTGAAAAAGTACAAGTTGTTAAAAATATATTTCAAGTGATATTTTTATATATCAGGCCACTTAGTGCTGTAAGTGGCACCGTGCTAAGTACCCTCAAAGGCGCGCTAAGCATGGTCAGAAGAACACAACTTACTTCCCAGGAAGTGTGCTAAGCACTATAGGAGCTCACTTATGATGTTTTAAGCCTTTAGCTACTGGATTTTTTATGAGCGCGTTGGTCTCGCGCTGAAAAGCTAGCTAAGCGCGCTATTCCAACATGATAACTTCAAAACTCGTTTTTCTGTCCTTCTTTCTTGCACCAATTGTTCCTATCATCAAAAATAGGCAAGAAGAACTGTTAAAGAACATCAAAATGCAAAATATTCACATTATTTACACTAAAATCGAAAATTAACATAAATACACTTAAACTACTAGGTTTTAGACTAAACTATCAAGTAAACCAATTGAAAGGGCCATAAAATCAAGTTAAAGTATGCCCAATTTGGCCCTTAACAATTACAACTCCTTCAAACTCAAAAAATCTAAAGAGATCAGATGTCAGGACATGTGGTCTGACATCACATCTGCTTCAACATAGCAACAATCTGAAACATGTCCATTACTCCCGCTGTCACATATAACCAATATTTTCCCTAAAGGCGAAAACCCAAATCTCCTGAAGTCCAAACCTCAACTACCTATGTTCACACATCCCTCTCAAGAGGAAAACCCAAATCACCTGGCAGAAAACTATGAACTATCCAAGTTCACACATTAGAAACACATACAATAGAAGCCACGCATATTAGAAACATATAAAATAGAAGCCATACATATTACTCATAACATTAGAGTAAATTAGGGTAAAGATGTTTCGTATCAAAGAAAAGCATTTGAAGATTAGATTTTGTTAATATTTTATAAACGTATCCGATTAATCAAGCATGCGAACTTAGTTTCAATCAATAAAATCGTGTATCCTTGCGAATCCGTTCATTTCTAAAGCGAGTCCGTGAATATTATTGTTTTAATTGCTAGATTATTTCTCTAAATAGCAACTAAAACAAACAAACATAAAGATCGATACAAAGCGAATATTAACTTCCAAATCTATGTCTAGAGTTTGTTGGTTAATAGATGAAAAAAATAGATCAAGACTTGGAAAATCTATGTATAGAGTGATTCAAACCATAAATACATCATTAAAGCAAATATCAGCATCATTTATTGATCATAACCTTGTTCACATACAAAAGACCAAAACAAATACTTGAAAGTAAGATTAACTACCACTAATCTTGACACAAAAGTGTTTAACTACACATCCCCATGGTAGCTTGATCAACATGTAAGAAAAGAAGATTTTCTAGGATTAAAGTCGACGAATTGAGGATTGATGCTCCAAAGATTTAATTATCACTTCTCCATGAGTTTCTAAGGTTTTTGACATAGAAAATCCTTTTTCTCTTTCTCAAATGCTGAAAAGTGTGAAAAAGTACAAGTTGTTAAAAATATATTTCAAGTGATATTTTTATATATCAGGCCACTTAGTGCTGTAAGTGGCACCGTGCTAAATACCCTTAGAGGCGCCCTAAGCATGGTCAGAAGAACACAACTTATTTCCTATGAAGTATGCTAAGCGTGATAGGAGCTCACTTATGACGTTTTGAGCCTTTAGCTACTGGATTTTTTATGAGCGTGCTGGTCTCGCACTGAAAAGCTAGCTTAGCGCACTATGCCGACATGAAAACTTTAAAACTTGTTTTTCAGTCCTTCTTTCTTGCACCAATTGTTCCTATCATAAAAAATAGGCAAGAAGAACTGTTAAAGAACATCAAAATGCTAAATATTCATATTATTTATACTAAAATCGAAACATAACATATATACACTTAAACAACTAGGTTTTAGACTAAAATATCAAGTAAACCAATTGAAATGGCCATAAAATCAAGTTAAAGTATGCCCAATTTGGCCCTTAACAATTACAACTCCTTCAAATTCAATAAATCTAAAGAGATCAGATGTCAGGACATGTTGTCTGAAATCACATCTTCTTCAACATAACAACAATCTCAGACATGTCCATTACTCCCCCTGTCACATATAACCAATATTTCCCCTAAATGCGAAAACCCAAATCTCCTGAAGTCCAAACCTCAACTATCTAATTCACACATCCCTCTCAAGAGGAAAACCCAAATCACCTGGCAGACAACTATGAACTATCTAAGTTCACACATTAGAAACACATACAATAGAAGCCACACATATTAGAAACGTATAATTTATAAGCCATACACATTAGTCATAACATTAGAGTAAATTAGGGTAAAGATGTTTCGTATCGAAGAAAAGCATGTCAAGATTAGATTTCGTTAATCCTTTATAAACGTATCCGATTAATCAAGCATGCGAACTTAGTTTCAATCAATAAAATCGTGTATCCTTGCGAATCCGTTCATTTCTAAAGCGAGTCCGTGAATATTATTGTTTTAATTGCTAGATTATTTCTCTAAATAGCAACTAAAACAAACAAACATAAAGATCGATACAAAGGGAATATTAACTTCCAAATCTATGTCTAGAGTTTGTTGGTTAATAGATGAAAAAAATAGATCAAGACTTGGAAAATCTATGTATAGAGTGATTCAAACCATAAATACATCATTAGAGCAAATATCAGCATCATTTATTGATCATAACCTTGTTCACATACAAAAGACCAAAAGAAATACTTGAAAGTAAGATTAACTACCTCTAATCTTGACACAAAAGTGTTTAACTACACATCCCCATGGTAGCTTGATCAACATGTAAGAAAAGAAGATTTTCTAGGATTAAAGTCGACGAATTGAGGATTTATGCTACAAAGATTTAATTATCACTTCTCCATGAGTTTCTATGGTTTTTGACATAGAAAATCCTTTTTCTCTTTCTCAAATGCTGAAAAGTGTGAAAAAGTACAAGTTGTTAAAAATATATTTCAAGTGATATTTTTATATATCAGGCCACTTAGTGCTGTAAGTGGCACCGTGCTAAGTACCCTCAAAGGCGCGCTAAGCATGGTCAGAAGAACACAACTTACTTCCCAGGAAGTGTGCTAAGCACTATAGGAGCTCACTTATGATGTTTTAAGCCTTTAGCTACTGGATTTTTTATGAGCGCGTTGGTCTCGCGCTGAAAAGCTAGCTAAGCGCGCTATTCCAACATGATAACTTCAAAACTCGTTTTTCTGTCCTTCTTTCTTGCACCAATTGTTCCTATCATCAAAAATAGGCAAGAAGAACTGTTAAAGAACATCAAAATGCAAAATATTCACATTATTTACACTAAAATCGAAAATTAACATAAATACACTTAAACTACTAGGTTTTAGACTAAACTATCAAGTAAACCAATTGAAAGGGCCATAAAATCAAGTTAAAGTATGCCCAATTTGGCCCTTAACAATTACAACTCCTTCAAACTCAAAAAATCTAAAGAGATCAGATGTCAGGACATGTGGTCTGACATCACATCTGCTTCAACATAGCAACAATCTGAAACATGTCCATTACTCCCGCTGTCACATATAACCAATATTTTCCCTAAAGGCGAAAACCCAAATCTCCTGAAGTCCAAACCTCAACTACCTATGTTCACACATCCCTCTCAAGAGGAAAACCCAAATCACCTGGCAGAAAACTATGAACTATCCAAGTTCACACATTAGAAACACATACAATAGAAGCCACGCATATTAGAAACATATAAAATAGAAGCCATACATATTACTCATAACATTAGAGTAAATTAGGGTAAAGATGTTTCGTATCAAAGAAAAGCATTTGAAGATTAGATTTTGTTAATCCTTTATAAACGTATCCGATTAATCAAGCATGCGAACTTAGTTTCAATCAATAAAATCGTGTATCCTTGCGAATCCGTTCATTTCTAAAGCGAGTCCGTGAATATTATTGTTTTAATTGCTAGATTATTTCTCTAAATAGCAACTAAAACAAACAAACATAAAGATCGATACAAAGCGAATATTAACTTCCAAATCTATGTCTAGAGTTTGTTGGTTAATAGATGAAAAAAATAGATCAAGACTTGGAAAATCTATGTATAGAGTGATTCAAACCATAAATACATCATTAAAGCAAATATCAGCATCATTTATTGATCATAACCTTGTTCACATACAAAAGACCAAAACAAATACTTGAACGTAAGATTAACTACCACTAATCTTGACACAAAAGTGTTTAACTACACATCCCCATGGTAGCTTGATCAACATGTAAGAAAAGAAGATTTTCTAGGATTAAAGTCGACGAATTGAGGATTGATGCTCCAAAGATTTAATTATCACTTCTCCATGAGTTTCTAAGGTTTTTGACATAGAAAATCCTTTTTCTCTTTCTCAAATGCTGAAAAGTGTGAAAAAGTACAAGTTGTTAAAAATATATTTCAAGTGATATTTTTATATATCAGGCCACTTAGTGCTGTAAGTGGCACCGTGCTAAGTACCCTTAAAGGCGCCCTAAGCATGGTCAGAAGAACACAACTTATTTCCTACGAAGTATGCTAAGCGTGATAGGAGCTCACTTATGACGTTTTGAGCCTTTAGCTACTGGATTTTTTATGAGCGCGCTGGTCTCGCACTGAAAAGCTAGCTTAGCGCGCTATGCCGACATGAAAACTTCAAAACTTGTTTTTCAGTCCTTCTTTCTTGCACCAATTGTTCCTATCATAAAAAATAGGCAAGAAGAACTGTTAAAGAACATCAAAATGCTAAATATTCATATTATTTACACTAAAATCGAAACATAACATATATACACTTAAACAACTAGGTTTTAGACTAAACTATAAAGTAAACCAATTGAAATGGCCATAAAATCAAGTTAAAGTATGCCCAATTTGGCCCTTAACAATTACAACTCCTTCAAATTCAATACATCTAAAGAGATCAGATGTCAGGACATGTGGTATGACATCACATCTTCTTCAACATAGCAACAATGTCAGACATGTCCATTACTCCCCCTGTCACATATAACCAATATTTCCCCTAAATGCGAAAACCCAAATCTCCTGAAGTCCAAAACTCAACTACCTAGTTCACACATCCCTGTCAAGAGGAAAACCCAAATCACCTGGCATACAACTATAAACTATCCAAGTTCACACATTAGAAACACATACAATAGAAGCCACACCTATTAGAAACATATAAAATAGAAGCCATACATATTACTCATAACATTAGAGTAAATTAGGGTAAAGATGTTTCGTTTCAAAGAAAAGCATGTCAAGATTAGATTTCGTTAATCCTTTTTAAACGTATCCGATTAATCAAGCATGCGAACTTAGTTTCAATCAATAAAATCGTGTATCCTTGCGAATCCGTTCATTTTTAAAGCGAGTCCGTGAATATTAGTGTTTTGATTGCTAGATTATTTCTTTAAATAGCAACTGAAGCAAACAAACATAAAGATCGATACAAAGCGAATATTAACTTCCAAATCGATGTCTAGAGTTTGTTGGTTAATAGATGAAAAAAATAGCTCAAGACTTGGAAAATCTATGTCTAGAGTGATTCAAACCATAAATACATCATTAAAGCAAATATCATCATCATTTATTGATCATAACCTTGTTCACATACAAAAGATCAAAAGAAATACATGAAAGTAGGATTAAAGTCGAATAATCGAGGATTTATGCTCCAAAGATTTAATTATCACTTCTCCATGAGTTTCTAAGGTTTTTGACCTAGAAAGTCCTTTTTCTCTTTCTCAAATGTAGAAAAGTGTGAAAAAGTACAAGTTGTTGAAAATATCTTCCAAGTGATATTTTTATATATAAGGCCAGTTAGTGCTGTAAGTGGCACCGCGCTAAGTACCCTCAGAGGCGCGCTAAGCATGGTCAGAAGAACACAAGTTATTTCCCAGGAAGTGAGCTAAGTTCGATAGGAGCTCACTTATGACGTTTTGAGCCTTTAGCTACTGGATTTTTTATTAGCGCGCTGGTCTCACGTTGAAAAGCTAGCTTAGCGCGCTATGCCGACATGAAAACTTCAAAACTTGTTTTTCAGTCCTTCTTTCTTGCACTAATTGTTCCTATTATGAAAAATAGGCAAGAAGAACTGTTAAAGAACATCAAAATGCAAAATATTCACATTATTTACCCTAAAATCAAAAGTTAACATTTATACATTTAAACTACTAGGTTTTAGACTAAACTATCAAGTAAACCAATTGAAAGGGCCATAAAATCAAGTTAAAGTGTGCCCAATTTGGCCCTTAACAATCAAAACTCCTTCAAACTCAAAAAATCTAAAGAGATCAGATGTCAGGACATGTGGTCTGACATCACATCTGCTTCAACATAGCAACAATCTCAGACATGTCCATTACTCCCCCTGTCACATATAACCAATATTTCCCCTAAAGGCGAAAACCAAATATCCTGCAGTCCAAACCTCAACTACCTAAGTTCACACATCCCTCTCAAGAGGAAAACCTAAATCACCTGGCAAACAACTATGAACAATCCAAGTTCACACATTAGAAACACATACAATAGAAGCCACACATATTAGAAACATATAAAATAGAAGCCATACATCTTACTCATAACATTAGAGTAAATTAGTGCAAAGATGTTTTGCTTTAAAGAAATGCATGTCAAGATTAGATTTCGTTAATCATTTTTAAACGTATCCGATTAATCAAGCATGCGAACTTAGTTTCAATCAATAAAATCGTGTATCCTTGCGAATTCGTTCATTTCTAATGTGAGTCCGTGAATATTATTATTTTATTGCTAGACTATTTCTCTAAATAGAAACTGAAACAAACAAACATAAATATCCCTACAAAGCGAATATTAACTTCCAAATCTATGTTTAAAGTTTGTTGGTTAATAGATGAAAAAAAGAGATCAAGACTTGGAAAATCTATGTCTAGAGCGATTCAAACCAAAAATACATCATTAAAGAAAATATCATCATCATTTATTGATCATAACCTTGTTCACATACAAAAGATCAAAAGAAATACATGAAAGTACGATTAACTACCTCTGATCTTGACACAAAAGTGTTTAACTACCCATCCCCATGGTAGCTTGATCGACATGTAAGAAAAGAAGCTTTGCTAGGATTAAAGTTGAAGAATAGGGGATTGATGCTCCAAAGATTTAATTATCACTTCTCCATGAATTTCTACGGTTTTTGACCTAGAAAATCCTTTTTCTCTTTCTCAAACGCTGCAAAGTGTGAAAAAGTACAAGTTGTTGAAAATATCTTCCAAGTGATATATTTATATATAAGGCCACATAGTGCTGTAAGTGGCACCGTGAAAAAGTACCCTCATAGGCGCGCTAAGCATGGTCAAAAGAACACACCTTATTTCCCAGGAAGTGCGCTAGGCGTGATGGGAGCTCACTTATGACGTTTTAAGCCTTTAGCTTCTGGATTTTTTATGAGTGCGTTGATCTTGTGCTGAAAAGCTAGCTTAGCGCGCTATGCCGACATTAAAGCTTCAAAACTTATTTTTCAATCCTTCTTTCTGGCCCAATTGTTCCTATCATCAAAAATAGGCAAGAAGAACTGTTAAAGAACATCAAAATGCTAAATATTCACATTATTTACACTAAAATAAAAAATTAACATAAATACACTTAAACTACTAGGTTTTAGACTAAACTATCAAGAAAACCAATTGAAAGGGCCATAAAATCAAGTTAAAGTATGACCAATTTGGCCTTTAACAATTGCAACTCCTTCAAACTCAAAAAATCTAAAGAGATCAGATGTCAGGACATGTGGTCTGACATCACATCTGCTTCAACATAGCAACAATCTGAAACATGTCCATTACTCCCGCTGTCACATATAACCAATATTTTCCCTAAAGGCGAAAACCCAAATCTCCTGAAGTCCAAACCTCAACTACCTATGTTCACACATCCCTCTCAAGAGGAAAACCTAAATCACCTGGCAGAAAACTATGAACTATCCAAGTTCACACATTAGAAACACATACAATAGAAGCCACGCATATTAGAAACATATAAAATAGAAGCCATACATATTACTCATAACATTAGAGTAAATTAGGGTAAAGATGTTTCGTTTCAAAGAAAAGCATGTCAAGATTAGATTTCGTTAATCCTTTTTGAACGTATCCGATTAATCAAGCATGCGAACTTAGTTTCAATCAATAAAATCGTGTATCCTTGCGAATCCGTTCATTTTTAAAGCGAGTCCGTGAATATTAGTGTTTTGATTGCTAGATTATTTCTTTAAATAGCAACTGAAGCAAACAAACATAAAGATCGATACAAAGCGAATATTAACTTCCAAATCGATGTCTAGAGTTTGTTGGTTAATAGATGAAAAAAATAGCTCAAGACTTGGAAAATCTATGTCTAGAGTGATTCAAACCATAAATACATCATTAAAGCAAATATCATCATCATTTATTGATCATAACCTTGTTCACATACAAAAGATCAAAAGAAATACATGAAAGTAGGATTAAAGTCGAATAATCGAGGATTTATGCTCCAAAGATTTAATTATCACTTCTCCATGAGTTTCTAAGGTTTTTGACCTAGAAAGTCCTTTTTCTCTTTCTCAAATGTAGAAAAGTGTGAAAAAGTACAAGTTGTTGAAAATATCTTCCAAGTGATATTTTTATATATAAGGCCAGTTAGTGCTGTAAGTGGCACCGCGCTAAGTACCCTCAGAGGCGCGCTAAGCATGGTCAGAAGAACACAAGTTATTTCCCAGGAAGTGAGCTAAGTTCGATAGGAGCTCACTTATGACGTTTTGAGCCTTTAGCTACTGGATTTTTTATTAGCGCGCTGGTCTCACGTTGAAAAGCTAGCTTAGCGCGCTATGCCGACATGAAAACTTCAAAACTTGTTTTTCAGTCCTTCTTTCTTGCACTAATTGTTCCTATTATGAAAAATAGGCAAGAAGAACTGTTAAAGAACATCAAAATGCAAAATATTCACATTATTTACCCTAAAATCAAAAGTTAACATTTATACATTTAAACTACTAGGTTTTAGACTAAACTATCAAGTAAACCAATTGAAAGGGCCATAAAATCAAGTTAAAGTGTGCCCAATTTGGCCCTTAACAATCAAAACTCCTTCAAACTCAAAAAATCTAAAGAGATCAGATGTCAGGACATGTGGTCTGACATCACATCTGCTTCAACATAGCAACAATCTCAGACATGTCCATTACTCCCCCTGTCACATATAACCAATATTTCCCCTAAAGGCGAAAACCAAATATCCTGCAGTCCAAACCTCAACTACCTAAGTTCACACATCCCTCTCAAGAGGAAAACCTAAATCACCTGGCAAACAACTATGAACAATCCAAGTTCACACATTAGAAACACATACAATAGAAGCCACACATATTAGAAACATATAAAATAGAAGCCATACATCTTACTCATAACATTAGAGTAAATTAGTGCAAAGATGTTTTGCTTTAAAGAAATGCATGTCAAGATTAGATTTCGTTAATCATTTTTAAACGTATCCGATTAATCAAGCATGCGAACTTAGTTTCAATCAATAAAATCGTGTATCCTTGCGAATTCGTTCATTTCTAATGTGAGTCCGTGAATATTATTATTTTATTGCTAGACTATTTCTCTAAATAGAAACTGAAACAAACAAACATAAATATCCCTACAAAGCGAATATTAACTTCCAAATCTATGTTTAAAGTTTGTTGGTTAATAGATGAAAAAAAGAGATCAAGACTTGGAAAATCTATGTCTAGAGCGATTCAAACCAAAAATACATCATTAAAGAAAATATCATCATCATTTATTGATCATAACCTTGTTCACATACAAAAGATCAAAAGAAATACATGAAAGTACGATTAACTACCTCTGATCTTGACACAAAAGTGTTTAACTACCCATCCCCATGGTAGCTTGATCGACATGTAAGAAAAGAAGCTTTGCTAGGATTAAAGTTGAAGAATAGGGGATTGATGCTCCAAAGATTTAATTATCACTTCTCCATGAATTTCTACGGTTTTTGACCTAGAAAATCCTTTTTCTCTTTCTCAAACGCTGCAAAGTGTGAAAAAGTACAAGTTGTTGAAAATATCTTCCAAGTGATATATTTATATATAAGGCCACATAGTGCTGTAAGTGGCACCGTGAAAAAGTACCCTCATAGGCGCGCTAAGCATGGTCAAAAGAACACACCTTATTTCCCAGGAAGTGCGCTAGGCGTGATGGGAGCTCACTTATGACGTTTTAAGCCTTTAGCTTCTGGATTTTTTATGAGTGCGTTGATCTTGTGCTGAAAAGCTAGCTTAGCGCGCTATGTCGACATTAAAGCTTCAAAACTTATTTTTCAATCCTTCTTTCTGGCCCAATTGTTCCTATCATCAAAAATAGGCAAGAAGAACTGTTAAAGAACATCAAAATGCTAAATATTCACATTATTTACACTAAAATAAAAAATTAACATAAATACACTTAAACTACTAGGTTTTAGACTAAACTATCAAGAAAACCAATTGAAAGGGCCATAAAATCAAGTTAAAGTATGACCAATTTGGCCTTTAACAATTGCAACTCCTTCAAACTCAAAAAATCTAAAGAGATCATATGTCAGGACATGTGGTCTGACATCACATCTGCTTCAACATAGCAACAATCTCAGACATGTACATTACTCCCCTTGTCACATATAACCAATATTTCCCATAAAGGCGAAAACCCAAATCTCCTGCAGTCCAAACCTCAACTACCTAAGTTCACACATCCCTCTAAGGAGGAAAACCCAAATCACATGGCAGACAACTATGAACTATCCAAGTTCACACATTAGAAACACATGCAATAGAAGCCACACATATTAGAAACATATAAAATAGAAGCCATACATATTACGCATAACATTAGAGTAAGTTAGGGTAAAGATGTTTCGTTTCAAAGAAAAGCATTTCAAGATTAGATTTCATTAATCCTTTTTAAACGTATCTGATTAATCAAGCATGCGAACTTAGTTTCAATCAATAAAATCGTGTATCCTTGCGAATCCGTTCATTTCTAAAGCGAGTCCGTGAATATTATTGTTTTAATTGCTAGATTATTTCTCTAAATAGCAACTGAAACAAACAAACATAAAGATCCATACAAAGTGAATATTAACTTCCAAATCTATGTCTAGAGTTTGTTGGTTAACAGATGAAAAAAATAGATCAAGACTTGGAAAATCTATGTCTAGAGTGATTCACACCATAAATACATCATTAAAGCAAATATCATCATCATTTACTGATCATAACCTTGTTCACATACAAAAGATCAAAAGAAATACATGAAAGTAAGATTAACTACCTCTAATCTTGACACAAAATTGTTTTGTGGAGGCAAATCGCCACATATCACACAAGTCTGCAAGACATTGGTTAATGCAGGTTTCGATGATGACAAATTCCCTGGATAGATTGGAAATTATGAATTCCAGATCTACTAAACCAGATCCAACGTATCAACCACCATATCCTTTTACGCTTGTCTTAAAACTTATGAAATGAATATACTTTGTGTTGACAAAATGCAATCATGGCCAAAGGCATGAAAGACTTCAAACTAATGAATTTTTGCAGGCTTGCAGGACATGGGTCGACCATAGGGTCGGCGTATGCATCAGAAAAAGTCTAAACCAGTCAGCGCACAAAGCATGCGTCGACCATAGGGTCAGCGCATGAAGGAACAACATTCCAGCGGGTCAACGCGTAAAGGCATGAGTCGACCATAGGGTCGGCGCATAATGGAAATAGATTTCAACGGGTCAGTGCACGCCGACTATATGGTCGACGCATACTGATGAATTTTCCAGATTTCCAAAACAGCACAGGCCATGCGTCGATGCACAGACCTGTTATGGTCAACTGTTCGCGCGGAAAATCTGTTTTAAAATACTTCCCTCTCATATTTGAAATATTGTTATGTCCAGGATTATGTTGGCACTATATATACTTGTTTAAACACTTGTGTCTACTAACATTTGATATTCTTTTGATTCATGTGTTCAAAAACAAGAAAGAGTGAAAAAGGTGTCCAAGATTCATCATCTTCATCTTCAAAATCTCACAACATTTCAATTACACACAAGCATTTTTGAAATGCATTTGTGAGAGATTCAAGGTGATAAGGTTCGAGGCTTAGATTGGAGAATCAAGCTCGGGTTGAAGATTGTGACAGGTTCTTTCTTGAATAAAACCATTGGGGTTTTACCCTCCAAGATTGGTTCGAATTTTGGGGGTTTTTGGACGAGATTCTTCATCAACGGTCAATCGAGCGAAGGTGATTGTGAAGAGGTGGTCTTCACAAGTCTAGTAGCAGATTCGGTGATTTTGAAGGGAAGATCTCGGGTTCGATTTGGTGTTGTTGAGATCAGCCGGAGCCAAAGGTTTGAACAACAACGTGTTATTCAATAAGGTGGCTGGTTTCGAAGGTCCATCAACACAAATCGAAGAACTTGATTCATCTTGAATCAAGGGGCAAGGAGTGAAGGCAACTTTTAACACATTGAGATTTATGTTGTATATTTGCTGCTCAATCCTTGTATAAACTGTTCATTCAAACAGGTGATATCTATAAAATATATCTCAATTCTAGTTTTAGAATTGAGGGCAGATGTACCCCGAAGCGTGGACAACGGGGGAACTGCCTCACCAAATTACTTGTCTTCTCTATTTTTAGCATTTACGTTATAGCTCAAAATAAGTAATTTTTGTGTAAGCTCTATTGTCAAAATTGTGATATCAATTGAGTAAGATATTAAAACTCTGTTTTTAACTCCAAAGTACAACAAGACATTGTACTAGGCTGGTTGAAATCACTTACTCAACATAAATATCACTTGGAGTGTTTTCGCACACCAAGTGTTTGACATATTGCTTGAACCAAAATTATCTTACTTGTGTATCTAGTTTTGGCTTGATTTTGAATCATTGCAACTAGGAATCCTTACAACTGAAGTAAATAATTGATAAGTGGAATTAGTGTTGTGATTCTATTTTTCCAAATTGTCATTAATCCAAAGGCTTACGTATATCCGGTTTTCCAATAACCGTTCGTTTTAGACTATATTTTTCCTCGGCCGCTTCCGCACTTAAACCATTTTTAAAACCAATTTTAAATTGGTAGCGCCGACTCAAATTTTAATTGGGGATCTATTCAACCCCCCTTCTAGATCCGTGCCATAGTCTAACAAGTGGTATCTAGAGCTCCGGTTATTCGGCGCTTCAAATACAACGTAGATAGAAAATGGCTAACGAACCAAAAGGGGCGTACAATAGGGCTCCCGTTTTCAACGGTGAAAATTATAGTTATTGGAAAGACTGTATGCGCGTGCATATAAACTCCATAGACAGAAAAATATGGAACGTTATCCTTAATGGTCCAATAGAAATTACTATGACCAATGCAGATAACATAGTTATGCCAAAGCCTGAAGCACAATGGACCGATGACGATGAGAAAAAATACAATTATGATTGGAAAGCTAAAAACATCTTAATCTCCTCATTAGGTGTAGATGAATACTATCGTGTATCCCATTTTCCTACCGCTAAGGCCATGTGGGATTCACTACAAATAGCCCATGAGGGGACAAACGATGTTAAGTTGGCTAGAATCAATACATTAACATAAGAGTTTGATCTCTTTTTCATGGAGCAAGGGGAAACCATTGCTGACATGCAAAAGAGATTTACTCATCTCATCAATCGTTTACATTCATTAGGTAGGCCTGTTTCCAATGATATTGCTACTAATAAGATCTTAAGATGTCTTAACAGGGAATGGCAGCCTAAAGTGACCGCCATCAAAGAAGCACATGATCTTACCTTATTAGATTTAACAACATTGTTTGGCAAACTACAAGAGCATGCACAGGTACTCTTGAGCTTAGACCAACGCAAAAAAGATGGAAAAGAAAGACAAAACGAAGGTGAGTGAAAAGAAATCAATAGCTCTCAAGACTTCCTCCTCGAAGCCTCAAGCAAAAGAGCAAAGTGATTATTCCTCAAGCGACGAAGAAGAGGATAAAAGCGAAGATATGGGATTGTTTGTTAAACGGTATAACCGTTACGTGAGAGTAAACCAATTTACACTAAAATGCTAAATATTCACATTATTTACACTAAAATAAAAAACTAACATAAATACAATTAAACTACTAGGTTTTAGACTAAATTATCGAGTAAACCAAATTAAAGGGCCATAAAATCAAGTTAATGTATGCCCAATTTGTCCCTTAACAATTACAACTCCTTCAAACTCAAAAAATCTAAAGAGATCAGATGTCAGGACATGTGGTCTGACATCACATATGCTTCAACATAGCAACAATCTCAAACATGTACATTACTCCCCCTGTCACATATAACCAATATTTCCCCTAAAGGCGAAAACCCAAATCTCCTGCAGTCCAAACCTCAACTACCTAAGTTCACACATCCCTCTCAAAAGGAAAACCCAAATCACATGGCAGACAACTGTGAACTATCCAAGTTCACACATTAGAAACACATGCAATAGAAGCCACACATATTAGAAACATATAATATAGAAGCCATACATATTACTCATAACATTAGAGTAAATTAGGGTAAAGATGTTTCGTTTCAAAGAAAAGAATTTCAAGATTAGATTTCATTAATCCTTTTTAAACGTATCATATTAATCAAGCATGCGAACTTAGTTTCAATCAATAAAATCGTGTATCCTTGCGAATCCGTTCATTTCTAAAGCGAGTCCATGAATATTATTGTTTTAATTGCTAGATTATTTCTCTAAATAGCAACTGAAACAGATAAACATAAAGATCCATACAAAGCGAACATTAACTTCCAAATCTATGTCTAGAGTTTGTTGGTTAACAGATGAAAAAAATAGATCAAGACTTGGAAAATCTATGTCTAGAGTGATTCAAACCATAAATACATCATTAAAGCAAATATCATCGTTATTGACTGATCATAACCTTGTTCACATACAAAAGATTAAAAGAAATACATAAAAGTAAGATTAACTACCTCTAATCTTGACACAAAAGTGTTTAACTACCCATCCCCATGGTAGCTTGATCGACATGTAAGAAAAGAAGCTTTGCTAGGATTAAAGTCCAAGAATCGAGGATTGATGCTCCAAAGATTTAATTATCACTTCTCCATGAATTTCTAAGGTTTTTGACTTAGAAAATCCTTTTTCTCTTTCTCAAACGCCGTAAAGTGTGAAAAAGTACAAGTTGTTGAAAATATCTTCCAAGTGATATATTTATATATAAGGCCACTTAGTGCTGTAAGTGGCACCGCGCTAAGTACCCTCAGAGGCGCGCTAAGCATGGTTAGAAGAACAAAATTTATTTCCCAGGAAGTGCGCTAGGCGCGATAAGAGCTCACTTATGACGTTTTGAGCCTTTAGCTTCTGGATTTTTTATGAGTGCGTTGATCTTGTGCTGAAAAGCTAGCTTAGCGCGCAATGCCGACATTAAAGCTTCAAAACTTATTTTTCAATCCTTCTTTCTGGCCCAATTGTTCCTATCATCAAAAATAGGCAAGAAGAACTGTTAAAGAACATCAAAATGCTAAATATTCACATTATTTACACTAAAATAAAAAATTAACATAAATACACTTAAACTACTAGGTTTTAGACTAAACTATCAAGAAAACCAATTGAAAGGGCCATAAAATCAAGTTAAAGTATGTCCAATTTGACCCTTAACAATTACAACTCCTTCAAACTCAAAAAATCTACAGAGATCAGATGTCAGGACATGTGGTCTGACATCACATTTGCTTCAACATATCAACAATCTCAGACATGTCCATTACTCCCCCTGTCACATATAACCAATATTTCCCCTAAAGGCGAAAACCCAAATCTCCTGAAGTCCAAACCTCAACTACCTAAGTTCATACATCCCTCTCAAGAGGAAAACCCAAATCACATGGCAGACAACTATGAACTATCCAAGTTCACACATTAGAAACACATACAATAGAAGCCACACAAATTAGAAACATATAAAATAGAAGCCGTACATATTACTCATAACATTAGAGTAAATTAGGGTAAAGATGTTTCGTTTCAAAGAAAAGCATTTCAAGATTAGATTTCGTTAATCCTTTTTAAACGAATCTGATTAATCAAGCATGCGAACTTAGTTTCAATCAATAAAATTGTGTATCCTTGCGAATCCGTTCATCTCTAAAGCGAGTCCGTGAATATTATTGTTTTAATTGCTAGATTTTTTCTTTAAATAGCAACTGAAACAAACAAACATAAAGATCGATACAGAGCGTATATTAACTTCTAAATCTATGTCTAGAGTTTGTTGGTTAATAGATAAAAAAAATAGATGAAGACTTGTAAAATCTATGTCTAGAGTGATTCAAACCATAAATACATCATTAAAGCAAATATCATCATCGTTTATTGATCATAACCTTGTCCATATATAAAACATCAAAAGAAATACATGAAAGTAAGATTAACTACCTCTAATCTTGACACAAAAGTGTTTAACTACCCATCCCCATGGTAGCTTGATAAACATGTAAGAAAAGAAGCTTTGCTAGGATTAAAGTAGAAGAATCGAGGATTGATGCTCCAAAGATTTATTATCACTTGTCCATGAGTTTCTATGGTTTTTGACCTAGAAAATCCTTTTTCTCTTTCTCAAACGCTGCAAAGTGTGAAAAAGTACAAGTTGTTCAAAATATCTTCCAAGTGATATTTTTATATATAAGGCCACTTACTGCTGTAAGTGGCACCGTGCTAAGTACCCTCAGAGGTGCGCTAAGCATGGTCTGAAGAACACAACTTATTTCCCAAGAAGTGTGCTAAGCGCGATAGGAGCTCACTTATGACGTTTTGAGCCTTTAGCTACTGGATTTTTTATGAGTGCGCTAGTCTCGCGCTGAAAAGCTATCTTAGCGCGCTATGCCGACATGAAAACTTCAAAACTTGTTTTTCAGTCCTTCTTTCTTCCACCAATTGTTCCTATTATCAAAAATAGGCAAGAAGAACTTTTAAAGAACATCAAAATGATAAATATTCACATTATTTACACTAAAATAAAAAATTAACATAAATACACTTAAACTACTAGGTTTTAGACTAAACTATCAAGTAAACTAATTTAAAGGGCCATAAAATCAAGTTTAAGTATGCCCAGTGTCGCTACTGCGAAAATCGGCGTCGACTATGACAGAAGAGTCGCCACCGTGCGTTATTTATCCCACAAAAGGGAAAGGAAACGCTCAGAGTAAACCTAACGCAAAAAGGGAAAGGAATGGTCATCGCAACCAAATCCTGGATTCGAGAGTTGGTTACGCAAGGGGAAGGTATTAGCACCCCTCACGTCCGTTGTACTCGACGGGATCCACGCTTGTTTTCTATCTAAGGGTGTGTTATTCTATCTACTCTATAGGTCTGGGTTAAAAAGAAAAGAATATGACTCGGCAAAGTATCGCACTTTATGCCTACGTATTCCCGTCTGGAACGAGAAATCAGAGTCAACGTAGTTCGCCTACCTACGGGAAAGGAGGGGAAGGTTGCTCTCTAGGATATCACATCCTATGCCTACGTACTTTCATACAGCATGAAAGATCAGAGCAAACGTAGTTCGGGCTACGGAGGACACAAGTTTGTCTGACAGTTTTTTATCTCATTAAGAAAGGGTTTTTCTGATTAAGAGTCCAAGCGGACAAAAATGACATTTGAAATTTGTTTTCAGCTTTTTACGAAAGAACTGTTTCTCAGTCGGTTTGCAACTTGTACTGCACTAAAGACTTGTGATCTGAGAGTGACTACGTCGCGTGTCACCCTAAGGGTACCATACTAAGCAGTCAGATTACTGAAGAGTGACCCTCCAGCAACCTTTTCTCAAATAGCTTAAGGCTCGTAACGTAAATCACGCGTTATCCTTATTACTGTGTTTTTGAATTGTTTTGAGATGAAAAGAGAAAGAAGCTCTAAAAAACCTAGGGTTGAAAGGGGAATAAAACTAACCTAATGTTGTTATGCATGGATAAGAATCCTAATGTATGTCATAATTCCTTCCTGCACAGAGGAAATCAGAGATCCTATGGGATAAACAGAAAAGAAAGCATGCAAATACAGTAAAATGCATGCAATGCAGCAATACAAGCGAGGCAAGGGAGTCCCACTCAACCTCGAACCTGGGAAAACAACAGGCAAAGTGAATCAACATTCACCTCAAACCTAGGGGGCAAGCTACACAAGCCAACAAACAATACAAAAAACAAAAACCACAAAGCAGAGGCGGCAGCCCAAACAGCAGCACCAAACTCCTACAGCAAACAGCATCTCTGACAGCAACATATGATTAACCAGCAAAAAGTTGACAGCAACAACCTTCATCTTCATGAATAACTCCCATCTTCAAGCTTCAATAAACTTTCAATCTTCAACAAGCACCCAACTTAAGCAAGCTCAAACCCCAACCAGTAACCAGCTTCAACAAGCCCCTGACTTCAACTTCAACAAGCAGCAAAAACCTAGCTTCAACAAGCAACCAGCTTCAACAAGCTCAAACTTCAACTTCAATAAGCTTCAATCAAGCAACAAACTTTCTCTTTACCAAGCTTCAATAAGCACCTCCCAGGGAGAATCAAACCAACAATATCAAGGTGAAATGTTAAGAGGCTCACTGACAACCAAGGGAAGTCAATGAGAACTCAACATTGCAAATGAAAGGTATCCTCAAAGTTCTACTCACTTGGGCATACCACTCATCCCTCCTAAGTAGATATGGAGCTTCCCAAGGAGGACTTTATGTCATTGGATTGAATGGAGATGAACAATATGCTCCATGTTTGAAGAAAGAATCAAAACTACTCTAATGCTCTTCCTAAAACCCTAATTTCTTAAGCTCCACAAGAGGAAAAACCTTCAACTCCAAGCTCCAATCCTTAATCCCAAGCATCTTCAATGAATCCAGAAGCTCCAGCAAAAAGAACTCAAGCTCAAATCAACTCCAAGGCAGCCAACCAAGCCCATCAAAACAAAGCACTCAAGAGAGGAATCCACAAATACAAGCCACTTGCAAAATACAACTAAAATACAAAACCAAGTTGTAAAATTCTAATTAAATTCCTAGGGGAACATGAATATGTCTACTAACAGCCAGCAAAAGATATCCTCCTAATTCTATTCTAATCACTAGAACAAAAATCAACAAAAAGAGGGAAGAATTACGAAAGAAGAAGAGAAAACAAGCAACATGCAAATGCAAACATGCGAGTGGAAAATGCACACAAGATCATGATTAAATGGCCAAAAACAGTGACAAACATCCAAAATAATTCAATCCTAATGAAACACAATGATCTATGATGATTCGGATCGAACCGGCACGCGAACAAGCAAGCAAAATAGCAAAACAAGCCCTTTGTTACAGTGTTAATCGATTAACGCCAGGGGTTAATCGGTTAACCATTGAAAAACGCTTGAAAATTTGAATATTTGAGTTGGTTAATCGATTAACACTGTGCCAGAGGTGAAAAACAACAGTTCAGAATCACTTTTCAACAGCTTATCACTTAAGAAAACACTCCAATTATCATGTGATTGATCATGCACGAAATTAAACCAGCAAACATTGATTTAAACAACATGTAAACACCATAAAACAACAAGATCATGGATCAAAATCAACATATTTGATCAAATGCCAAGATCCACATGCAAATTGTGCAAATAAGTTCGAAAACAAAATCGAATCAGAATTCCAACCTTCGAATCGGAGACTTGATCCTGTAATTGTTGATTCAACTGTAAATGAGTAGATCTAAGCAAAGAAAACCAGAATTCTTCAAGATCCACTCCAATTCTTGTAGTAGCAATGTATATCCACCAAGAACAACTCAAAATAAGCCAAATAATCACTTCCAAGAACACTTCAAAATTCAAATCTGCTTGTGCACGAAAATTGGATGATGAAATGGAATTGATGGAGTGAATTAATGGAGGTTTAGCTCTTAGAAATCAATGATTCCAATGAAGAATCAACGATCTCAAGGAGAAGAGCTTTGGGTGAGGTTTTTGAGATTGGAAAATTGAGAGAAAATTGAGAGCAATTCTGAAAATGAGAGTGAATTATGATGATTTGATGGTGAGGTTTGGAGTGAATCAAATATATACACTCTTGGTTTGGATCCAAAGCAAGGATTGGAAAATGGCTTGGAAAATGTGGTATGGAATGAGGTTTGGGCATTTGGAGGGAAAATGAAATTTGATAGTGTTCTAGATCCTTCCCAAGTGTGAAAATGCAATTTAAATGATCAAAATTGGACCCCAAAAGTGGCTGGACTTGAAAATTCACGTGCAAGGAAAAACCTGTTGTGGTTAATTGATTAACCATATAGGTTAACCGATTAACACTGTTAAAAATTCAAATCTGGACTGATTTTCAAATGGTTTATCGATTAACCCTATGTGTTAACCGATTAACACATTCAAAAATTTGAATTTGGCGCCTTTTGGAGGGAAACCTGCCCCTTTGCCTGTTTCCTGCCGTTCTGAACTCTGTTTAGCTGCTGAAGTCCATTCTTGATTGCTCTGACCCTAGGAACACTGTACATAACCTGAATGCTGCTTCTGACATGAAAAATGCCCTGTAAAATAAAATAAAATCGGTCGCTCTGATGTTTGTTGTTTTAGCCTCTTCCACCGAAAGTTGCACCTGGAGCCACCTAAATGCCTTGATCCCATGCCTCGAGAATAAATGCTATGCAATGCAAATGCTAGAACAATGCAAATGATAATGCAACGAACGTAAACCAGGTAAAAGGTGTTGAGCAAATTTTGGGGTGCAACAGCTGCCCCTATTCAAACAGCTTGGACCTGACTGGGTGAAGAGCGAACGGCCTTCAAACAATCGAGGTACGAGACGGTTGAATACCAAGGAACCCGAAAATTTTCCAACCGCAGAGATAAACTGCACAACTGCTTGGGGAACGACATCCCCTATCTGAGTCTGGTTGTTACGACAACAACTGATCTAACGTCTGATAATAATTCTGATTTCAACTTCAACCACATATGTAACGCCACAGGTACTGAACAATTTTTGCAAAAAACACCTCCGTCCACAACTGGACTAACCTTGTCAACACAAGAAGAGAAACAAAGTCGTCAACACGAATAGAGATTTTGTCGTCACAGGAGTAACCTTGTCCACATCTGGACCTAAATTTCGTCAACCCGAAGAAATCTTAACAACCCAGGAATAGAATTTTATCCACGTTAGGACGCTTGTTCCATCAACACGAAGAAACCTCAACTTAACTTGTCCACGTCAGGACTCCACCTGCCGTCAACACGGAAAAATCCCGGCGACTTCGCTGGGGATGAGTCGTCTGCATTTAGTCAGTACGAGGGGATCCTATCAACATAGGAATAAATTGTCCACGTCAGGAATAAATCGTCCCCGTTAGGAATAAACTGTCCACGTTAGGAATAAGCTATCCACGTTAGGAATAAACTGTCCACGTTAGGAATAAACTGTCCACGTTAGGAATAAACTGTCCACGTCAGGACTCACATCTCGTCTTGATTTGTCCACGTCAGGACTCACATCTCGTCTTGATTTATCCACGTCAGGACTCACATCTCGTCAGCACATGAAATCCTATCAGCATGGGAGTAAATTGTCCACGTCAGGACACCGTTTTGTCGACGCGAAGAAAGATAAATTCGTCCACGTCAGGACTCGTGCATCTTCGACCCGTTGAGGAAATAAAACTTGTCCACGTCAGGACTCACGCCTCGTCAACACGAAGAAAGATAAATTTGTCCATGTTAGGACTAGCACATCTCGTCAACTCGAGGAAATAAATCTGTCAACGTCAGGACTCACGCCTCGCCAACACGAAGAAAGATAAATTTGTCCACGTTAGGACTAGCACATCTCGTCAACCCGAGGAAATAAATCTGTCCACGTTAGGACACCCATTTCGCTAGCACGAAGAAATCCTGTCAATACAAGAATAAATTGTCCCCGTCAGGACTCGTATCTCGTCACCACGAGGAACTCCTATCAACATAGGCAATCAAATTTTGACGATATCCGGGGAAATACTCTTGTCAACCAGTAAGAAAATACATCCGTCTGTTCATACGGGAAGATACTCTGAATACAATTTCTCTGCTTATCTCTGCAATAGCTAACTCCATTGGTCCCAACCCACAAACCTTTTAGCACTGACGTGACAGCGACTTTGAGGAGGACCCCACGGGGGATATTTAGAAACCAAACTGCCGGACGCCTGTTTCACCGACCAGTGGCACCATTCTGGAATTTTGATTCATAAAACCCTTTGACGCTGATGTAACAGCAAATTTGAAGAAAATAATCCACTGGCCGAATAAGAGAAACTTCAACAAGCAACTCTGGGGGGGAGACAAGATAAATTTAAGCAAACAACTCTGCTCGGGGACAAATAGAAACTTAACCAATTAACCCTGTGGGGAAAGTAGTAAGATGAACCGCATCATCACACGTCTCACAGCGAGATATATGCAAATATGATGATATATGCAAAATGCAAAGATGCCAAGAGACGCCTCAGCAAAATAAATGCTGAAGACAAAACCAGATCCGCTGGGGATAACCGGGTATCACAGACATATTCCAACAAGATAAATACTAGAAGAGTGCAACCAACTCCGCTGGGGATAACCATCCTGTTGAGGAATGGCTCACAAGCTTGAAATCATGAACTAAAACTGATGATGTTCATCCTGCCGAAAGAATGACAACCTGCTGGGGAGAAGGAAAAACAGTCCCGCGCGGGGATAATCCTTCTGAACCAAAGACGACTTGATTATATTCTGCGGGAGTTACCCATGTTGGGCATTGATTGCGTACATACTTGACTCGCTGAGGAGCGCAACCTCTGCAAGGGACATTGATGTTGAGTTGTTGGGATTAATCCTATGGACGGCTGTCGCTACTGCGAAAATCGGCGCCGGCTGACAGAAGAGTCGCCACCGTGCGTTATTTATCCCAACGGAGGGAAAGGAAACGCTCGGAGTAAACCTCGCAAAAAACGGGAAAAGGTATGGTCATCGCAACCAAAACCTGGGTTCGGGAATCGGTTACGCAAGGGGAAGGTATTAGCACCCCTCACGTCCGTCGTACTCGACGGGATCCACGCTTGCTTGGGTTGTCTACAGGATGCAAAAACAATCTATCTACGGCTGCTAAATCTAAACAGAAGGGAAATGACTCGATAGAGCGTCGCACTCTACGCCTACGTATTCTCAAGAGAGAAAGTCAGAGTCAACGTAGTTCGGGACTACAGGGAAAATTGGCTCGCCAAGACCTCGCGTCTTGTGCCTACGTACTTCCACACTGCATGGAAGATCAGAGCTAACGTAGTTCAGGCTAACTACGGCTAGGCAAGGGTATTCTCACACAGCAGTGAGAAATCAACTGGTTTTACAGGTACGGGAACCTACGGGAAAAACTACGGTCTGGTCTCAAATGCACTCGGGCAAGAGAAAAAAAGGGATAACATCAGTCGTCAGCGGGAAAGTCTCGATCGCACCGCAGCGAGAGAACAAAAGGGTCAGTTGTTAGTGTGCTCGCTAGGATATCGCATCCTATGCCTACATATTCTCGTCTAGTACGAGAAATCAGAGCAGCTGTAGTTCGGCTACTTCGGGACCACAACTCAAATCCCGTTTTATTAACATTCTGAAAAATGTTTACAACGAGTGAATACTGAAAATAAACTCCTGGGAAATACTATCCTATCCATCTATCATGGAAAATTAATCAAATGGAAAATAGTCCCCTAACAAGTGGACTTCTAGAACTATCTCTAAAAGGTGTAAAAGAATTTCTATGAAAAAAACACTATAAAAAATATTAAATCTACACTAATATTTTTTATTATTTTTCTCTATTCTTTTTCTCTATTTTTCTATATTTCTTTTCCACATTATTTTTTCAAATACTTTCTTTTCTTTTCTTTTTCTTTTCTTTTTTCAAAATATATTCTTTTTTCAAAATATTTTTTCTATATTCTCCTTTCCACATTATTTTTTCAAATACTTTTCTTATTATTATTTTTGTATTGTATTTCTTTTTCACTATATTCCCTAAACAAATGAATTTAAAAGAAAAATGAAAAAAATACAAAGGGGAGGGGGGTGCAAATGAATACAGGGGTATTAGTATGCAGGAAAAATAAAACCAACAACAAAGAAAGGCCCAGCCCATAAACTAGCCTCAGCCAGAAAAAAAAAGGGAGGGGGTGCAAGCTGGTACACGGGGGTGTGGTCCAGGAAAACATTGGGCTCAGGCCCACTTCTTACACTGCACACACGCAGGAGGGGGTGAAGAAGAAAAAAAACGCGGGTGTATGCAAGAAAATCAAATGGGCTTGAGCCCAATTCCACACAATCCAGCACACGAAACCCTAATTCTTCCCATCTTCCCCTTTGTACTGTTCACAGACCTAGCGCCGTTCTGACCCTCTCCTCCTCCAACTCTCTCCTCTCAGATCCTCTTCTGTCTCTCTGTTCACACAAAAAGCCTCATTCGATCCCTTTTTCACTCCCTTCACATCACAAACCAGAACGTTCTCAACCTTGTAGTCACCGGCGAACACATCGGAGCAAGCTCATCCACAGGTTCGTTGACGAAGACACACGAGCTCGTTGCTTGCATGCGGAAGATTCCAGACTCTTGGTACGCGATGATGAAGTTAATGAAGTTCTCAGGGTCATTGAAGATGATCTTGGCAACTCTGATGGAAGATCTGGACGAAACTCATGACGGAGTTGAAGATCTTGAAGAGAGTTCTGGGGATTGAAGAACGATGTGAGTGGTTCCATGAAGATCGCTGAAGATCTTCTGAAAAAATGTAGAAATTTCTGGAACCGGCACGAAGAACACTTGAATACGTGTAACTTCTCTGGAAAAATCTGATGAAGACAGTTGAATCTTGACGATTGTTTGAAGGTCTTGGAGATGAACATGATGACGATTCTGGGAAATGGTGAACACAATGAAGAATCGCTGGGAAGTGGTGAACGCGATGGTGATTGAAGCTGATGATTGTGCTTCTTGTTGATGATATTGATCAGAAAGATGAAGGTTGATCGGAGGGGATGAAGTTTGTGGATCGGAGATGGAAGAACGTTGGAGGAAATCTGGGCTTGAGGTGATGAAGATTAGAGGAGAACGATGAATTTCTGGCGTTTTTGGTGATTTAAGGGTTTTCCGGCGAGATTGGTGGTGGTCGGAGACGGTTGAGGGTCGCCGGAGTTGGTTGGGGCGGTGGTTGCATGGCCGCCGGCCATGCAACCGGTGGTGGTTCAGACGCAGACACTTGGCATGGGTAGTGGAGAGGGTTAACGCATGGACGCCACGTGTGTGTGGCGTGGCAGAGAGAGGGAGAGTGAAGTTGTGAGGTGTCTGCGTGTGGAATGAATAACGTGGCTTCCCCTTCATTGAACGCGTGGCGCGCTGACTTTATAACCTGGACAATTCTGGACTTTTCTGGAAATGGACAAAAATGCATAAACTGGGCCTCCATATACCTGGGCCCAACACGAAAATGGCATCAAAAAAACCCAAAAACTGAATAAAGATGATTACTGAAAAATGATTAAAACTGATTAGTGGGCTAATTAACTGCATGAATTAAACTAAAGACTAATTACTTGAATGAAACAATTAATAAAACCTAATAATATTCTAATCAAAATTAAAACAAACAATTAATATTCTAAACTAATACTCTAATAAATCCCCTAATCTAAAATTAAGCTAAAAAAAACTCTAGTAATTCTCTATTAAACCAAAATTTATTAAATTTCTATTAAATCCCTAATAACCCTATATTAAATTCTATAAAAGAAAATTTATTATTAATAAAAGAAAAATCTATTTATTCTATTAAGAAAATAGTAAAAAATCTATTTAAATTCTATAATATTCTAAAAAATGAATTAAAAACCATTAAAATATAAAAGAAAATCCATAAATCCCTAAAAAAATCTAATAAAATCTATAAAACACCTAATAATTCCCGAAGGAACAAAAACATCGCAAAACGACAAATAAGACCGCGAGAGCGCACCGGGATAACCGGTAAAAATCCATAGACACCGAAACGTCCTCAAAAACACGATTCTATCTATCTAAACTGATTAGAAACACCTGAGACGCGAGACGAGAGCTGTGATCCCGATAAAATCGAAACAAATGAAAAATGCACTATATGCGATATGCAGATGCGAATGCGGTCATGCGTCGAAACATAGGACCAGATACGGGCCCCGGTTGGTCAAATTTTAGGGTGCAACAACGGCTTTCCATGAGGACACTCTCCTGGGCAAAATAGTTCCCTGCTTCGGGAAGGGATAAACATCATTTCAAATCTCGGGGAATAAGCTGCGACTAGCTGAGGAATGACATCCATTGGAGTCAGGTCTTACGTCAAGCGACCTTGGCTGGGGAATACAATTCCGGACCGTTTGCTCCAAAGGTATGAAACCTGCAAAACACAAACGAGACAAAACAGGCCTATACAACAGAATCTATACAGGCTAGCATCTGTGACCTTACTTCAGTCAATTCGAAGTTTTAGCAATTATTGGCAAGGGCCATCAAGATTATGCCAGTGCCAGTTTATCAGAAACATCGGTGTCTTTCACAAACAAAACAGTAAAGAACAAATATCAAGTACTGAATAACATGTTTTATTGATAATGGGCCTCTGAATAGGCAAAGTTTTGTACACAGGATGCAACTCCTGAAAAGAGGAAGTTACGCACAAACACACATAAATATATGCACAAGAAGCATAAAGAAAATACAAAACAATATTTGTACACATGTCGGCAACGTGGCATAGATAAACACCATGAGCTGATCCTCCTATGACTCGCCTGACTCTGTGCTTTCCCGATACTTGATCTTCGGAAGAGATTGTTTTTGGATAGACGGCCCCCCAGGTACTCCCAAACCACTAAGCAATGCCATATCAAATCCGGACCGCAATCATTTGCTTTTTCCAATCCCTAACTTTTGCGTGAACCGCCCTTTGCGGGTTTTCAATTCACCGGGATACCCTTTTTTGCCGAAGTCGCCCTTTTCAGGTTTTCGACTTCGCAGGTGTACATCTTTTCAATTTTATCCCTAACTTTTGCCCGAACCTTTTATTCATTTTTTATGGTTCGCCGGGATGCCCCATTTTTGCCTGGACTCTCTTTTTACTGTCTAGCGGGTCACTTTCAAGCAAAGTATTTTTTAACTGCGTCCGAATTCACAGGAGACGTAAAGTCTTCACCATCCATGGTGGATAATAACAAGGCTCCTCTAGAGAATACTTTTCTGACAACGTAGGGACCTTCGTAATTGGGAGTCCACTTGCCCCTGTGATCTGTTTGTGGTGGGAGAATCTTTTTCAAAACAAGATCGCCCGTCTGAAAGCTTCGAGGGCACGCCTTCTTGTCGTAAGCTTTCTTCATCCGGCTCTGATATAACCGACCGTATGCTAGAGAAGCCAGTCTCTTCTCATCCATTATGCTGAGCTGGTTCAGTCTATCTTTAACCCATTCTGCCTCGTCGAGTTGGACATCACGTAAAACCCTCAGGGACGGAATCTCGACCTCCAACGGTAACACTGCCTCCATCCCGTATACCAATGACAAAGGGGTTGCCCCGGTTGATGTGTGTACCATCGTACGATAACCGTGCAAAGCGAAAGGTAGCATCTCGTGCCAGTCCTTATACGTCACAACCATCTTCTGAACAATCTTCTTTATGTTCTTATTGGCCGCTTCGACAGCGCCATTCATCTTGGGCCGGTAAGGAGAAGAGTTGTGATGCTCAATCTTAAAACTCTGACACGGCTCTTTCATCATTTTATTATTCAAATTTTAACCGTTGTCGGTGATAATCCGCTCAGGGATTCCATATCTGCAGATAATATCCCGTTTAATAAATCTGGCTACCACTTGTTTGGTCACGTTGGCATATGATGCTGCCTCCACCCATTTGGTGAAGTAATCAATTGCCACAAAAATGAACCGGTGTCCGTTTGATGCCGTGGGCTCAATCTTGCCAATCATATCAATCCCCCACATCGATAAAGGCCACGGTGATGACATCACATTCAGAGGACTTGGAGGCACGTGGATCTTATCCGCATAAATCTGGCATTTATGACACCTTTTTGCAAACTTGAAACAGTCTGTTTCCATAGTCAGCCAATAGTAACCCGCCCGCAGCAGTTTTCTCGTTATAGCATGTCCTCCCGCATGTGTACCAAATGTACCCTCATGTATCTCTTCCATGAGCAACTTCGCCTCTTTCTCATCTACACAGCGTAGCAACACCAAGTCGTGATTTCTTTTGTATAGGACACCGTCCGGATTCAGATAGAAATTGCCAGCCAATCTCCTGAGAGTCTTCTGATCTCGACCGGATGCCCCAGCCGGATACTCCTTGTTCTTCAGGAAGTTCTGGATGTCGAAGTACCAGGGTTTACCATCGGGAGCCTCGTCAATGGCAAATATGAATGCAGGCCTATCAAGCCGAGAGATAACAATTTGGGGAGCCTCATTCTAGAAGTTAACTTTATACATTGAAGACAATGTCGCCAGGGCGTCAGCCATTTGATTTTCTGCTGGTGGCACATGATGCAATTCCACCTTGTCAAAGAAAGGCAACAATCTCCTTGCATAATTCATATATGGTATCAAATTGGGCTGACGTGTCTCCCATTCTCCTTTGATCTGATTCACTACTAGAGTTGAGTCTCCGTATACGTCCAGGTTCTTGATTCGCAAATCAATGGCTTCTTCAAGACCCATGATGCAAGCCTCATATTCAGCCTCATTATTGGTAACAGGAAAAGTCAATCGGGCAGTAAAGGGGATGTGCGACCCCTGAGGAGTGGTGATAATTGCCCCTATTTTGCTACCATAGGAATTTACAGCTCCGTCAAATATCAACTGCCAGTTGGAACCCAACTCTGGTCCTTCGTTCGGCAACGGTTCTTCACAATTTTTCATCTTCAGGTACATGATATCCTCGTTAGGAAAATCAAACCTCATCGACTGGTAGTCCTCAACAGGCTGCTCCGCAAGGTACTCTGATAGAACGCTACCTTTAATAGCCTTTTGCGAGACATACTGGATATCGTATTCTGTTAACACCATCTGCCATCGGGCAATTCTTCCGGAGAGTGCTTGCTTCTCAAACACATATTTAATTGGATCTATCTTTGAAATTAGCATGGTTGTATGATTTAGCATGTATTACCTCAAACGTTTGGTGGCCCAGGCTAGCGCGCAACACATTTTCTCGAGCATTGAGTATCTGGACTCACAGTCGGTGAACTTCTTACTCAAATATTATATCGCATGCTCTTTACGTTCGGTCTCGTCATGTTGACCGAGAACACAACCCATACTTTCCTCAAGAACCGTCAAATACATAATCAAAGGTCTCCCGGCCACTGGGGGTATCAGAACAGGAGGTTCCTGCAAGTATTTTTTTATCTTGTCGAATGCCTTTTGACAATTTTCATTCCAGGTCAATACCTGATCCTTTTTCAACAACTTGAATAACGGCTCGTATGTCGCAGTTAGGAGAGATATGAACCGAGCGATGTAGTTCAACCTCCCTAAAAATCCACGCACTTCTTTTTCTGTTTTAGGCGTCGGCATTTCTTGTATAGCTTTTATCTTTGCAGGGTCAACCTCTATTCCCTTTTCGCTCACAATAAACCCTAGCAGTTTACCCGATCTCACCCCGAAGGTGCACTTGTTAGGGTTCAGTCTCAACCTGAACTTCCTAAGTCTTTTGAACAGTTTCAGCAGATTAACCAAATGCTCATCCTCCGTCTGGGATTTGGCAATCATATCATCAACATAAACCTCGAACTCTTTGTGCATCATGTCATGAAAGAGAGTCATCATAGCATGTTGATATGTTGCCCCAACATTCTTTATTCCGAAGGGCATCACTTTGTAGCAAAATGTTCCCCAGGGAGTAATGAAGGTAGTCTTCTCCATGTCTTCTGGCGCCATTTTGATCTGATTATAGCCTGAGAAGCCGTCCATGAAGGAGAATACAGAGAACTGAGCAGTGTTATCAACCAGCACATCAATGTGAGGAAGTGGAAAGTCGTCTTTCGGGCTCGTCCTATTCAATTCACGGTAGTCTACACACATTCGCACTTTACCGTCTTTCTTCGGCACTGGTACTATATTAGCGACCCATGATGGATAAGTTGTAACGGCTAGGAAACCAGCATCCCATTGTTTTTGAACTTCCTCTTTGATTTTCACAGCCATGTCTGGTCTGGTTCTTCTGAGTTTCTGCTTAACAGGCGGACATTCCTCTCGCAACGGAAGACGGTGCACAACCATGTCCGTATCTAACCCAGGCATATCCTCGTACGACCAAGCAAATATATCACTATACTCTCGCAATATCTCAATCAGCCTTTGCTTGATGTCGCTCTGCAGCGCAGCCCCTATACGGATATTTCTCACAACTTCTTCCGACCCCAAGTTGATAATCTCAATTTCCTCCTGATGAGGCAGAATGATTCTCTCTTCCTGTTTCAACAAACGAGTCAGCTGCTCTGGCAAGTCGCTATCCTCAACAATCTCTTCCTCTGCTTGGAATACCGGGTGCTCGAAGTCGAAACGAGTCATAGGCGATTCGTATGAGATGTCATCTGAAATATTAGTCCTGCAAAGGAAATGGTTAAACACTTCAACACGCAAACAAAGAAAATAACCACGTTGCCATTTATTGTTAAAGTAAAAACAAGAAAAACAGGGATCACAATATTTGAATATGAAAAACGCCTTTATTTCATGATTAAAACAGTGCAATACACATAATCAAGTAGCCCTAAGGTAAAATCACTATGCCCCGGGTAGGACATAGGATTATTCAACAATTGATAAAACAAATCATTACTGTTTAAAAGTCACTGGGACAGTTTCCCGGATGAACCAGTTGCAGAGACTTTGTCCTGGAATGCTTGGCTTGATCCACGCGTCTATATCGCAGTCGCTATCTCCGTCTTCGGCATCGGAAGTAGCATTGATAGTCTCAAAGCACACCCCGCTTGGCATAATCGTGACCGGTCCCTTGAACCTGGGCACTCCTGAAGATGGCGCTGACGACGTCGGTCGATACCCTAGCCCAAACTTGTCATTCTTCACGGGAATCTCCAGTACCTGCCCCCAGCCTTTAGTCTCACCAGTCTGCACTAAAGCCTGAGCCTCTTTGTAAGATGACACTGCCACCTCTGATATTTTGCTGGAACCCTGAGCTTTGTCTTTAATCCGCAACCCCTCGAAGGCTTGACAAGGTGTCTCGTGTATTTCTCCGTCGACCTCAACATATCTGAATAATGACAGGTGACTGACCAAAATGTCCTCCTCCCCGCAAACGGTAACAACACTATCACCCACCATATACTTCAACTTCTGGTGCAGCGTGGACGTCACGGCCCCTGCAGCGTGGATCCATGGTCGCCCAAGAAGGCAGCTATAAGCTGGATGGATATCCATGATGTAGAATTCGGTATCAAAAATTTCCGGCCCCACCTGAAGCGATAATGTTATTGACCCAAACACTGATCTTTTCGTCCCGTCAAACGCCCTCACAACCAAATCGTTGGGCGTGCAGATAATTCCCCATATGTCCAATTTCATCATGGCTTTCTTTGGCAATACGTTCAACGACGATCCAGTATCCACCAATACAAGTGACATTACTGTAAGTATAGAGTATGCCTAAGAGGGGGGTGAATTAGGCTTTTAGGGACTTTTCTGGTTTTTCGGTATTCTTGAAATTTTACTGGTTAGGTTCTTGGTGAAGAATGCAGTAGAAAGTAAAAAGAAAGTGGACACCAAGATTTATACTAGTTCCCCTCACAATCCGAGAGTACTCCACCCCCCTTTCAACACGAAAGAGAGTTTTCACTATTGTTTAATAAAGTACAACCTATCACACCATCAACCGGTGAGGCCTACTATCAAACAATAAAAATCAACAAGTGTACAAGAACAATCCTCTTGTAAACACTCACCCTTGTGTCCAACAATCCTGGATCACAAGTCAAAATACAAGTAATCTGAATACTTTGATTTGAGAGTTATAATGGTAATATCAATGCTGAGATTGATCTTCTCCTTCTGATCAAAATTCACTCTTTTAATTTCAACACAAGTGTTCAATGCTATGCATATGAAAGATATGATCAATATGAACACTTTTGAAAAGATTTGAAAAGTATTTGAAAGTGGTGAATTTGATTCAAAGAATGTTTTGAAAAATGATTATTGGAGGTTGCTTTTCAATTTGAAAAACTCAGAATTTATATGTGTAAACACACCTTTTCCAACAGGTATATTTGAGTATAATTCAAAATACGAACTGGTATAATTTTCAAACCATTTTTGAACTTGAAACAAGGCCATTTTTCAAAATACGTTCAGTGTTAATCGGTTAACCTATATGGTTAATCGGTTAACACTTGAACGCTATACCAGAATATTCAAAATTTGAAATGGTTAACCGGTTAACCTATATGGTTAATCGGTTAACACTGCTATTTTTCAGAAAAATGCTTATAAAAATAGTGTTATACCAATTCTAATAGTTTAAAAAATATGCTTATGCAATGTGATCAAATGATAAAGATGTTGAACACTTGTATATCAATTAAATTAATGGATTTTGATATACCATAGCTTGTGTCCAAAACTTCAAAGTTGATCAGTCCAATGTTCATGAAGCTTTGAATGTTGATCACTTCCATTCCACTTGATCTTGGTCTTTTGAAAGCGTTTGCCTTTTTGCCCAGATGAAATATTCTTGATCTTGATGTTGACGTCATCAAAACTTTGAGATGAAGCTTGCTTCTACAATCTCCCCCTTTTTGATGATGACAGCCAAAATGATCTTGTGCAATTTTTGACGATGATTAGCAATGATCTTGTTTTCTCCCCCTATGTCCATGAACTCCCCCTATCGAATACATAGGCAAAAATTCCGCACACATAGACATAAGAAAGCCAAAGCTCTTTTCCCCCTTTGTCATAAGCAAAAAGGAAGGAGCTTTCAAAGAAAGAAAACTAGATAGACCAATAATGCAAGCAATCACAAGAATATGGAAGCAAAGCATAATGAAATTAAACGGCAGCAACGCTGCAAATATTGTACGAGTTACAATGCCAAATAAAAACAGTGTTCAAACATAAATGAAAGCATAAAACATCAAAAACATGAAAACAATGCAATAAAAGACATCAACAGCAACATATTCTCTAAAGATCCTCATCAGGCATATCCACATCATCTTCTTCCTCTTCTCCATTATCATCCTCTTCTTCAATCTCTTCGTCCACAACTCGGGTGTTGGAATATGGAGGGTTAAGGATAAGGTTTCTGAGGGAGGCAATGGCTCAGGAGGTCTCTCTATGCATATTTATTGACTCTCGATACTGTTTCATCATGGTTGTATAGAGAAACTCACTTGTAAGACCCCCTTCAGGAATTGGATACGTGTGATGGACAGGACCGTCATTGGTATACCTGTAGGTACCGTCATCCGCTTTGATCATACCAGTATTTTTGACAATGTTAATCTCATTGATCTCATTAGTTGTAGGTTTCATCTTGGAGGACGGTTCCCTGTTGAGGTCTAGTTCAATTAATTCCAGAATTCTCGAAATCAACCGAGCATACGGTAACCGTGTGATGCACTGAAGTTGCTGCTGCAGATGATACATGATGGTCAGAATCCAATTGACCCTTATGCGGTTCTTGATTGCATACAAAAGCTGCATCTCTAAGTCATTAATCTGAGAGTGGTTGGAATCCTTTGGGATGAGGACATAGCAGATAATGTAATGAAGCATTCGATCAGAAACCCTCAGATTCTTGGCATAGCACAGCATACGAGCGGTGCGAGAGTTTGCAATAACTGTTTCTTTTGGGAACCTGCAAATTTGATAGTAATACTCCATTTTATCATAATTTGCCCAAGGTCCGTCTACATGGTTTACACCTTTCCTCAGGAAGCAGCCTTTTGATGGAATCTTAAGGTGTCTAGCAAGGGTGGATAATTTCTCAACAAACTCATGGTCTCTAATGGTGGAACGGATCATGTGGTTCTCATCCATGTCCAGATATACAACCATCTTACTCATAAAAGCTTTAACAAGATCAGGATAAATAATACCAGAGTCGGTGACAAACTTGTCGATGCGCTGATATTCCAATAGTGTAGGAAAGTCAAAAGAAACTGCAGGAAAAGCTCGAAGATTTACGTACTTTACCGGCAGAAGTTGACGAACACGAACTTTGAAATCCATCCGCCTCTTTTTGGTGGTTTCCATTGGAATGCTGTCGTCATCAGATTCTGATGCATACTCAGGAAGCCTTCACTTTCCTTTACGTAAGGATGCCATGGATGAAAGTTTGAGAGAACTGAAGTTGTGGGTTCTGAGGAAGTTAGGGTTTGAGAAGTTGTGGGGATGGTTATGAGGAGTTATCCAACTTTAGAGAGTGGGAGAGAGATAGTGGGTTTTTTAAAACTTAGGGTTTGAAGAGGGAAGTTCCACAAAACTCTTTAAGAGGGGATAGGATTTTGGATATGGATTTGGACTCTTAAGAGAATATGGACCACATAAAAAATGCATTTATCATATATAATATTTTCAAAAATTTAATTAATTTTCGTTTCTGATTTTTAGAAAATTTAACAGTGTTAATCGGTTAACCATATAGGTTAATCGATTAACACATTAAAAAATTGAGTCAGAATTGAAAATTTAACAGTGTTAATCGGTTAACCCATATGGTTAATCAATTAACACACTCGAATTTTTGAAAAATACTTAAAAACAGAATGCATACACATGAAAACACAACACAAATAATGCATACACATATTAGAGAAAAGGTCAGATGTCACCTTCATCAAGAATCCCAAGTTCTCGCCGAATTTTGTAGAATGGTTCTTTCGCCAAAGGTTTGGTGAAGATGTCGACGAGTTGATTATGCGTGTCGACGAAAGTAACATCTACATCTCCATTCAATACGTGATCTCGAAGGAAGTGATGCCAGATATCTATATGTTTTGTTCTTGAATGCATGATCGGGTTCTTTGTAATGTTGATGGCACTTGTATTATCACATCGAAGAGGAATGCAGCCGAGATCTATACCGTAATCGAGGAGTTGTTGCTTGAGCCACAGAATTTGTGCACAGCAACTTCCTGCTGCAATATATTCCGCTTCGGCTGTACTGAGTGCCACACACGCTTGCTTCTTGCAGGCCCATGACACTAATGCATTCCCGAGAATGTGACATGTATCGCTTGTGCTTTTTCTATCGGTCTTACATCCTGCATAGTCAGCGTCAGAGTAACCAACTAAAGAACAAATACTACCTTTAGGATACCATAATCCGACGTTCATTGTCCCTTTGAGATACTTTATAATTCTTTTTACGGCTGTGAGATGTGATTCTGTCGGACTTGCTTGAAAGCGTGCACACAAACAAACGCTAAACATAATGTCAGGACGGCTTGCCGTCAAATATAGTAATGAACCGATCATACCTCGATATTTTGTTATATCAACTGGAGTACCAGATTCATCTTGATCAACGTACGTTCTGGATCCCATAGGAGTGGACATCACCTTGCAACTATCCATATCGAATTTCTTCAACAATTCCTTGCAATACTTGGATTGGTTGAGGAAGATGCCATCCTTAGTTTGCTTGATTTGTAGTCAAAGAAAATAATTCAATTTTCCCATCATGGACATCTCGAACTCTCCTTGCATCATAAGTGAGAATTCTTCGCAAAGCTCTTTGTTTGTTGATCCGAAGATGATGTCGTCGACATAGACTTGAACCAATAAAGTGTTTCCTTTGATCTTCTTTATGAACAATGTCTTGTCAACCTTTCCTTTTGTAAATCCCTTATCACATAAGAAATTGCTAAGGCGGTCATACCATGCTCTTGGTGCTTGTTTTAGTCCGTAGAGTGCCTTTTTCAGTTTGTAGACATGTGAGGGATTCTTGAAGTCTTCAAAACCCGGAGGTTGTTTGACGTAGACTTCCTCATTAATGTAGCCATTCAGGAAAGCGCTTTTGACATCCATCTGGAACAACTGAAAATTCATAGAACAAGCGTAAGCAAGTAGTAATCTAATTGCTTCTAACCTTGCTACCGGAGCGAACGTTTCATCAAAATCAATTCCTTCCTCCTGGTTGTAGCCTTGTGCAACCAATCTTGCTTTGTTACGAACTATGATCCCATTCTCGTCAAGTTTGTTCTTGAACACCCATCTTGTTCCTATGATGTGCTTATGGTCTGGTCTTGGTACAAGACTCCAAACTTGATTCCTTTCGAATTGATTGAGTTCTTCTTGTATTGCTACAATCCATTGGTCGTCGCCTAAAGCTTCATCAATCTTGGTTGGTTCAATTTGAGACACAAAAGCCATGTTGAGACAAGCATCCTTTAGATTAAGTCGAGTTGCAACGCCTTGTCTAATATCACCAATAACTTTATCTATTGGGTGATCTCTATGCGTTCTCCATTCCTTCGGAAGATCTTGATGTTCTTCAATGATTTGAGTGACATCTTCTTGTGGTATTTCTTGATTCTTTAAAATCTCTTCTTGTTGTTGTGAAGAACCTACTATATCATCACCATCATCCATAATAATATTATCCTCTTTCGAGGGGTTAGTCTCATCAAACGAAACATGAATGGATTCTTCAATAGTAAGTGTTCTCTTATTAAAAATTCTAAATGCTTTACTATAAAGAGAGTAACCAAGAAATATACCTTCGTCGGATTTCTCATCAAACTTACCGAGACTATCTTTGTTGTTATTGAGGACAAAGCATTTGCATCCGAATATGTGGAAGAATTCTATATTTGGTTTTCTACCCTTGAACAACTCATACGGAGTCTTTTTGAGGAGTGGTCGAATATTGACACGGTTGCTTACGAAGCATGCTGTACTAACTGCATCTGCCCAAAAATATTTAGGAAGATTTGCGTTGCTGAGCATTGTCCTTGCAAGCTCCACCAGTGATCTATTCTTCCGTTCTACGACACCGTTTTGTTGAGGCGTCCTTGGTGCTGAAAAATCATGAGAAATTCCATACTCTTTGCAAAATTCTTCAAAGTCTGAATTTTGGAATTCTCCACCGTGATCGCTTCTTATAGAGGCTATGGTGAGTGATTTCTCATTCTGAATTTGCTTTGCATATTTCTTGAATGCTTTAAAAGCATCACTTTTCTGCACTAAAAACAATGTCCAAGTGTATCGATAGAAATCATCAACAATAACTAAGGCGTAGAAATTACCTCCGAAGCTTTTTGTTCTTGATGGACCAAAAAGATCCATATGCAACAATTGAAGTGGCCTTGATGTAGAAACCACTTGCTTGGATTTGAAAGTTGTCTTGGTCTATTTTCCCTTGTGACATGCATCGCATAACTTATCCTTGATGAATTTTATCTTCGGAAGACCAACAACTAGATCATGCTTTATCAACTTGTTTAAATGCTCCATGTGAATGTGAGCAAATCTTTTATGCCAAAGCCATGCCTCGTTGTTGTTCGCCATAAGACATTTTACCTTCAAGGGAGAGTCATCAAAAGAAATCATAAAAATGTTATTATATCTTTTACCTTTTAGCAAAATGTCATGAGTGACTTCATGTTCTATCAAGCATTCCTCCTTTGTGAAGTTCATTCAGAACCCTTTGTCACACAATTGACTTATGCTAAGTAGGTTGTGTTTAAGGCCTTCCACATAAAGAATATCTTCGATGATTGTACATGGAGGTGCACCAATGGTTCCAACTCAAAGAATTTTTCCCTTATTATCATCACCGTAAGTGACGTATCCTTTGGCCTTTAATGATAGACTTGAAAATTTGTTTATGTCTCCCGTCATATGCTTCGAGCAACCGCTATCAGGATACCATTGATTAGTGGTTGTCTTCAAGCATACCTACAACACAAAATCAGGTAGTGTTAGGTACCCAAACTGTTTTGGGTCCTTGATAGTTAGTACCTTTTTCAACCCACGCATAATGCCCCTTAGCAACACCAATATTGCGTACATAGCAAGCATTAGGTGTATGGCCTTTAATTCCACAGTAAGAACATGTAGGTTGAAAATGACTTCTATATCTAGGAACATAATTCTTTTTCTTTGCAATTCTTTTCTTGTTATGATTTTGATGCTGAACTTTAGAAGTGCTGGCCTTTTCTTTAACATTTTGTTCACTTGTTGTTACGAAAACGGTTTTATTGGTGCTTGGTTTTGAAAATTTAGAATATCCTAATCCACTTTTATCATTAGGATATCTTTGATGTTTTAGAATTTCTTCCAAGCCAATTTGACCTTTTTCGTATCTTTCTAAAATTCTTTTGAGTTGAACAATTTGGAAAGATAAAGACTCACAATTTTTACATACAAGACTTTGTTTTTCATCCATCAGTTTCTGTTTTTCATCTTCAATATTTTTCATAAAAACAGAGTTTTGTTCTTCTAAAGATGAGATTCTTTTCTTTTGTGATGAGATGTTTTTATACAAAGTCGTGCACTCTTTTAGAAGTTCATCTATAATTTCTTGTGCATCATTATCATAAACAGAAAAATTACTACTAACCTCATTTTCTTCATCGGAGTGGTGAGAGGCCATTAACGCCATATTTGCACATTCATCATTTTCTGATTCCGATGATGAACTTACTTCGTTGTCGTCCCATGCGACATAAGCCTTCTTCGTTCTGAAATCCTTCTTGCCTTTGAATTTTCCTTTATTTGCGAGTTTCGGGCAATCTGGCTTTATGTGACCTTGTTTCCCACATTCGTAACATGTAATTTCTTGGTTTGATGTGGGTGCCTCCTTTTTCCTGAAATGTCTATTCTTTTTAGAAAAAGAGGAAATTTTATTATTATTAAAAAACTTACCAAGCTTCTTTACTAGAAGCATGAAATTTTCGTCTTCGGAAGATTCGTCATTTTTGTCATCCCTTGTGTCAATCTTCAAGGAAATTCCTTTGGACTTCTTGTCTTGACTTCCATGCTTCTCAAGCCTACCAAGTTCCATTTCATGCTCTTGAAGTTTGCCAAATAATGAAGCGGATGTCATCGTTGAAAGACTCTTCTTTTCCGAAATAGCGGTCACCTTTGGTTGCCATTCTCTTGTTAAGGATCTTAGAACTTTCAAGTTGAGATCATCATTGGTGAAGGTCTTCCCGAGAGCAATCAGATGATTAGTTAGATGAACGAATCTCTTTTGTAAGGCAACAATGGATTCACCAGGCTGCATACGGAACATTTCATATTCTTGACTTAAAGTATTAAGTCTTGATCTTTTTACTTCGGCTTTCCCTTCATGCGTTTCTACCAAGGTGTCCCAAATATCCTTTGCCGATTTACACTGTGATATACGGAAGAATTCGCCCATACTGAGAGCGCTTTGAAGTATGTTGATTGCTTTCTTCTCATTCAAAATTCTCTTCTTGTCATCTTCATCATATGAGGATTTTATCTTTGGAGTGCCTACGTTATTTATGACGCTCATAGGAACATGCGGACCAGTTTCTACAGTTTCCCATATACCATCTCCTTGAGCCTCAAGATGTGCCTTCATACGGATTTTCCAAAAATCGAAGTATTCTCCAAAAAAGAGTGGTGGCTTGTTACTGCTTCCACCATCTTTGAAAATCGGGTTAGTACTAGCGGAAGCCATTAGGATCGATAGGAACAGGTTACCTTAACCTGCTCTGATGCCAATTGTAAGTACAGAGTATGCCTAAGAGGGGGGGGGGGGTGAATTAGGCTTTTAGGGACTTTTCCGGTTTTTCGGTATTCTTGAAATTTTACTGGTTAGGTTCTTGGTGATGAATGCAGTAGAAAGTAAAAAGAAAGTGGACACCAAGATTTATAGTGGTTCCCCTCACAATCCGAGAGTACTCCACTCCCCTCTCAACACGAAAGAGTGTTTTCACTATTGTTTAATAAAGTACAACCTATCGCACCATCAACCGGTGAGGCCTACTATCAAACAATAAAAATCAACAAGTGTACAAGAACAATCCTCTTGTAAACACTCACCCTTGTGTCCAACAATCCTGGATCACAAGTCAAAATACAAGTAATCTGAATACTTTCATTTGAGAGTAATAATGGTAATATCAATGCTGAGATTGATCTTCTCCTTCTGATCAAAATTCACTCTTTTAATTTCAACACAAGTGTTCAATGTTATGCATATGAAAGATATGATCAATATGAACACTTTTGAAAAGATTTGAAAAGTATTTGAAAGTGGTGAATTTGATTCAAAGAATGTTTTGAAAAATGATTATTGGAGGTTGTTTTTCAATTTGAAAAACTCAGAATTTATATGTGTAAACACACCTTTTCCAACAGGTATATTTGAGTATAATTCAAAATACGAACTGGTATAATTTTCAAACCATTTTTGAACTTGAAACAAGGCCATTTTTCAAAATACGTTCAGTGTTAATCGGTTAACCTATATGGTTAATCGGTTAACACTTGAACGTTATACCAGAATATTCAAATTTTGAAATGGTTAACCGGTTAACCTATATGGTTAATCGGTTAACACTGCTATTTTTCAGAAAAATGCTTATAAAAATAGTGTTATACCAATTCTAATAGTTTAAAAAATATGCTTATGCAATGTGATCAAATGATAAAGATGTTGAACACTTGTATATCAATTAAATTAATGGATTTTGATATACCATAGCTTGTGTCCAAAACTTGAAAGTTGATCAGTCCAATGTTCATGAAGCTTTGAATGTTGATCACTTCCATTCCACTTGATCTTGGTCTTTTGAAAGCGTTTGCCTTTTTGCACAGATGAAATATTCTTGATCTTGATGTTGACATCATCAAAACTTTGAGATGAAGCTTGCTTCTACAATTACGGTGCCCCGACATTCCACCGATATATGCAAGGCCATGTTGCGCTCTCGACCCCTGGGTGTTAAGTCAAAATCTGTGAAACCCAGGCTATGTCCAGCATTGACATGCGCCATTACCCCCTCTAACTGATTTTACAGAAACTTCTTGAGGTACGAATGACGTATCCAATATCTTCAGCAAGGCGTTCCTGTGGGCTTCGGAACATAACAACAATGACAAGATAGAAATCTTCGACGACGTCTGCTGTAGGTGTTCAACAATTTTGTAGTCGCTTTTACGAATCAGTCTCATGAACTCCTCTACGTCCTTGAGTGACGTATCCCTTTCTTTCGACTGAGAAGGTCCGCTTTCATTTACTTTGGCTTTGCCTTTGGCCAACCTCTCTGCTTCTATTTCAGGTGAGATAAAGATCCTTCCGCTATGGGTCATGCCCCCCGTTCCAACAACATTATCAACAACCCCAGCTGGCTGGCTATTCATCACAATCTTTTCACCGTTGCAATACGCTTCTAATCCCTATGTCCACGGGACAACTTTCGTACTCTCAAAGGGAACAGGCCCGACTTTGGTAATCGTAATAGTTGGCCGCTTGGCGGGCGCCGTTATCATTATAGTCTTCCTCGGGATCGTCACCGTCGCAATATCATTCTGCTTATCCCATAATTCCTCCACAGGCTTCTCCGCCGCAGTTCGATCAAATTGCAAGGTCCCTTCGTCGATCATGGCGTGAATGCCCTGTTTTAAATCAATACAACCCTCAGGATGGGTCCAACACTCTAAACAGTATTCATCACAACCCAGGAATACTCCCCCTCTGAGCAACGTGCTTTTCACCTCACTCAATGGTGTCTTCAGTTCGTTAACGTCCATCACCAAGTTCAAATTTTCTTCTGTCAAGATGGCATTTGCCCCATGATTAGGCATAGGCTGTTGTACAATATTAGGCCCTGCTTGACCAAAATTGATGGCTTTACTGTCCAACAAGTCTTGAACTTTATGCTTGAAAGCATGACAAGATTCCACATCATGTCCGGTCGCCCCGGAATGAAATTCGCAGTGCTTACTAGCATCGTACCCATAAGGAAGTACCGGTCATGTAGGCGGTTCCAAAGTTCTTTTCTCAACCAAATTCAACCCCAGCAGTGTCTGAAGAAGCTCTGCATATGTTGACGGAGGATTATCAAATACCCTCTTCGTCTTTGCATTCTGAAACCTTCTCTGACCCTGATTCTGCCTTTGCTGCTGCTGCGGCGGTTGCTGCTGCTGTTGTTGTTGTTGAGGAATCGGAATAGTAACACTGGCTATTTGTTGAGGTTGACTCTACTGATTTCTACCTCTGCCATATCGCTGTAAATGTCCCCACAAACATGTCATTCATCTCCCTTTCAACCAAAGGAGGGTGCACCCGAGTTGCCATATCGCGCCACCGCTGCGCGTACTATTTGAAACTTTCACCACTTTTCTGCGACAGATTCTGCAACTGAACTCTATTTGGCGCCAAATCACTGTTATATTTGTAATGCATAACGAAAGCATCAGCCAACTGCTTCCAGCTTCTAATCTGAGTGGGCTCCAGTCTGTCGCTTCCGCGAAAATAAGGTGCCGGCAAAACAGAAGAGTCGCCACCTTTTGTTATTTATCCCTCAGAGCGGGAAAGGAAACGATCGGAAAAACCTGACGAAGAGGTATAAGACAAGGTCATCGCAACCGTTGTCTGGGTTCGGGAGTCGGTTACGCAAGGGGAAGGTATTACCACCCCTCACGTCCGTCGTACTCGACGGGATCCACGCTTGTTGTGTTTACTGGACGAGTTGGTTTATCTATCTACCTATCAAGGCTGGCTTAAACAGAAAAGAAAAATGACTCGGCAAAGCGTCGCGCTTTATACCTACGTATTCTCATCAGAGAATGAGAAATCAGAGTCAACGTAGTTCGACCTACTACGGGTTACGGGGAAGGTGGCTCGCCAATTCATCAGTATTGTGCCTACGTACTCTCAACAGATATGAGAGATCAGAGCTCACGTTGTTCGGGATACTACGGATTACCCGGATTCAGATTCATCTGTTTTATCGAGTAGGGTTAAACAGCAGTTCCAGCAGTTAGGGACAAAGCCTGTTTGCGATGGTGCTGAAGTTTAACGACACTCTTTTCTTCAGAAAAGCTTCCTTTGAATTACAGGCCCACGGGGCAAAAAGGTTTGAAGTTTGTTTTCTGTCTTTTACGAAAGAAGTGTTTTTTATTGTGTTTGCAATTTCAATCGCACTAAAGACTATGACCTGAGAGTGAATGCGTCGCATGTCACCCAAAGGGTGCCATACTAAACATCCAGACTGTTGAAAAGAAACTCTCCAACAATCCTTTCTCCGATAGCTTAAGGCTCGTAACGTACGAAAGAAATCATTCATGATTACTGTATCTTAAGCTGTTTGAGGTGAGAAGAGAACAGGCTCAACTAAGGGAGACTATCAAGTCCTGCTGTTGTCATGCCAAGGATTCATCCTATGGTTGAGGTTTGAAACAGGGAACTCCTAGAAGTTATCATGCATAGGTTTCAACCTAAAGTTCTATCATCACTTCCTTATCAAAGGAAATGAGAGTCCTAAGGGATCATGTCAATGATACACAGAAACAGATAAAGCATCAGCTTAAATAGTAATACAGTAAACGACTGTAAAATGCATGCAATGCAAGTGAGGGAGGAAATGTGTGTGGGGGAGCAGCCTCCACAAGCTCATCTCAACCTCAAGCCAGAATGAATAACAGTAATCATACTGAGGAAAATAAAACAACATGCTATCAAGCAAAACACAGTAAGCTGCAATCATACAGAATAAATAACATGCTATCCAGCAAAATAAACCACATGGGCAAGGGAGCAGGGCTCTACCGAATACCTGCAAGCAAAGCCATACAGTAACAATACAAGCAGAGGGAGCAACTCAACCTCTCGTGCAATCATGCTCCTAGATTAAAGCTAGTCTAGATATGGACTTATTCTAATACATCAATCAAGTCAAACAAGGCACAACAATACAGAAAAGAAAACAGACAAGAAAGCAGATCAACTCCTCTCTCTTCCAGGCTTCAGCTCTCATAACAGTAATCCAGTCTTTAGACTTCAATTCTTAACTACAAGTGTCAACTTGATTCCTTCAGGCTCTCAATGCTTCAATGTAAGTATCAACTCATCTTCTATTCCTCAAGCCTCAGCTCTACACTCAATCTCAATTGATTCCTCCTCATAAGTATCAACTCAGTCTTCAAGCTTCAGCTCTCTTACTTTACCAGTCTCAACTTGGTCTTCCCCTCTACAAGCTTCTCAAGCCTCAGCTGAAATGGCAATGCTCAGGGAATCATCCTCTTCCATACTCTTCAATGAAGTCTTCATCTTCAAACTCAAGCCCAACATCTTCAAGATACTCCAACCAGAAGATAATTGATTTAACAGGATAAGCTAGGATATTAAACTGCTTATTGACCACCAAAGGAGGCCTATAAGGGTTTAACATCAGAACAATGGTTCCCTCAAAAGTTCTACTTCCTAGGTACCATCACTTATCCCTCCAAAGGAGGGAGGTGAATACCATGGGAGGACTTTTAATCATTGGGAGGAATGGAGGTGAAGGGTACCATCCATGTTTAAGAAAGAAATTAACTAAGTCTAAGCTCTACTTAATTCCTAACCCTAAAACATCAACAAAACAAACAAGTCTTCAAGCTCTCAAGCTCCTTCTTCAATCTTCAAGTCTTCCACTATGCTCCTCCATGCTCCACAAAGCATGACCAAGCCCACCAAGCCAAGCAAAACAAAATACAAGCCCACAAGGGCAACACAAACAACAATCAATTACAAAAATCACTTAAAAATAGTATACTACTATATTAAAATCTAATATAATTTCTAGGGGATCCTACATAACTACCCTTAATACCCTATATGTCCCAATATCTAAATTGACCTAAAAACTCAAAATTCTAGTGTTATTGTGGACCTATGTTAAGGGTTGACCTAAATCTACACAACCTAAAGTCATCTAATCAAAACTAATCAAAAACTAATCACAAAATTATGGAATAAATCCAGAGGGTAGCTAAAGTCCTAATCTAACTATCCTAAAAATAATGGTGCAAAAATACAAAGGGAACTAGCTAAACAAAATTCTACAAAACTATGCATCAACATAAAATGGATTAAAAAGCTATTAAAAGAGAAAATATACAAAAAATATTAAAAATGCATGAAATGCAAATGTTTGGATTTTATAATTTTCTAGATATAAATGTGAAATAGGAGGAAAAATCCCCATGCCAAAATCATTATTTTTCTATTTAATATGATTTTCTAAAGTTTAAAGAAAAATGGAGGAAAAGAAAATAAAATGTGAAATGTTTGGTGCAGATAGCAATGATGTGCAGTGCATTGACCAGATGGGCTCCAAATGGGGGTGTGATTAGCAAACGTGCTAGGCCCATATTCTCAGTCAGAAAACAAATAAAAAATATAAAGAAAAAGGAAAAAACGCGGTGCAGAAAGTAAGGATACGCAGTTCAAATCATGACTAGGTCGTGGATGGGGGTGTGATTAGCAATTATTCATTAAGGTCCAAACGAAAGAATAAATGAAACGGCTGCGTTTCATCATTCTCAGAATCCCTCTTCAAAACGTGAAATCAAAACACAGCCACACGATCTAGCTTTGGTCAATGGTCTACTCTCCATCCAACGACCAATTTATCATCTTCTTCCTTTGAAATGAAAAAGGAGGGAAACCACCATGGTTGCAAAGCTTCATCTGCCTCGTCTTCCTCACTCGGACTCCATCCAAACTCAACCAAAATCCATGGTTCAAAACCCTAACCTGTTCTAAATTCATCCCTGATCACGACCATCCACTTAGATTTCATTGAAATGCCCTCAATCTCTAAACCCGATAATGAATCAAAATTAGGGTCAAACCTCAACTCTAACCATTCTTGAAATTAAAGTGCTCAATCTCTTCCTCATGTTACACTGGTCAATTCTTGCTATCACACCAAGATTATCTCTCAAGATTCAACAAGTTATGGTGCCAAACAGAAATGGTGTCATCATCTTGATCCTCTCCAAATGATCTCAAAATCTCCAGAATCCATCTCCTACTTGTTTCTAACCGTTCTATACTAACAAATCTAACTAAATGCGCGTAAATTAAGGTTTAGAGTAAAAGTTGCAAACCTGTCAATTCTTGAATACCAGATAGGTCAAATCTTCAATTCAACCTATCAATCTCTCCAGAATCACTCCTTGTACCAAGATCTTGCTACTGTTTGCAAAAGTTTTGATGGAGGATGCTTGAATCTCAGGATCCGATAGTGACTTGCAGCTCCCAAAATCCAAATGCTATCTTCTCAATCCTCCACGATCTTGCTCTCAATTTGGTATGGATTCACTCAGTATGATCAATGGAAGATGTTAGGATTGAAAGAATCAATGGAAATGGTGTGGAATATAGAAATTGATTTCAACTTGCAATGGAAGAAAATGAAATGGCAATCTCACTCTCCTCTCTAATCTCTCACCAACCTTGCATCTGAGCAGCTTCTAATCAATATATAGGATGGTTCTAAACCATCCAGAACTTTCTGGAATCATCCAATGAGAATTTGAGATTCTCATGTCATGAGTTTTTGATTTCAAGCCATCTCATATACCAGCTTGTGTTATACCTCTTGCAGCAGCTTGTTCTCCTTTGAAAATATCCTTAGATGAGATGCATGAGATGTTGGGATGCTTTGCTAGCTTATGCATTGAACTTCCTTATGTTTTGCATATGTACCTAAATATGCAAGTAACCATTTTCCAAGGCAAGTCCATGATTTAGACCTCAAATAAAAAATGTGGCTAAACCATTGTTTCTAAAATATTTTCTAGAGTCAAAATGGTATATTACATGCCATGGTTTGGATGTGTAGCTTGGAAATTTCAATTTCCAACTTTGACTTATTTAACTTATGCCTCCATTATAGGTCATTTTTACCATTTTGAGCTACAAGCCTTTTCAACATCTCATGAACTCCTTAATAGCCTTAAAACATCATTTCAAGAAAGTTTGATGTTGAAGATTTTTCCATTTGAAGCTTGGAAATAGGAGTTATGGTCTTATGCTTGAAATGACCTGTAATCTCCAAATGACCAAAATGCCCTTGACTTGTCAAAGCCATAACTTGAGTTCTACAAATCCTATCAAGGACTTCTAGTACTCTATATAAAGCTAAGAAGATAAGGAACAACATTCATGTTGACCAAAAGTTCATAGGAATCATCCTTCTTGGGAAAAGGTTTAATGCAAGTTGGGTGACTTTCAAGGCCCCAGATTCACATACCTCAGATGACCTGTAACTTGTCAAAGTCATAACTTGAGCTCTACAAATCCTATCAAGGACTTCTAGTACTCAAATTAAAGCTAAGAGCAAGCTCTACAACATTCATGTTTGGGGAAAGATGAGATGGCAATCAAATCTTGAGCTAAACTGCCTTGAAGATGGGGGTCAAACTAGGGGATTTTACACTGTCAAGCCTTAGAAACGCTAGCTTGAAACTTCTCAAATTCTTCAATCATGATGAGTTGACCTTGGAATCATCCTTATAGAATCTCAATGCATCAATCCATTATCACATGGCTCTTGGATTAGGTCTTAACCTTCTCCAAATCATTAGTTGACCTAGGGTTGACTCAGTCAAACCCTAACTGCACCACTCATGGCTGAGGTTTCTTAATCTTGCACAATGACCTCTCTAGGATTCATGATGGCTTTCAAGACATCTCATAAGCTCTCTCAAGGCTTCAAGTCCACATTCATGGCTTCAGAATCATCTGAGGACTCCCCACAACTCTCAAGTTAGGAGGCACACACCCTTGGTTTCAACCACTCTCTCTGAGAATCCTTTAGCTTCTCTGACAAGGATATCAACCCTTGAACACTTGAATAAGCTTGTTGGCTATCTTGAAAGTCTTGTGGTGCTCTTGATTGGTAATCATACCTCTTGATCTCCTGCATACACGTCAATGAAATGCAAATGATAATGCTAATGTGAATGAGATGAAACACAAGCTAGGTAAAGAAATGTTGGTCAAATTTTAGGGTGCAACACAGTCCCATGTACCATTCCAAAGATGGTCCCGATAAGCTGTCCTGAAAGAAATGCATGAGTATCCTTTCATCATTGGAATACACAGACATCCTTCTATAATACGAACGTACATGGACCTTTGGGCAGGTATCCCCTTTGTATTTGTCGAATGTTAGAGCCTTCAATTTTAATGGCACCCTCAGCCCAGGTACCAACCCTATAGTAGCCATATCTAACCCAACGGAGTTCTGATTAACCACACCTTTCATCTGCTCTTCTAGCATTCTGATCCTCTAAACAGGGTCAATAGGGCCTTCAGGTCCCATACCTCTTCCTGAAAAAGAGTCCTCATGTTGATCCACATTCCAGTCATTGCCATACCCATCATAACCCATGTTACGGCCAAATCCTTGCTGATTGTAGACAGGACCCTGTCCTCGGTTGCCGAACCCTAGATTGACCCCAGCAGGTCCAAAACCATTGTTGAAAGGAAATGCTCCAGTGCCGTTGTTATTCACATTACCAAACCCACCATTACCATACCCATACCCCTGATTGTTGTCGTAACCGTTATTACCGAAGCCTTGATTGTTGAACCCGAAGTTCCCGTCCTGATTGACATTGCCATACCCATTGTTTCTAAAGCCAACATTGTCAACGAATCCTTGATCGGCATCCACAATGTTGCCTTTGTTGTTAACAACATGCCCATCACCACCATTTCCAGTATTACCATTACCAGCGCCAGCACCTGCACCAGTACCCGTGTTTCCGTTGACAGTCACAATAGGTGGAGTAACAACTGCCGGTATCTTATCCTTCCGGCGAGGAGTTTCTTCAGAAATGTGGTCAGTGTTGCAATTTCTGTTTGCCCGCGTCAGCAGCGGCTGCACCAAGGTCTGAAGATTCTCCTGGCCCTTGGCCATGCTCTCCATAGCCTGCATGAACAGAGTCAAGTTCTCGCGGATTTCCTACATCTCGACCTGAACTTGATCCATTATCTTCTTGTAGTTATTTCTGGTTGAATAACAATGGACTCTCTGGTCGTCAGTTCTTAAAAACCTATGAGATGCATGAAATAAGACACAGATTCAAAAATACCGGTCATGCAATATGAGGATGCAGATGCAAACGTGTAAATATGCTACAGGTTATATTCCCCCCGATTCTAGTTTCAGAGAGAAGGCCATCACGACAATGGAGTCCCCATCAAGCAAGCAAGGAATCAGAAAACCCTCATACATAAACAAATGCCAAGAGGCAGAGTACAAGAGTACAACTGAATACAACTTAAGAGACCTCAGCCAACAAGCCTGGCGATGGTCAACATACAAGTACAGATAACAAAAGCAAGGCAAAGATAACTCAGGCCAAATGGCGCGCTCTGACATCTTCCAATATCCTTAATGTCTCCGAATGACCTAGTCTGGAGATTAGCTCTTGTATCAGTAACGCATGTCGCTCAGCACTGGATCTCAGTTTTTTGGCGTCGTCCTTGCAGGTTCCTTCGCCAAAACACTCGTCGAGTCTGCATCTCTTGGAGCCGGCCTTCAATTCACAACCTCTAAGCTTCTTGCCAAGGTCACTTACTCTAAGCTCAACAGCGCTCCTAAGTGATGTCTCTTCAGCAATCTTTGCATCCTGGGCTCTAATCTGCGCCACTAGCGTGGCAATCTGCATCTTCAGCTCATCTTCACGCTCCTTCCGCTTGGTAAGCGTGGTATTCCATAATGTTTCCCACTTGCCGAGTTGGGAATAAGCCTTGTTTAAGAGTTCCTTCTTGGAAGCAAGAACCTTGCTAACACCGTTCAAGGCTGCTCCCACCTTTTCCCTCTTGCCGGTCTCTTCAGTCAAATCCGAACCCAACCTGTTAATCAACTCAATATGTTCCTTGACAGTGAAGGTAGCTTCATTCTTCTCATGACGCAACTGGAAGATCTTTTTCTCTAACTCATCATTAGCTTTCTTCAATTCTTCATTTTCAGCCAACAATTTGTTATACTTCTCAATCTCTACCGAAGTAGGTGCCTCAATCACTGGAAGATACAGAGGTTCCACAGCAGGATATGGCATCAGGGAAATGCTAGCTCTCTCGTGGATCCAAGCCAAATAGGGATCATAAGCTTTGCTGTTGCTCTTACCAAGCAAAGCCTTCCCTTTCCTATGGATGTTAGCCCATGCATGTCTCAACCTGATCAAAACAACCTCGTCTAATGAGCCCGTGAGATACAGAGATTCCTGTATCTCAACCTCAATAGGAGCATCTCTCAAGGTATAACCAAACTGTCTCACCAGCAGAGAAGGGTTATAGTTGATACAGCCTTTCCGTCCAATCAAAGGGATATTCGGAAAGCCACTGCAACTATACATAATATCAGTGCCAAGCATAATTCAATCAAACCAAATGATGTTCTCAGCAGACAGCCCCATCAACCGGGAAGACCAATCCAAAGTATCAACAACATCAACAAAAGGCTCTGTCTTCGGAAGATGTCCCTGGAACCACCTGTACAAAAGAGGAAGACAACATGAAACATTCTTGCCACGACGTTTCTCATTCTTATAGTGAATAGAATGATAAACATCGCCCAAGAGAATAGAAACTGGATTCTTCGAGGCAAGAATCAAGAAGACATCTGAGTCAACAAAATCTGGCACATTGGGAAACAAGACAGTCCCGTAGATGCAGACAGCTTGAATGGCACTGAAAGCAACCCAACATCCACTCTTCGCGCACTGTGTAGCCTTCTCAACCAGGACAGACAGGTGAAAACCATAAGCTCCGTTCAGCTTGACCAAACCTCCAGGAAACTCGGAAGCGTCTAAACCGACAATCTCAGCAAGTGTAGCCAACTCAGGCTCAGCATCAACATGTACAAAGGGCATCTGGTCTAACACAGGAACTCCCAACATAGCAGAATACTCCTCCAAAGTGGGTGCCAGAATATAGTCGGGGAACAGGAAGCATCTCAGCTGAGGCTCATAAAACTGCATCAAAGTATACACCCCAGTCATCTCAAATGCTGAAGGCCTGTACAACAAACTAAGCAATCTCCCATAAGATACCCTGAACTCAGCCCTCACTCTCTCATCTGTCCTCTTCATGGACTCCATGTCTGGCCAGAAGATACACTAGAATCAAAGGGGAATGATCACACCTTCAACATAAATACACGTTAATGAAATGCAAACATGAAAGTGCACATGCATATGCAAACAGGAGATCAAGTGCAATGCTGATGAACTGTGCTGCTTTGTACTGAAGCCTGAGAACCATCAAATCTTCATCTTAAACCAAACCAACCACTCAAATGAACCCTGTAACCACATCTCACTGACAGAGATAAACCAGGTATTCTAAGGTCAAAGGTTTCCTGCAAACAGACCTACCTACCCCTCACAGTTGTGTACTTAACTCGCAGACGAGGTACGGCATCCTATGCGGGTTCAACGTCACAGACTTTCAAGAACGATGATACGATACCCAGAAGGTGTGGTATCATCACCCCTTGAAGCGGTCTCACTTAGTTGAATCCCAAATGATAGGTCCCTAGAGTCGACAATCCTCGGGTCAGACAACTTGTCGAGCCCTAAGGGCCAGGCAAAAAGCATCAAAGAGAATCTCGCCCGAGCGCAGATTTCGCGGCTAGCTGATGCGAGCTAAGCAAGCAGGCTAACCACTACTCTCTACTTCTAAGTCTATGTGCAAACTCAAGCCCAGGTCCGGCTTATCTCTCAATCTAACCCTCTTCCCAGCACAACAACAATAATATAATACTGAAAGTAAAGGCAGAAAGGTAAATGCATACAAAACCCCAGACGGGAAAACAAGCGCTAGGATCGACTCGCATAGGGAACCGTTGGAGTCCCCAGCAGAGTCGTCAGCTGTCGCTACTGCAAAATTCGGCGCCGGCTATGACAGAAGAGTCGCCACCGTGCGTTATTTATCCCACAAAAGGGAAAGGAAACGCTCAGAGTAAACCTAACGCAAAAAGGGAAAGGAATGGTCATCGCAACCAAATCCTGGATTCGAGAGTTGGTTACGCAAGGGGAAGGTATTAGCACCCCTCACGTCCGTCGTACTCGACGGGATCCACGCTTGTTTTCTATCTAAGGGTGTGTTATTCTATCTACTCTATAGGTCTGGGTTAAAAAGAAAAGAAAATGACTCGGCAAAGTATCGCACTTTATGCCTACGTATTCCCATTTAGAACGAGAAATTAGAGTCAACGTAGTTCGCCTACCTACGGGAAAGGAGGGGAAGGTTGCTCTCTAGGATATCACATCATATGCCTATGTACTTTCATACAGCATGAAAGATCAGAGCAAACGTAGTTCGGGCTACGGAGGACCCAAGTTTGTCTGACAGTTTTTTATCTCCTTAAGAAAGGGTTTTCCTGATTAAGAGTCCAAGTGGACAAAAATGACATTTAAAATTTGTTTTCAGTTTTTTACGAAAGAACTGTTTTTCAGTCTGTTTGCAACTTGTACTGCACTAAAGACTTGTGATCTGAGAGTGACTACGTCGCATGTCACCCTAAGGGTACCATACTAAGCAGTCAGATTACTGAAGAGTGACCCTCCGGCAACCTTTTCTCAAATAGCTTAAGGCTCGTAACGTACAGCACGCGTTATCCTTATTACTGTGTTTTTGAATTGTTTTGAGATGAGAAGAGAAAGAAGCTCTAAAAAACCTATGGTTGAAAGGGGAAGAAAACTAACGTAATGTTGTCATGCATGGATAAGAATCCTAATGTCTGTCATAATTCCCTCCTGCACAGAGGAAATCCGAGATCCTAGGGGATAAACAGAAAAGACAGCAAGCAACTATAGTAAAATGCATGCAATGCAGCAATACAAGCGAGGCAAGGGAGTCCCACTCAACCTCGAACCTGGGAAAACAACAGGCAAAGTGAATCAACATTCACCTCAAACCTAGGGGGCAAGCTACACAAGCCAACAAACAATACAGAAAACAAAAACCACAAAGCAGAGGAGGTAGCCCAAACAGCAGCACCAAACTCCTACAGCAAACAGCAGCTCTGACAGCAACAGATGATTAACCAGCAAAAAGTTGACAGCAACAACCTTCATCTTCATGAATAACTCCCATATTCAAGCTTCAATAAACTTTCAATATTCAACAAGCACCCAGCTTAAGCAAGCTCAAACCCCAACCAGTAACCAGCTTCAACAAGCCCCTGACTTCAACTTCAACAAGCAGCAAAAACCTAGCTTCAACAAGCAACCAGCTTCAACAAGCTCAAACTTCAACCTCAATTAGCTTCAATCAAGCAACAAACTTTCTCTTTACCAAGCTTCAATAAGAACCTCCCAGGGAGAATCAAACCAACAATATCAAGGTGAAATGTTAAGAGGCTCAATGACAACCAAGGGAAGTCACTGAGAACTCAACATTGCAAATGAAAGGTATTCTCAAAGTTCTACTCACTTGGGCATACCACTCTTCCCTCCTAAGGAGATATGGAGCTTCCCAAGGAGGACTTTATGTCATTGGATTGAATGGAGATGAACAATATGCTCCATGTTTGAAGAAAGAATCAAAACTACTCTAATGCTCTTCCTAAAACCCTAATTTCTTAAGCTCCACAAGAGGAAAAACCTTCAACTCCAAGCTCCAATCCTTAATCCCAAGCATCTTCAATGAATCCAGAAGCTCTAACAAAAAGAACTCAAGCTCAAATCAACTCCAAGGCAGCCAACCAAGCCCATCAAAACAAAGCACTCAAGAGAGGAATCCACAAATACAAGCCACTTGCAAAATACAACCAAAATACAAAACCAAGTTGTAAAATTCGAATTAAATTCCTAGGGGAACATGAATATGTCTACTAACAGCCAGCAAAATATCTCCTTCTAATTCTATTCTAATCACTTGAACAAAAATCAACAAAAAGAGGGAAGAATTACGAAAGAAGAAGAGAAAACAAGCAACATGCAAATGCAAACATGCGAGTGGAAAATGCACACAAGATCATGATTAAACGGCCAAAAACAGTGACAAACATCCAAAATAATTCAATCCTAATGCAACAAAATGATCTATGATGATTCGGATCCAACCGGCACGCGAACAAGCAAGCAAAACAGCAAAACAGGCCCTCTGTTACAGTGTTAATCGATTAACGCCAGGGGTTAATCGGTTAACCATTGAAAAACGCTTGAAAATTTGAATATTTGAGTTGGTTAATCGATTAACCATATAGGTTAATCGATTAACACTGTGCCAGAGGTGAAAAACAGCAGTTCAGAATCACTTTTCAGCAGCTTATCACTTAAGCAAACACTCCAATTATCATGTGATTGATCATGCACGAAATTAAACCAGCAAACATTGATTTAAACAACATGTAAACATCATAAAACAACAAGATCATGGATCAAAATCAACATATTCTATCAAATGCCAAGATCCACATGCAAATTGTGCAAATAAGTTCGAAAACAAAATCGGATCAGAATTCCAACCTTCGGATCAGAGACTTGATCCGGTAATTGTTGATTCAACTGTAAATGAGTAGATCTAAGCAAAGAAAACTAGAATTCTTCAAGATCCACTCCAATTCTTGTATTAGCAATGTAGATCCACCAAGAACAACTCAAAATAAGCCAAATAATCACTTCCAAGAACACTTCAAAATTCAGATCTGCTTGTGCACGAAAATTGGATGATGAAATGGAATTGATGGAGTGAATTAATGGAGGTTTAGCTCTTAGAAATCAATGATTCCAATGAAGAATCAACGATCTCAAGGAGAAGAGCTTTGGGTGAGGTTTTTGAGATTGGAAAATTGAGAGAGAATTGAGAGAAAATTGAGAGCAATTCTGAAAATGAGAGTGAATTATGATGATTTGATGGTGAGGTTTGGAGTGAATCAAATATATACACTCTTGGTTTGGATCCAAAGCAAGGATTGGAAAATGGCTTGGAAAATGTGGTATGGAATGAAGTTTGGGCATTTGGAGGGAAAATGAAATTTGATAGTGTTCTAGATCCTTCCCAATTGTGAAAATGCAATTTAAATGACCAAAATTGGATCCCAAAAGTGGCTGGACTTGAAAATTCACGTGCAAGGCAAAACATGCTGTGGTTAATCGATTAACCATATAGGTTAACCGATTAACACTGTTAAAAATTCAAATTTGGACTGATTTTCAAATGGTTAATCGATTAACCCTATGTGTTAACCGATTAACACATTCAAAAATTTGAATTTGGCGCCTTTTGGAGGGAAACCTGCCCCTTTGCCCGTTTCCTACTGTTCTGAACTCTATTTAGCGGCTGAAGGCCATTCTTGATTGCTCTGACCCTGGGAACACTGTACATAACTTGAATGCTTCTTCTGACATGAAAAATGCCCTGCAAAATAAAATAAAATCGGTCGCTCGATCGCTGGGCAAAACAAGTGTTGAAGCCTATGATGTTTATTGTTTTAGCCTCTTGCACCGAAAGTTGCACCTGGAGCCACCTAAATGCCTTGATCCCCTGCCTTGAGAATAAATGCTATGCAATGCAAATGCTAGAACAATGCAAATGATAATGCAACGAACGTAAACCAGGTAAAAGGTGTTGAGCAAATTTTGGGGTGCAACACCCAGTTTGGCCCTTAACAATTACAACTCCTTCAAACTCAAAAAATCTAAAGAGATCAGATGTCAGGACATGTGGTCTGACATCACATCTGCTTCAACATAGCAACAATCTCGGACGTGTCCATTACTCCCCCTGTCACATATAACCAATATTTCCCCTAAAGGCGAAAACCCAAATCTCCTGAAGTCCAAACCTCAACTACCTAAGTTCACACATCCCTCTCGAGAGGAAAACCCAAATCACTTGGCAGACAACTATGAACTATCCAAGTTCACACATTAGAAACACATACAATAGAAGCCACACATATTAGAAACATATAAAATAGAAGCCACACAAAGCGAATATTAACTTCCAAATCTATTTCTAGAGTTTGTTGGTTAATAGATGAAAAAAATAGATCAAGACTTGGAAAATCTATGTCTAGAGTGATTCAAACCATAAATACATCATTAAAGAAAATATCATCATCATTTATTGATCATAACCTTGTTCACATACAAAAGATCAAAAGAAATACATGAAAGTAAGATTAACTACCTCTAATCTTGACACAAAAGTGTTTAACTACCCATCCCCATGGTAGCTTGATCAACATGTAAGAAAAAAAGCTTTGCTAGGATTAAAGTCGAAGAATCGAGGATTGATGCTCCAAAGATTTAATTATCACTTCTCCATGAGTTTCTAAAGTTTTTGACCTAGAAAATCCTTTTTCTCTTTCTCAAATGCTAAAAAGTGTGAAAAAGTACAAGTTGTTGAAAATATCTTCCAAGTGATATTTTTATATATAAGGCCACTTAGTATTGTAAGTGGCACCGCGCTAAGTACCCTCAAAGGCGCGCTAAGCATGGTCAGAAGAACACAACTTATTTCCCAGGAAGTGTGCTAAGTGCGATAGGAGCTCACTTATGACATTTTGAGCTTTTAGCTACCGGATTTTTTATGAGCGCGCTGGTCTCGCACTGAAAAGTTAGCTTAGCGCGCTATGCTGAGATGAAAACTTCAAAACTTGTTTTTCAGTCCTTCTTTCTTGCACCAATTGTTCCTATCATCAAAAATAGGCAAGAAGAACTTTTAAAGAACATCAAAATGTTAAATATTCACATTATTTACACTAAAATAAAAAATTAACATAAATACACTTAAACTACTAGGTTTTAGACTAAACTATCTGTCGCTACTGCGAAAATCGGCGTCGGCTATGACAGAAGAGTCGCCACCGCGCATTATTTATCTCACAAGAGGGAAAGGAAACGATCGGGAAAAACCTGACGAAAGGGTATAAGACAAGGTCATCGCAACCATTGTCTAGATTCGGGAGTCGGTTACGCAAGGGGAAGGTATTAGCACCCCTCACGTCCGTCGTACTCGACGGGATCCACGCTTGTTGGTTTGTCTACAGGATGCAAAAACAATCTATCTACGGCTTCTCAGTCTAAACGGAAGGAAACTGACTCGGTAGAGCGTCGCAGCTCTATGCCTACGTATTCTCAAGAGAGAAAGTCAGAGTCAACGTAGTTTGGGAAACTACGGGGGAATGGGCTCGCCAAGATATCATATCTCATGCCTACGTACTTCCACACGACGTGAAAGATCAGAGCTTACGTAGTTCAGGCTTACTACGGGTAATCAAAGGGTGTTCTCGGTCACACAGGGGTGAGAGATTAAGTTGGCTTTAGATGTACGGGAACCTACGGAACTTAAAACTACGGTCTGGTCTCAAATGCGCAAGGGCAAGAGAAAGGGATAACAGGCGTTAGTGGGAAAGTCTCGATCGCACGACAGCGAGGGAACAGAGAGGTTAGTTGTTAGTGTGCTCGCTAGGATATCGCATCCTATGCCTACATATTCTCATCTGATACGAGAAATCAGAGCAGCTGTAGTTCAGCCAACTACAGCAAACGGGGAAACAGGAAGAAGGTAAAAGGGAGCTCGCTAGGATATCGCATCCTATGCCTACGTACTCTCGTCTGGTACGAGAGATCAGAGCAAACGTAGTTCGACGGGAAAACGAGTCTCGATTGCACGGGGGCAAGAGAAGGGTCTCGATCGCCTGAACGCGAGAGAAAATGGTTTCGATCGCATGGGGGCGAGAACAAAGAGGAAGCAGGCTTACGCCTAAACGGGAAGGAACTCGGGACACACACGCAAGAACCTAAGACGTAGGACCGAATGCGTCGCATGTCACCCAAAGGGTACCATACTAGACATCCTAGACGATTGAGAAGAAACTCCTCAACTGTCATTTCCTACGTATCTAACGATGCAGCTCACAACACTCGACGGTTGCCTGAAGACTTGTATAAGATAATGATGCTGAACGAAGCGGCTCCATTGGCTCTCGACATGCGCGCAAGCTCCATTCCCATCTTCTCCTCTCCGGATCCTTGATGACGACGCTCGAATCAGGAACAATGTAACGCTTAGACCGTCATGGTTCGACTTATACGAGAAATCGAACTCTAAGAGGTAGCGTATTGATGTCCGTGTCAAAGACAAGATAGAGAAATGATATCGAAAATCATTCTCCAATTGAATCATGTCACACGGCCAGCCAACAACAAAATCGAAGATAAAATTGGATCGGAAACGAAAATAGGAGAGAAATCCAACGACAAAATAGAAATAATACTCTATCCTATAATACGGTAATTAAATTCTACTAGAAAATATTTTAAGAAAATTAAAAGAAAATTGCATATGAAAATATCATAAAACAATTCTATCTAAATCCCCAATATCCTAAAGAAAATAGAAGTTCTATATTAAAATCTATAATATTCTATAAGAAAAACTAGAATAGAAAATTCTATATTACCATCTATATATCCTATAATATGCTAAAAATAATGGAATATAAATTCTATATTAAAAACTATGCACTAATGTCCTAGGAAAATAAAACTATAATCCTAAAGAAAAAATAGAACTATATTTATTACAATCATTCCTCCAATACAAGAAAATTAAATTGCAAAAGGGAGAGGGTGCATCAACATAACTGGGGTATATGCAGAAAAAACAGAGCTGGGCCCAGCCCATAATACAACCAGAAAAATAATAAAATAGAAATAAAAAACAGGGAAGGCGTGTGCGCGCAGAGATATGGGGTGTGAACCAGCAAAAACAATGAATTGGGCCTCAGCCCATCACAAACTTCATCAGCCAAAAAAAAGAACAGGGATGGGGATGAATGTTTGAAACGGGGGTATGGATCAAAAAAACTCGTTGGGCTCAATAGTTCGGCCCAAAACGTCCAAACCTCCTTCCACCCTCTCTCAAACTCCTCACCCAGAAACCCTAATCCCTTCCCTCTCATGCGCCGCCGTCATCCCCACAAACCTCTCCGTCTCAACCTTGCTACCTCCGATCCAAGAAAAACCTCACCACATAATACTCTCTTCTTCCGCTCCTTCAATCTTCCCTCAGAACCTTCGTCATCCTCCTCCAACCGTCTCCGCTGTGCAACTGTGAAATTCGAAGTTCAATCGCGTTGAAGATTGAAGATCTGGTGGCAACTGAAGAACTCGTGACGAGATCTTGAGAGACATGAAGGATCTTGAAGCTGGCTGAAGTTCCTGGAAAACGAGTGCGAAAACGATGAAGATCTTCGAAGATCTTTGAAGATCTTGAAGAAACCTGGACGATGATGGATGCGCAGGTTGAAGGATTCGTGAAGATTAATTGGAAAATCATGAAAATGTGAAGAACGATGAAGATTGAAGAAGTTTCTTGAAGGTTCACTGAATTTGGATTGGAGTGTGTTCATAGATTGATGAACATTCGCTGTGGATGATGAACGTACAGAGCGAGATCTGGGAAAGTGAGGGAGGTGCGATGAAGTTGATGGTTTGAATATTCGAAGTTCTGGAAGATAATGCATGATGAACACGGTTGACTCTCATTGAAGATCTGGAAAAGGTTGAATGGATGAAGTTCTTGAGTGTTTCTGGGAGTTTCTCGAGGATGAACACGAAGAATGTTCTTGAAGTTGGATGAAGATCGTTGATGAAGATCTTGAAATCTGGCAAAATCTGGACGAAGATCATGATGAGCTTCGTATGAAGTTGGAAGGAAAAATCTGGAGAAGTATGAAAGTGGTGATGAACACATGCAGATCTATGAATTTTCCGATGGGTGGTTGGCGTTTCCGGCGAGATCTGGAAAAGAGATGAAGAACATCTGAAGAATGTTGGAGGAAGATGAAGATCCGATGAACTTCTGGAGAACGGATGAACGTTCTTGAGTTCCAGCGACGGTTACAGATTCCGGCGAGCGGTTATGGGTAGATTTGGCCGTGGGAAGCGTCATGAGATTTCTCTAGTGAACACTCCGGCGGTTTGCATGGCCGGCGGTGAGGAGAGGACGCCTCATAGGCCGCATGGCAGCACGCATGAGAGAGGGAATGGTGAGAATGACAAGTGGCAGTGCATGGTGCACGCGTGGAAGAGAGAGAGAGACTAAGTGAGTGGAGAAAAAATGAGGCATCCCCGGAGAGAAAATGATACGTGGGGCCCTTTATACACTGATAGGTGGCATCAGACTGGACTGTGGGCCTCCAAAATAGACACATGGCTCACGAAAATTGATTAACTCTGATCCAACTTGATTAATTCACTCACTTAAGACTAATGACTGCATCTAATGATTAAACCTAATTAAGACTCAATTAAAATGATGATTAATGTTGATTAGCAATTCAATTAATGGAAAACGGAAGCTAAAACTAATCTAGACCTAATTAACAGCTAATTAACACCATCGAGAAATTAATCTAAAAAAGATTTAAACTATATTAAACTCCATTAACACCTAAAAATGAGATTATTCTACAGTTTCTAAACCTATTAATAGTAAAAACTATCAAACTAATTTTAAATCCATCTAAAATTCTAATAACAGAACTAACATATTAAACTACTTGAAAACATTTAATATCTAATTAAAACCATTTAAAAACTATTTAATATCTAGAACCAATTATCTATTAAAACTCTTTAAAAAGAATTATCTATTTAAAATTCTAGGAAAACTAATATATCTAAAAATGAATTATTCTAAAAATAGAAAATTGTTATTAAAACTCTATTAAAAGAATTAAAATCCTAGAAAATAAAGGGAAAATCTAAAAAAAAGCAATAAAGCTGATTAAATTGATTAGAAAACAGATGTGCGACTATAGAGAAATAAACGGTAAAAACCGGACACCGAGATGTCTTCAAAACAACAGCGAGAGCTGAAAACACAGGGAACAAGCACCAATTCTCAAAATACGTCCTCGTATTGGCCTGAAATGCCTGAAGCGCGATCAGAGGGCTGTAATCCCGATAAAGTCGATCTGACTGAAAAAAATGCAATGTACGCGGTATGCAAATGCGAATGCAAAATGCGTCGAAACATAAACCAGATGTGGGAACCGGTTGGTCAAATTTTGGGGTGCAATAGCTGCCCCTATTCAAACGGCTTGGACCCGACTGGTTGAAGAGCGAACGGCCTTCAAACAATCGAGGTACGAGACGGTTGAATACCAGGAAACCCTGAAATTTGCCAACCGTGGAGATAAACTGCAAAACTGCTTGAGAAGCAACATCCAATGAACTGAGTCTGGTTGTTACGGCAACAACTAGTCAATTATCTGATAAAATTTTGATTTCAACATCAATCACCTGCGTGACACTACAAGTGTTGAGCTATTTTCGCAAAAACACCTCCGTCCTCAACTGGACTAACCTTGTCAACACAAGAAGAGAAACAAATTCGTCAACACGAATAGAGATTATGTCGTCATAGGAGTAACCTTGTCCACATCTGGACCCAAATTTCGTCAAATCACGAATAAATAAAAATATGTCCACATCAGGACTCACAATTCGTCGACCCGAAGAAATCTCAACAACACAGGAATAGAACTTTGTCCATGTTAGGACGCTTGTTTCGTCAACACGAAGAAATCACCTCAACAAGAGCACAATTCCGTCCACATCTTGACTCAAATTATCGGTCTAACCCACACAACTTTCCAATGCTGACGTGACAGCAAGCTCTGGGGAAACTCCATTGGGGATATTCTGAAATCAACTGCCAGGCACCTATTTCGACACAGGCGGCATCTTCAGAAGTTTGATTCATGCAAATTTTTTAGTGCCGACGGAACAACCAAATATGAAGAAACACTTCGTTGGGGGAGAAGAGAAACTTAACTAAGCAACACTGCAGGGGAACATATTCAAAAGCAAAGAGGTCACCAACCTGACCTATGTTTCGAAACGCGTATGTTTGAAAATGATGCAATGCCCCATATGGCATGGAGATGCTATGCGTTTGTATAAATGCAATGCCTCATACGGCATGGAGATGCTATCTGTTCGTATAGATGCAAATATGACGATATATGCAAGTGCAAATGCAAGCTCGAGCTGCCAGAGAACACCGAGACTAAAGCCGCTTGGCAAAATAAATGTCGAAGGCAACGTCAACTCCACTGAGGGGTACCGGGTATCATAGAATCATCTCAGCAAAATAAATGCTAGAAAAGTGAGACCAACTTCCATGGGGAAGAAACAATCCTGCTGAGGGATGGCTCACAAATTCATCGTAACGAACTCTGTAGAGGATGATCAACCTGATGGAGGAATGACAACCTGCTGGAGGAGGGAAAGACGACCCTGCACGGGGATGCTATTTCTAAACCCTTGACAACCTGATTGTACTCTGTGGGGCTTAACCAAACTGGGGTTAATTGTGCACGGCTCACTATTGAGAATGCCCCTGCTGTCAGGGATATCCATTATGACCTGCTGAGGATACTTCTGATCCTATTCTGAGGAGGAATACCTGCGATCTCAACTATTTTGGGGACAATACGTGACTTCTATCTGCTGAGGAGAGTAATCCTGATTTAACATTAATCGGGAAACTGGTATCAATCGAGCTTTGTATCGGGGAACGCGACACCATGTGAGTCACTAGGAATTATCGTGTCGGGTATTCTTAGGCTTTTTCTAGTTTACGGATGAAAATAGGTTATTAACAAAATGGTTTTAAAGGGAAAATACTAGACGGGGCTAGCATTCAAAGATGGACTACCAGGCGAGAACTGATAGCAAAAATAGGTTAGGTTATCGGACGAGAATGGATTTACGGTTGGAACATCAGACGAGGCTGACCGGATGATAGGTTAAGGAAAGGATGACCAGACGGGCTGTTTTGGAAGCTGACATGCACCAGACGAGAACTGATGCAACATACACCAGACGAGAACTGATGTTTACGGAAAGGTTGGCCAGACAATAACTGGTTGAAAAATAACAGGTACCAGACGAGAACTGGTATTTACGGAAAGGTGGACCAGATGAGAACTGGTTACCGGTTTTCCAGGCGAGAACTGGGCTTTGGAAATGACAAGGTTACAAGGTCCTGTCAAGTAACAGGTTTAAACTATAGGATAATGATCCAATGACGACAAGATCTTTTTCGAAGGTTCGGGTTTTTTTATGAGGGCAATGACACGATTCCCCGATACTCAACTCTTGTTAGGGTGAACAAACTTGCTTGAACGACTTTCCCCAGTGCAACTTAACTTGCTCCAATCCAACTCTTGGGAAACTCACTCTGAATAGAAAGCAGCTTGCTACAATACGACCTTGAGATGGCTTGCCCCGGTATCTGCACAACAAAAGGATTCAACCTCAATTAAACAACTATCAACATAGTTGGTTTCACTATCTCTGAAGTGACTTGCCCCTTGAATGAGCGTAGAAGTGACTTAACCTGATCTGATCACACACTAGAAGGATCTATCCTCACATCACAGCATTTTGGATAATTGCCCCTGATTGGCTCTCGAGAAGATTCACTTCTGATCAACTGCTTCAAGTAAACTGTCCCATAATCAACCGATGCTTCGGGACTTGTCCTTAGAACAACTGATTCTGAACTCACTGGAAGTCAATGCCCCAGATTTATAGGGTTTCACAACATACACCATTCTGATCCAGACTGCTGAATTATTCAGTCCTGTTCGATTATTCCCTGTTGGAATTTCCTTCCTGTCAGCTACTGACCTGCAAATAAAATTGTTTATTCTTGAATGGTAATTTTAATGCAGTGTTCATGCAGATTTTGAAAAAATTGTGCTGTCACTCATTTACGTGTCATGATTGTGAGTGACGAATGAACCAGAGTTCAAACGTAGTGCTGATTTGATCAGTGAAAAAAATACAACAAGGATATGACTAGCAAATCAAGAAGGAGTCAGGTTACTCAACCTTATCGTAATGCGCTTTCAGAATAAACCCTACCTCAATTAGGTCTTTTAAGGGTTGTATCATGGTCGGGTTCACGGTTCGTGAAACAAGGGATATTAGGCTCCAATTATGATTTGTACCCTCCCCTTCTATGTGATGATCTCTGATCCTAAAGTTCAGTTAACTTGGCACAAGCGCTCGCCTCTTCGAGAGGTATGTTGAATAGTAGGAACTCACAAGGTTTTCGGAGTGACAGTTACTCCTTTTTCGTTTTCGGTGTCTGTACCTACACGACTTTGTCCTTGTTCGAGGATTTTTCTTTTTATATCCTTTCTTTTTCATTCTTTTGACTCCCTAATTTTTGCCTGGACTGACTCCTTTTGAGTTCTTTTCGATTTTTTCTTTCTTGAAGTCCAGCGGGATGCCCTAATTTTTGCCTAAGTATTAGCTTTCCAGCTTTTTTCATTTCTTTTACTTAGCGGGCTTTCTCTTTCTCTTTTCTTGGAACAAGTCGTGTGACACTTATTATCTTGATTGCTCCGAAAGGATTGTAACTGTTTCACCCCTGATTGTTGAGATTTAACCATTGTGGTTGATGAGGTACGAACTCTTGCGAGGCATAAGCTGTGATAGGGCCTCGGAAGGAAACACTCCTCTATAAGACTCGAACGCTCGGTCAAGCTAACCGACAACTACCCTGCCCCGGGTTAAGATGTGAGGGTTTAAAAGTCTGAAAAAACTTCTACTTCCTGGCTCGAAGTGGTTAACAAGGGACTAACTCCTTATATCTCCAGTGTTTAGAGGATTTGAAACAATGCCTTGTACGTCATCGGCAAGGTTTTATCTGAAAGCATATGATCATCGGTTATGAGTATTCAGTTTCGTCATCCTCCCTCCAATCTTTGCTAATCAAAGTGACAAAGTGGAGTGAATAAAATGCAAGTGTTGGTGCAGTGAAATAAATGAGTGACAACGACATGATTAATTCAGAAAAATGCATAGTCACTTTATCAACATTACCATTCGAAACAAACAATGTTTAACAGCAGTAGTAACTAACAGAAAAGAAACTACAAATGTAAATGATAGAAAAGTCCGAGGATTGCCAATGCTGAGGACGCCTGCCGGGCTGGACCACTGGCTTCTTGCAAATAAACCTTTGCATCTACGAGCTTAGGCAGCTGAGAAGTTGTCATGAACCACCAGAATTCCTTCTATAAAGGAAATGCACTCTTGGTCGATCAACTGTTGTACTTTTGCCTGAAAAGCTTTACAATCTTCAGTTGAATGCCCTGGAGATCCACCATGGTAACCACACTGAGCGTGGGGATTGTACCCGGGAGGGTAAGGTTCTGGCACATGCTTAAGAGCTTTAGGTTCCACCAAAGAATTCTGGATCAAAGGTGGTAGAATATGGCTATACGGCACAGGCACTATATGAGAAGGAGCATTCCTTCGTTCCAAGTTGTTACGAGGCCTGTTCTGATCTGAGCGCTGATTCTGATAACCTCGGCCACGAGTTCGCTGATTTGCCAGAGAAGCGACATAAAGTTCTGGAAATGGTGCCCTAGGCGCAATTGTCTGTCCTACATAACAAGACACAGAAGATGAAGAACCAACATATTTCACCGATTCATCTCGAGGATACTCAACATCTGGTATGATTGCATTAATCACAACTCCTTCTTCAGTTTGGTAGCTACAGAGAGATTCAGTTTCACTAGCCTGACCGCCCGAAACAATCTGAATTTTCCCAATTTTTACGGCATGCTCGATGCGTTCTCCTAATCTTACCAATTCAGAGAAATTTGGCGCATTTCCAAGCATTCTTTCGAAGTACGGGCTCTCTAGGGAGTCTACAAGCATGCCCATTAACTCTCGGTCTAGAAGCGGTGGGTGCACTCTGGCAGCAAATTCTCTCCATCTCTGAACATACTTCCTAAAGGGTTCATTGTTCTCTTGAGATAATTCCTGCAACTGCATGCGACTAGGAGCCATGTCTAGGTTATAATCATACCGTTTCAGGAACGATCTGGCTAAATCCACCCATGATCGGATCTGGTACTCTCTAACTGCATATACCAACTCAGAGATTCCCCAGTCAGACTATCCTGAAAGCAGTGAATCATCAACTTGTCGTTTTGCACAAACGAAGTCATTCTTCGGCAGAACATCACCAAATGTTGCTTTGGACAGCTATCTCCTCTGTACTTCTCGAATCTCGGCGCTCTGAACTTAGGAGGCAATAACAGGCCACGAACCAAACACATGTCTGCAGCATTGAGGTTGACATCATCTTTAACTTTCAAGGCTTTGACTCCTTCTTCCAACACTCGGAGCCTTCTAGCATACTCAAGAGCTCTTAGGTCTTCAGTCCTGGCTACCGGGATCTCTCTTCGGATATTCGCCATAGGGAAAACAACACCTTGACTGTTAATAAGAGGAGGGCGTTCATTTCGGACAACAAACTGCTCACGTCGATCTCGGTCCCTAACCGGAGGTTGCACAAATTGGTCTGTAGTAACGTTGTTCACTTGCGGAAGGTCTTCCACAGACATAGAGCCATACAGAGGATTGGTCGTCATAGTGAAACCTGTCAAGGTGTTAAGAGACTGGAAGTGGCTCTCAGACATAGCTACCAATAACTTTCAACTGACTTCACTACTTAATTCTGCTCAAATCTGCTTCAACCCCTTGGTCGTCTTCTAACAATCAACAGTTGCTTAGGCCAACCACTGGAGAATCACCTCCAGAATCAAAACAACGGCTCGATAAGAGCTCTGGCTAGCTGGAGAATGCTATGCAACAATGTTTATGCAAATGTAATGCAATATGCAGCAAACACGGGATCACAGCCCCCACAAATCTCTGAATACTGTTGCGCTGCTGACTGAGTACGTTCGCTCTGAAGAGAAGACCATAATATTGGGTTGGCTGGAAGTTAAGTTCCCTGCAAAAACCCTCCCACTCACGGGTATGAACCTAATCTGACAAGGTACGACATCCTATACGGGTATCAACGTCACAGACTTTCAAGAGCAATGATACGATACCCAGAAGGTGTGGCATCATCATCCCTTGAAGCGGCCTCACTTAGTCGAATCCCAATTGATAGGTCCCCAGAGTCGACAATCCTCGGGTCAGACAACTTGTCGAGCCCTAAGGGCCAAGCAAGAAGCATCAAAGAGAATCTCGTCCGAGGGCAGATTTCGCAGCTAGCTGGTGCGAGCTAAGCGAGCAGGCTAACCACTACTCTCTACTTCTAAGCCTATGTGTGTACTCAAGCCTGGGTTTTGGCTTCTCTCTCAAAGTAACAACCACCCAACAGCACAACAGCAACAGATAATAACGAAATGCGGAAATTGTAAATACAGTAAAATACAACATACAACGCACAAAAATAAACATCCAAAGACAAACAAACAAACGCTAGGATCGACTCGCATAGGGGACGTTGGATCCCAAATGAGTCGCAAAGCAAGGTGACCATCGCAGTCCCCAGCAGAGTCGCCAGCTGTCGCTACTGCTAAAATCGGCGTCGGCTATGACAGAAGAGTCGCCACCGCGCGTTATTTATCCCACAAGAGGGAAAGGAAACGATCGGGAAAAACCTGACGAAAGGGTATAAGAAAAGGTCATCGCAACCATTGTCTGGATTCGGGAGTCGGTTACGCAAGGGGAAGGTATTAGCACCCCTCACGTCCGTCGTACTCGACGGGATCCACACTTGTTGGTTTGTCTACAGGATGCAAAAACAGTCTATCTACAGCTTCTAAGTCTAAACTGAAGGAAACTGACTCGGTAGAGCGTCGCTGCTCTATGCCTACGTATTCGCAAGAGAGAAAGTCAGAGTCAACGTAGTTCGGGAAACTACGGGGGAATGGGCTCGCCGAGATATCGCATCTCGTGCCTACGTACTTCCACACGACGTGAAAGATCAGAGCTTACGTAGTTCAGGCTTACTACGGGTAATCAAAGGGTGTTCTCGGTCACACAGGGGTGAGAGATTAAGTTGGCTTTAGAAGTACGGGGACCTACGGAACTTAAAACTACGGTCTGGTCTCAAATGTGTAAGGGCAAGAGAAAGGGATAATAGGCGTTAGCGAGAAAGTCTCGATCGCACGGCAGCGAGGGAACAGAGAGGTTAGTTGTTAGTATGCTCGCTAGGATATCGCATCCTATGCCTACATATTCTCATCTGATACGAGAAAACAGAGCAGCTGTAGTTCAGCCAACTACAGCAAACGGGGAAACGGGAAGAAGGTAAAAGGGAGCTCGCTAGGATATCGCATCCTATGCCTACATACTCTCGTCTGGTACGAGAGATCAGAGAAAACGTAGTTCGACGGGAAAACGAGTCTCGATTGCACGGGGGCAAGAGAAGGGTCTCGATCGCCTGAACGCGAGAGAAAATAGTTTCGATCGCACAGGGGCAAGAACAAAGAGGAAGCAGGCTTACGCCTAAACGGGAAGGAACTCGGGACACACACGCAGGAACCTAAGACGTAGGAGCGAATGCGTCGCATGTCACCCAAAGGGTACCATACTAGACATCCTAGACGATTGAGAAGAAACTCCTCAACTGTCATTTCCTACGTATCTAACGATGCAGCTCACAACACTCGACGGTTGCCTGAAGACTTGTATAAGATGATGATGTTGAACGAAGCGGCTTCGTTGGCTCTCGACATGCGCGCAAGCTCCATTCCCATCTTCTCCTCTCCGGATCCTTGATGAGGACGCTCAAATCAGGAACAATGTAACGCTTAGACCGTCATGGTTCGACTTATACGAGAAATCAAACTCTAAGAGGTAGCGTATTGATGTCCGTGTCAAAGACAAGATAGAGAAATGATATCGAAAATCATTCTCCAATTGAATCATGTCACACGGCCAGCCAACAACAAAATCAAAGATAAAATCGGATAGGAAACGAAAATAGGAGAGAAATCCAACGACAAAATGGAAATAATAGTCTACTCCTAAAATACGGCAATTAAATTCTACTAGAAAATATTCTAAAGAAAATTAAAAGGAAATTGCATATGAAAATAGCATAAAACAATTCTATCTAAATCCCTAATATCCTAAAGAAAATAGAAGTTCTATATTAAAATCTATAATATTCTATAAGGAAAACTAGAATGGAAAATTCTATATTACCATCTATATATCCTATAATATGCTAAAAATAATGGAATTTAAATTCTATATTGAAAACTATGCACTAATGTCCTAGGAAAATAAAACTATAATCCTAAAGAAAAAATAGAACTATATCTATTACAATCATTCCTCCAATACAAGAAAATTAAATTGCAAAGGGGAGAGGGTACATCAGCATAACTGGGGTATATGTAGAAAAAACAGAGTTGGGCCCAACCCATAATACAATCAGAAAAATAATAAAATAGAAATAAAAAACAGGGAAGGGGGTGCGCGCAGAGATATGGGGTGTGAACCAGCAAAAACAATGAATTGGGCCTCAGCCCATCACAAACTTCATCAGCCAAAAAAAAAGAACAGGGATGGGGGTGAATGTTTGAAACGGGGGTATGGATAAAAAAAACTCGTTGGGCTCAATAGTTCGGCCCAAAACGTCCAAACCTCCTTCCACCCTCTCTCAAACTCCTCACCCAGAAACCCTAATCCCTTCCCTCTCATGCACCGCCGTCAACCCCACAAACCTCTCCGTCTCAACCTTTCTACCTTCGATCCAAGAAAAACCTCACCACATAATACTCCCTTCTTCCGCTCCTTCAATCTTCCCTCAGAACCTTCGTCATCCTCCTCCAACCGTCTCCGCTGTGCAACTGTGAAATTCGAAGTTCAATCGCGGTGAACATTGAAGATTTGGTGGCAACTGAAGAACTCGTGACGAGATCTTGAGAGACATGGAGGATCTTGAAGCTGGCTGAAGTTCTTGGAAAACGAGTGCGAAAACGATGAAGATCTTCAAAGATCTTTGAAGATCTTGAAGAAACCTGGACGATGATGGATGCGCAGGTTGAAGGATTAGTGAAGATTAATTGGAAAATCTGGAAAAGGTGAAGAACGATGAAGATTGAAGAAGTTTCTTGAAGGTTCACTGAATCTGGATTAGAGTGTGTTCATAGATGGATGAACATTTGCTGTGGATGATGAAGGTACAGGGCAAGATCTGGGAAAGTGAGGGAGGTGCGATGAATGTGATGGTTTGAATATTCGAAGTTCTGGAAGATAATGCATGATGAACACGGTTGACTCTCATTGAAGATCTGGAAAAGGTTGAATGGATGAAGTTCTTGAGTGTTTCTGGGAGTTTCTCGAAGATGAACACGAAGAGTGTTCTTGAAGTTGGATGAAGATTGTTGATGAAGATCTTGAAATCTGGCAAAATCTGGACGAAGATCATGATGAGCTTCGTATGAAGTTGGAAGGAAGAATCTGGAGAAGTATGAAAGTGGTGATGAACACATGCAAATCTATGAATTTTCCGATGGGTGGTTGGCGTTTCCGGCGAGATCTGGAAAAGAGATGAAGAACATTTGAAGAATGTTGGAGAAAGATGAAGATCCGATGAACTTCTGGAGAACGGATGAACGTTCTTGAGTTCCGGCGACGGTTACAGATTCCGGCGAGCGGTTACGGGGAGATTTGGCAGTGGGAAGCACCATGATATTTCTCTGGTGAACACTCCGGCGGTTTGCATGGCCGTCGGTGAGGAGAGGACGCCTCACAGGCCGCGTGGCAGCACACATGAGAGAGGGAATGGTGAGAATGACAAGTGGCAGTGCATGGCGCACGCGTGGAAGAGAGAGAGAGACTGAGTGAGTGGAGAAAAAATGAGGTGTCCCCCGAGAGAAAATGATACGTGGGGCCTTTTATACACTGACAGGTGGCATCAGACTGGACTGTAGGCCTCCAAAATAGACACATGGCCTAGGAAAATTGATTAACTCTGATCCAACTTGATTAATTCACTCACTTAAGAATAATGACTGCATCTAATGATTAAACCTAATTAAGAATCAATTAAAATGATGATTAATGTTGATTAGCAATTCAATTAATGGAAAACGGAAGTTAAGACTAATCTAGGCCTAATTAACAACTAATTAACACCATCAAGAAATTAATCTAAAAAAGATTTAAACTATATTAAACTCCATTACCACCTAAAAATGAGATTAGTCTACGGTTTCTAAACCTATTAATAGTAAAATCTCTCAAACAAATATTAAATCCATCTAAAATTCTAATAACAGAACTAACCTATTAAACTATTTGAAAACATTTAATATCTAATTAAAACCATTTAAAAACTATTTAATATCTAGAATCAATTATCTATTAAAACTCATTAAAAAGAATTATCTATTTAAAAATGAATTATTCTAAAAATAGAAAATTGTTATTAAAACTCTATTAAAAGAATTAAAATCCTAGAAAATAAAGGGAAAATCTAAAAAAAAGCAATAAAGTTGATTAAATTAATTAGAAAACAGATACGCGACTATAGAAAAATAAACGGTAAAAACCGGACACCGAGATGTCTTCAAAGCAACAACGAGAGCTGAAAACACAGGGAACAAGCACCAATTCTCAAAATACGTCCTCGTATTGGCCTGAAATGCCTGAAGCGCGATTAGAGGGCTGTAATCTCGATAAAGTCGATCTGACTGAAAAAAATGCAATGTACGCGGTATGCAAATGCGAATGCAAAATGCGTCGAAACATAAACCAGATGTGAGAACCGGTAGGTCAAATTTTGGGGTGCAACACTATCGAGTAAACCAATTTAAAGGGCCATAAAATCAAGTTAATGTATGCCCAGTTTGGCCCTTAACAATTACAACTCCTTCAAACTCAAAAAATCTAAAGAGATCAGATGTCAGGAGATGTGGTCTGACATCACATCTGCTTCAACATAGCAACAATCTGGGACGTGTCCATTACTCCCCCTGTCACATATAACCAATATTTCCCCTAAAGGCGGAAACCCAAATCTCCTGAAGACCAAACCTCAATTACCTAAGTTCACACATCCCTCTCAAGAGGAAAACCCAAATCACCTGGAAGACAACTATGAACTATCCAAGTTCACACATTAGAAACACATACAATAGAAGCCACACATATTAGAAACATATAAAATAGAAGCCATACATATTACTCATAAAATTATAGTAAATTAGGGTAAATATGTTTCGTTTCAAAGAAAAGCATTTCAAGATTAGATTTCGCTAATCCTTTTTAAACGTATCTGATTAATCAAGCATGCGAACTTAGTTTTAATCAATAAAATCGTGTATCCTTGCGAATCCATTCATTTCTAAAGCGAGTCCGTGAATATTATTGTTTTAATTGCTAGATTGTTTCTCTAAATAGCAACTGAAACAAACAAACATAAAGATCGATACAAAGCAAATATTAACTTCCAAATCTATGTCTAGAGTTTGTTGGTTAATAGATGAAAAAAATAGATCAAGACTTGTAAAATCTATGTCTAGAGTGATTCCAACCATAAATACATCATTAAAGCAAATATCATTATCATTATTTAATCATAACCTTGTTCACATAGAAAAGATCAAAAGAAATACATGAAAATAAGATTAACTACCTCTAATCTTGACACAAAAGTGTTTAACTACCCATCCCCATGGTAGCTTGATCAACATGTCAGAAAAGAAGCTTTGCTAGGATTAAAGTCGAAGAATTGAGGATTGATGCTCAAAAGATTTAATTATCGCTTGTCCATGAGTTTCTAAGGTTTTTTGACCTCGAAAATCCTTTTTCTCTTTCTCAAACGCTGCAAAGTGTGAAAAAGTACAAGTTGTTCAAAATATCTTCCAAGTGATATTTTTATATATAAGGCCACTTAGTGCTGTAAGTGGCACCGCGCAAAGTACCCTCAGAGGTGTGCTAAGCATGGTCTGAAGAACACAACTCATTTCCCAAGAAATGTGCTAAGCGTGATAGGAGCTCACTTATGACGTTTTGAGCCTTTAGCTACTGGATTTTTTATGAGCGCGCTAGTCTCGTGCTGAAAAGCTAGCTTAGCGCGCTATGCCGACATGAAAACTTCAAAACTTGTTTTTCAGTCCTTCTTTCTTGTACCAATTGTTCGTATCATCAAAAAATAGGCAAGAAGAACTTTTAGAGAACTTCAAAATGCTGAATATTCACATTATTTACACTAAATAAAAAAATTAACATAAATACACTTAAACTACTATGTTTTAGACTAAACTATCAAGTAAACCAATTTAAAGGGCCATAAAATCAAGTTAAAGTATGCCCAGTTTGGCCCTTAACAATTACAACTCCTTCAAACTCAAAAAATCTAAAGAGATCAGATGTCAGGACATGTGGTCTGACATCACATCTGCTTCAACATAGAAACAATCTCGGACGTGTCCATTACTCCCCCTGTCACATATAACCAATATTTCCCCTAAAGGCGAAAACCTAAATCTCCTGAAGTCCAAACCTCAACTACCTAGGTTCACACATCCCTCTCAAGAGGAAAACCCAAATCACCTGGCAGACAACTATGAACTATCCAAGTTCACACATTAGAAACACATACAATAGAAGCCACACATATTAGAAACATATAAAATAGAAGCCATACATATTACTCATAACATTAGAGTAAATTAGGGTAAAGATGTTTCGTTTCAAAGAAAAGCATTTCAATATTAGATTTCGTTAATCCTTTTTAAACGTATCTGATTAATCAAGCATGTGAACTTAGTTTTAATCAATAAAATCGTGTATCCTTGCGAATCCGTTCATTTCTAAAACGAGTCCGTGAATATTATTGTTTTAATTGCTATATTATTTCTCTAAATAGCAACTGAAACAAACAAACATAAACATCGATACAAAGCGAATATTAACTTCCAAATCTATCTCTAGAGTTTGTTAGTTAATAAATGAAAAAAATAGATCAAGACTTGGAAAATCTATGTCTAGAGTGATTCAAACCATAAATACATCATTAAAGCAAATATCATCATCATTTGTTGATCATAACCTTGTTCACATACAAAAAATCAAAAGTAATACATGAAAGAGAGATTAACTACCTCTAATCTTGACACAAAAGTGTTTAACTACCCATCCCCATGGTAGCTTGATCAACATGTAAGGAAAAAGCTTTGCTAGGATTAAAGTCAAAGAATCGAGGATTGATGCTCCAAAGATTTAATTATCACTTCTCCATGAGTTTGTAAGGTTTTTGACCTAAAAAATCCTTTTTCTCTTTCTCTAACGTTGTAAAGTGGGAAAAAGTACCTGTTGTTGAAAATACCTTCCAAGTGATATATTTATATATAAGGCCACTTAATGCTGTAAGTGGCACCGCGCTAAGTACCCTCAGAGGTGTGCTAAGCATGGTCTGAAGAACACAACTTATTTCCCAGGAAGTGTGCTTAGCGCGATAGGAGCTCACTTATGACATTTTGAGCCTTTAGCTACTGGATTTTTTATGAGCGCGCTGGTCTCGCGCTGAAATGCTAGCTTAGCATGCTATGCCGACATGAAACTTCAAAACTTGTTTTTCAGTCCTTCTTTCTTGCATCAATTGTTCCTATCATCAAAAATAGGCAAGAAAAACTGTTAAAGAACATCAAAATGCTAAATATTCACATTATTTACACTAAAATCGAAAATTAACATAAAATCAAGTAAACCAATTTAAAGGGCCATAAAATCAAGTTAAATTATGTCCAATTCGTCCCTTAACAATTACAACTCCTTCAAACTCAAAAAATATAAAGAGATCAGATGTCAGGACATGTGGTCTAACATCACATCTGCTTTAACATAGCAACAATCTCAGACGTGTCCATTACTCCCCCTGTCACATATACCCAATATTTCCCCTAAAGGAGAAAACCCAAATCTCCTGAAGTCCAAACCTCAACTACCTAAGTTCACACACCCCTCTCAAGAGAAAAACCCAAATCACCTTGCAGACAAGTATGAACTATCCAAGTTCACACATTAGAAACACATCCAATAGAAGCCACACATATTAGAAACATATAAAATAGAAGTCATACATATTACTCATAACATTAGAGTAAATTAGGGTAAAGATGTTTCGTTTCAAAGAATAGCATTTCAAGATTAGATTTCGTTAATCATTTTTAAACGTATCTGATTAATCAAGCATGCGAACTTAGTTTCAATCAATAAAATCGTGTTTCCTTGCTAATCCGTTCATTTCTAAAAAGAGACCGTGAATATTATTGTTTTAATTGCTAGATTATTTCTCTAAATAACAATTGAAACAAACAAACATAAAGATCGATAAAAAGCGAATATTAACTTCCAAATCTATGTCTAGAGTTTGTTGGTTAATAGATGAAAAAAATAGATCAAGACTTGGAAAATCTATGTCTAGAGTGATTCAAACCATAAATACATCATTAAAGCAAATGTCATAATCATTATTTCATCATAACCTTGTTCACATACAAAAGATCAAAAGAAATACATGAGAGTAAGATTAACTACCTCTAATCTTGACACAAAAGTGTTTAACTACCCATCCCCATGGTAGCTTGATCAACATGTAAGAAATGAAGCTTTGCTGGGATTAAAGTCGAAGAATCGAGGATTGCTGCTCCAAAGATTTAATTATCATTTCTCCAAGATTTTTTAAGGTTTTTGACCTAGAAAATCCTTTTTCTCTTTCTCAAACGCTGCAAAGTGTGAAAAAGTACAAGTTGTTGAAAATATCTTCCAAGTAATATATTAATATATAAGGCTACTTAGTGCTGTAAGTGGCACCGCTCTAAGTACCCTCAGAGGTGCGCTAACATTGGTCTGAAGAACACAACTTATTCCCAGGAAGTGTGCTAAGCCCGATAGGAGCTCACTTATGACATTCTGAGCCTTTAGCTACTGGATTTTTTATTAGCGCGCTGGTCTCGCGCTGAAATGGTAGCTTAGCGCGCTATGCCGACATGAAAACTTCAAAACTTGTTTTTCAGTCCTTCTTTCTTGCACCAATTGTTCCTATCATCAAAAATAGGCAAAAAAAACTGTTAAAGAACATCAAAATGCTAAATATTCACATTATTTACACTAAAATAAAAAATTAACATCAATACACTTAAACTACTAGGTTTTAGACTAAACTATCAAGTAAACCAATTTAAAGGGCCATAAAATCAAGTTAAAGTATGCGCAGTTTGGCTCTTAACAATTACAACTCCTTCAAACTCAAAAAAACTAAAGAGATCAGATGTCAGGACATGTGGTCTGACATCACATCTGCTTCAACATGGCAACAACCTCGGACGTGTCCATTACTCCCCCTGTCACATATAACCAATATTTCCCCTAAAGGCGAAAACCTAAATCTCCTGAAGTCCAAACCTCAACTACCTAGGTTCACACATCCCTCTCAAGAGGAAAACCCAAATCACCTGGCAGACAACTATGAACTATCCAAGTTCACACATTAGAAACACATACAATAGAAGCCACACATATTATAAACATATAAGATAGAAGCCATACATATTACTCATAACATTAGAGTAAATTAGGGTAAAGATGTTTCGTTTCAAAGAAAAGCATTTCAAGATTAGATTTCGTTAATCCTTTTTAAACGTATCTGATTAATCATGCATGCGAACTTAGTTTCAATCAATAAAATCGTGTATCCTTGCGAATCCGTTCATTTCTAAAGCGAGTCCGTGAATATTATTCTTTTAATTGCTAGATTATTTCTCTAAATAGCAACTGAAACAAACAAACATAAAGATCGATACAAAGCGAATATTAACTTCCATATCTATGTCTAGAGTTTGTTGGTTACTAGATGAAAAAAATAGATCAAGACTTGGAAAATCTATGTCTAGAGTGATTACAACCATAAATACATCATTAAAGCAAATATCATCGTCATTTATTGATCATAACCTTGTTCACATACAAAAGATCAAAAGAAATACATGAAAGTAAGATTGACTACCTCTAATCTTGAAAGAAAAGTGTTTAACTACCCATCCCCATGGTAGCTTGATCAACATGTAAGAAAAGAAGCTTTGTTAGGATTAAAGTCGAAGAATCGAGGATTGATGCTCAAAAGATTTAATTATCACTTCTCCATGAGTTTCTAAGGTTTTTGACCTAGAAAATCCTTTTTCTCTTTCTCAAACGCTGAAAAGTGTGAAAAAGTACAAGTTGTTGAAAATATCTTCCAAGTGATACATTAATATATAACGCCACTTAGTGCTGTAAGTGGCACCGCGCTAAGTACCCTCAGAGGTGCGCTAAGCATGGACAGAAGAACACAAATTATTCCCTGGAAGTGTGCTAAGCGCGTTAGGAGATCGCTTATGACGTTTTGAGCCTTTAGCTACTGGATTTTTTATTAGCGCGCTAGTCTCGCGCTGAAATACTAGCTTAGCGCGCTTTGCCGACATGAAAATTTCAAAACTTGTTTTTCAGTCCTTCTTTCTTGCACCAATTGTTCCTATCATCAAAAATAGGCAAAAAGAATAGTTAAAGAACATAAAAATGCTAAATATTCAAATTATTTACACTAAAATCGAAAATTAACATAAATACACTTAAACTACTAGGTTTTAGACTAAACTATCAAGTAAACCAATTTAAAGGGCCCTAAAATCAAGGTAAAGTATGCGCAATTTGGCTCTTAACAATTACAACTCCTTCAAACTCAAAAAATCTAAAGATATCAGATGTCAGGACATGTGGTCTGACATCACATCTGCTTCAACATAGTAACAATCTCGGACGTGTCCATTACTCCCCCTGTCACATATAACCAATATTTCCCCTAAAGGCGAAAACCCAAATCTCCTGAAGTCCAAACCTCAACTACCTAAGTTCACACATCCCTCTCAAGAGGAAAACCCAAATCACCTGGCAGACAACTATGAACTATCCAAGTTCACACATTAGAAACACATACAATAGAAGCCACACATATTCGAAACACATAAGATAGAAGCCATACATATTACTCATAACATTAGAGTAAATTAGGGTAAAGATGTTTCGTTTCAAAGAAAAGAAATTCAAGATTAGATTTCGTTAATCCTTTTTAAACGTATCTGATTAATCATGCATGCGAACTTAGTTTCAATCAATAAAATCGTGTATCCTTGCGAATCCGTTCATTTCTAAAGCGAGTCCGTGAATATTATTGTTTTAATTGCTAGATTATTTCTCTAAATAACAACTGAAACAAACAAACATAAAGATCGATACAAAGCGAATATTAACTTCCATATCTATGTCTAGAGTTTGTTGGTTACTAGATGAAAAAAATAGATCAAGACTTGGAAAATCTATGTCTAGAGTGATTACAACCATAAATACATCATTAAAGCAAATATCATCGTCATTTATTGATCATAACCTTGTTCACATACAAAATATCAAAAGAAATACATGAAAGTAAGATTAACTACCTCTAATCTTGACACAAAAGTGTTTAACTACCCATCCCCATGGTAGCTTGATCAACATGTAAGAAAAGAAGCTTTGCTAGGATTAAAGTCGAAGAATCAAGAATTGATGCTCCAAAGATTTAATTATCACTTCTCCATGAGTTTCTAAGGTTTTTGACCTAGAAAATCCTTTTTCTCTTACTCAAACGCTGCAAAGTGTTGAAAAGTACAAGTTTTTGAAAATATCTTCCAAGTGATATATTTATATATAAGGCCACTTAGTGCTGTAAGTGGCACCGCACTAAGTACCCTCAGAGGTGCGCTAAGCATGGTCTAAAGAACACAACTTATTTCCCAAGAAGTGTGCTAAGCGCGATAGGAGCTCACTTATGACGTTTTGAGCCTTTAGCTACTGGATTTTTTATGAGTGCGTTGGTCTCGCGCTGAAATGCTAGCTTAGCGCGCTATGCCGACATGAAAACTTCAAAACTTGTTTTTCAGTCCTTCTTTCTTGCACCAATTGTTCCTATCATCAAAAATAGACAAGAAAAACTGTTAAAGAACATCAAAATGCTAAATATTAACATTATTTACACTAAAATAAAAAATTAACATAAATAAACTTAAACTACTAGGTTTTAGACTAAACTATCAAGTAAACCTAGAGACAGGGCCATAAAATCAAGTTAAAGTATGCCCAATTTGGCCCTTAACTATTACAACTCCTTCAACCTCAAAAAATCTAAAGAGATCAGATGTCAGGACATGTGGTATGACATCACATCTGCTTCAACATAGCAACAATCTCAGACATGTCTATTACTCCCCCTGTCACATATAACCAATATTTCCCCTAAAGGCGAAAACCCAAATCTCCTGAAGTCCAAACCTCAACTACCTAAGTTCACACATCCCTCTCAAGAGAAAATCCCAAATCACCTGGCAGATAACTATGAACTATCCAAGTTCACACATTAGAAACACATACAATAGAAGCCACACATATTAGAAACATATAAAATAGAAGCCATACATATTACTCATAACATTAGAGTAAATTAGGGTAAAGATGTTTCATTTCAAAGAATAGCATTTCAAAATTAGATTTCGTTAATCCTTTTTAAACGTATCAGATTAATCAAGCATGCGAACTTAGTTTCAATCAATAAAATCGTGTATCGTTGCGAATCCGATCATTTCTAAAGCGAGTCCGTGAATATTATTGTTGTAATGGCTAGATTAATTCTCTAAATAGCAATTGAAACAAACAAACATAAAGATCGATACAAAGCGAATATTAACTTCCAAATCTATGTCTAAAGTTTGTTGGTTAATAGATGAAAAAAATAGATCAAGACTTTGGAAAATCTATGTCTAGAATGATTCAAATTATAAATACATCATTAAAGAAAATATCATCATCATTTATTGATCATAACCTTGTTCACATACAAAAGATCAAAAGAAATACATGAAAGTAAGATTAACTACCTCTAATCTTGACACAAAAGTGCTTAACTACCCATCCCCATGGTAGCTTGATCAACATGTAAGAAAAGAAGCTTTGCTAGGATTAAAGTCGAAGAATCGAGGATTGATGCTCCAAAGATTTAATTATCACTTCTCCATGAGTTTCTAAGGTTTTTGACCTAGAAATCCTTTTTCTCTTTCTCAAACGCTGCAAAGTGTGAAAAGGTACAAGTTGTTAAAAATATCTTCCAAGTGATATATTTATATATAAGGCCACTTAGTGCTGTAAGTGGCACCGCGCTAAGTACCCTCAGAGGTGCGCTAAGCATGGTCTTAAGAACACAACTTATTTCCCAGGAAGTGAGCTAAGCGCGATAGGAGCTCACTTCTGACATTTTGAGCCTTTAGCTACTGGATTTTTTATGAGCGCGTTGGTCTCGCGCTGAAATGCTAGCTGAGCGCGCTATGCCGACATGAAAACTTCAAAACTTGTTTTTCAATCCTTCTTTCTTGCACCAATTGTTCCTATCATCAAAAATAGGCAAGAAAAACTGTTAAAGAACCTCAAAATGCTAAATATTCACGTTATTTACACTAAAATAAAAAATTAACATAAATAAACTTAAGCTATTAGGTTTTAGACTAAACTATCAAGTAAACCAATTTAAAAGGCCATAAAATCAAGTCAAAGTCTTCCCAATTTGGCCCTTAACAGTTACAACTCCTTCAAACTCAAAAAATCTAAAGAGATCAGATGTCAGAACATGTGGTCTGGCATAACATCTGCTTCAACATAGCAACAATCTCAGACATGTCCATTACTCCCCCTGTCACATATAACCAATATTTCCCCTAAAGGCGAAAACCCAAATCTCCTGAAGTCCAAACCTCAACTACCTAAGTTCACACATCCCTCTCAAGAGGAAAACCCAAATCACCTGGCAGACAACTATGAACTATCCAAGTTCACACATTAGAAACACATACAATAGAAGCCACACATATTAGAAACATATAAAATAGAAGCCATACATATTACTCATAACATTAGAGTAAATTAGGGTAAAGATGTTTCGTTTCAAAGAATAGCATTTCAAGATTAGATTTCGTTAATCCTTTTTAAATGTATCCGATTAATCAAGCATGCGAACTTAGTTTCAATCAATAAAATCATGTATCCTTGCGAATCTGATCATTTCTAAAGCGAGTCCGTGAATATTATAATTTAATTGCTAGATTATTTCTCTAAATAACAACTAAAACAAACAAACATAAAGATCGATACGAAGCGAATATTAACTTCTAAATCTATGTCTAGAGTTTGTTGGTTAATAGATGAATAAATAGATCAGGCCATGGAAAATCTACGTCTAGAGTGATTCAAACCATAAATACATCATTAAAGCAAATATCATCATCATTTATTGATCATAACCTTGTTCACATACAAAAGAACAAAAGAAATACATGTAAGTAAGATTAACTACCTCTAATCTTGACACAAAAGTGTTTAACTACCCATCCCCATGGTAGCTTGATCAACATGTAAGAAAAGAAGCTTTTCTAGGATTAAAGTCGAAGAATCTAGGATTAATGCTCCAAAGATTTAATTATCCCTTCTCCATGAGTTTCTATGGTTTTTGACCTAGAAAATCCATTTTCTCTTCCTCAAACGCTGCAAAATGTGAAAAAGTACAAGTTGTTGAAAATATCTTCCAAGTGATATATTTATATATAAGGCCACTTAGTGCTGTAAGTGGCACCGCACTAAGTACCCTCAGAGGTGCGCTAAGCATGGTCTGAAGAACACAACTTATTTCCCAGGAAGTGTGCTAAGCGCGATAGGAGCTCACTTATGACGTTTTGAGCCTTTAGCTACTGGATTTTTTATGAGTGCGCTAGTCTCGCCCCGAAAAGCTAGCTTAGCGCGCTATGCCGACATGAAAACTTCAAAACTTGTTTTTCAGTCCTTCTTTCTTGCACCAATTGTTCCTATCATCAAAAATAGGCAAGAAGAACTGTTAAACAACATCAAAATGCTCAATATTCACATTATTTGCACTAAAATCGAAAATTAACATGAATACACTTAAGCTACTAGGTTTTAGACTAAACTATCAAGTAAACCAAATTAAAGGGCCATAAAATCAAGTTAAAGTATGCCCAATTTGTCCTTTAACAATTACAACTCCTTCAAAATCAAAAAATCTAAAGAGATCAGATGTCAGGACATGTGGTCTGACATCACATCTGCTTCAACATAGCAACCATCTCAGACATGTCCATTACTCCCCCTGTCACATATAACCAATATTTCACCTAAAAACGAAAACCCAAATCTCCTGAAGTCCAAACCTAAACTACATAAGTTCACACATCCCTCTCAAGAGGAAAACCCAAATCACCTGGCAGACAACTATGAACTATCCAAGTTCAAATATTAGAAACACATACAATAGAAGCCACACATATTAGAAACATATAAAATAGAAGCCATACATATTACTCATAACATTAGAGTAAACTAGGGTAAAGATGTTTTGTTTCAAAGAAAAGCATGTTAAGATTAGATTTCGTTACTCCTTTTTAAACTTATCCGATTAATCAAGCATGCGAACTTAGTTTCAATCAATAAAATCATGTATCCTTGCGAATCGGTTCATTTCTAAAGCGAGTCTATAAATATTATTATTTTAATTGCTAGATTATTTCTCTAAATAGCAACTGAAACAAACAAACATAAAGATCGATACAAAGCAAATATTAACTTCCAAATTTATGTCTAGAGTTTATTGGTTAATAGATCAAAAAATAGATCAAGACTTGGAAAATCTATGTCTAGAGTGATTCAAACCATAAATACATCATTAAAGCAAATATCATCGTCATTTATTGATCATAACCGTGTTCACATTCAAAAGGTCAAAAGAAATACATGAAAGTAAGATTAACTACCTCTAATATTGACACAAAAGTGTTTAACTACCCATGCCCATGGTAGCTTGATCAACATGTTAGAAAAGAAGCTTTGCTAGGATTATAGTCTAAGAATCAAGGATTGATGCTTCAAAGATTTAATTATCACTTCTCCATGAGTTTCTAAGGTTTTTGAACAAGAAAATCCTTTTTCTCTTTCTCAAACACTAAAAAGTGTGAAAAAGTACAACTTGTTGAAAATATCTTCCAAGTGATATATTAATATATAAGGCCACTTAGTTCTGTAAGTGGCACCGCGCTAAGTACCCTCAGAGGTGCGCTAAGCATGGATAGAAGAACACAACTTATTCCTAGTAAATGTGCTAAGCGCGATAGGAGATCACTTATGACGTTTTGAGCCTTTAGCTACTGGATTTTTGATGAGTGGGCTGGTCTCACGCTGAAAAGCAAGCTTAGCGGCTATGCCGACATGAAAACTTCAAAACTTGTTTTTCAGTCCTTCTTTCTTGCACCATTTGTTCCTATCATCAAATATAGGCAAGAAGAACTGTTAAAGAACATCAAAATGCTCAATATTCACATTATTTACACTAAAATAGAAAATTAACATAAATACACTTAAACTACTAGGTTTTAGACTAAACTATTAAGTAAACCAATTGAAAGGGCCATAAAATCAAGTTAAAGTATGCCCAATTTGGCCCTTAACAATTACAACTCCTTCAAACTCCAAAAATCTAAAGAGATCAGATGTCAGGACATGTGGTCTGACATCACATATGCTTCAACATAGCGACAATCTCAGACATGTCCATTACTCCCTCTGTCACATATAACCAATATTTCCCCTAAAGGCGAAAACCCAAATCTCCTGAAGTCCAAACCTCAACTACCTAAGTTCACACATCCCTCTCAAGAGGAAAACCCAAACCACATGGCAGACAACTAAGAACTATCCAAGTTCACACATTAGAAACACATACAATAGAAGCCACACATATTAGAAACATATAAAATATAAGCCATACATATTACTCATAACATTAGAGTAAATTAGGGTAAAGATGTTTTGTTTCAAAGAAAAGCATGTCAAGATTAGATTTCGTTAATCCTTTTTAAACGTATCAGATTAATCAAGCATGCGAAATTAGTTTTAATCAATAAAATCGTGTATCCTTGCGAATCCGTTCATTTCTAAAGCGAGTCCGTGAATATTATTGTTTTAATTGCTAGCTTATTTCTCTAAATAGCAACTGAAACAAACAAACATAAAGATCGATACAAAGCGAATATTAACTTCCAAATCTATGTCTAGAGTGTGTTGGTTAATAGATGAAAAAATAGATCAAGACTTGGAAAATCTATGTCTAGAGTGATTCACACCATAAATACATCATTAAAGCAAATATCATAATCATTTATTGATCGTAACCATTTCACATAAAAATGATCAAAAGAAATACATGAAAGTAAGATTAACTACCTCTCATCTTGACACAAAAGTGTTTAACTACCCATCCCCATGGTAGCTTGATCAACATGTAAGAAAAGAAGCTTTGCTAGGATTAAAGTCGAAGAATCGAGGATTGATGCTCCAAAAATTTAATTATCACTTCTCCACGAGTTTCTAAGGTTTTTGACCTAGAAAATCCTTTTCTTCCTTCTCAAACGCTGAAAAGTGTGAAAAAGTACAAGTTGTTGGAAATATCTTCCAAATGCTATATTTATATATAAGGCCACTTAGTGCTGTAAGTGGCACCACGCTAAGTACCCATAGAGGTACGTTAAGCATGGTCTTCAGAACACAACTTATTTCCCAGGAAGTGTGCTAAGCGCGATAGGAGATCACTTATGACGTTTTGAGCCTTTAGCTACTGGATTTTTTATGAGCACGCTGGACTCCCGCTGAAAAGCTAGCTTAGCGCGCTATGCCGACATGAAAACTTCAAAACTTGTTTTTCAGTCCTTCTTTCTTGCACAAATTGTTCGTCTCATCAAAAATAGGCAAGAAGAACTGTTAAAGAACATCAAAATGCTCAATATTCACATTATTTACACTAAAATTGAAAATGAATATGAATACACTTAAACTACTAGGTTTTAGACTAAACTATCAAGTAAACCAATTGAAAGGGCCATAAAATCAGGTTAAAGTATGCCCAATTTGGCCCTTAACAGTTACAACTCCTTCAAACTCCAAAAATCTAAAGAGATCAGATGTCAGGACATGTGGTCTGACATCACATCTGCTTCAACATAGCAACAATATCAGACATGTCCATTACTCCCCCTGTCACATATAACCAATATTTCCCCTAAATTCGAAAACCCAAATCTCCTGAAGTCCAAACCTCAACTACCTAATTTCACACATCCCTCTCAAGAGGAAAACCCAAACCACATGGCAGACAACTAAGAACTATCCAAGTTCACACATTTGAAACAAATACAATAGAAGCCACACATATTAGAAACATATAAAATATAAGCCATACATATTACTCATAACATTAGAGTAAATTAGGGTAAAGATGTTTTGTTTCAAAGAAAAGCATGTCAAGATTAGATTTGGTTAATCCTTTTTAAACGTATCAGATTAATCAAGCATGCGAAATTAGTTTTAATCAATAAAATCGTGTATCCTTGCGAATCCGTTCATTTTTAAAGCGAGTCCGTGAGTATTATTGTTTTAATTGCTAGCTTATTTCTCTAAATAGCAACTGAAACAAACAAACATAAAGATCGATACAAAGCGAATATTAACTTCCAAATCTATGTCTAGAGTTTGTTGGTTAATGGATGAAAAAATAGATGAAGACTTGGAAAATCTATGTCTAGAGTGATTCACACCATAAATACATCATTAAAGCAAATATCATAATCATTTATTGATCATAACCATTTCACATAAAAAAGATCAAAAGAAATACATGAAAGTAAGATTAACTACCTCTAATCTTGAAACAAAAGTGTTTAACTACCCATCCCCATGGTATCTTGATCAACATGTAAGAAAAGAAGCTTTGCTAGGATTAAAGTCGAAGAATCGAGGATTGATGCTCCAAAAATTTAATTATCACTTCTCCATGAGTTTCTAAGGTTTTTGACCTAGAAAATCCTTTTTTTCTTTCTCAAACCCTGAAAAGTGTGAAAAGGTACAAGTTGTTGGAAATATCTTCCAAATGATATATTTAAATATAAGGCCACTTAGTGCTGTAAGTGGCACCGCACTAAGTACCCTTAGAGGTACGTTAAGCATGGTCTGAAGAACACAACTTATTTCCCAGGAATTGTGCTAAGCGCGATAGGAGATCACTTATGACGTTTTGAGCCTTTAGCTACTGGATATTTTATGAGCACGCTGAACTCCCGCTGAAAAGCTAGCTTAGCGCACTATGCCGACATGAAAACTTCAAAACTTGTTTTTCAGTCCTTCTTTCTTGCACAAATTGTTCCTATCATCAAAAATAGGCAAGAAGAACTGTTAAAGAACATCAAAATGCTCAATATTCACATTATTTACACTAAAATCGAAAATGAATATGAATACACTTAAACTACTAGGTTTTAGACTAAACTAACAAGTAAACCAATTGAAAGGGCCATAAAATCAGGTTAAAGTATGCCCAATTTGGCCCTTAACATCTACAACTCCTTCAAAATCGAAAAATCTAAAGAGATCTGATGTCAGGACATATGGTCTGACATCACATCTGCTTCAACATAGCAACAATCTCAGACATGTCCATTACTCCCCCTGTCACATATAACCAATATTTCCCCTAAAGGCGAAAACCCAAATCTCCTGAAGTCCAAACCTCAACTACCTAAGTTCACACATCCCTCTCAAGAGGAAAACCCAAACCACATGGCAGACAACTAAGAACTATCCAAGTTCACACATTAGAAACACATACAATAGAAGCCACACATATTAGAAACATATAAAATATAAGCCATACATATTACTCAGAACATTAGAGTAAATTAGGGTAAAGATGTTTTGTTTCAAAGAAAAGCATGTCAAGATTAGATTTCGTTAATCCTTTTTAAACGTATCAGATTAATCAAGCATGCGAAATTAGTTTTAATCAATAAAATCGTGTATCCTTGCGAATCCGTTCATTTCTAAAGCGAGTCCGTGAATATTATTGTTTTAATTGCTAGCTTATTTCTCTAAATAGCAACTGAAACAAACAAACATAAAGATCGATACAAAGCGAATATTAACTTCCAAATCTATGTCTAGAGTTTGTTGGTTAATAGATGAAAAAATAGATCAAGACTTGGAAAATCTATGTCTAGAGTGATTCACACCATAAATACATCATTAAAGCAAATATTATAATCATTTATTGATCATAACCATTTCACATAAAAAAGATCAAAAGAAATACATGAAAGTAAGATTAGATACCTCTAATCTTGACACAAAAGTGTTTAACTACCCATCCCTATGGTAGCTTGATCAACATGTAAGAAAAGAAGCTTTGCTAGGATTAAAGTCGAAGAATCGAGGATTGATGCTCCAAAAATTTAATTATCACTTCTCCATGAGTTTCTAAGGTTTTTGACCTAGAAAATCCTTTTTTTCTTCCTCAAACGCTGAAAAGTGTGAAAAAGTACAAGTTGTTGGAAATATCTTCCAAATGATATATTTAAATATAAGGCCACTTAGTGATGTAAGTGGCACCGCGCTAAGTACCCTTAGAGGTACGTTAAGCATGGTCTGAAGAACACAACTTATTTCCCAGGAATTGTGCTAAGCGCGATAGGAGATCACTTATGACGTTTTGAGCCTTTAGCTACTGGATATTTTCTGAGCACGCTGGACTCCCGCTGAAAAGCTAGCTTAGCGCGCTATGCCGACATGAAAACTTCAAAACTTGTTTTTCAGTCCTTCTTTCTTGCACAAATTGTTCCTATCATCAAAAATAGGCAAGAAGAACTATTAAAGAACATCAAAATGCTCAATATTCACATTATTTACACTAAAATCGAAAATGAATATGAATACACTTAAACTACTAGGTTTTAGACTAAACTATCAAGTAAACCAATTGAAAGGGCCATAAAATCAGGTTAAAGTATGCCCAATTTGACCCTTAACATCTACAAATCCTTCAAAATCCAAAAATCTAAAGAGATCTGATGTCAGGACATGTGGTCTGACATCACATCTGCTTCAACATAGCAACAATCTCAGACATGTCCATTACTCCCCCTGTCACATATAACCAATATTTCCACTAAAGGCGAAAACCCAAATCTCCTGAAGTCCAAACCTCAACTACCTAAGTTCACACATCCCTCTCAAGAGGAAAACCCAAACCACATGGCAGACAACTATGAACTATCCAAGTTCACACGTTAGAAACACATACAATAGAAGCCACACATATTAGAAACATATAAAATATAAGCCATACATATTACTCATAACATTAGAGTAAATTAGGGTAAAGATGTTTTGTTTCAAAGAAAAGCATGTCAAGATTAGATTTGGTTAATCCTTTTTAAACGTATCAGATTAATCAAGCATGCGAAATTAGTTTTAATCAATAAAACCGTGTATCCTTGCGAATCCGTTCATTTCTAAAGCGAGTCCGTGAATATTATTGTTTTAATTGCTAGCTTATTTCTCTAAATAGCAACTGAAACAAACAAACATAAAGACCGATACAAAGTGAATATTAACTTCCAAATCTATGTCTAGAGTTTGTTGGTTAATAGATGAAAAAATAGATCAAGACTTGGAAAATCTATGTCTAGAGTGATTCACACCATAAATACATCATTAAAGCAAATATCATAATCATTTATTGATCATAACCATTTCACATAAAAAAGATCAAAAGAAATACATGAAAGTAAATTAACTACCTCTAATCTTGACACAAAAGTGTTTAACTACCCATCCCCATGGTAGCTTGATCAACATGTAAAAAAAGAAGCTTTGCTAGGATTAAAGTCGAAGAATCGAGGATTGATGCTCCAAAAATTTAATTATCACTTTTCCATGAGTTACTAAGGTTTTGACCTAGAAAATCCTTTTTTTCTTTCTCAAACGCTGAAAAGTGTGAAAAAGTACAAGTTGTTGGAAATATCTTCCAAATGATATATTTATATATAAGGCCACTTAGTGTTGTAAGTGGCACCGCGCTAAGTACCCTTAGAGGTACGTTCAGCATGGTCTGAAGAACACAACTTTTTTCCCAGGAAGTGTGCTAAGCGCGATAGGAGATCACTTATGACGTTTTGAGCCTTTAGCTACTGGATTTTTTATGAGCACGCTGGACTCCCACTGAAAAGCTAGCTTAGCGCGCTATGCCGACATGAAGACTTCAAAACTTGTTTTTCAGTCCTTCTTTCTTGCACAAATTGTTCCTATCATCAAAAATAGGCAAGAAGAACTGTTAAAGAACATCAAAATGCTCAATATTCACATTATTTACACTAAAATCGAAAATGAATATGAATACACTTAAACTACTAGGTTTTAGACTAAACTATCAAGTAAACCAATTGAAAGGGCCATAAAATCAGGTTAAAGTATGCCTAATTTGGCCGTTAACATCTACAACTCCTTCAAAATCGAAAAATCTAAAGAGATCTGATGTCAGGACATATGGTCTGACATCACATCTGCTTCAACATAGCAACAATCTCAGACATGTCCATTACTCCCCCTGTCACATATAACCAATATTTCCCCTAAAGGCGAAAACCCAAATCTCCTGAAGTCCAAACCTCAACTACCTAAGTTCACACATCCCTCTCAAGAGGAAAACCCAAACCACATGGCAGACAACTAAGAACTATCCAAGTTCACACATTAGAAACACATACAATAGAAGCCACACATATTAGAAACATATAAAATATAAGCCATACATATTACTCAGAACATTAGAGTAAATTAGGGTAAAGATGTTTTGTTTCAAAGAAAAGCATGTCAAGATTAGATTTCGTTAATCCTTTTTAAACGTATCAGATTAATCAAGCATGCGAAATTAGTTTTAATCAATAAAATCGTGTATCCTTGCGAATCCGTTCATTTCTAAAGCGAGTCCGTGAATATTATTGTTTTAATTGCTAGCTTATTTCTCTAAATAGCAACTGAAACAAACAAACATAAAGATCGATACAAAGCGAATATTAACTTCCAAATCTATGTCTAGAGTTTGTTGGTTAATAGATGAAAAAATAGATCAAGACTTGGAAAATCTATGTCTAGAGTGATTCACACCATAAATACATCATTAAAGCAAATATTATAATCATTTATTGATCATAACCATTTCACATAAAAAAGATCAAAAGAAATACATGAAAGTAAGATTAGATACCTCTAATCTTGACACAAAAGTGTTTAACTACCCATCCCTATGGTAGCTTGATCAACATGTAAGAAAAGAAGCTTTGCTAGGATTAAAGTCGAAGAATCGAGGATTGATGCTCCAAAAATTTAATTATCACTTCTCCATGAGTTTCTAAGGTTTTTGACCTAGAAAATCCTTTTTTTCTTCCTCAAACGCTGAAAAGTGTGAAAAAGTACAAGTTGTTGGAAATATCTTCCAAATGATATATTTAAATATAAGGCCACTTAGTGATGTAAGTGGCACCGCGCTAAGTACCCTTAGAGGTACGTTAAGCATGGTCTGAAGAACACAACTTATTTCCCAGGAATTGTGCTAAGCGCGATAGGAGATCACTTATGACGTTTTGAGCCTTTAGCTACTGGATATTTTCTGAGCACGCTGGACTCCCGCTGAAAAGCTAGCTTAGCGCGCTATGCCGACATGAAAACTTCAAAACTTGTTTTTCAGTCCTTCTTTCTTGCACAAATTGTTCCTATCATCAAAAATAGGCAAGAAGAACTATTAAAGAACATCAAAATGCTCAATATTCACATTATTTACACTAAAATCGAAAATGAATATGAATACACTTAAACTACTAGGTTTTAGACTAAACTATCAAGTAAACCAATTGAAAGGGCCATAAAATCAGGTTAAAGTATGCCCAATTTGACCCTTAACATCTACAAATCCTTCAAAATCCAAAAATCTAAAGAGATCTGATGTCAGGACATGTGGTCTGACATCACATCTGCTTCAACATAGCAACAATCTCAGACATGTCCATTACTCCCCCTGTCACATATAACCAATATTTCCACTAAAGGCGAAAACCCAAATCTCCTGAAGTCCAAACCTCAACTACCTAAGTTCACACATCCCTCTCAAGAGGAAAACCCAAACCACATGGCAGACAACTATGAACTATCCAAGTTCACACGTTAGAAACACATACAATAGAAGCCACACATATTAGAAACATATAAAATATAAGCCATACATATTACTCATAACATTAGAGTAAATTAGGGTAAAGATGTTTTGTTTCAAAGAAAAGCATGTCAAGATTAGATTTGGTTAATCCTTTTTAAACGTATCAGATTAATCAAGCATGCGAAATTAGTTTTAATCAATAAAACCGTGTATCCTTGCGAATCCGTTCATTTCTAAAGCGAGTCCGTGAATATTATTGTTTTAATTGCTAGCTTATTTCTCTAAATAGCAACTGAAACAAACAAACATAAAGACCGATACAAAGTGAATATTAACTTCCAAATCTATGTCTAGAGTTTGTTGGTTAATAGATGAAAAAATAGATCAAGACTTGGAAAATCTATGTCTAGAGTGATTCACACCATAAATACATCATTAAAGCAAATATCATAATCATTTATTGATCATAACCATTTCACATAAAAAAGATCAAAAGAAATACATGAAAGTAAATTAACTACCTCTAATCTTGACACAAAAGTGTTTAACTACCCATCCCCATGGTAGCTTGATCAACATGTAAAAAAAGAAGCTTTGCTAGGATTAAAGTCGAAGAATCGAGGATTGATGCTCCAAAAATTTAATTATCACTTTTCCATGAGTTACTAAGGTTTTGACCTAGAAAATCCTTTTTTTCTTTCTCAAACGCTGAAAAGTGTGAAAAAGTACAAGTTGTTGGAAATATCTTCCAAATGATATATTTATATATAAGGCCACTTAGTGTTGTAAGTGGCACCGCGCTAAGTACCCTTAGAGGTACGTTCAGCATGGTCTGAAGAACACAACTTTTTTCCCAGGAAGTGTGCTAAGCGCGATAGGAGATCACTTATGACGTTTTGAGCCTTTAGCTACTGGATTTTTTATGAGCACGCTGGACTCCCACTGAAAAGCTAGCTTAGCGCGCTATGCCGACATGAAGACTTCAAAACTTGTTTTTCAGTCCTTCTTTCTTGCACAAATTGTTCCTATCATCAAAAATAGGCAAGAAGAACTGTTAAAGAACATCAAAATGCTCAATATTCACATTATTTACACTAAAATCGAAAATGAATATGAATACACTTAAACTACTAGGTTTTAGACTAAACTATCAAGTAAACCAATTGAAAGGGCCATAAAATCAGGTTAAAGTATGCCTAATTTGGCCGTTAACATCTACAACTCCTTCAAAATCCAAAAATCTAAAGAGATCTGATGCCAGGACATGTGGTCTGACATCACATCTGCTTCAACATAGCAACAATCTCAGACATGTCAATTACTCCCCCTGTCACATATAACCAATATTTCCCCTAAAGGCGAAAACCCAAATCTCCTGAAGTCCAAACCTCAACTACCTAAGTTCACACATCCCTCTCAAGAGGAAAACCCAAACCACATGGCAGACAACTAAGAACTATCCAAGTTCACACATTATAAACACATACAATAGAAGCCACACATATTAGAAACATATAAAATATAAGCCATACATATTACTCATAACATTAGAGTAAATTAGGGTAAAGATGTTTTGTTTCAAAGAAAAGCATGTCAAGATTAGATTTGGTTAATCCTTTTTAAACGTATCAGATTAATCAAGCATGCGAAATTAGTTTTAATCAATAAAACCGTGTATCCTTGCGAATCCGTTCATTTCTAAAGCGAGTCCGTGAATATTATTGTTTTAATTGCTAGCTTATTTCTCTAAATAGCAACTGAAACAAACAAACATAAAGACCGATACAAAGTGAATATTAACTTCCAAATCTATGTCTAGAGTTTGTTGGTTAATAGATGAAAAAATAGATCAAGACTTGGAAAATCTATGTCTAGAGTGATTCACACCATAAATACATCATTAAAGCAAATATCATAATCATTTATTGATCATAACCATTTCACATAAAAAAGATCAAAAGAAATACATGAAAGTAAATTAACTACCTCTAATCTTGACACAAAAGTGTTTAACTACCCATCCCCATGGTAGCTTGATCAACATGTAAAAAAAGAAGCTTTGCTAGGATTAAAGTCCAAGAATCGAGGATTGATGCTCCAAAAATTTAATTATCACTTCTCCATGAATTTCTAAGGTTTTTGACCTAGAAAATCCTTTTTTTATTTCTCAAACGCTGAAAAGTGTGAAAAAGTACAAGTTGTTGGAAATATCTTCCAAATGATATATTTATATATAAGGCCACTTAGTGCTGTAAGTGGCACCGCGCTAAGTACCCTTAGAGGTACGTTAAGCATGGTCTGAAGAACACAACTTATTTCCCAGGAAGTGTGCTAAGCGCGATAGGAGATCACTTATGACGTTTTGAGCCTTTAGCTACTGGATTTTTTATGAGCACACTGGACTCCCGCTGAAAAGCTAGCTTAGCACGCTATGCCGACATGAAAACTTCAAAACATGTTTTTCAGTCCTTCTTTCTTGCACAAATTGTTCCTATCATCAAAAATAGGCAAGAAGAACTGTTAAAGAACATCAAAATGCTCAATATTCACATTATTTACACTAAAATCGAAAATGAATATGAATATACTTAAACTACTAGGTTTTAGACTAAACTATCAAGTAAACCAAATGAAAGGGCCATAAAATCAGGTTAAAGTATGCCAAATTTGGCCCTTAACATCTACAACTCCTTCAAACTCCAAAAATCTAAAGAGATCAGATGTCAGGACATGTGGTCTGACATCACATCTGCTTCAACATAGCAACAATCTCAGACATGTCCATTACTCCCCCTATCACATATAACCAATATTTCCCCTAAAGGCGAAAACCCAAATCTCCTGAAGTCCAAACCTCAACTACCTAAGTTCACACATCCCTCTCAAGAGGAAAACCCAAATCACCTGGCAGAAAACTATGAACTATCCAAGTTCACACATTAGAAACACATACAATTGAAGCCACACATATTAGAAACATATAAAATAGAAGCCATACATATTACTCATAACATTAGAGTAAATTAATGTAAAGATGTTTTGTTTCAAAGAAAAGCATGTCAAGATTAGATTTCGTTAATCCTTTTTAAACGTATCAGATTAATCAAGCATGCGAACTTAGTTTTAATCAATAAAATCGTGTATCCTTGCGAATCCGTTCATTTCTAAAGCGAGTCCATGAATATTATTGTTTTAATTGCTAGCTTACTTCTCTAAATAGCAACTGAAACAAACAAACATAAAGATCGATACAAAGCGAATATTAACTTCCAAATCTATGTCTAGAGTTTGTTGGTTAATAGATGAAAAAAATAGATCAAGACTTTGGAAAATCTAAGTCTAGAGTGATTCAAAATATAAATACATCATTAAAGCAAATATCATCATCATTTATTGATCATAACCTTGTTCACATACAAAAGATCAAAATAAATACATGAAAGTAAGATTAACTACCTCTAATCTTGACACAAAAGTGTTTAACTACCCATCCCCATGGTAGCTGGATCAACATGTAAGAAAAGAAGCTTTGATAGGATTAAAGTCGAAGAATCGAGGATTGATGCTCCAAAAATTTAATTATCACTTCTCCATGAGTTTCTAAGGTTTTTGACCTAGAAAATCCTTTTTTTCTTTCTCAAACGCTGAAAAGTGTGAAAAAGTACCAGTTGTTGAAAATAGCTTCCCAATGATATATTTATATATAAGGCCACTTAGTGCTGTAAGTGGCACCACGCTAAGTACCCTCAGAGGTGCGCTAAGCATGGTCTGAAGAACACAATTTATTTCCCAGGAAGTGTGCTAAGCGCGATAGGAGATCACTTATGACGTTTTGAGCCTTTAGCTACTGGATTTTTTATGAGCGCGCTGGACTCCCGCTGAAAAGCTAGCTTAGCGCGCTATGCCGACATGAAAACTTCAAAACTTGTTTTTAAGTCCTTCATTCTTGCACCAATTGTTCCTATCATTATAATTAGGCAAGAAGAACTGTTAAAGAACATCAAAATGCTCAATATTTACATTATTTACACTAAAATCGAAAATTAACATGAATACACTTAAGCTACTAGGTTTTAGACTAAACTATCAAGTAAACCAATTGAAAGGGCCATAAAATCATGTTAAAGTATGCCCAATTTGGCCCTTAACAATTACAACTCCTTCAAACTCCAAAAATCTAAAGAGATCTGATGTCAGGACATGTGGTCTGACATCACATCTGCTTCAACATAGCAACAATCTCAGACATGTCCATTACTCCCCCTGTCACATATAACCAATATTTCCCCTAAAGGCGAAAACCCAAATCTCCTGAAGTCCAAACCTCAACTACCTAAGTTCACACATCCCTCTCAAGAGGAAAACCCAAATCACCTGGCAGACAACTATGAACTATCCAAGTTCACACATTAGAAACACATACAATTGAAGCCACACATATTAGAAACATATAAAATAGAAGCCATACATATTACTCATAACATTAGAGTAAATTAGGGTAAGGATGTTTTGTTTCAAAGAAAAGCATGTCAAGATTAGATTTCATTAATCCTTTTTAAACGTATCAGATTAATCAAGCATGCGAACTTAGTTTTAATCAATAAAATTGTGTATCCTTGCGAATCCGTTCATTTCTAAAGCGAGTTCGTGAATATTATTGTTTTAATTGCTAGCTTATTTCTCTAAATAGCAACTGAAACAAACAAACATAAAGATCGATACAAAGCAAATATTAACTTCCAAATCTATGTCTAGAGTTTGTTGGTTAGTAGATGAAAAAAAATAGATCAAGACTTGGAAAATCTATGTCTAGAGTGATTCAAAATATAAATACATCATTAAAGCAAATATCATCATCATTTATTGATCATAACCTTGTTCACATACAAAAGAGCAAAAGAAATACATGAAAGTAAGATTAACTACCTCTAATCTTGACACAAAGTGTTTAATTACCCATCCCCATGGTAGCTGGATCAACATGTAAGAAAATAAGCTTTGCTAGGATTAAAGTCGAAGAATCGAGGATTGATGCTCCAAAAATTTAATTATCACTTCTCCATGAGTTTCTAAGGTTTTTGTCCTAGAAAATCCTTTTTTTCTTTCTCAAACGCTGAAAAGTGTGAAAAAGTACCAGTTGTTGAAAATATCTTCCCAATGATATATTTATATATAAGGCCACTTAGTGCTGTAAGTGGCACCACGCTAAGTACCCTCAGAGGTGCGCTAAGCATGGACTGAAGAACACAGCTTATTACCCAGGAAGTGTGCTAAGCGCGATAGAAGTTCACTTATGACGTTTTGAGCCTTTAGCTACTGGATTTTTTATGAGCGCGCTGGACTCCCGCTGAAAAGCTAGCTTAGCGCGCTATGCCGACATGAAAACTTCAAAACTTGTTTTTAAGTCCTTTTTTCTTGCACCAATTGTTCCTATCATTAAAATTAGGCAAGAAGAACTGTTAAAGAACATCAAAATGCTCAATATTTATATTATTTACACTAAAATCAAAAATTAACATTAATACACTTAAGCTACTATGTTTTAGACTAAACTATCAAGTAAACCAATTGAAAGGGCCATAAAATCAGGTTAAAGTATGCCCAATTTGGCCCTTAACAATTTCAACTCCTTCAAACTCGAAAAATCTAAAGAGATCTGATGTCAGGACATGTGGTCTGACATCACATCTGCTTCAACATAGCAACAATCTCAGACATGTCCATTACTCCCCCTGCCACATATAACCAATTTTTCCCCTAAAGGCGAAAACCCAAATCTCCTGAAGTCCAAACCTCAACTACCTAAGTTCACACATCCCTCTCAAGAGGAAAACCCAAATCACCTGGAAGACAACTATGAACTATCCAAGTTCACACATTAGAAACACATACAATTGAAGCCACACATATTAGAAACATATAAAATAGAAGCCATACATATTACTAATAACATTAGAGTAAATTAGGGTAAAGATGTTTTGTTTCAAAGAAAAGCATGTCAAGATTAGATTTCGTTAATCCTTTTTAAACGTATCAGATTAATCAAGCATGCGAACTTAGTTTTAATCAATAAAATCGTGTATCCTTGCGAATCCGTTCATTTCTAAAGCGGGTCCGTGAATATTATTGTTTTAATTGCTAGCTTATTTCTCTAAATAGCAACTGAAACAAACAAACATAAAGATCGATACAAAGCGAATATTAACTTCCAAATCTATGTCTAGAGTTTGTTGGTTAATAGATGAAAAAAATAGATCAAGACTTGGAAAATCTATGTCTAGAGTGATTCAAAATATAAATACATCATTAAAGCAAATATCATCATCATTTATTGATCATAACCTTGTTCACATACAAAAGATCAAAAGAAATACATGAAAGTAAGATTAACTACCTCTAATCTTGACACAAAAGTGTTTAACTACCCATCCCCATGGTAGCTTGATCAACATGTAAGAAAAGAAGCTTTGCTAGGATTAAAGTCGAAGAATCGAGGATTGATGCTCCAAAAATTTAATTATCACTTCTCCATGAGTTTCTAAGGTTTTTGACCTAGAAAATCCTTTTTTTCTTTCTCAAACGCTGAAAAGTGTGAAAAAGTACCAGTTGTTGAAAATATCTTCCCAATGATATATTTATATATAAGGCCACTTAGTGCTGTAAGTGGCACCACGCTAAGTACCCTCAGAGGTGTGCTAAGCATGGTCTGAAGAACACAGCTTATTTCCCAGGAAGTGTGCTAAGCGCGATAGGAGATCACTTATGACGTTTTGAGCCTTTAGCTAATGGATTTTTTATGAGCGCGCTGGACTCCCGCTGAAAAGCTAGCTTAGCGCGCTATGCCGACATGAAAACTTCAAAACTTGTTTTTAAGTCCTTCTTTCTTGCACCAATTGTTCCTATCATTAAAATTAGGCAAGAAGAACTGTTAAAGAACATCAAAATGCTCAATATTTACATTATTTACACTAAAATCTAAAATTAACATGAATACACTTAAGCTACTATGTTTTAGACTAAACTATCAAGTAAACCAATTGAAAGGGCCATAAAATCAGGTTAAAGTATGCCCAATTTGGCCCTTAACAATTTCAACTCCTTCAAACTCCAAAAATCTAAAGAGATCTGATGTCAGGACATGTGGTCTGACATCACATCTGCTTCAACATAGCAACAATCTCAGACATGTCCATTACTCCCCCTGTCACATATAACCAATATTTCCCCTAAAGGCGAAAACCCGAATCTCCTGAAGTCCAAACCTCAACTACCTAAGTTCACACATCCCTCTCAAGAGGAAAACCCAAATCACCTGGAAGACAACTATGAACTATCCAAGTTCACACATTAGAAACACATACAATTGAAGCCACACATATTAGAAACATATAAAATAGAAGCCATACATATTACTCATAACATTAGAGTAAATTAGGGTAAAGATGTTTTGTTTCAAAGAAAAGCATGTCAAGATTAGATTTCGTTAATCCTTTTTAAACGTATCAGATTAATCAAGCATGCGAACTTAGTTTTAATCAATAAAATCGTGTATCCTTGCGAATCCGTTCATTTCTAAAGCGGGTCCGTGAATATTATTGTTTTAATTGCTAGCTTATTTCTCTAAATAGCAACTGAAACAAACAAACATAAAGATCGATACAAAGCGAATATTAACTTCCAAATCTATGTCTAGAATTTGTTGGTTAATAGATGAAAAAAATAGATCAAGACTTGGAAAATCTATGTCTAGAGTGATTCAAAATATAAATACATCATTAAAGCAAATATCATCATCATTTATTGATCATAACCTTGTTCACATACAAAAGATCAAAAGAAATACATGAAAGTAAGATTAACTACCTCTAATCTTGACACAAAAGTGTTTAACTACCCATCCCCATGGTAGCTTGATCAACATGTAAGAAAAGAAGCTTTGCTAAGATTAAAGTCGAAGAATCGAGGATTGATGCTCCAAAAATTTAATTATCACTTCTCCATGAGTTTCTAAGGTTTTTGACCTAGAAAATCCTTTTTTTCTTTCTCAAACGCTGAAAAGTGTGAAAAAGTACCAGTTGTTGAAAATATCTTCCCAATGATATATTTATATATAAGGCCACTTAGTGCTGTAAGTGGCACCACGCTAAGTACCCTCAGAGGTGTGCTAAGCATGGTCTGAAGAACACAGCTTATTTCCCAGGAAGTGTGCTAAGCGCGATAGGAGATCACTTATGACGTTTTGAGCCTTTAGCTAATGGATTTTTTATGAGCGCGCTGGACTCCCGCTGAAAAGCTAGCTTAGCGCGCTATGCCGACATGAAAACTTCAAAACTTGTTTTTAAGTCCTTCTTTCTTGCACCAATTGTTCCTATCATTAAAATTAGGCAAGAAGAACTGTTAAAGAACATCAAAATGCTCAATATTTACATTATTTACACTAAAATCTAAAATTAACATGAATACACTTAAGCTACTATGTTTTAGACTAAACTATCAAGTAAACCAATTGAAAGGGCCATAAAATCAGGTTAAAGTATGCCCAATTTGGCCCTTAACAATTTCAACTCCTTCAAACTCCAAAAATCTAAAGAGATCTGATGTCAGGACATGTGGTCTGACATCACATCTGCTTCAACATAGCAACAATCTCAGACATGTCCATTACTCCCCCTGTCACATATAACCAATATTTCCCCTAAAGGCGAAAACCCGAATCTCCTGAAGTCCAAACCTCAACTACCTAAGTTCACACATCCCTCTCAAGAGGAAAACCCAAATCACCTGGAAGACAACTATGAACTATCCAAGTTCACACATTAGAAACACATACAATTGAAGCCACACATATTAGAAACATATAAAATAGAAGCCATACATATTACTCATAACATTAGAGTAAATTAGGGTAAAGATGTTTTGTTTCAAAGAAAAGCATGTCAAGATTAGATTTCGTTAATCCTTTTTAAACGTATCAGATTAATCAAGCATGCGAACTTAGTTTTAATCAATAAAATCGTGTATCCTTGCGAATCCGTTCATTTCTAAAGCGGGTCCGTGAATATTATTGTTTTAATTGCTAGCTTATTTCTCTAAATAGCAACTGAAACAAACAAACATAAAGATCGATACAAAGCGAATATTAACTTCCAAATCTATGTCTAGAATTTGTTGGTTAATAGATGAAAAAAATAGATCAAGACTTGGAAAATCTATGTCTAGAGTGATTCAAAATATAAATACATCATTAAAGCAAATATCATCATCATTTATTGATCATAACCTTGTTCACATACAAAAGATCAAAAGAAATACATGAAAGTAAGATTAACTACCTCTAATCTTGACACAAAAGTGTTTAACTACCCATCCCCATGGTAGCTTGATCAACATGTAAGAAAAGAAGCTTTGCTAGGATTAAAGTCGAAGAATCGAGGATTGATGCACCAAAAATTTAATTATCACTTCTCCATGAGTTTCTAAGGTTTTTGACCTAGAAAATCCTTTTTTTCTTTCTCAAACGCTGAAAAGTGTGAAAAAGTACCAGTTGTTGAAAATATCTTCCCAATGATATATTTATATATAAGGCCACTTAGTGCTGTAAGTGGCACCACGCTAAGTACCCTCAGAGGTGTGCTAATCATGGTCTGAAGAACACATCTTATTTCCCAGGAAGTGTGCTAAGCGCGATAGGAGATCACTTATGACGTTTTGAGCCTTTAGCTAATGGATTTTTTATGAGCGCGCTGGACTCCCGCTGAAAAGCTAGCTTAGCGCGCTATGCCGACATGAAAACTTCAAAACTTGTTTTTAAGTCCTTCTTTCTTGCACCAATTGTTCCTATCATTAAAATTAGGCAAGAAGAACTGTTAAAGAACATCAAAATGCTCAATATTTACATTATTTACACTAAAATCGAAAATTAACATGAATACACTTAAGCTACTATGTTTTAGACTAAACTATCAAGTAAACCAATTGAAAGGGCCATAAAATCAGGTTAAAGTATGCCCAATTTGGCCCTTAACAATTACAACTCCTTCAAACTCCAAAAATCTAAAGAGATCTGATGTCAGGACATGTGGTCTGACATCACATCTGCTTCAACATAGCAACAATCTCAGACATGTCCATTACTCCCCCTGTCACATATAACCAATATTTCCCCTAAAGGCGAAAACCTGAATCTCCTGAAGTCCAAACCTCAACTACCTAAGTTCACACATCCCTCTCAAGAGGAAAACCCAAATCACCTGGCAGACAACTATTAACTATCCAAGTTCACACATTAGAAACACATACAATTGAAGCCACACATATTAGAAACATATAAAATAGAAGCCATACATATTACTCATAACATTAGATTAAATTAGGGTAAAGATGTTTTGTTTCAAAGAAAAGCATGTCAAGATTAGATTTCTTTAATCCTTTTTAAACGTATCAGATTAATCAAGCATGCGAACTTAGTTTTAATCAATAAAATCGTGTATCCTTGCGAATCCGTTCATTTCTAAAGCGAGTCCGTGAATATTATTGTTTTAATTGCTAGCTTATTTCTCTAAATAGCAACTGAAACAAACAAACATAAAGATCGATACAAAGCGAATATTAACTTCCAAATCTATGTCTAGAGTTTGTTGGTTAATAGATGAAAAAAATAGATCAAGACTTGGAAAATCTATGTCTAGAGTGATTCAAAATATAAATACATCATTAAAGCAAATATCATCATCATTTATTGATCATAACCTTGTTCAAATACAAAAGATCAAAAGAAATACATGAAAGTAAGATTAACTACCTCTAATCTTGACACAAAAATGTTTAACTACCCATCCCCATGGTAGCTTGATCAACATGTAAGAAAAGAAGCTTTGCTAGGATTAAAGTCGAAGAATCGAGGATTGATGCTCCAAAAATTTAATTATCACTTCTCCGTGAGTTTCTAAGGTTTTTGACCTTGAAAATCCTTTTTTTCTTTCTTAAACGATGAAAAGTGTGAAAAAGTACCAGTTGTTGAAAATATCTTCCCAATGATATATTTATATATAAGGCCACTTAGTGTTGTAAGTGGCACAACGCTAAGTACCCTCAGAGGTGCGCTAAGCATGGTCTGAAGAACACAACTTATTTCCCAGGAAGTGTGCTAAGCGCGATATGAGATCACTTATGACGTTTTGAGCCTTTAGCTACTGGATTTTTTATGAGCGCGCTGGACTCCCGCTGAAAAGCTAGCTTAGCGCACTATTCCGACATGAAAACTTCAAAACTTGTTTTTAAGTACTTCTTTCTTGCACCAATTGTTCCTATCATTAAAATTAGGCAAGAAGAACTGTTAAAGAACATCAAAATGCTCAATATTTACATTATTTACACTAAAATCGAAAATTAACATGAATACACTTAAGCTACTATGTTTTAGACTAAACTATCAAGTAAACTAATTGAAAGGGCCATAAAATCAGGTTAAAGTATGCCCAATTTGGCCCTTAACAATTACAACTCCTTCAAACTCCAAAAATCTAAAGAGATCTGATGTCAGGACATGTGGTCTGACATCACATCTGCTTCAACATAGCAACAATCTCAGACATGTCCATTACTCCCCCTGTCACATATAACCAATATTTCCCCTAAAGGCGAAAACCTGAATCTCCTGAAGTCCAAACCTCAACTACCTAAGTTCACACATCCCTCTCAAGAGGAAAACCCAAATCACCTGGCAGACAACTATTAACTATCCAAGTTCACACATTAGAAACACATACAATTGAAGCCACACATATTAGAAACATATAAAATAGAAGCCATACATATTACTCATAACATTAGATTAAATTAGGGTAAAGATGTTTTGTTTCAAAGAAAAGCATGTCAAGATTAGATTTCGTTAATCCTTTTTAAACGTATCAGATTAATCAAGCATGCGAACTTAGTTTTAATCAATAAAATCGTGTATCCTTGCGAATCCGTTCATTTCTAAAGCGAGTCCGTGAATATTATTGTTTTAATTGCTAGCTTATTTCTCTAAATAGCAACTGAAACAAACAAACATAAAGATCGATACAAAGCGAATATTAACTTCCAAATCTATGTCTAGAGTTTGTTGGTTAATAGATGAAAAAAATAGATCAAGACTTGGAAAATCTATGTCTAGAGTGATTCAAAATATAAATACATCATTAAAGCAAATATCATCATCATTTATTGATCATAACCTTGTTCAAATACAAAAGATCAAAAGAAATACATGAAAGTAAGATTAACTACCTCTAATCTTGACACAAAAGTGTTTAACTACCCATCCCCATGGTAGCTTGATCAACATGTAAGAAAAGAAGCTTTGCTAGGATTAAAGTCGAAGAATCGAGGATTGATGCTTCAAAAATTTAATTATCACTTCTCCATGAGTTTCTAAGGTTTTTGACCTAGAAATTCCTTTTTTTCTTTCTCAAACGCTGAAAAGTGTGAAAAAGTACCAGTTGTTGAAAATATCTTCCCAATGATATATTTATATATAAGGCCACTTAGTGCTGTAAGTGGCACCACGCTAAGTACCCTCAGAGGTGTGCTAAGCATGGTCTGAAGAACACAGCTTATTTCCCAGGAAGTGTGCTAAGCGCGATAGGAGATCACTTATGACGTTTTGAGCCTTTAGCTAATGGATTTTTTATGAGCGCGCTGGACTCCCGCTGAAAAGCTAGCTTAGCGCTTTATGCCGACATGAAAACTTCAAAACTTGTTTTTAAGTCCTTCTTTCTTGCACCAATTGTTCCTATCATTAAAATTAGGCAAGAAGAACTGTTAAAGAACATCAAAATGCTCAATATTTACATTATTTACACTAAAATCTAAAATTAACATGAATACACTTAAGCTACTATGTTTTAGACTAAACTATCAAGTAAACCAATTGAAAGGGCCATAAAATCAGGTTAAAGTATGCCCAATTTGGCCCTTAACAATTTCAACTCCTTCAAAATCCAAAAATCTAAAGAGATCTGATGTCAGGACATGTGGTCTGACATCACATCTGCTTCAACATAGCAACAATCTCAGACATGTCCATTACTCCCCCTGTCACATATAACCAATATTTCCCCTAAAGGCGAAAACCCGAATCTCCTGAAGTCCAAACCTCAACTACCTAAGTTCACACATCCCTCTCAAGAGGAAAACCCAAATCACCTGGAAGACAACTATGAACTATCCAAGTTCACACATTAGAAACACATACAATTGAAGCCACACATATTAGAAACATATAAAATAGAAGCCATACATATTACTCATAACATTAGAGTAAATTAGGGTAAAGATGTTTTGTTTCAAAGAAAAGCATGTCAAGATTAGATTTCGTTAATCCTTTTTAAACGTATCAGATTAATCAAGCATGCGAACTTAGTTTTAATCAATAAAATCGTGTATCCTTGCGAATCCGTTCATTTCTAAAGCGGGTCCGTGAATATTATTGTTTTAATTGCTAGCTTATTTCTCTAAATAGCAACTGAAACAAACAAACATAAAGATCGATACAAAGCGAATATTAACTTCCAAATCTATGTCTAGAATTTGTTGGTTAATAGATGAAAAAAATAGATCAAGACTTGGAAAATCTATGTCTAGAGTGATTCAAAATATAAATACATCATTAAAGCAAATATCATCATCATTTATTGATCATAACCTTGTTCACATACAAAAGATCAAAAGAAATACATGAAAGTAAGATTAACTACCTCTAATCTTGACACAAAAGTGTTTAACTACTCATCCCCATGGTAGCTTGATCAACATGTAAGAAAAGAAGCTTTGCTAGGATTAAAGTCGAAGAATCGAGGATTGATGCTCCAAAAATTTAATTATCACTTCTCCATGAGTTTCTAAGGTTTTTGACCTAGAAAATCCTTTTTTTCTTTCTCAAACGCTGAAAAGTGTGAAAAAGTACCAGTTGTTGAAAATATCTTCCCAATGATATATTTGTATATAAGGCCACTTAGTGCTGTAAGTGGCACCACGCTAAGTACCCTCAGAGGTGTGCTAATCATGGTCTGAAGAACACATCTTATTTCCCAGGAAGTGTGCTAAGCGCGATAGGAGATCACTTATGACATTTTGAGCCTTTAGCTAATGGATTTTTTATGAGCGCGCTGGACTCCCGCTGAAAAGCTAGCTTAGCGCGCTATGCCGACATGAAAACTTCAAAACTTGTTTTTAAGTCCTTCTTTCTTGCACCAATTGTTCCTATCATTAAAATTAGGCAAGAAGAACTGTTAAAGAACATCAAAATGCTCAATATTTACATTATTTACACTAAAATCGAAAATTAACATGAATACACTTAAGCTACTATGTTTTAGACTAAACTATCAAGTAAACCAATTGAAAGGGCCATAAAATCAGGTTAAAGTATGCCCAATTTGGCCCTTAACAATTTCAACTCCTTCAAAATCCAAAAATCTAAAGAGATCTGATGTCAGGACATGTGGTCTGACATCACATCTGCTTCAACATAGCAACAATCTCAGACATGTCCATTACTCCCCCTGTCACATATAACCAATATTTCCCCTAAAGGCGAAAACCCAAATCTCCTGAAGTCCAAACCTCAACTACCTAAGTTCACACATCCCTCTCAAGAGGAAAACCCAAATCACCTGGAAGACAACTATGAACTATCCAAGTTCACACATTAGAAACACATACAATTGAAGCCACACATATTAGAAACATATAAAATAGAAGCCATACATATTACTCATAACATTAGATTAAATTAGGGTAAAGATGTTTTGTTTCAAAGAAAAGCATGTCAAGATTAGATTTCTTTAATCCTTTTTAAACGTATCAGATTAATCAAGCATGCGAACTTAGTTTTAATCAATAAAATCGTGTATCCTTGCGAATCCGTTCATTTCTAAAGCGAGTCCATGAATATTATTGTTTTAATTGCTAGCTTATTTCTCTAAATAGCAACTGAAACAAACAAACATAAAGATCGATACAAAGCGAATATTAACTTCCAAATCTATGTCTAGAGTTTGTTGGTTAATAGAAGAAAAAAATAGATCAAGACTTGGAAAATCTATGTCTAGAGTGATTCAAAATATAAATACATCATTAAAGCAAATATCATCATCATTTATTGATCATAACCTTGTTCACATACAAAAGATCAAAAGAAATACATGAAAGTAAGATTAACTACCTCTAATCTTGACACAAAAGTGTTTAACTACCCATCCCCATGGTAGCTTGATCAACATGTAAGAAAAGAAGCTTTGCTAGGATTAAAGTCGAAGAATCGAGGATTGATGCTCCAAAAATTTAATTATCACTTCTCCATGAGTTTCTAAGGTTTTTGACCTAGAAAATCCTTTTTTTCTTTCTCAAACGCTGAAAAGTGTGAAAAAGTACCAGTTGTTGAAAATATCTTCCCAATGATATATTTATATATAAGGCCACTTAGTGCTGTAAGTGGCACCACGCTAAGTACCCTCAGAGGTGTGCTAAGCATGGTCTGAAGAACACAGCTTATTTCCCAGGAAGTGTGCTAAGCGCGATAGGAGATCACTTATGACGTTTTGAGCCTTTAGCTAATGGATTTTTTATGAGCGCGCTGGACTCCCGCTGAAAAGCTAGCTTAGCGCGCTATGCCGACATGAAAACTTCAAAACTTGTTTTTAAGTCCTTCTTTCTTGCACCAATTGTTCCTATCATTAAAATTAGGCAAGAAGAACTGTTAAAGAACATCAAAATGCTCAATATTTACATTATTTACACTAAAATCTAAAATTAACATGAATACACTTAAGCTACTATGTTTTAGACTAAACTATCAAGTAAACCAATTGAAAGGGCCATAAAATCAGGTTAAAGTATGCCCAATTTGGCCCTTAACAATTTCAACTCCTTCAAACTCCAAAAATCTAAAGAGATCTGATGTCAGGACATGTGGTCTGACATCACATCTGCTTCAACATAGCAACAATCTCAGACATGTCCATTACTCCCCCTGTCACATATAACCAATATTTCCCCTAAAGGCGAAAACCCGAATCTCCTGAAGTCCAAACCTCAACTACCTAAGTTCACACATCCCTCTCAAGAGGAAAACCCAAATCACCTGGCAGACAACTATTAACTATCCAAGTTCACACATTAGAAACACATACAATTGAAGCCACACATATTAGAAACATATAAAATAGAAGCCATACATATTACTCATAACATTAGATTAAATTAGGGTAAAGATGTTTTGTTTCAAAGAAAAGCATGTCAAGATTAGATTTCGTTAATCCTTTTTAAACGTATCAGATTAATCAAGCATGCGAACTTAGTTTTAATCAATAAAATCGTGTATCCTTGCGAATCCGTTCATTTCTAAAGCGAGTCCGTGAATATTATTGTTTTAATTGCTAGCTTATTTCTCTAAATAGCAACTGAAACAAACAAACATAAAGATCGATACAAAGCGAATATTAACTTCCAAATCTATGTCTAGAGTTTGTTGGTTAATAGATGAAAAAAATAGATCAAGACTTGGAAAATCTATGTCTAGAGTGATTCAAAATATAAATACATCATTAAAGCAAATATCATCATCATTTATTGATCATAACCTTGTTCAAATACAAAAGATCAAAAGAAATACATGAAAGTAAGATTAACTACCTCTAATCTTGACACAAAAGTGTTTAACTACCCATCCCCATGGTAGCTTGATCAACATGTAAGAAAAGAAGCTTTGCTAGGATTAAAGTCGAAGAATCGAGGATTGATGCTCCAAAATTTTAATTATCACTTCTCCGTGAGTTTCTAAGGATTTTGACCTAGAAAATCCTTTTTTTCTTTCTTAAACGCTGAAAAGTGTGAAAAAGTACCAGTTGTTGAAAATATCTTCCCAATGATATATTTATATATAAGGCCACTTAGTGTTGTAAGTGGCACCACGCTAAGTACCCTCAGAGGTGCGCTAAGCATGGTCTGAAGAACACAACTTATTTCCCAGGAAGTGTGCTAAGCGCGATATGAGATCACTTATGACGTTTTGAGCCTTTAGCTACTGGATTTTTTATGAGCGCGCTGGACTCCCGCTGAAAAGCTAGCTTAGCGCACTATTCCGACATGAAAACTTCAAAACTTGTTTTTAAGTACTTCTTTCTTGCACCAATTGTTCCTATCATTAAAATTAGGCAAGAAGAACTGTTAAAGAACATCAAAATGCTCAATATTTACATTATTTACACTAAAATCGAAAATTAACATGAATACACTTAAGTTACTAGGTTTTAGACTAAACTATCAAGTAAACCAATTGAAAGGGCCATAAAATCAGGTTAAAGTATGCCCAATTTGGCCCTTAACAATTACAACTCCTTCAAACTCCAAAAATCTAAAGAGATCTGATGTCAGGACATGTGGTCTGACATCACATCTGCTTCAACATAGCAACAATCTCAGACATGTCCATTACTCCCCCTGTCACATATAACCAATATTTCCCCTAAAGGCGAAAACCCGAATCTCCTGAAGTCCAAACCTCAACTACCTAAGTTCACACATCCCTCTCAAGAGGAAAACCCATATCACCTAGCAGACAACTATGAACTATCCAAGTTCACACATTAGAAACACATACAATTGAAGCCACACATATTAGAAACATATAAAATAGAAGCCATACATATTACTCATAACATTAGATTAAATTAGGGTAAAGATGTTTTGTTTCAAAGAAAAGCATGTCAAGATTAGATTTCGTTAATCCTTTTTAAACGTATCAGATTAATCAAGCATGCGAACTTAGTTTTAATCAATAAAATCGTGTATCCTTGCGAATCCGTTCATTTCTAAAGCGAGTCCGTGAATATTATTGTTTTAATTGCTAGCTTATTTCTCTAAATAGCAACTGAAACAAACAAACATAAAGATCGATACAAAGCGAATATTAACTTCCAAATCTATGTCTAGAGTTTGTTGGTTAATAGATGAAAAAAATAGATCAAGACATGGAAAATCTATGTCTCGAGTGATTCAAAATATAAATACATCATTAAAGCAAATATCATCATCATTTATTGATCATAACCTTGTTCACATACAAAAGATCAAAAGAAATACATGAAAGTAAGATTAACTACCTCTAATCTTGACACAAAAGTGTTTAACTACCCATCCCCATGGTAGGTTGATCAACATGTAAGAAAAGAAGCTTTGCTAGGATTAAAGTCGAGAATCGAGGATTGATGCTCCAAAAATTTAATTATCACTTCTCCGTGAGTTTCTAAGGTTTTTGACCTAGAAAATCCTTTTTTTCTTTCTCAAACGCTGAAAAGTGTGAAAAAGTACCAGTTGTTGAAAATATCTTCCCAATGATATATTTATATATAAGGCCACTTAGTGCTGTAAGTGGCACCACGCTAAGTACCCTCAGAGGTGCGCTAAGCATGGTCTGAAGAACACAACTTATTTCCCAGGAAGTTTGCTAAGCGCAATAGGAGATCACTTATGACGTTTTGAGCCTTTAGCTACTGAATTTTTTATGAGCGCGCTGGACTCCCGCTGAAAAGCTAGCTTAGCGCGCTATGCGGACATGAAAACTTCAAAACTTGTTTTTAAGTCCTTCTTTCTTGCACCAATTGTTCCTATCATTAAAATTAGGCAAGAAGAACTGTTAAAGAACATCAAAATGCTCAATATTTACATTATTTACACTAAAATCGAAAATTAACATGAATACACTTAAGCTACTAGGTTTTAGACTAAACTATCAAGTAAACCAATTGAAAGGGACATAAAATCAGGTTAAAGTATGCCCAATTTGGCCCTTAACAATTACAACTCCTTCAAACTCCAAAAATCTAAAGAGATCTGATGTCAGGACATGTGGTCTGACATCACATCTGCTTCAACATAGCAACAATCTCAGACATGTCCATTACTCCCCCTGTCACATAGAACCAATATTTCCCCTAAAGGCGAAAACCCAAATCTCCTGAAGTCCAAACCTCAACTACCAAATGTTGCACCCTAAAATTTGCTCAACCTATTTCACTTGGTTTATGTTTCAATTGCATTAGCATTTGCATATAGAGTCATGCACATAGTCTAATCATCTGCGTAGCATAACATAGCAAGTCATCCAACAAGGGACCAAGCACTATTCTCATCTCTAGGAGCCTATCAAGAGGTTATTATTCAAGTGCAAGCATATCCAAGTCATCAGAGAAGAAATTGAAGCTCAGAAGTCAGTTGGATCAAGCAGTGAATTGATCTCCTATATGAGGGTATCTGAGGATCATCAAAGGAGTTGTGAGCTGTGAATTGAGTTGAGCATGGAGGGTATATGGACATTGTGGGATACTTAGAAAGTCATTTGAAGAAGGAGGCAAGTCATTGAGATGAGCACAAGAGTTGCAGTTGAAGACAGTCAACTAGGGTTTCATCTGGGTCAACCCTGGGTCAACTCTAGGTCAAATGATTGATTGAAAGGCATTGAGGTCTATTGAAGAGATGTGGGATTCATCATTGGACATGTGAACAAGGATATGGTGATGGGACAAGAAGAATTCAAGAGAAATCAAGGAGAAGAGGAGTTTCTAAATTAGGGTTTCTGTGTAAAATCCCCTAATTTAGGTCAAATTTCCAAGCAAGATAAGTCAAAATGCAAGCTTCAAATGGATCCTTGGCCAACATGAAACTTGTAGAGGATCTCAAGACCTTTAATTTTAGTGGTGGAAGACATCAAGGAGATTTATATAACTCAAGTTATGGTCCTTGCAAGTTACAGGTCATCTGAGGTATCTGAAATTTTATCTGTGAAAGTTACTTGTCTTCTAAGCAACTTTTACCCCTCAAGGAGATTTCAAATGAACTTCTGGTCAACATAGGAGTTGTTCCTCATTGTCTTAGCTTTCTAGAATGGTATGGTATGCCTTCATATGGTTTGTGTAACTCTACTTATGGTCTTGGCAAGCAAAGGGTATTTTGGTCATTTGAGAATTACAGGTCATTTCAAGCCTATGCCAAAAACGCGTACAAGGAAGCTTCAAATGAAAAACTTCACAACATCAAACTTGCTCCAAATGACATTTTGAGTCTAGAAAAGTGACCATGAAAGATTGGAAAGGCTCATAGCTCAAGGTTTCAAAATTGGTGAATTTAATGAATGAAAAATTACCTAAATTTGAGATTTTTCATAATTTGGCCAAATGGGATGAAATTATAGGTCATTTTGATGGAAAAAATGTTTTAAGAACATTGGAAAAAGTGGATTTTTGAGTTTGGTTCAAAGTTTAGAAGTTATGCTTGGTTACTTACAAAAGAAGTTACATAATCCAAATCCAAGGGAAAGTGTGCATGGGAAGTTTCTCCAAGGTTCTAGGACTTTCTATTTCCATCTATATATTGAATTGAATAGCTTCATGCCATGGTTGGTGATTCATTGTGCTCATAATACCAAGTTTCACATCATTCTTCCAATTTGCAAAAGCATCTCAAACTCTCTCAAATCTCTATCAATTTCCATTTTTCTTGATTGGATCATCATCAACATCTTTCATAGATCAGAATTCCATCAAAGATTTGGTTGAATTGAGCAAGAATCGTGCCATACAACTTCATCATCCAAGGTGCAAGAGAGTTTCAATTTCAAGATCCAAGAGGTTTGAGCCAGAATTTTTGCATACAAAACTCAAGAGCAAGGTCACTGATCAATTTCCAATCACTGCAAGCATCAGATCCAAGGATTTCCATAGCTGTTTTCACCATTTACACCAGGTTAGTTTCCTCTTCGAATTGCATGATGTAGTTAGAATCATAGAGAATTGTTAGTGTAGAACTGTTAGGATAGGTTAGAGGATTGATTTCACAAAGTTTGGAGAAGTTTCATGGAGGTTATCAAAGGTGTACCAAAACTGTTAGAGCTTATAACATCAAGGATATTGCACTATAATCTTGGATATGTAGCTTAATATGATCAGTGAAAGGTGTAGATCATGTTAGGATAGAATTTAGCAAGAATGCTCAAGGTTGGTATCAGGTGAAAATGGTGGAACCGAGTTGTTATACTCATCGGGTTTGATTATTGGTTGAGTTTTAGAAGGAGCTGATGGTATGGCTGTGTAGAGGGGAAGGAATGGACCAACTTTGCTTTTCATATCGTGTGATTTCATGGACGAACAAGGGAGAACAGAGGGGATGAAACTCGTGCATGGGAGAGGAGATTTTCTGAATCTAGGGTTTCTTGAGGTTGAAGATGATGGACAGCCGTTGGATCCATCTGTTGACCTTGACTCTGAGACTAATCCAATGGCTGTGGTTTAAAATGAAAAACGGAGGGAGATTCAAAAGGCTATACGCACCGTTTCATTAATAATTCTGACTGGGCTTTGCAATTCCTTGCTTTTCACACCCCCGTTCCCCAGGCCCAAACTAAAATGAACTAGAATTCTTGCTATTAGCACCGTTCCAGCTTTTTATTTTTTGTTGTGATTTTTGAGCATGCATTGGGCCCAGACGCGCTTGCTATGCGCGCCCCCCAGTCTGGGCCCCTCTTTCATTTCAATTGATTTTAATTTCTCCCTGCACCCCTCATCTCACTTAATTCCCATTATTTTCTTTTAATTCTTTTATTTCTTTGAAAATTCATAAAAAAAAGAAAAATGCATGATTTCAATTGATTCTTCTTGCATATTGTTCATAATTTTGTTAAGAAAAATATCATTCAAAAAAATTAGCATTTCATTTTACTTTCATATTTTTAGTATATTTTTCTTTTAAATAGGTGTAAATAATGTTTAGTTTAATGCATGAATTTGTTGATTTTAGTATGATTAGATGCTTTATTATTTTTGATCCATTATTTTTAGGTTGATTAGTTTAGACCTTTAGCTTGTATATACAATTTAGTTCATATTTTTAGGACTTAATCTTAGATGATTTGTTTAGGTGTGAATAACATGATCAAAACTAGGGTTTAGGAGATAACATAGGAGAATTAAATCATTTCCCTTAGGAGTTAGAGATTGAATCTTTGGGGTATGGGAATATAGGGGTTATGGCTAGATAATAGATCCCCTAGAAAATATTAGGATTCCCCTACTGCTATCAGT